>OZ022585.1:19363567-19383567 GCA_963669155.1 Arbacia lixula
GGCCGTTTTCTTTATTTCTTTGTAATGGAAATGGAGGACCATTCGCATGCGTTAAGCCCAGAGCCATTTACACACAGAGTTTGGCCAACTCTGTTTCAAGAGGTGACACCATGGCGCATATTATTTAACGATCTGCTTGCCCTACAAAGCAACACGCCTCGTGTTGCTACCTATTGAAACCGAGCTGGTCAAACTCGGTATATAGATGACTCTGGTTAAATCCACTTGTTATAGTTGCTTGCAGGAAAAACAAATCGTGTTAAGCTATCCATGTGCTTGATGGGGGGGGGGGGGGGGGCCTCGACACCTGCACAAGTCATACCGTTGTGACTCGACGCTAAGCCCGAGTCTCGAGCGTTGATGTCGACAAATCCCTGACTCCACCGTCGTAACTACATCACTGATGATCTACCATGATCTACGTCTAGTGATAAAAACTAATCCAATGACACGCACTATTAATATCATCATTTTTTCAAAAAGGATTAGAGAGAAAGCATCTCCAGACACCCCTCCATGTTTGATCCAGAGAGATTAACGAGGATTTACAGACAGTTAATCCTTTTCGTAGACCACAAGCTTATTGTAATGTTTTCAAAACCTAACAAAAAAGCCCCCCCCCCCCCCCCTCTTAGGAAAATAGCATAACTTTTTATGGAAGATGTGTTTGGCAAAATAATTTGACGGGATTGTTCCTCAACTTATTGACTAACTTTTGTGTGAAAATCACATTAATCCAATTAGTTAGGCATGAGTGGGCAAAGGAAAAAATCGGAAAAAAATCACTTTTCAAAAGTCATAAGGGTTATTGTTCATGCCTTTTTAACAATACATTTTGGCATTTCTTGTGCGATTCTTAAAGGGTTTTCACTCAACCATGACATGAAAATGACGTCCTATGTTAAAATAACAGGTCATGTTACATCTTTGTCAAAATATCCAGAGTTTTGTGGGTTTTTTCACCAAAATAAAAAGTTTTTAAAAGTTTCAAACTCAAGAGGGTTGAGTATTTGTTAAACGGTGTTAACTCAACCACAACAACGGGTTCAGTGTCGTGATAGGTGTTAGTGCATCGAGAGATGATGATAAACGTTGAAAGGACATAAATTATGTACCAGAAATGAAATTCATCAAAAATTCATATGAGAGAATTCAAAAATTACCCTTGTGACTTTTGAAAAGTGACATTTTTGCTTTTAAAATATGCTCACTCATGCATGACTAATTGAATTAATGTGATTTTCACACAGAAGTTAGTTAATAAGCTAAGGAACAATTCTGCCAAATTATTTGGCCCAAAAGCACTTCGTTAAAAAGTTATGCTATTTTGCTTAGGGGGGGGGGGGGACTTACGTTTTTTGTTGTGTTTAGTTGAAGGGCGCTTATGGGTGAATCGGCGTGATAACATTTTCATAATTTGTATTTATCTCTCCCCTCAGTGGATGAGCAGAACTCTCGAGTATGGGACTTCTTGAATCCAGGGAAAGTAGAGGACGATTCATCGGAGGAAGAGAATGATTTACCCCCTCCAGTTTGTGGTGAGTAAAGGAGAACTATTCTGTTTATGGCGTAAAAAGTTTTTCAATCCAATAAACAATTTATTATTACCAGGAATGATTTCAATACACTTTTTGTTTTGTTTTTAAAAAAAAAATTGTTTTTAAAAAATGAATGTCACTGCACCCTTCTCGTTAACGTCCCATGCTGTACCCCGCCACTCTACGCCCCATCCCCTCGCATCTCTTCCGACCCCCCCCCCCCCCTCTCTCTCTCTCTCTCTGTTAGACTCTCTGGTTTGTCTTTCTCTCTCCACCTATTTGTTGCTCCCTCCCTCTTCCTCAGACGCTCACACACACACACACACACACACACACGTAAAGACACACCCGCATCATTTCCGTCAACATGTCTAGTTTCGTAGGATTCTTGACTGATAATATAAAAGAATAAAAGAAAGGTGATTAAGAAGTGTATTGACGTAGTGATGGTTTTTCTTGAGCGTTCTTATGAATTCTTTTAAAATATTTAAAAAAAAGTTTTCACTCTTTTCACTTTTTCACTTTTCTTTTCACAAATGTGTACGTACAAATTTGTGTGCATCAGAAAATTAATTCAGAGCACAGCACTGGCCATTCTGTGTCACACCTGTCAATCCACTAGCAACTTCCATCATAGTGTCATTAATAATGCATGATGCTTCTGGCAGAAAATATATTGTGACATGTGTGAAGCACAATGACCATATTTGAGTTCTGATTTTATTAATCATCTGATACACACAAGTAAATAGCTCAAAATTTGTTCAAAAGGGACAGTCTTATCAAATATTCACATGACTACTTCAAAAAAAAGTAATTGATTAAATGTGACAAGACCCGCTTTTGAAAAAAAAATCCTTTGACTTTATGAAGTGATAGTTTCAGTTTATTCAAGTTGAAACTTATTCAAAATTATTTTTCAAAAGTGTTAAAAGTCTTTTGTAACACCTAGTATGAATCTTATGTGGTCCTAGCGCCCACTCACTCCCTCCCTCTGCTCCCTTCAAAATTGTCCTCTCTCTCTTATTCGCTCTCTCTCTCTCTCTCTCTCTCTCTCTTTATCTCTCTTATTCACGTACAGACACGCATACTTTTTTTATTTGATTTCATTCAAACACAATTATTACATAAATCATAGACTTCACTTGAAGTATACACAATATTGCATTGGAAATTAAATGCAATTATCAATTAATTGAAAACAAAATTACATACTCAATGATATACAAATCATTCAAAATTACATGCTCAACAATAAACAACAATAAACTCATGAATATGAATGAGTCGGATGAAATGAGATTCTTTCGGGCATTTGTTTCCATGTCGTCGTGTCTTGACCCATGAACTAAGCAGTAGACTGCATGTTCAAATCCCGTCTGGTTCCAAGATTTTTGTCTGACTTGTTTTTCTTTCATTTACAGGATGGAGCACGCTATCCTTATTTCTGGGAGTATGCCTAAAAAATTCTTTGCAAATGAACACATTATTCCAAAGTGAAAAGAAAAAGAAGAATGCAATCAGTTTATCAAAAATCCCCCCCCCCCTACATACACACACACATATAAATTGGAACAAATGCTACAGTCGATGTCAAATGCTTACATTTAATATTTCATATTTTGTTTGTTTGATATCATTTAAAACTTGCCAAATATGCTGAAGTGTGCTAGAAATTAAAGTAAGACCCAATCAACATCTCCTCGCCCCCATCATGCCTATTGTGACATGAGGAAACAGTATAAAATAGTATCCCGGAGCGCAGAGCAAAGAAAAACACAATCAGCAAAATGAAAACACGACCAATGCCTTGACCATCTCACGTTTCCTCGATATGTAAAAGCAAAGAGGTGCGGCTGGAAAGAATAAAAACACCTAGGATAGATCTCAAAATCCCTATTTATTCGAATCACATTGAATGTCCGACATGTGATACTTGGGGTCGTAAATGCTAAAAGACAGGTGAGAAAACTGCAATATCGTGATTACAATAACAAAAATGAAAGTTGGGTTTGAAGAGATGGTTGGTGTTTCGTTGCACATTTGAGTTGGATATCTTTTGCTTTAACGTATCAAGGACTACGGTGAATTATGGAACTCATGGATAGTGTGATCTAGTTCTATATAGTAAGTAAGTTTTAAAGCCTACGTATACACTGGAACTACATGTCACCTATGATTTAAATATTTCTTTTCTTTCATGGAAAGATTTATTACATAATTTTGAAAGAAAAATATATGACAATGATTCGTAAGCATTATCAATAACCTATATGAATAATTGTTCAAAGTATTCCAAAGTAATGATAACTCATTGTACGGCGGAAAAAGGGTAAGAATTAGATTTTTGTGTAGAATAAAGCGTTTTGCTATCTCATAAAATTATTTCATTTTGCGGGGAAAGTACACAAGTGATTATCGCTCGTTTGGATTATGAATGTATCTATATTAAACAAAATTATACTACTTCTTCCTCTGCATTTTTCTTTTTTTCTGTCACTCGTCCATATTGCCAATGCCCAATCTCTTCCTCTTCACCCTCTCACATTCTGTCTGTCTGTCTGTCTGTCTCTCTCTCTCTCTCTCTCTCTCTCTCTCTCTCTCACTCTCTCTCTCTCTCTCCCTATCTCTCCATATACCAGACCCTGGAACCTACCCAGACATTTGCTCCTGTATCCTGCTATTCGAGGAATGGCCCGATATGGAATTTGGGAGTTCGATACTCTCATCAGACGCAAACCCCAGCAGTGCTTTCCCGTTCCTCCCCGATGGAATGAGACAATCTATTGGTCTGGAGATATCCTGCACGTCCAAGGAACTGGACCGGGTGCCTCTTGGAATGCCGCAAGAAACGATATCGTTGTAAGTATATATACCTACTGAACAGTCCGCATTATTTATTCTTGTTCTTTTGTAGAAGATCGCCATGGTTTAAGCTCACCACATACAACACGATTCTGCAGTTGTAATTGCCTACAACTGGAAATGTGTCGTCACCTACGTCCACAAATCTCATGGGAGTCGTATGACTACTTAGGCCGGGGAAAACGCAGTCGCTAGGCCCAACATGCCTAGCGACGTCCCCAGATCTCTGGCGATGCCCTGGACCAGGACCCCGTAGGACTCAGCAGTCCGATCTCGAGGAGCAGGGTTAGGAAAACCCCTGCGAGAATGAACCACCTTTTCCTCTCCGGTAAGAAGGACTCCACCGGCATCGCGGTAAAGGAACTTGCTTTCTACTGGGAACGCCTTAATACCCTACGTTGTAGTTAACCCTTTGAGTGCAACGTGTGCCTTTTTCGACAAGTGATACACATAAATCACATATAGTTACAATTCAGCTGGCACACACAGGGTTAAGGATATAGGAGAAAGCGACGTGAAGAGGAGGATTAACACTTTCAGTACCACGGCATGAATATGGCACCTAGTTCGTAGACATCTGTGTGCCAATGGAAATAAGAGGGTGAAATCTTGCTGCTTCCATTAAGCGCGGTAGAAAAACATCGACAGTATACATATTCCCTACCAAACTGGGTTACCAACGTACGGGTCCTGGAAAGAATGACATCATCTCGCAGATTACACAATTACACACAATTACGACCTGATATATCTGCTTCCTAGATCATTAGAATCCGCAAGGAAGCTCTCGAGAGAGTTGCCGTCATTGGTGTTGTTGATGGACGAGTCGAGAACCACTGACTTTCCTCTCTAATAAACCATTTTCGATGTGTATGTAAAATGTATGCACGTCCTTCGAACAATAATACAGGCACACCCAAAGCTTGATGATTGCCCGACGAGCAAGAACTATATACAGAGTGCATTCAACCCATTGGAAGTGGGTCGCGAAATACAAGTCATGTATAAATGAATGTAAGCACGCGTTAGGACCCATATAAGCAAAGTTATGAATACGGTCTTTTGGCTGAGAGATATTGCTGGCGATTTTTCTAACTTCGAGATTTTTAATCCCAATGAGAATGGCACTTTATGTCTGTTAAACAACATTACACCCCTACTTCAATTTAATGGCTGCTGTGCGAGTGGCCTGCAAGTAACTTGTCTCGAACGGTTCCAAAATTATACGCAAGTTATATTTATTGTGAACAGTCAGAGTTTGCATCAAAGCAATATTCAACAAATCCGAATATAATTTCGTATAGTTTATGCAATGAAAATATTCGATGTAGGATAGGAAGTACTTCAGAAACTAGTCCTTCTCTCCAGGTCCGAGTTAAGTACATCCTGGTCAAGGTCTTCAGCATCAGGTACTTATTTATTTTATTTATTCAAGTCTTCTTTACAGGGTAGGCAACCTCATTTAAAAAACTGCTTTACAGAAGCGCCCTGTATATACATACAAAACATTTACAAGTGGTATAATAAATAAACTGCGTAATTAGACATACTTCATCAACATATATAAACACAAAATAAAATACACCTTTACAATATTTACAAAAAAGAACAACAACAAGAGTACTTTACTTTACACAATTAAACAATGTCTTTGAAAAGGGGGAAAAAAAGGTAGAAGAAGAAGAGGAGAGTGAGATTACATGACTACGAAGTGAGCAGGTGAGAGGCTATTCAAATAAACCTCTGTTCCTACTGATGCTCCATAAACTGCCTTGCAAAAGGCCCAACCATCCTGCTTGTCTGTACAATTTGCAAATGAAGAATATGCCTCCGACGCAAATCGAGTTCTGAACTGTGTTAACACTTACCAGGAAACAACTTTCTTTCTTTGAACCCATGCGTGGCACCGCCGAAAAAAAATGTCTTCTCAGCATGTGCTTTTCAGGCGTTTTAGTAATAACGAACAGAATTGCGTAGCAACGGTTTCTTAGATAGAACAAATGTAGAATGTAGAGTCTTATTTCGCTTGTCCAGTTCTGTTGGATTGCAACAAAACTTTTGTGAGGGAAAGAGATATCAGCGAACCAAAATAAAGAGTTTTTTCTACTAAAATATTTCAGTTGTAGGCAAATGCACGCAAACTCTGTTAATGAAAATAAACAGCTTAAGATATAATTTTGATAATGATTGAATCCCACATTTGCGGAAATCTTTGGAAAGTGAAGAAATTTGTTAATTGTGTAAGGAAGAATATTATCTTATATCTCCGTTTGTGCATCATTCAATATTTTTTTTTAGAAGAAAACCGAGAACAGGATATTTAGTGGTGTTGCACGTAACCTTCTTGAAAATTACACAAAAATGTGATTAGAAACATAGCTTCCAGAGACAAAACAGTGAATTAAAGATATTGCTTTCCAAGTTGACAGCAGCTAAATGTCGGTGCCACGCATGGGACATCACAGCATTGTAGTGATTGTGGAATGCTTTTGACATTCATTAGCACGCTTTAGTATCCATACAGATGTTTGAATATATTATGCTCGAGTTGTTTCTCCTTCCTAACACATCCCTGCACTTACTGTGCCATGAATGCATTTTTGCACAAATAGTACACACAAGTGTCATAGCGCAGCATTTTATATTGGGCAGGATGAGTTAGGTCAGGAGCCTTGCCGAAAAAAAAAAGTATTATCATCCCAAGAGCTGTTTCACCTTAGTTGGTTAACGATTTCTTAATATTACGTCAAGGATCATACCCTTCTTCGCACTTCGGATTATTAGTCATCATACATTTTTATTACGAGAATTTGATGGATTGTTAATGATGGGCTGATTAATATGCCTTCTACTCGGTCCTTGTCATGTTTTTGGACGAATGTGGGCGGTTTAAACAAAAGCCTTCAAAGGCATGTAACTAGCAGATGCTGTAAACGAGTTTTCATCGTATGAAGCGTATCGCCACAAATCTGTGTACATTGCGGACATGAACAAAAGCTAATTCAAATATACATGTATTTCAATAACATCAAATTCCATATATTTGTTTATGAAGCTCTCATTTTCCTGTACCCTAGATTAGGCATTCCTTATGATGTCACCCATCTTTTTTTCTCTACCTTCTTCTTCCTAAATGTGCAGGGATTTGTCGGATAATCGTATCACGCATCTCCATGACGACAGTTTGAGAAATCTCACCATGCTACGACACCTGTAAGTCATGAAGAACGCTACTTGCATGGTGATGACGTTGGTGATGATGATGATGAGGAAGGGTAGGAGGAGGAGGAGGAGGAGGAGGAGGAGGAGGAGGAGGAGGAGGAGGGGGAGGAGGATAGGAGGAGAAGGATTGGTCGTTGGAATGGTTTGAATGTGTATTGTTATTGGTAGTCCTATGTGGGTATATATGTGATGTGTCAATGCTGGTGTGAGTGTTGGTGGTATTTTAGATATTTAGAGTTAAATAAGAGCATATTAGGTTATACAAGTAGTTTTGTGGGTTCTGTTTACCTCGGTGTACGGGTTCTAATGGTATCAAGTTTAAGTGATATTGGTGCAATGTACTATGTTTTTCTCGTACATGACACGCATGCATGGCGAATTTGTTATTCTCTGATGTTTGTCATACCCGGTTAATATAAGATGCAAAGAAATGTAATACTAGTCACACACTCTTTCATGCCAAAAGACTTTTATCATTAAAAACGGAAAATTCAAACATTGCATCTCATTCCATTATTCGCTAGTCTGCATGTTATATTCCAAGGATGAGTACAAAGAGTGTAAAGAACACTCACCTATCTCTTAATGAACTCACTAGACGAGGAGTTCGATCTGTCTTGTACGATTATTAAACAGGTAAGGATCATTTTCACACGAGCCACGCCTGTAATGAATAATTGCTCGTGATTATCAATTCACTTCTTTTTGGCGTGGTTTCGTATGACTGTAAAGGCGTGGATTTTTTTGTGGAGTAAACGGGATAATTTCTTATTGCATTTACCACAAAGACGCACGCAGTTTAAACAAGTACATGCTTAAACATTTTTTAGGGGGCGGGGGAGCAAGCTGAGAAGAGTCCTTACGTCATGTTTTTGTTTTATTAAAAATAAGCACCTTTTTCTCACAAGAAAAAATGGGTGGTGTATTCAGGGTATACCACGTCGCAAGATTGAATTAGATGTTTCCTAATTCACCTAATGTGTTTACATTACATTACACGCGACTCCTCCACAACCGCACCGCCCCCCCCCCCCCCGCCCCCTCTCCACTCTCTCTCTCTCTCTCTCTCTCTCTCTCTCTCATTTGCCCTCATTATCCGTCCTTTCCTATATCCATCTCGCTAAACTGTAGCAAGACTTCCAACATGTCCAAAGAAAACAACATGTATTTTTGAATAGATCCATGATACACTCATGAAAATCATGCCTTTTATGTTGTTGCATAAAATCTGCTCTATTATCTACCGACTACCTAACAAAACGAGATTCCGTACTCGAGCGTGATTCCAAGATGGTAACCTGCTTTTATGCAGCTAAAAAACTAAAATATGTATTATTGTAAAGAAATCATATTCATTGGAATAAAGCAAGGAGCGTGTTTCATAATTAATTATCCATAATAAGGGAGTTTTTACCATAAGGGAGAACGGACAACAGCGGTCACCATGGTAATAACAAGATAAGGTTAGATATTTTTGTTCTCAATTATATTTATTTATATATTGATTCATTCATTCATTTATTCAGTTTTTTCCACACTGGATAGCCCCATCGGTAGGCTTGTAGTACTGTTTTCCTTGGGGTTCTGTGTACAAATAATACGAAACATACGTGATAATATAGTTAACATAAAATAACGCACATGGTAATGCTTTAAAACCAAAAGGGCAAAACGCAGATCAACTGATGAAAAACTCAATGTTATACAATGTGTACGTGTTTCTTTTTAGGGGCTTTCTCTCACACCACCTCCCCCTTTTATTTCTCTCCACATCGCTGTCTGTCACAAACATAGTAATTTCAGTTGAATATGTTGAATGCCGCGTTCCCTTATGGCGGATGCAAAGAACAGTAATATTCTCTCCGGCCTTTGCGTCGCTTATCCTAACACAACACCAATACAGGTAGGTTACATAGAAACCAACCTAGTAATTGCACTTGAAGCCATTGTATGTCCTTTCATACAGCCGTCTTGTTGGGTTAACATGGTTATCGTACGTCCATAAGATGATTCCAGAGTTTCATAGATGGTTTATTATTAAGTTGCTCTTTGAGCAAACTCCGTCATATCGTGCATATTGTCATTGTGTATTTACAATTCCTGGACGTTCTTTATTCTTGCGACAGGTATTCATATCAAGGTTGGTTGCTGGGTTTTTTTTTTTTTTTTTTTTTTTTTTTTTTGCAATTTCGGCTCACTAAGCTGCAAGTACTGAGAAACGAGCATACCGAAATGACAAGAAAACCAGGGAGGTGTTGTAAAGAAGATCGATTCATATCCTTCCATGACACTATCCTATACGAAGACATCTTAAAATTGGTGTGACGTGTATTAAATGGCGAAACTAAATTTATTGGGTGAAATAAGTTGTGAAACGAAGCGTACATGCATGCTTCCCAGGATGTTCAAAATGTTAAATAAAGTTCGTATTTTGCTTTACTTAACAACTGTCGTGTTCTTATTTCTCAATGTTTGAATTCAGGAAAATAACACATAATTCCATGGAGACTATTGGCGACGAAGCTTTTCATCACACGCGCAATTTAGAGACCCTGTAAGTACAGATACAGCATGTGAGATATTGGCATTACAGTACTGCTGCATGTGAAATCCTTTTTGTCTTTCATGGAAAGGTCGCACTTCAATTGTCTACTCTTTTTAAGAGGATTGAATTAGTAGAGGGTCTGAACTATTCATTTCGCGCATATACGTAATTTCGGGCTGAATAAATGATTGAGATCGTGCTGTACATGTGTTTACCGTAGTCCCTTTTAACAACCAGCTGGCGTATTATGGTTCTATCAGTAAGGGATGCGAATAAAACGATACATTATACAATGATGTACCATGAATGGAGAACATATACTGTACGATAATAACATGTGATTAGTAATATCATGACAAACAATCAATAAATGAAACAAAATCATATTACATCAATTGAATGTGAACATGTGTCATGTCTCCGTGAATAAACCG
This sequence comes from Arbacia lixula, assembly GCA_963669155.1. NCBI lineage: Eukaryota > Metazoa > Echinodermata > Echinoidea > Arbacioida > Arbaciidae > Arbacia > Arbacia lixula. The sequence goes on from OZ022585.1 coordinate 19,374,172, forward strand.
AATGCATATTAAACCTCCTATGAGTAATGTCCCATAATGCATTGCGCAACCACATTCGGATTCTGTTTGCAGTCATGTCCACTTCCGGTATAATGTACTAACGGACATGAAGTGGCCATGACTTCCAAACAAATCTGGATGTCGCTGTGCAATGCATAATCATGATAATGGGGTGACTTTCTCTTAAAGATTGTCCGTCCCTTTTACAGATTAAAATTTGAAATCGTCTATCATGGTCGTAAATTGAAGAAAGTGTGATTCAAGACTATTTCTAAGAATATGGCATGTTGGAGCTTTCTGTGTATGTAAAAAATATCAGCCGTTAAATTTCAAACCGACTTTTTTCGTACTATTAGTCTTTGTTACAGTATCTATGTGGTTATCATGCGTGTGTGAAATCCTTATTTTATGAGTAACTACCAAACTTTGGAGATGATTCCTTCCATAGAACATTTTTTTTCATAATGCGTTTTATAATTTAATAAACAGATGAATCAATAAAGCAGATTTTTTTTTCAACACAAAATGCTAAGAGCCTGAGGTAAAGACTATTAGTCAGACGTTGTTTACGTGCATTATTTGAATTTTACACTACGTGTCAGTTTCAAATTGTGAATATAGAGCTTGCTAACACTTCTCTATTTGTTTTGCCAATGTTTCGATGGTTTTGTGGTGATCTGAAAAAGGGACTGGCTGTCTTTAAATAAAGTATGGAAAATTAAAACCAGTCCTTTCGGAATCGCTGGCGTCTCCGTGGCCTAGTGGTTACGATAGTGGGCTTCCAAGTCAGAGGCGCAGGTTCGATTACCTCTACAGAGAGCTTGTCACTATTTCACTGTAAAAGTGTGGCGGGTGGAGGGCCTTTAACTTCAGCTATACGCTCTCAATATCCTTTCCACTAATTTCGTTTTGACATCTGTCTGCGTCCTTGTATGTGTGCATGCAAAATAACATTTCAATATCAGGTACATTTTTCATTTTCAATTAAATTTTCATTGTAAACCAGGAACATGGCATTTGGGAAATAATTTTGACAATTCTTTTTTTTAATTGATTTTTTTTTTATAATTCTTTTCAGAGACCTTTCTGATAATCGACTTCAAAATATTACAGCGTCACATTTCCACAACCTTCGCCGACTAACGCTTCTGTAAGTATCAACCCTGTTGTTAGTTGGTAAGACACACCATTCAGGGTTTTTTTTTTTCATCAGATGGAGCGATGGGCCACTTGATCATTCACAAATATTGCCATTTCTGCGATTATCTCACTTTCCGCGGCGGAAATCGCGTGAAAGTATCGCTGGTTGAACTAGCCTGCTTTATCTCATGATCCTCGAACGATTTACATAACTTCCATTTATGATTTATAATGATGCTCTAAGCGTTTGATCTAGAGCTTGAGCACTTAATGGGTATGTCAATTTCACTTTAGCAGGTCTGCCTGGAATACGATTAGCTTCATAATTGACGTCATTTTGAACGATTCACCCAATTGATGACCTGGGAGCTTTATATGGAAAAACACGTTTTCATCTTTTCAACTGTCAGCCCATTTACACTCGTTGAACAGGCTTGTCATACATCGCAACATTTTATGAGACATATATATATATTGTGAAGGAAACGCTTGAAAACAGAATAGCCAGGTTCCTTGGTCCATCGTTCGAAATAAGCACCTTGAAAGCGCGTGCTGGTAATCACGTAACCTGTAGACAAAGTAAATCGAAAAAGAAGACTGATTTGGCTTTAAGTTCATGCAGAATTTTCATGGCTTATTCCTGCCGCCCCCCCCCCCCCCCCCTCCCAGTGCACCCAAACCTGTGACATACACATAGGCCAGGATACTATCTCGGCAAAGAGCACATATCACCCCTCATCCTGCATTGTAGAGGTGGTCACTTGCAGCCCCACTCCCCTTAGCTTTCTCGAAATCCTGACTCTCCGAGTTGTATTCACTGACGTTCACCATGATTATCACCATTATTTTCTTCCATTCATCCACTCTTATGTTGTCTCCAATCAGTCGTCTTTCCCGAAACCAGTTTCAGTGCGAGGATAAGAACTGCTTCCGGAACCTCGTTGGTCTTCAAGAACTGTAAGTCGGATTAACCCTTTAACCCTTTGTTTGCCAGAAATCTACTGCTATATGGGAATTGTCCGATTTACAGGTGAACAAAGTCACACATCGCACAAAAAGAGTTAAGTGCCACTAATGCATTATTGTGCAAGTTAAAGTCCATCGAGTTTGTCTGGCACCCAACGTGTTAACAATTTGTGTTCTAGACGTGGCATATCCGTTGTAGAGATGAATGTGTATCGATTGCCAATCTGCATCCAAGGCACAGATAGCATGTTAAGGATTAATGGGCGTGGTAAGCTATGCGTAATCCAGAGTGTCCCTGTTATGTGTATGGGCCATTGAGACGTGTCACCACACTAGTTTTCCACTTGACTTTTAACTCTTGCCAGAGAGATGTTTCACCAAGCTGTTCGTAAGTTACGAACGACTTTACGAAGGATTTGTTATCCCTTCTTGTGCTAAATGTGATACCATACTTTGTTAATTGAGAATCTAATTTAGCACAAGAAGGGATCACCAGTCGTTTGTAAAGTCGTTCGTAAGTTACGAACAGCTTGGTGAAACACCCTCCAGGTGTGTTTTGTCACGACTAGAAGACACAAATCGTATAGTAACAAAGTGTCTCGCACAGAAAGGGTACACACATGGTCGTGTATCACCAGCCGTAGTGAAAAGCAATCTGAAAAGCTATCTGGGTAACATTGTTGTATTCTTTCGTGAGGATTGGTCTACTTATAGTGTTAGCAAAGGAAGTGGAACGATATGGGTGGACATATATTGTGTTGTGAGTATGTTAACTTTGGATAATGTGTGTACTCTGAAAGTTAATAGAGCTTCAATTTGAATTGCTACATCAAGTATTTTTTCTTTTGTTAAATCATAGTTTATGGTGGTGTCACACCTTGGCGTTTTAGACAGCGTATGCCCGACGTATCAAAATTTCTCTAAAACGTCGGCATGCGCTGAACTTTTTTTTCAACTCTGGGCGTATACTTAGCGTATTCATAACGAGTTGGACGTATACATAACGTATTAGTAACTTATATCAAACGCTTCGTTAACTTATAAGTAACGTATTCCAACGAATGCTTAGCGTATTGCTGGCGTACACAACTTATGCCCTACGATAGCCTAACTTACGCATAGCGCGCGGCAGCGTATCGCTGACGAACACGTGTCGTAGCCTATAAAAAGGCTGCCGCTCGACTATTCAAATCATAACCGCACGATACATCACCGTATCACCGTATAATAGGCCATTATACGGGAGCTGTAAGTTATAAACACGTTCAGTAAGTTTTGTGGTCGTCCGGAGCACGTCTTCATACGTCTTCATACGTCAATATACGTTGGAGTTAAGTTACACATACGTTCAAAGCACGTTACTCATAGGTTAGAAGTAAGTTTTAGGGTACGCTGGATATTATCTCGACGTACATCGACTTATGAGTAACTTACGAGTAACGTGTGTCAACGTGTATCAACGATCGCGTAACTTGCCTTCAACTTATGGCCCGCGTATGCGGGACGTATGAGCATACGCTGGCATACGTCGAAAATTTTGTGCTCGCACAAAATTTTGTCGACGACCTCGCCGTATGACAACGTATACCAGCGTGTTTTAGCGTACTCTTAACGTATGCAAAACATACCCGTAACGTATTCGACGTACGCCAGCGTATTCGCCAAATTCCTCATACGTCGGGCATATGCTGTCTAAAACGCCAAGGTGTGACAGCGCCTTTACCTCGTTTATGATTCTAAGACAATTTTTAGTTTAAAAGACTTACTTGGAAAGAAATTCATATTTAAGTTCGTAAACTGCCTCCATATAAGATTAACAGTGTGGATCTGTGTAATATGCCAAGTCTTAGGATAATTACGATGTAACGTAAAAAGCTTTTATAGACATCCGTTCTCAAAATAATATTGGAGTGGTGAAATAGGGTTAGTGCAAAGAATCCTGCGTCATTTCCATGATTTGGTTTTCTTAAACAACCAGTTTAATCCATGGCATTCTTTGAGTGCTAATTAAGTTTAAAGACTCGGGTATCAGTGTGGGGATTACCAGCGCTGGAAGGGACAGCCTTCGACGCCGCTTGCAGTTCAAAAGTTAAAGGGTTCATCATACGTCGTACGTAATCATGGCTTCTCAGTGTCGTTACATCAATCGATAACCCCCCCCCCCCCCCCCTCCGGTTAATAACGCTTCTCTATACGCAGGCCGTGGGTGTAGGCACCATAGAAAGTAAAGCAACTACGCAGCGTGGGAGGGGGGGGGGGGGTAGGTCAGTTGAGTACTTGCACCGTCTGACGTTATATATTCTTACTAGCAAATAATACGTGTCAAATAAATTTATTTTTTCCCGTAATTCCAACTAGATATGTCCTGCACCATTAGCGGCCCATATTTTCATAAAGTGGTCATTATCTTGTGAATGCAAATTCCGTACTAAGATGACTGGTTAATCTATAGAAGGAAAATATGAGAGAGAGGGAATAGAGAGAGACAGATACGGAGACACAGAGGCGGGGAGTAGAAGAAGGAGGAGAACGTGATTATTGAGAGAGATGTCTAGAGATAAAGGTTTTGGTATAGACATAGTTAACGGGGAGAGAACGGGGAGAAGGAGTGGGAAAGATAAATCCAATGGGGGTTAGAAGATAAAAGGCGAAAGAGGGCGAGGGAGAGGGAGAAAGAGGAAAAGGGAGGTAAAGGGAAAAGGGGAGATGGCGGAGGGATATGAGAAGGGCATAAAGCATCGAGTACATATTAATTACAAAACAGCTATAGAATTCCTTTCTCAAATAAGATTTTCGGCGCTTAATTACTTGGTTATACCCCGAAGACATGAAAGCGACCACCCTTCTTGTTTGCAAGAAGAGAACAGGCCCTGTAGGTGTCACAAAATCCCCCAATATGTCATCACTTTCTACCGGGACCTCAATTTGATTTTAGATGTGAGCACGTTTGATTTCAGATTTGAACCACTTAATCCTGTACGTACCAGGCAAACTACTACCCTAATGGGGGGTGGGTTTTTTGTGTGCAAAGATGCGTCAAGAGTAATTAAGTCCTACCAAAGATATTTAAGTTACATGGAGTACCATCAACAGTTTGATTACTGCAGATTCACTCTTCGTCTTGTCACAAAAGGATGCTTTACAAAAATGTTCTCTTCGATCCCATATGTTTATTGCCGCCGATTCTCTTGATATTTTTTGCTGGGAACGTTACTATAAAACATTTTTTCTTTCAGACAAGTAACACGAAAACCGTGCCCAGCCGCGCCCAAACTAGAATTTCATCTCAAGAAGTATCAAATTTGGTATTCACTAGTCCATGTCAACTACATAACAAGCACTTCGTGACAAAACTACCAGTTCATCAGCGCAAGCTGAAATGTATGCATGGTTAACAATAAATATTCTTTATTGTAAAATACCGTCGGACACGACGCAATCGTGTATACATGGTATTGTTAAGAGCAGCTGCCAGTCATGAATATTGAGTGTCTGCACTAAGGATCGTTCAAAGGGATGGATATCCATTTCTTTAAACATCCTTGGTCCAACTTTTTTCGTGTATTACTACACGTTAAATGAAGCATGATATCCCGTGAGACTCATTTGTTAATTAGTGGCTGTTTTTTCTTCAAAGTCTCATCTTCAAAGCAATTTGAATAAAAAAATAAATGTATGAATATCGTTGGTATCAATAACTAATTATGTGTAGAAGCCGTGCATGTCTTCATATCTGAAAATACTGGACAGGTTTATCTCGGTTAGAATGAACATGGTAAAATAATTTAATTTACTTTTGTAGTATTACCATACATGTTTTAGTCAGAGGCTCCCATCCTTTGTGCGGTGTTTTATGTGTTCCCCATTCATTCAAAAAAATATTAGAAATTATTGGATGACGCATTGTTTATCTGCCTCGGGATTAGGCGACCTTCAAAATTATTTTGTTTCCTTTGAAGGGAAACATTCACACAGCCTTGTCAATCACAAGTGATCTCTCTTTCTCTCACTTTGTGCACATGTCTCTCCCTCTCTCTCTCCCTCTCTCTCTTTCTCTTTGTCTATCTGTCCCTCTCTGTCTCTCTATGTCCCTCTCTGTCTCTCTATTTCTCTGTCTCTGTCTCTCTCTCTGTCGCTATGCCCCCCCCCCCCCCGCCTCTCTCTCTCTCTCTCTCTCTCTCTCTTTCTCTTTCTCTACCACCCTGTGTCGCTCTGCCCTTCGTCCCGTCATTCACTTGTATGTATTTTGATTTACCCCATGCAGCGAGATGATGGCATGTGGTATCGAGAATCTCATCCCGGACATCTTCCGCAATCTCCGGAGTTTAGCCGTACTGTAAGTACACACACACACATGAAAACATTTTGTCACGTATACAACGAGTACTGACCGGTCACAAATATGATTCGGAAACGGTGAGGGGTTTGTTAAGGACAAACTATTAGCACACTTCCCGATATTTACCATGTCTAAAGATTCCAATCTTGCTGTGGCATATAAAATGATAAGAAGATTTTATTTAGCAGTGCCATTTTTGGACTATCAGTGGAATTATTATTGGTGAGAATATGAAATATTCTACCATCTATAGGAGCATTAGACATTTGTCCCGCATTGTTTACTTGTTTTATGATTAAATCCCCAACTAAGACATGTAAAATGTTCTGTTGCAGTAACACGCAACAAAGTGTGTCCCATTCTCATTCTATCACGTGTGGATTTTGAAAGTAAACGATTCCAACTAGGGAAAGTGGTGATTTTCATGTGGAATGAGTGTTTATCATCAAAGGCAAAGAAACCAGAAAGAGTGATTAATGTACATTTAAACTATAACCGATGCACAATCTTTGCTTTGGTGTTTCCCAGCCAACTGTCCTTCAATAACATTCGTGAGATCAGACAGGAACACCTTAATGGTCTCTACAGACTTCAAGACTTGTAAGTTTCGTCATGTTCATCATAAAGTATTGTTTGTATACTGCATGTTTTCTGTTCTCTCTCCCTCCCCCCCCCCTCTCCCCCCCCCCTCTCTCTCTCTCTCTCTCCCTCTCCCTCTCCCTCTCCCTCTCCCCCTCTCTCTACCTCTCTCTCTACCTCTCTCTCTTTCTCTCTCTCTCTCTCTCCCTCCCTCCCCCCCCCCCCCTCTCTCTCTCTCTCTCTCTCCCTCTCTCCCCCTCTCTCTCTCTCTCTATTTCTCTGTCTTTCTCTCTTACTGTCTATACCGAGCATGTTCTTCTTTTGTAACAATATTTCCTCTCCCCATTGTACCCCCTTCCATCTCTATCTCGCTAAATCAAAAATATACCATTCAAAACTGCTATACCGTCTTCATAAGTAAATTCATAACCAATGATTTCATTTCAACACTTCAAGGTCTCCGGACATCGAATAATTTGTTTAATTACCTTTCGTAAACTGAATTGAATTGAATTGACAGGATCATTCAGAATGAACATCACAGCGCACAGGCAATTAATCACAATGCATGATTGATTACAGACACATCTAAATCTAGTCTCACACTCCCGTACTCAAGCGTTGGATTGCCGTTTTAGTAATCAGATCTAGAAAAATTTGCTCCATGTACGTTTGTATTTTGTATTCATTTACCATAGGAAAGTACACATAAAGCATAACCGCATGACGAATTACAAATTGTGAATTTAACGGTTGGATTGCTCTGACTGACTCAGCTCTCATTGGCCAGTGTTGGCTATACTGTTGATGCGCTGTGAGGGGTAAAAAAAACACCCTATTTTCAATTTACATACAGAGATCGACCTATACTTGATTATACTATGAAGGTGTTATTCGTATTTGTGCGTATGTCTACAAACTGTCATTAGCAATCGTCACTTACCCAGCATCATTTTATACTTGAAGGATACAATAAGCTTCAGGTTAAATATTCCAAGAAAAATAATATTTTGTACATTGAGTCCCATTTCCACGCCTTATTACAGTTATGAGTGCTTCAAACGAGTTTCTCGGTCACTTTATCTATTTCTCTTTTCCGAATTTCAAGTGATGTTTACTAGCCATGATCAAGCACAAACAGGACAACAACATAATACGTAGATAAGACAGAGAGGAACAACAAACAACAAGTCACGATTTTACAGAATCTTACGCGTCAAAAGTTTTAGAGTATATGCTTGAGTGACCACCCGTATAGATAGACCATATTGTTTCCCTTGAGAAAAATCATTTGAAAACAATTATTGTTAAGGTAGCCTATACATAAAGACCATCAGCTCATAAAGACAGCATTTTCACCGGCGGGTGATTTTTTTTTTTTTTTTTTTTTGGGGGGGGGGGGTACATATTTTAATGTACGTATGGTAATGAATAGTTAACTCATGTTCTATCCCACATTATACAAATGTCTTGTACATAGTACATAGTACTAGTACATAGTACTAGTACATAGTACTATACAAATGTCGAAAATTATTCACTCCGTTAACACTTGAGCGATTTTTGTAGAAAAAATAACAACCACGTTGTCTTACCATGTTCTTCCTTATTCATACACTATTTTTCTCTCTTTTCATCATCACCAGATATTTAACCCACAATCAGATCTCACACATCGATCATGGAGCTTTTCGCGAGATGGATAGTCTTCATAAGTTGTGAGTTAATTCATTAGAATAATGCTGCTTTTAATCACCACCATCATTGTTATGTCCATAATCATGTAGATAAATACAATGATAATGAGGATTTTAAATCGTACTCGTTACTTGTTCTCATAACAGTATCCTCTTTTTCATCATCCTTTTTTTTTATTGATATTTGCATTGTCATCATATATTTTTTTAAATAGCGTTAAGTGAGATAGTTTTAGTACTAGTGTAGTATAAGAAGTTGAAAAAGTAGTAGTAGATGAATTATTAATAGAAGTAGTAGAAGAAGGGGTAGTAGTAGTAGTAGTGGTGGTGGTGGTGGTAGTAGTAGTAGTAGTAGTATTAGTAGTAGTAGTAGTAGTAGTAGTAGTAGTAGTAGTAGTGATGGTGGTGGTGGAACTGGTAGTGGTAGTAGTGGTAGAAGTAGTAGTAGTAGTAGTAGTAGTAGTAGTAGTAGTAGTAGTAGTAGAAGTAGTAGTAGTAGTAGTAGTAGTAGTAGTAGTAGTAGAAGTAGTGGTAGTAGTAGTAATAGTAGTAGCAGTAGAATAAATAGTAGTAGTAAGAGTAGTGGTAGTAGTAGTAAAAGAGGTAGTAGTGTTAATAATAGTAGTCGAATTATTAGTAGAAGTAGTCGATTAGTTGTAGTTGTGTTCTGAATCA
>OZ022585.1:19388567-19499749 GCA_963669155.1 Arbacia lixula
AACGAGTTTATCAAAGATCTGTGTGCAATATGGGGAAAAGGCGAGCCAAATCGATGATATATTACAACAGAAAGAGGTAGAGAGAACGAGAATCGGTAAGAGAAAAGGAAATAGAGAGAGAACAGGAAGGGAGACGTATTGTAGGAGAGACAAGGAGAACCTAGGTGTCACAGCGAACAAAAAGGAGTATTAAGAGAAAATGGATGAAAATTCTCAACCAAATTCGCAGTTGAAAGGAATATCAGTGGAGGAGGTGTTGGGAAGGAAACTTAATGTAAAACAAATCAATGATTTCTGCTCGTTTCATGTTCTCCTTGGCCGTAGAGGGGAGTATATCTTCAAAGACCTCGATTGGCGGAGCGGTTGGGTCTGCCGGATGTGTGGGCTGCTGAGTTTGCTGTCAAGTGAGATGTCCGTTCTGACCCTGACAGGTAAGCAGGACGACAATGATGGCGATTAGTTTGGTCGTGATCATGATGTGGAGAAGGAGTTTAGTGATGACGGATGAGGGTAAGGATGGTAGAGGTGATTATGATAGTGGCCGTTATGACTATGAAGATATATGAAATATGTCAAATCAAATAACAAATTATTTAGATGAAGTGTGTATAATTTTTATATAATCAAAGGCTAATTACAATATTCACAATAGAGCTGAATGATTAGGAACAGCAAATTTAGTTATATGATAATTGTCTCGTTCTCTTTCTTTTTTCGCTATTTCTCATTCAACTCTCTATGTCTTTCTTTCTCTTTCAAATTATATATCTCTCCGTCTGTTATATTATACCTCTTTCCACTCTCTCCACCTGCCTCCCCGTCTCTCCTCCCTTCTCCCTGCCCATCACGCCTGTCCCCGCCCCTCAGTGATCACCCTGGACCGCTTTATCTCCATCGTGCACCCGTTCAAGTTCCGCCAGCGCCACCTGGCCCACGCCGTGTCCCTCATGGTAGCCTTCTGGCTAGCTGCGACCCTCATCGCTCTCCTCCCCGTCCTCCACCGGGCCTACTTCGGCGAGTTCTTCTACGGCAGCAACGGTGTGTGCCTGCCCCTGCAGTTCGACCGGCCGTTCGACGACGGCTGGGAGTTCACCCTGGTCGTCTTCGTCCTCTTCAACCTCTTCGCCTTCCTCTTCATCGTCTACGCGTACGCCATGATGTTTGCTACTGTGCGCAAGTCAAGTCTGGCGATGAGGTTGGTAACCGAGCACATATTTTTCAATGAATATCTTTATACTGAGAAACCTGTTTAAAAGCCACCTCTATAGAAAAATCACCTGTCTGTAGAGAGTCCAGTTTGTTTCCGTGAACACTGCTCCTTATTGAAACCTACAGTGAAACCTGTCTATAGTGGCCACCAAAGGAAAACAAAAATTGTGGCCTTTATAGACATGTGGCTGCTGTAGGCAGGTTCTTTAACACACGATCTCTCTCCGGGGGAATTATTTTCGTGGCCACTATAGACAGGTTGGCTGCTATAGACAGGTGGCCACTAAGACAGGTTTGACTGTATATTCATATCACCTGTCCATAACGACCACCAGCTTATGATGACCGCTCTATTGTTTTCCTAGAATGTTTTTTTTTATAGGGGCCGAGGCTATATTATCAACTCTTACGGGGCTCTTGATTCTTTTCTGCACATCAAAACGTATAAATCCCATATAGCAGCGCTTCATCTGACCCACAATGGGTTGAAAGAGAACCTACTAACTCAGTAATCTCATCATAGTGTCCTTCTCTGTCACTTCATCATGTTTAGATCCACGAAGGAGTCCCAGGACTGGAACCTCCTGAAACGATTCACGATCATCGTGGCCACAGACTTCATCTGCTGGATGCCCATCATACTTGTCAAGGTGGCTTCGTACGCACGTAAGTTGCTTTAAGTTTGCCATTGTGTTACCATGGTAACACACACACACAAGACTCGGGATCAAGCAGGAGATTGGATATTACGATTCCCCCAGCTAGTACGATACTGAACATGGTGAAACAGCTTGCGAATGCCGTACTTGCCACCAGACTGCATGTATTAGTCATGATAATGATATCTGGGAAATTTGTGCAGTCACACCCCTTTCCAAGTTCAAGTTCAAGCTTATGTATCTTTCTCCAAATGCAGTTCAACATATAAACAACTTGTGGCACAGCACATAAAAGGAACAATTATATGGATCAAGTTTAAATGCTACATCAGAATGCAAATAGAAAGAATAGGAGACCTAATGAAAGCATAGCTTGTTAAAGGCAGGGCAATATGATATGAATAACAACCAGCCTGACTTAAAGGGCATATACTGGGAAGGCAAAAAAAACCTTCAATAGGTGATCGTGAGCATTCATCTTGCCAATGGTCTTAAATTCTTGTATTGTACATTTTAGACGCTTGCTGCAAGTTATTTTCCCTCAAATGATCCCCATTTGTAGTAATTAATTATTAATGATTAAATCCACAAAATGTTAAGGCCGAACATTTTGAGGATTTGTGATTTAATCACTCATTACTCCAAATGTAGATCACTTGATGGCAAATGACTCTCAGGAAGCTTCTAAAATGGACAATACATGAATTTAAGACCATAGATAAGAAGATTGCTAACAATTACATTTTGAAGCCTTTTTCGCCTTCCCAGTACAGTATATGCCCTTTAATAGTAAAAACAAGATTACAATATACATTGTTTTAAACCCCCACAAAACATTTGAGTACTAAAACAAATAACTAAATAACTTTAAGTGTAAACAGGTAAATGGCTTGACACACTAATTACACGAAACCGGAATTGGGAAATAAGAGAGAATACAAAAATAAATAGTCAAGTCGGTCATGATATGATTATCAAGTGTTTTTCTTTATCCGTTTAGTGGAATAGTTGGGAGAATTGTTACCCAGTTAATGAGAAAACAATATGATACATGTACAGTGAATTCGTTAGTCATTTAGTGGGATGATAACTAAATTTGTCAGTAAGATATGGCAAAGATTAAACCAACTCAAACCAACATTACCTTCTAGATCTATATTTCAATCTCAATTAGAAGATCGGACAGAAAGCGATAACATTCGTATATACCTTCTTTGATATTTATGATTTAGCTAAATAGTCGTTTGATACGTTGATATAATTATAATTAAAATGCTTTGAAAAAATTCAAACGTTATGAATTTTTTTAAATATTTTCTTCAGACTACGCGATCCCGCAGTCAGTACACGCTTGGTTCGCCATCTTTGTACTCCCGATCAACTCGGCTCTCAACCCAGTCCTCTACACTGTCACCACGCAGTTCTTCAGGCAGAAGGTACGAGCTCTTCCGAAATATTCGCTAAATCAATGGGCATATTCTCTCAAAAACTAGAAATGATTTACGATTCCGAGGCACCTACATTTCCGTCTTTTATTCTTTCACTTGAAATGGTGTAGCATATGTTATAAGCTTGCATTCTCGCTATAGGTGTTGGTTTAGTTTTGTATGTGATAGTTTTTTTATCGTAGTACCTTTAAACCGTCGTCTGACGTGTTATGTGGCGCGTTTGAGAGTGTTCAAATGTTGCAGTCATGCTTTCTGATATTCTAACAAACCAAAAGTTGCTGCACAGTGGTGAAGTTTTAAACCTTATTTTGAAGATGCATTTACACATTGGCTCTTAACAACCATTAACAAGTATTTTCCTTAACATGTTTGGCTTAAGTACCTATATTTACATGTAAAATGTTCCGGTAGATATTTGACTCATAGGGTGCCAGACGAAATCCTGCTTTGTATCATTTGCCTGTATGACTTGTGCCAAAGCGCGACAATGGCTTATGTAATGAGTTAACAAGATCCGTACGGTCCTGTTTACAGTTCATGCGGCCAATCCGACGGCTGTGCAGCCGCCAGAAGCCGGGTAAGACGTACCAGTCGGGCTCGTACGATGACTCCATCACGGGGACCAAGATCACCGCCACCAAGCTCTCCATCATCTCACACAACGGGAAGCGACGGGCGGAATCCATCAATGGCCGCCTCAACTCCTCCACGAAGGTATTGTCCATTGGATGTGGTTGTGAGTGTCTGCATTGTTGTTAACCCTCTCTGTACAGCTCTGTGGGATTTGTGTACATAAATAGTGAACGACTACACATAAAGACTTACCTGACCGGGGAGGGGGGGGGGGATTCACCAAGCTGATCGTAAGCTACGAACGACTTTATGAACTACTGGTAATCCCTTCTTGTGCTAAATGGAATACCACACTTTGTTCCTGTCTTGACATATTGGGAGTTAATTTCCAACAATCCTATTAAAATTTGACAAATCATGAGTTTTGTACTTAGTCACTTGTTAACAACAAGAATGCTCATTTGTAAACATCTCATTTGAATTTTAGCTGATGGGAATCAAAATCATTGAGAATATGATTTAGCACAAGAAGGGGTCACCAGTCGTTCGTAAAGTCGTTCCTAGCTATGAACAGCTTGGTGAAACACCCCCCCCCCCCCCCCCGGATTGCAAAAACGTGTGCCAAACGTATGGCAAAATTGTCAGTCCGTTCGTCTCAATCCGTATACGTGACTTGTCTTTCTTCCTGCTTCTTGTTTGGCGAATACGTCCCTTGTACCATGTACGGCAATGTTTGATCCGTTACATAATCTCTTCGTAAGACTCCGCGAGCAGCAACGGAGATGACGTTCGTCAATGAATGAATTTTGTTTGGCGTATGTTTATGCAATCCGATCAGATGCGACCGGGCTTTAAAGCTAGGAGGTAAAAGTAATGAAGAGTACTGAATATCATCATTGCAAAATCATTTAGCCGCCATCACCACCGAGTCCAGAATTTATCTAATATTAGTGATATATTGGTACTGTATAAGATGATTCTTTCCTGGTATTCTAAATCAAACAAAAATGGGACCTATGGTCTTAGCACTCCGTTGATTACAGATCCGGAAGTCTTAACCACTATCATTTTTTTTCCTGTGATGACGTTTCGTTTTTCATGTTTTTGGTCTGTCTGTTCACTCTGTTCAATCTTGCTATTTTCTTCGTTCTTCTTTATCCAATCTTCATTGTGTCCCCTTCCCTTATTCCTATTCTTAAGCTTCAAGATCGTGTTCGTCGTCTTTGTTTCCTAACTCGTTGTGTAAAACTACACTTCTTGTCCCTCCCATTGTCTCCTTTCCCCCTAAATGCTAGAGTTTTGGTGCTTGATTAATATTCTTAAATTATGTTATCTTGCTCTAATCAAATTTGTTTTTAGTTTTTATTTGTATTATTTTACACCTCTTGTCACTTTTTACAACTATAGTCTTCTTTCGCCTTCTTTCTTTCCCTTCTTCTTCTTCATTTTCTTCTTCTTTTTGCGTCAAATTTTGTTTTTCTTTAGCTCATTTTGTCCTTCCATTCTTCTTCCTTTCTCCTTCGATGAAGTAAGCTTGTGCTTTTCTCAATGGGTGCCCTATGACTTAAATTCGTATTTTTTCTTCTCAACTTCTTACATTCTTGATTTTTTTTGTTCCAAACATCTACGTTCCCTGTCTTTACAGAACCCAATTTATAATCATTTGTCGATGGATTGGACATTGTTTTGTTAAAATTTTCTACGGCCGGGACTTCCCCCTATCTCACGCCAGCTTTAATCCTAACAATGACAATATGTATTGCCTGATTATCATACATGCATGGAATTAATCTGCGGTTCCTATCTTTACAAGTTTAGTTACTTCATAATCGTCGATCATCACCGATTTCCATGTCAACACATTTGACTATGTTTCACTACCACTCACCATACATCATTTTCGCTGCACCCATCTGCACCTTTTCGTTCCTTTATGTTCCATTTCATCTCATGCATGGTGGCCCAGTGTGAGGAAGCATCGCAAATCTGCTGAGCTGCACACACTATATAGCCCATGCTAGATGTGGTTGTTTTTTTGGTAAGTTCGTGATTTCTAAAATAGTAATGCAATGCAGAATAAGGTGTACATTGAAACGATTTAATTGGAGCTAGAAATATGGTGGCCAATACGCTACTTGAAGCAGGCAGCGTCATTAAACGACGGTTACTGGTTACCGAGAGATGGCGCTGACCCGGCACTCGAGTGAACGAGCTCTCGGGTGCCTGCTAACTCTCACTTGACATGCTTGAGCAGAGTGGGGCAGGCTATGGGTTAACCCTCTCAGTACTAGGCCTTGAAAACCTCATTGACTTACTACACATCCACATGCCAATAGTAATGAGAGGGTTAATCCTTCCTGCCTGTGTCAGATAAAATTTAGTTTTATGCCATTTGTCTGCATTACTGGCACACATGGTACAAACCATGCTGCCATGGCATGCCATGGTGCCATGTGAAATGGATGTCGTTCAAAGGCCAATCACTAGATAGGCTTATGTCTTCAGGGTTTATCTTTTTGTTGAATATCTCAATCAACTGTTGAATATTAAAATGACTGTGGAAGACACGAATCTTCCATCATCTTCTCCTTCATCTTCTTTTCTTTTTTTTTCAATTCATGTATGTAATTGTTCTGCACAGATTATGAAAATGTCGCAACTACAGTAGCTCATCAGCATCCCCCTTCTTTTGTTTTTGTTTGAATAATTTTAATTGTGTCTGTTTCGTATCTTTTACTTCTTTCTGCCTATTACACATTGTTCTTCGGCGCCTTTAAAGCATCTCGATCCTTCGTTTGATTTTCATTCTTTGGCTTCTTCTCCTCCTTCTCTTTGGTATTTCCTTCTCTTTCTTCTTTTTCTAGTTCTAATTCTTCTTCCTATATTAGATACTTCGTCTCTTTTGCCCCATGTTTTGGTTCAAATGGAGACAGAGCTTCAAATAATCTTCACATTTATTACCGATCTTCATTATCCTCTCGTTAATATTTCGGTTCCATTCTTCGCACCCTTCCGCACAGAGACCACACGGGCAGCATCGAGCCAGCGAGGCACAACCTTGGCTCTCCCCTGAGTCTTCGGGTCAGCTTGCCAGCATCAAACGCCCCTCACTGCGAGTCGATGACGCGTACCGCAAGCAACCAGAGCTTGTTGTCATTCACTGTCCGAGCCGGTCCGAAAATGCTGACGTCATCGAACCGCTCGTGAAAACTTGAAATTTTCTATGGACACATGACACTGGGGAGCATTTATTTCGTTTGATGCGAATTTGTGGAGGACACGTGAACTATATGACATGATAAAGACGTCTAAAATGAATCATGATGCTATTCAGGTTGATATTAGAAAGCCGAATGGGTGTTTAACTGTTCTTTCCTAATTTCCTGATGCACGATGTTTATTGTAGGTGTCTACAAACCTAATTAAAATCTTGATTTTGTAACGCGTATTACAGCTTTTGGGGTGTATACGCCTTGCGTGTTTCTATCATATCCCTGTTGATTCATGTATTCATTCCTCGCTTCTAGAATGATGTGTTCTTATTCCGTCCTTCGACTTGTTCATTCTTCTTTTTATCTTGAGACCAATTTGTGAGTAGTTTATACGTTATACAGTGTATGTATATAATACTTTAATATATGACCTGGATAAATGCATGTTGTGCAACATTCTACGCAGAAACAGAGACGGACTTGTTTGCAATATGACAGATTATATATTTTGTTAGTTAAAAGGAACACGCAATGTAAATATTCGCATAATATATTTATATAGGTAGGTATGAAAATGACGTTAGTGGGTGTTATTTACAATGTTGACATGCGGTAAATACTATGTGTATGATTATAGCTTTGAAATATATATACTTAATTATTTGGTATAAATGAAATTGTTTTTGTTGTATTGATAAGTTTTCACCAACATTTGCAAAATATGTCACCACTTTCTGATTATGTGAGTCCGGGTCCCACCATAGGCTCTCTCTCTCTCTCTTCCCCCCCCCCCCCCCCTCTCTCTCTCTCTCTCTCTCTCTCTCTCTCTCTCTCTCTCTCTCTCTCTCTCTCTCTCTCAGTCTCTCTCTCTCTCTCTCGCTGAAATTGTTTTTGTTGTATTGATAAGTTTTCGTCAACATTTGCAAAATATGTCACCACTTTCTGATTATGTGAGCCCGGGTCCCACCAAAGGCTCTCTCTCTCTCTCTTCCCCCCCCCCCTCTCTCTCTCTCTCTCTCTCTCTCTTAGTCTCTCTCTCTCTCTCTCTCTCACTGAAATTGTTTTTGTTGTATTGATAAGTTTTCACCAACATTTGCAAAATATGTCACCGCTTTCTGATCATGTGAGTCCGGGTCCCGCCATAGGCTCTCACTCTCTCTCTTTCTCTCTCTCTCTCTCTCTCTCTCTCGCTCTCTCTCTCTCGCTCAGTCTCTCTCTCTCTCTCTCTCTCTCTCACACACACACTCTCTCTTTTTCTCTCTCTTTTCGTTCCTCTCTTTATCTCCTTTTCCCTCACTCTCTTTACCCAAATTCATGATCTCTCTATCTCTTTATATCTCTATTCCCACCCCCTCTCTCTCTCTCTCTCTCTCTCTCTCTCTCTCTCTCTCTCTCTCTCTCTCTCTCTTTACCCCTTCCTATAGTGTCAAGGACTGCAGCTACATTTCAAATATACTCAAGTTTCCTTTGTCGAAGATCACCTTAAGATAATTCAAACAATCCGCCATCGACACAACACAGCAACTGGTAATGCTATGCACATTTCTGAAGAAGTATGTACATGATGTTTATGTTGGAAACAAAGCGGTAATGCACGACTAATATCCATAGTACTCTAATCTTCCAGCATTGTATCACGAACACAATAGCAGCTTCGGATAAAGAAACAAACTTGCCACTGATCAGGCGGATATCATTCTATTGAATTCACCCTCTTTTATTAATTTTCATTCACGAGGTATGGTTTCATGCATTTTGGAAATAGACGTAACCGTCTAAGAGAGTCGATGATTTCCGGTTCTGTGAAATCAAATGTGATATACATATATATTTTTCTATCAACAAAGTAATTTGCAAACATGCCGCGTAGAAGAGGTATACGATAGATACGGACATATAGCGTATTATTACTCAAACTTGTATTGGTCATTTTGTATTCTCGATTCTTGTGATTGGCGTGGATGTTGAATGGTAAACTGTAGCAGGAAACCTGTACATGACGACTGCCCACTAGTCAATAACTGCTAACATTTCATGGTATTTATGAGCATGTTATTTTACAACTTTCAATGAAAATAATAAGGTTTCTTCTTCTGTTTCTTCGATAGAGCACAAGATATGGCTAGATAGTATGTCCCGGTGCGCTCAAATGAAGTTAGAACATAGTAAGGATAAAGTAACTTAGAAGCAAGGTTGTACATAGGGTGTTGGATACTGAGTTCATGAGGATATATGTATTCATGAGGATATATGTATATATCAATTATTAAATAAATACCTTTTAAGAGAATCTTTAAACTTATCTAAATCATGTTGGTGTCTCATAGAATCAGGAAGTACATTCTATAAAGCTGCCATGGCATGTGGAAAGGAACGCTCACGATATAATTTAGTTGAGATTGGAGGAACAGTTAATACTGCTTTTGACCTTGATATAAGAGTTCTAGATGGGCGATAGAAGGAAACTAAATTAGGTAAATAGGAAGGTGACATTTTGTAAAAACATTCATGTGCAAAAGTCCAAAGTTGAGATACGGGAATGAACAGGTAGACAATGCAGATTTCGTAGCACGGGAGTGATTGCTTTCCGAGCTTGGGTTATTAATCTGGCTGCTGAATTATGGATAAATCTGCAATGTTCTTACTTTTTGCTGAGGTATCCCAAAATAGAGAAACGTTGTCTAAGGGAACAAGAAATAGAAGAGTTTTTATTTACATGGTCGTTAAGGCAGGTTTCAATCTAGTAATACTGATAATTGCAGTCCACTATGTAAAGCTCTTGACTACTTTGGTGTCTTGTTTGTAATTGATTTAAGCCATGCATCCATTTTCGTTGAAGGCCTATGTCAGCATGCATTTTAATGAACTTAGCACAAACACATTTTACCTGTTTTATGTTATGTAAATATGAATTGTCTTATATTTGACTTGATTTCCATAGCATGAAAGCGTTGTGTATGTATCATAGGAATAAATACTGATTGATAGTTAAATTATACAGATTTTGGCTGATGTTGACTACAGCGTCTCTCTCTCTCTCTCTCTCTCTCTCTCTCTCTCTCTCACACACACACACACACACACACACATACACTCACTCCTCTGTACCACACAGACATACGCACCCCCCCCCCCTTCTCTCTCTCTTTCTCTCTCTCTCTCTCTCTCTCTCTCTCTCTCTCTCTCTCTCTCTCTCTCTCTGTGTATAGAATTATTATGCATAATC
Source organism: Arbacia lixula (assembly GCA_963669155.1). NCBI lineage: Eukaryota > Metazoa > Echinodermata > Echinoidea > Arbacioida > Arbaciidae > Arbacia > Arbacia lixula. Next base: position 19,398,895 of record OZ022585.1, read on the forward strand.
ACGTAATAATGTACCGGCATATACATCTCTAACCATCTTTCTCTAAATCCATTCAAACGTACTAACGTGCATAACACACCGACCGAGACCCACCACCACTTACTACATCGCCCCCCCCCCCCCCCCGCCCCCACCTCTCTCATTGTACATTGTATTCATTCTTATTTGTTTGTTGCTTGTCTCCTTGAATCTACACGACATTAAACATACATGGTGTATCTTTTTTGCAGAGAAAATCAAAATAAACGAAACGTGTCATGAACCACAATACAACATAACGGTGCAATTTGTGAAATATGTCGCTACACAGTGTTGTAGAAATCCAATACACAGACAAAATATAGTTCTAGACGATCCCAATTCAAAACACTTTCGTGTTCCCAAGCAGTATTCTGGGAGTGAAGTTTTTAAGTAATATCTTCGTCTACATAATGGAGGTACATCACCTACACTCGGTAAAGTCCAAAGTCCAGTCATAGTTCAGATTATACACAAAAGACCCTTGACTCCTGATAAAAGCAGAGCAAGACACGAACAAATAGTTCGTACAGGTTTTTAATCACGTATTGCGTATATAGTGATATTGTAAATGCTCAAAAGAATCCGTCGTACGATAACCTCTTTGTGAACTTTGGACATGATATTACCACGCGGATTGTCTCCTATGTGATGGATACCAACATCATTCACGCAGCATGTTTGTAATGCCGTAGATAAAATAGTGGCAACAATAAACTTAGAGTATTTGGCCTCTTCCCCAACCCCTCCCCTTTCCCCTAGAAACCTAAAAATTAAAAGTAATTATGATCATTTTTCAGTATAATTTTTTTCAAGCTAAAGTAGCCGAATATAAACGTTCATAGTTAAATAGTTCAAAACTTTCAACAGAATTTGCAAAACAAATTGAAACTTAAAGGGTTACTAAATTTGAAAATAAGTTCCCACTAATCTATGAAAAATTATCCACGAATTTCACATTTGTTTGCCGCAATAAAGTCTTATTTTGACGAAAATTTGAAAAAACGCACGCGTCCAGTGACGTATGAGAAGTCAAAATGCCATAGATTGTACGGAAGTCAACAGTAGACCATTTTCGTAATGTATTCACAACTTTCCCCCTAACTGCATAGTAACACGTTATTGCATTCACCTGTATCTTGTCATTCGGATTCAATGGATGAAACGCACTTTGAATCTATTAGTTGTTGCTACTCAGACAAACCTCGGACAAGCTTTGGAGTTTCCATTGGTAACGTATTGTTTGAACGGCATGAATGAACTATTTTATTCACATCGTTGGCATTTATGGCATTTTGACTTCTCATACGTCACTGGAGGCGTGCGTTTTTTTCAAATTTTCGTTAAAATGAGACTTTATTGCGGCAAACGAATGTGAAATTCGTCTTTAGTGGATAATTTTACATACATTAGTGGGAACTTATTTTTCTAATTTAGTAACCTTTTAAGACGAGATAACACCTTCATTTTTGCGTAATTGGGCTTTTTTTTTTACTTCGCTATTAAGGTCGATTTGCCGGAAAACGCGCTCTGGACATCTTTTCTGAAGTAGCTATTTACACGTTCGTCGCTGCCGTAGATGCAGTGTTTGGACATGTCGGGTGAGAATCTAGACGCGGGTGTGATGCGGCCCAGCGACTCAGCGAGGCTGCGGGTGAAATGCGGCGAGTTTCCACAACACAGGCCCACATAGTTGATCCCGAGCTCGGCGCAGCTCCGGCCAAAATCAACGATCTCGTCCCGGGAGCAAAGGCGGCAGTCCAGGTTGAGAGGGAAGGCGATCTCACCTGCCATCATGATAAATGCGATAGATAGTTTAACTCGTTGTGTGTCAAGCAAACTACTCCTCTGGAGGATCTGTGCATCAATTTTGTGTTGTGCAGCAAAGCACAGTTAAGAGTTAAGAATATACGGGAAGGGCTGTTGTTTTTATAACGGCGTTTGCACAACTTGACATCAATGGAAGATTAAAGATGCATGCTTTGTTTAGGGGGAGGGGCATCGGCCAGCAAAGTCACGTGTTACGTTACGTTGATAATGCAAATCAGATTAACACTAGATCAAAACAAGCGTGGAGTATGGCCCCCGGGCCCCTCTCACTTTGAAGCTGCCAACAATAATCACGATACAGTAATTAATTTCTTCTTGGGTACTTTAAAAATACAAAGAACAATTACACTGTCATTGTGGTTTATATCAATCATGTCAATAGTGAATAACAATGACGCAAGTACGCCTCAAATATCCAGGCACCCGGCCCCGCAGTCTCTACTCCGTCGACTCTTGCTGTCGAGCACTAATGATAGCTCGCCAAATACACGTCTCTCCTGCATGCTAGTTTCAATTACCCTTCACTTTTGGTCTGGTAGCCGGTGTCGTCTAGCAGTAAGTCCACATTAAAGTCTTGATAAGACGTCCCTGGATTCCCCGGGTAGGCTACCAGGTAACCAATTGTGATACTGCTCTACTTTTGGTCCTCTTTTGGCCCTGCAAATGTAAGTCCCTCCCTCCTCCATAAAAGACACTCTGTAATTTTTGTAACCCCCCCCCCCCCCCCCACTCCCACCAGCCCTTCCCCTTTGCATCACACTTACCAGTCTTCGGGTCAGTAAGCTGATGAAAGCTTGGTTCCTCATCTGTCGTGCGATAAGTCACTGGCACAGCTGCTATCGGTATCTGGATCAGAAAGAATTACATTTGTTTTATCACGAGGCATATTTTTGAGCCTTTTCACATTATAATCATGTAGAAAGTGTATAGGAATTATGTATTTTACATGCCTGTTAGATTCCAAATGAAATGTGCATGTCAGTTCGTTAATTCATAATAATATATGACGCTGCAATCATCTCGAAACCGACGTATGATGATGCGATTCATAATAATCATTGCAGATAAGATAACTCACGATGCACTTCATGCGCTAGTTGTGCATAATATTAATCCCATTGAGTACTAACCAATCTGACACACAATTGGTAACCCGCCAAATCAATTCCAATATCATAATCAATTGTTTTAGATTGCTACGACTGTGGCTGTGAGCGTGACATGTTATCTGCATGTCCTATTGATTGTAATATCCAGAGAGACGTGACGCAATCAAATACACGCTAAGATCGATCAGTTAAGTCAACAGCAGACGACACAGCCCGATGAGTTATAGAGTGCCGAAGTGATGTCGTCATATCCATTGTTAAGCAGGTTGCTGGTTCTTAACCCTTTGGGTGCCAGATGCAATGCTGTACGTATGAATGGTGAAAAAAGTCACTTGTGGCACCCAAAGAGTTAATAACATCGCTCAAGTGAGAGTTAACTGGTCCGATATTGTCTTACATAGCGGGCTATGATCACCGATGTTTGCTCTACTCATGTAGTTGAGAACCAGTTGTCTTGACAATATGGTCATATGACGTCACACTTCGGTACTCTATACGATTCTGTGATTGGCTGACTCGCAGGACCCGTTTATTGAATTCGTACAAGATGGTTAGCGCCACATTTCCAGTCGTCGGCCCTTAGGACGGCAGATTCCGGGCAAACTCGTGTCGTCTGCTATGATCTTAACAGTCACGGTCACAGTCACAGTCAACTTGGCGGAGTGTATTCAATCAACCCACCTTGAGGCCAGCGCCCGCCAGCTTCTTCAGGATAGGCATCATGGTGTCGGGACCCCTTGAGCAGTTCAGGCCTACCACATCCGCGCCCGCCGCCTCCAGCCGCCTGGCAGCCTCCACGAAGTCCACCCCGTCAAGGGTGCTCTCACTCTTCTGGCACGCCGAGAGCATGATCACCGCGGGAAGACCTGCAGTTGTGCGCATGGACAGGGGCCGAATAGAGAGCGAAAGGGAAAAGTATACATGTCATTTAATTGATTTTGCTTTAACCGTTTCAATCATTTCTTAAACCGAACATGATATCAACTTTTTAAGGCCCTTCAGACAAGTTAGGATCAAGTGTCCTCGATAACTCCTTGTATTCAAAGTGTGCATTTTGTGCACGTTTAACACACCATGTATGCGATTATAGGGAAACATCTTCTCTGGCGGGTAAACCCTTAGTTTGCTAACCCATGATCTATGGGAATTATGCGCACTGATCATGCTTATGGTGGAAGAAAAAAAACACATGGATCATTAAAGGCGGGTGAAATCCTAAAATGATGGACCCTTCTTCGTCGTAGGGTCAATGCTGAATTGAAGAGAAGAGAATGAAAGCAGACTATTTAGAAAACCAGATTGATAAACGGCTGGGAACAATCAGATATATAAATTATATTAAAGTATATAAATATCATGATTTTCGTTTTGTAAAATCATAATCAGTAGCATTATTTCCTAACTACTAACCCTCATGAGTATACCGCCATTGGTTCGAAATGAAAATCAGTGTATGGAAATGTCATTGTTTAGGTTTGTACAATGCGTTAACGACACAATGTCCAAAGCATCTCTTACCTACATGTACCTTCGAAATGTTATAGTTAGAGCACAAATTTTCAGGGCAAGCGACGAATATGTTTAAACACAATAACTTGTTTATGTTATGTCTGCTCTGTCTCAAGCTGTTGCTAGTCTGTTTTCCTACTTCTTCTGCATTCTTTCAGGTCAACTTTTTATATGGGTTTAAAGGGTTACTAAATTAGAAAAGTAAATTCCCACTAATCTATGTAAAATTATCCACTAACAACTAATATCACATTGGTTTGCCGCAATAAACTCCCATTTTGACGAAAATTTGAAGAAAAAAAACCGCACACCTCCAAATAACGTCAGAGGGGTCAAATGCCATAAACTTAGATCGTACGGAAGTCAACAATAATTTCTAATATACCTTTATCGTTATGTTTGTAAATTTTAGTCACGCCGTTCAAACAAACGTTACCAATGGGAACCCCAAAGCTTGTCCGAGGTTTCTCCGAGTAGCAACAACTAATAGATTCAAAGTGCATTCCATCCATTGTATCTGAATGACAATATACAGGTGAATGCAATAACGCGTTACTACGCAGTTAGGGGGAAAGTTGTGTATACATTACGAAAATGGTCTATTGTTGACTTCCGTACAAGCGGAGCCTTATATGGAATTTGACTCCTCTGACGTCACTTGGAAGTGTGCGTTTTTTCAAATTTTCGTCAAAATGAGATTGTATTGCGGCAAACAAATGGAAAATTCGTTTTTAGTGAATAATGTTACATAGATTAGTGGGAACTTATTTTTCTAATTTAGTAACCCTTTAATTACAAAGAAAAAAACTATATTCATTTCACCGTTGCCAAACTCCTTGATGGTTTCTAAGGCAACCATCGCTTCCTCGAAGATGCCTAGAGTCTCGGCAACAATGAAGTCGGCTTTCTCCTCCACCGCCCAGATGATTTGCTCCTGCACGGGATCGATAGGATTACAATATTGAGATGGCTTCAAAGCTAGCCTGGCTATTCAGGTATCTTTAAACTAAACTCTTTGATACAGGGGTTCGTCTGCAGTAGGCTAATCAATCTCGATTTCTTGCGTTGATTACAAGATGTGAAAACTCCGTAGAAACGTAATGGTCTTGGTAGTGTGAACTGCTCATTGTTTTTGTTTACTTCTTGTTGATCATTATCGTTGTTTGTTCGACGTTTATTGTTCAAATAAATATCACGATCCATTCGGTTGCGTTTTGACGCTATACTTCAAAGTGAGAATACATTACCGAATACATAAGGGTACATCTTATCTACACGGTTAGTTTTGCAGCGATTTACAGAATTAAGTCGATTTACCCCAGTCTGTTTATCATGTAGTAAATAGTGATTATTAATTCACTTCAGAGTATAGATTAATTTTATTGTACTCTACATACGGGGGGGGGGGGGGGGATGGGTGATACTTACAACTCCCCAGTCCAACTGACCTTGAACATAGCTTTGACCTTCTCCTTGCGGTGCGGGTCTTTGGGATCGAAGGCGTTCGTATTGCAGATGTCCCCCGCGACCAGGGTGCCCGTCTCGTCGGCCACCTCGCGGGCCAGCCGCAGGGCCGTCCGGTTCATCAGCTCCAGATCCTTCTCACGGTCGATGAGGGACAGCTTCTCGCGATTGGCATAGTACTGAGAGGGGGGAGGGGCGAGACGAAAATCCGTCAAAGCATACGAAACTTGTGACTTTTTATAAAGTCTTAACTTTGTGACGTCAACTACTCTTTCATTATGTTGTGTTCTGTATGATTCCGTAAATTGCTCTTTTTCTGTTTTTGATGAAGGAATAATTGTTATCGAGGTATGTGTATAAAATGTGTGTCTAATGATATATCAAATGCACAGGTAAAATGGAATAATCCTTTTGAGAAAATGGACATTTTCAAAAAAAATAATATACAATATCACACACACGCGACGTCACAAAATTGAAAGAGTAAAAAGTCGTAATTTTCTTATGATCCGAAGGATTTTCGCCAAACCTCTATTTCTATGTTTCTGCTTTCATTAAACCAACTTAACTTTAGGGTGGTCTTTTCCTTTAAGAGTTAAAAGGTATCAAAGGCTTCAGGTGGACCGCGACATGAATGATACGGTGACGACAAGGATCAGACCAGCATACCGTGAAGGCCATTACGACGTCGCTGCCGGCGTTGACGAACTCCTCATAGGTCTGCTTGACGAGGTCGGGTCGCGTGAGAACGACCTCGGGCACGAAGGGGCCTGCCTGCATGTAGCCGCGCCTCTCGAACACGAACACGTAGCCCTCAGCCACGATCACCTTCTTGCCCGCACGGAGCCGCTGCAGCAAACCTGCAGAAAGTATTGAAAGAAACATTCAGACACTATAAACGGCATAGTTCACCATGAAATTAGTTTGGTTTCAATAAGAAAAAAGACACATGAAAGAAACACATTAGTGAAGTTTTGACGAAAATCGGTCAAAGAAAAGAAAGTTCTTTGATTTTGTGACGTCACGTGCGAAGTGCTCTCCCGTATGTTGTGTACAATTTTTTTGGAAAATGTCACCTTAACGTTTGATATATCATTAGACACATGTTTTTACACACATGTCGCTATGAAAAGAATGCATTCTTTCATCAAAGAACATAAAAAAGGGCAATGTATGGGGGAAAAAAGTAGTACACAACATATGGAAAGACAATAGATGATTTAATCTTTGTTTTGCTGTTACCCCTCGTAGTAATAATATTGATTGATCAATGTGTTAAAATGTAATCAAAGGAAACGGGGACCGCGCCGGATTCGAACCTGCGATCTAAATGCTTTCCGGGCAGGATATAGAAAGCTACATCATTGTGATTGCATTGACTATGTTGTGTGCTTTAATATGAGAATATTGTAAGCTGACGTGTTCTGTCTGTGCTGCCCATCGGTTTTTGGTACACCTGAATAAATACATAAACAAGTAAAAGTATTCCACTTGAGATAGACAACAGTGAAATTCGTAACAATGAAATGTGATGGATATTTGTTGAATTGATACGGAACCACCTACTCTGTAAACCTACTTTTGATACAAATTGAACAGCAAATAATCCCAGACACAGTCAGCATGGTTAGTGGTACAGAGCGGTATGATTAATGAGAGCTACTTTACATGCTATACGAAGCACGCAGTCAATGTATCTAAAAGAACAAAAGCGGTGGAAAAACAAATATAGTATACAAATATTGACTGCTATGAGGGGCACAGTTAAAATTATAAGCCCAAGATGATGTCAAAACCATGACTATGCCCGAAGCGAAGCTGAGGGCATAGTCATGGTTTTGACATCACCGAGGGCCTATGATTTTAACTGTGCCCCGAATATTAAGCAGTCAATATTTGTTTTATAAACCGAATGTATAGATTCTTCTCATCGATTGGTTAAAAGATTTCCTGAACTGACAAGGCCTACAAGATAGCATGTAATAGGCATGTAAATCAACACTCATTGCGCGTACAGGGATTGCGCACACACGAGCGATATCGCGCGGTGTTGAGGTTGTCTTATTATTTTCCGGGCACAGTCGATTGCCATGCCCCGGGCACAGTTAATTTTGACGTCATCTTGTTAAAAACGGGGGCACAGCTATTTCGATGACTCTACTTTTAACCAATCAGATGAGAGGAATCTATGTATGAGGTTTATAATAAAACATACGGGAGCAAGATGGCTCACATTACAATTAGCACAGGCAAAATTAATTGTAAAGTTTCAAAAATACCACAGATGCAAAATATCTAGTATTCCCAGCAGAATCCTTGAAGAACGGCTTATCAGTGAATGAACCCGTTGTGTAGAAGACAAACGGCTGCTCTACGTATGTGGCATACAAGTTTAGCTAGCGATTACCCTACTTGTGGTAGTGCTTATTTATCCAGTAATCTATACGTGGCTTTGCACAAGATTCACGATAGGTTAATCAAAATATCAAATAAAAAAAACAGCTTTAGCTACCGATAGGCCTACTTATGGTAAAGCTTATTTATACTGTACATATCCAAACACGGCTTTGCACGAGATTCACGATAGATTAATGAAAATATCAAATTAAAACACAAGTTTAGCTAGCGATAGGACTACTTGTAGTAATGCTTATTTATCTAGTAATCCATACAGGGCTTTGTACAAGAGTCACGGTATTGATTGATCAATCACGTGATATTTACACCTGTGAGAAAGAGGAGAACAAAACAGGCAAAGCTGATTAAAATTTCTGACCCTTCTATTATATCGTTCAAGCGTTGGTGAATAGGTTATCATCACATGGCACCGATACCTAACCGAAGGTGGCGAAGAGGGCTAGGGTTGTAGCAGAGAGGCCAAAAAGGAGATAGATCTCTATTCTTCCATTCCTTCAAGATTCTGCAGATCACCTAAATATGATTAAATGTAGATTATGTATCCTGCCCTCCGCATCCACCCATTATCTCCTTCGATAAATCTTGACTCCTGTTAATGCGATTTACGATAATGAGACCTCTGTATACAAACAAACAAACATAATGAACTAGTGAATACCAATGCATTTGTATTTTTTGCTTTAGTAAAACTTTTGATAACTCCGTGTTTGTCTTCTCTTGCGATCTGATGGATATGCGACACACTAATGGAAGAGAAATCGAGTAGCTAACAGAAAGAAATGATTCCTATTGCATATGTGACCCCCAAAAAGTAATCTTATTTGTTTTTCTTCTGCTGTCAAATTAACACTGTGCAAACCAAAGGTCATAGCTCGATGGAATTTGGTCCCTCCATACAGCCCACATATACTAGTGCATGCATTTCTTGTAAAAGTCGACGCCTATTCGTATTCATAGAGGAACAGGACCTAATACATGTTGATCGAACTCATTTTTGTAATAATATGCCAAGTATAGTCCGTGTGTGCCATAGTGTGCATTGTGTCACCAATAATGCGCACAAATCACATTGAGCTGCATTGTATCAAGCCAGGAAGGTGTAAGAACTGGAGTCAGCACGAAGAGTTATTTATTCCTACACAAGTCGGGTTCATTGATAACACAATATAATATTTGACGCATTTAGTTCTTTGATCCAGTGACGACCGCCGCCAAATATGGAAAACGAATTTTGGATGCATTTAGAGGAATATATATTCTGTATGCGCAGAAGATTTCAGAACCACTTCATGAACTGAAGGGCATGTGTAGATCTTATAAAGATACGATTCTGTGAATTTCAGATTATAGTGTCGCTTCGTTTTTGTGATAAATGGGGAATAAATACTGTGGAAAAGATTTCAGAGAAATGCCTCCATATCGCACATTAAACAATTATATTTCCTTAAAAATATTTTGTAAATCATTTATTGAGTGTTTCATCTTCCATGGAAACAACCTCAATTTCGTGTCCGGTGGAGTCCGGAAAAGTTACGGACCAAATTCTTTCTACATTTATTCCAAAATTTCCCTTCGCTCACCCCAAAACTAATTCACAGTGTGTGTAAAAAGATCAGCTACGAGCTCCCAGCGAAGGCTGAACGGTTGATATATTTCTCAATACGGATTTTCTTTTGTTATTTAGAGGAAGGCACTACCTAATTAGAAATACAGCTAATTGCTTAAACACCTAAATGGCTTGAATTTTTATGAGGCGGCGGTCATCATAGATCAAAGGAAGTGTATCCGAGTGCAGTCCATCCATGATAGGTCCATGATCAAGCACAGGAAGGGTTAAAGGGCATATACTGTACTGGGAGGGCAAACAAGTCTTCAAAATGTAATTGTTAGCAATCCTCTTGCCAATGGTCTTAAATTCATGTATTGTCTATTTTAGAAGCTTGCTGAAAGTTATTTGCCCTCAAATGATCTACATTTGGAGTAATGAGTGTCAAACCTTCGCTCCTATGTTTCTTTCATTTGCCTCTTTTTATTGAAACCAAAATAATTTCAGGATGAACTACCCCTTTAAGAACCGCTGAGTTTTTAGACGGTCCGTCCAAAGGTCACTCGAAATCTAGCAATCATTACAATTCCGCTTTAATACAGTTTCACTTCTGATATAGTGAGGGAAGTGATAATGCAGGATTTTCTTCCATGTTCCGAGGTATTTTAATGATCGCATATCATGGACCTCTCATTACCTCATTAATGCCAAAATGTATTGTTAAAACGGCATGAACAATTACCCTTGTGACTTTTGAAAAGTGGCATTTTTGCCTTTAATGTGTTCATTCAAGCATGACTGATTGGATTAATGTGATTTTCATACGGAAGTTAGTCAATAAGTTAAGGAACAATCCCGCGAAACTATTTTGCTCATAACCTTTTTGATAAAAGGTTATGCTATTTTGCCTAGGGGGGGGGGGGGAGCTTACTTTTTTTGTGTTTAGATAACGGTGGAAATGCATGCTAATGTCTCATTGACAAGCCAAATCATAGGCGTGTAAATAAGCCAAGCGCCTAAACTTCACCTTTGATCACAATTAGGACTTATATATTCCAATGGAACAAAGATTGTATTTTAACGTTGCCTACAGTCACAGTTGTTTTCAGTGTACCACAAACCATGAAACTCGGAAAAAGTTAAATTGTGGCAGAGGAACGTGGGAGGGGAGGGGTAGTATTAACGGAAAATATATTTTTCTTCCTCTATAGTTGACTTTGCCAAAAGTACCTTTTTATCGGCTGCCTCTAATGTTCATTTTACAACCACGCAGCGTGTTCCTTGATCTCTTGTGTCGTGTACACATCGAGGAAGATAGGGTGTATAGTTTCAAAGTCCCTATACTATTCTAGGATTCGCATGCTGTACCTATCAACAGATAAAAACAAACAACAGAGCTAGTAACGAGGGCACATAGCTTTGTAGGGGTAAAAATAGTTGTAAAGGTTACATATTATTGTTTTCAATTTTGCTGACACGGAATTTACTGGCTGATGCGATATATTACCATTTTGAAACTGAGCTGGGATAGACGGGGGTAGTATGTTGAGGGACTTGGGGACAGGTGGTAATCGAAGTGGACTACACGAGTCACTAGGTAATCTCAGTGTATTTGCCTACTTGCAAAATCAGGATAATCATAAATGCTATGTATACTAGCTTCGTTTTGCTGCAAGGCATAATCATACAGTATGAAAAAATAAAACAGTTAAATTCACCATTATCCTATCATATCATAGCAGCTATATATAGGACAAACCTAACTCGGCGAATCAAAATGAGTAAAGATATGCCACAAAGTGGTCCACTGCTCTGTCTGATGCGTAAAGCCGTTCAAACTACCCTACATGAATGCAAGTAAACGTGCCTATATATACCATTAAATAGATAAATTAGGAGCACCTCTGTATACAAAAATATATGATATATAGACAGACTTCACATGTAATATTATGCTTGTACAGTGATCATTGCATGCAAACGCTAGCTGTTCGCAAATTATACAGCTACAGTCATTGTTCACTCAATGTATTCCTTACCTTGACAAGCCTTCTTCTCAGTCATAGTTACGTAATAATATGCAAGATGGTTATAATCCAGTAGTCAACTCCCACTCCAGCCCCGCAAGACTATTATGGACCCTCGCTAGAGTCAACCGTCTGTGTTATCGGCAGTGCGTATCGATGCGATGAATCGATAGCGAGTGAATCAGTGCGTACAGGTGGGTGCGCGTACGTGCCCGTAGGAGTTATCGATGACAGAACTAGCAGCACGCGGGGAGCTAACGGTACGGGTGACGGTCTGTTTGGGCAACGTGTTATCTAGGACGCAAAGGGTTAATCATGTTTTGTGTATGTTCGTTAACTGAAAGTATATTAATGCTACTTTTTTATACTTGGTATAAAGGGACGAATGTAAATATGAGTTGTGACATGGCCATATAATTCTCAACATAGTTCTTTTAGAGAAAAATTACTCTTAATCTAATATCTGTAGGCCCATAGTTGGAAATGATGTGGAAATTGTAATTAGGTGGTCTGTCGCCAACGACAGATCACCTCTTAATTTCTTTAGAATTTTCTTCATCTTCTTCATATTCTTCTTCTTCTTCTTCTTCTTCTTCTTCTTCTTCTTCTTCTTCTTCTTCTTCTTCTTCTTCTTCTTCTTCTTCTTCTTCTTCTTCTTCTTCTTCTTCTTCTTCTTCTTCTTCTTCTTCTTCTTCTTCTTCTTCTTCTTCTTCTTCTTTATTTTTATTCCTTCACCCCTACTTTTTTGTGCCGCGCATAACTCATAATTGCCTATATCATTGTTATTGAAACTTTTATCACTTTTTGGTATTAATGTAATAGGAATAAGCTTTTCAAGGTCATCACATGATCATGACGTCATCAACGAGCAATTTATTGAAAAACTATTACTTCATCCTACTCCAGAATGGATAATTGGATCAAAATGAAATTTGACATGAATAAATTAAACAAGTTGACAAATAATTTCATTACAAAAAAACGCGCGCGTACGCGTACGTTATTGCATTTACAAGCGTGCAAAATTTAAAAATGCTCTAAATCAGCTAAATATTTTTTTGCATGTGTTTTAGGCTATTTCGACCATTTCAAAAATTTCTGTGCGTAGCGCAAACGCAGCGTAATTTAAATTCCGTTGTTTTACTGGTTTCATGTTTCTGACACTCCATAAATCACATTCTGCAATTTGAGCCATTTCCATGCAATAACAAGGTCGTGCGGGTGCGTCAAAGTTGAAAGTCTGCGCGTGCGTCAATACGTTTTTGTGTGCAAATATAGTAAAAAACATAACTACCTTCAATCGGCCATAGCTCTTCAGAATGGCCCGGTGACCCCCAATTTTTTTTTATATCCCGAAAGAGTGAGAAATGAAGATGTGATTTCATGTCCAATCTAGCCCTTAAATTTAGTTTGACGTCATTATATTGCCATATGAATCGAAAAAAATGATTTTTCATGTATGGCGTCATGAACTTTTTTACCCGCTTCTACCTTTTACCTTGCGCTATGGTAGGAGTTGCCTTCATTTTTCACTTTGATGACGTCTTCATGGTGTAAATTTCATTATATGCATTAATGTCAAAATCGACCGTATGTACGTGTTATGTCAATGGAAGGGGTATTTATGAAATGACATAACGACCTTCTAGGAGCTGTATCCCGCTTATGTTTGAGGCTTTTACTCTGAAATTTGAGTATGTTGTAGCTGAGTCTACTACCTTTCGTAGGCGTCACCTCCATTTTTCAAACAGATGTCGAGATCATGCCGAAAATCCCCTCGAAACTTGGAATTGTGGTATCAAAATCGAAACGGATAAATACCTTAGCTTTCGTAGAATAACGCCATCTACAGTTTAAAGCATTATAATCATAATACAAACGCAGACCTTTTTCTCCCAAACTATTGATTCAATCTTAATGAAAATTTCACAGTATCTTTCTTTCATAGACTTGTACAGAATGATTTGATTTCAACGTGATCAGTCAGTCGTGACGTCATCTAGGTGGCATTTTGTGTTTTTACCATGAAAAAATGTTATGAACGACTGTGCAAATCATCTTCATGGCATTTTCTGGAGTGGGCATGGTGATTACATCATTCCTTTTGCAATGTGATTTTTGCCTCCCTCTCGTTAACCTTGCTGTGTCCTTCTCTTTGATATTTTCTTTACCATTTTTTTTTCTGACGCACTTTTTTTTTTATAAGTGACTATTATTTACATGTTAGCACATAAACGTAACCATTTCAGGCAAATCTCTGACATATTAGTATGTTGCAGGTGCACTTTGACCTTTCTTCATCGCTGCCCCTGAATTTTAATCACTAGATAATATCACCGTGCATTTGTCAGAACTTAGCATGAATTTGCATTGCAGACCACCTCATACTTGTACACAAGTATTTCTCGTTGTTTTATTGTATTTTATACAATTATGCATGATTGTTGGAATGGGAACAATTGCACATTTAAAACAAAACAAAGTTGGTCTTGTTGAACTTCAATGCAAATTCATATGTAATTTGTTCTTTTTTACATTTTTAATATAGTTTCGCTTTGATTACAGCGATATCGGGGCCGTGCATGTGACTCGCAATGTCCGGGGTATTGTTGCAGTAATTGCAGTGAAATTGGGATCCATGTTGGTAGCTTGCCGGGCATATACACACCATTTCAGCTGTATTCACAGAGCGATAGACATATCCAGATAAAAGACAACCAGCATATTAGAAATATCTTGCGTGTTCTCTTTGACGACATCTTGCCTAGGACATGTCTACAAAAAATGCATGTGAAGTACAGACTTTCTGATCAAAAGACCATGATTTCGGGTAAAACAACTGAAGAAATATTTTGCTACTAGGCTTGGCAAACGACTTTCACTACTTTTTCTTTCTCTCCTTTGGTCTTTAAGCCTCAATTTGTACTTTCACTCCTTTCCCACTACATGTATCTTTCTCTAATACGTTCCTTCTTTCGCTTCATTTCTCTCTCCCTCTTAAAAATTTTGTTCACACTTTCTCTATCTCCCTCTTTTTCTCACGATTGTTCTACCTCCCTCTCTCTCTCTCTTCACTTTCTCTCCTTCTCTACTTATCTCTCTACACTCTATCCATTTTTTGCTCACATATCATTTATCTTCCTTTGTTTCTTCTGATTTCTCTACCCCTCTCTTTCTGTATGTCCTGCCCCCGTACGATTTCTCTGTCCCTCTCTTTCTCTGTCTCTCTCTTTCTCTATGTTCTGCTCCCCTCTCTATTTCTTTTAAGCTTTCTACATCGCCTTTTCCCCTTCACTGCAGAACACCCGTTAAACCTGTGACGACAGTACAGAATTCTCTTTCTATTACAGTGATTGAAATCAGATTACATGTCCATTGGACTGGCATATAATATACATGTACATTTATTATTGTATGGTCTCGTGCTCAAATAACAATGGAATGCAGTCAACTCTTTAAAAAAATGAAAATGGGCACATCAATTTAAAATATTAAGTAAAATCAATCATCTACATACAGTATGACAATCACACAGTTGTAAGAGGCTAGTCAATTTTTTATGACATAATGTATCGTATCTAATCATACAATTGTAGGTCTTTGCTTTAATTAATTAATTTAATATCGTTAGGAGTTGGGAGTACTAGTTAATGTACTAAAAAAGGGAATGAACAGAACTTTGCATTAGCAAAATTACGTACATTTCTGCTTTCTGGTCAACATAGTATACACACTTGCCTACAAGTGCAATAACAGTGCTTGAACAGTCCCTGCACTTACTCTTTGGCAATAGGCTACATGATATAAAAAATAAAATGGATGATACACATTCTGGAGAGAGAGAAAAAAAACATCTGCATGAACCACACTAATCTAGAGAAATGATACCTAAAATCAACGGTAAATAATTATATTGTTCATCCTTGTATGGAGTTGTTGTAAAGAAATGCAGATAAGAAAAACACATGATAAATACAGTAGCAGTATAGAAGTGTGATGATGTGGCTCATATTCCCTGACCACTGACACAACCTCAATAATGTCCTTTAGTGAGGAAGAAAGATTTAAGCTTAGGTTGGGGTAAAGCATAAAGCTCTTATCGTAGCAGTAAATGGCCCAATACAGTGTAAAATGGCTCGAACATGAATAAATACCCTCAAACTGCAGTTAATTTCAGATTGACATAAACAGGATATATATCATTCCCTGTGAAGCCGACAATGCATACATCAGGACTCACAAATGCGTTATACAAATACAGCTCATCAATGAAAACATACTTTCAACACATTTTCCCTGGGAAAGGAAGTTGAAGAATCAAATTGTTCTTGGATAAACAAAGTGATAATATTGTGAAAGATAGCAGCAAAGTAATTTTGAAATTGTGTATAAAAAAAGAAATAAATAAAATTAGACAATCATGTAGAATAAGGTGCTACTCATTTTTTTTTTAAATCCTCATACATGTATAAACACAAACATATCCTTCAGCAATAATACCATATTTGTATAGATCACGGACTGAAGTTTCAATTTGAGTTACTGCATCATCACAGCAGTCTATACTTACTTAGCTTATGGGGAGTAGTTTAAACCATACATTTGCTTTAGTACATATCACAACATACAGTCAAGTCAGGATAACATTACTATGCCTTCAATAATACAGGACTATTCCTTGGAACCAGTTACATTGCAAAAATGGATATATGCTAACTACTGTATTCGCCATATATTTCGCGAGTCTAAATTTTTCTCGAATCAGGACTCCCCGACAATTTCGCGAGTAGTTAAATTCGTGGTCGTTGAGTACTAGTACTAATAGTACATGTGTTCAAGCATGTTGTAGTCATAATTTCACGTGTTGTTAAATTTGCAAATACAGGGAAACCCCGTTATAACGAGGAAGTCGGGACCCACACTTTTTCCTCGCTATAGCCGATTGCTCGCTATACCAGTACATGATCAAAACATACAGAAACAAATGCATATGGGACCATAGACACACAATAACATATTTACCGCTAGGATTGTAATCTTTTAATGGCTTTGCAAGCATTCTAAATTGAATTCACTTGGCTAAAAATTCATTAAAATATCTTACAACACTGTTGGAAATGTAAATAAATGACACTTCCAACGCCTCCGTTTACCAACAAATGAAGCAGCGGGGAGGCCCAGTTACTCGGCCGCGCCTGCTGGCATGACCACGTGTATGCAATGAATGATCATTGAACGCAATCTCCAGGCACGGCCGGTCGTACACGAGCGGTGTCGCATGTGTGTAGAGGCTCTGTTTGCCATGTGCGCGCGTGACTGTGTTGATTGTAGGGCGCGGGGGCGTGCAGTACCCAGAGAAAGCCGTATAGAGATACGGCTCTGGCAGTACTGCACGCACGAAATGTGAACATGTATGCATGTGTGGACGTGTGTGTGTGTGGATTCTTGCACGGTGTGTATGATCAGTGTTTAACGGCGCGAAGAAAATTGCTTGTGCTGTTGTTGCATTTCCCTCGCTGGGCGGCGTGGATGAAGGGGAGTGCTCGTAATAACGGGGTCAATTTCCTGTCTTTTTCCTTATTCTTGGGCTAGGAATTTGCCTCGTTATAGCAGAAATTTCGCTATAGCCGATCTCGTTATATGAAAACAGAATACACGGAGGTCTATGGAAGAAAAATCGGGCCCCAAGAAATGTCCTCGTAATAACAGGGTTCTCGCTATACCCGTGCTCGTTATAACGGGGTTTCCCTGTACATTTAGTCAAGACTCGCGAAATTCGTGAAAATAAAAACCACACGAAATATATGGCGTATACAGTAAGTCGGTCATTGAGTAGAATTCACATAATGGCATGAGGCAGTGCTTAAAGACAACTCCAGGGTGATGGGAAACCAACTTTGTGATAATGCATCTTCAAAATCTCAAAATAAACATCACCAACATCAATATCAATGGACGGCAATATGTAAAATTATCAATTCATCATTTCATGTCCGCTTGATCAATGCATAAAGAGGTGATATGCAGGGGCATGTCTTCTGTAAAAGAGACGGAGTAAACTTTAAACAAAAGATGTACACAATCGTTGTCTATATTTATTTAACAGTACAATTGGTAGGAAATGTTTTATTTGCCAAATCTCTGTTGTGTTCTGGAATAGTACTTGAGCACATCAGAGAAGCTAGCATAGGTGATGCCATGGTGGGTGGGCAGAGACCTGTAGAGGATGGGAAAATGCAAGAGGGGGGGGGGGAGGAGGAGGAGGGTGTACATTAGGCAGGAAGTGAGGAAGAAGTGGGGGGGGGGGGAGGAGGAGGAGGGTGTACATAAGGCACGAAGTGAGGAAGAATTGCAGTCAGGATGAATTAGAAGGGGGTGAGGATGAAGGAATGGAGAGGGAAGAGAGAAAGATAGAACATTAGTTTTATTTACATTAGCTGAATTTTTTTTGAGCAACTAAAGCAACATAAGAATTACACTGGAATGAGAGGCCCAACTGGAACACGTTGAGCACAAGTGCATTCAAACAATGCTGCAAGATTAATCAATCAATCACACATATTTGCCCACGAACACAGTGGATACAAAGACCCTGTCCTGTAGTAGATCTGCTTCCAAGCATCAAGTCATGTGTTAGAATTGCCTGGGGGTGAGTTCTTGAGAGGTTAGTTGGTAACCAAAAGTAATGGCAGGTGTATATACAGGGAAACCCCGTCATAACGAGGAAGTCGGGACCCACACTTTTTCCTCGCTATAGCCGATTGCTCGCTATACCAGTACATGATCAAAACATACAGAAACAAATGCATATGGGACCATAGACACACAATAACATATTTACCGCTAGGATTGTAATCTTTTAATGGCTTTGCAAGCATTCTAAATTGAATTCACTTGGCTAACAATTCATTAAAATATCTAACAACACTGTTGGAAATGTAAATAAATGACACTTCCAACGCCTCCGTTTACCAACAAATGAAGCAGCGGGGAGGCCCAGTTACTCGGCCGCGCCTGCTGGCATGACCGCGTGTATGCAATGAATGATCATTGAACGCATTCTCCAGGCACGGCCGATCGTACACGCGCGGTGTCGCATGTGTGTAGAGGCTCTGTTTGCCATGTGCGCACGTGACTGTGTTGATTGTAGGGCGCGGGGGCGTGCAGTACCCAGAGATAGCCGTATAGAGATACAGCTCTGGCAGTACTGCACGCACGAAATGTGAACATGTATGCATGTGTGGACGTGTGTGTGTGTGGATTCTTGCACGGTGTGTGTGATCAGTGTTTAACGGCGCGAGGAAAATTGCTTGTGCTGTTGTTGCATTTCCCTCGCTGCGCGGCGTGGCTGTAAGGGAGTGCTCGTAATAACGGGGTCAATTTCCTGTCTTTTTCCTTATTCTTGGGCTAGGAATTTGCCTCGTTATAGCAGAAATTTCGCTATAGCCGATCTCGTTATATGAAAACAGAATACACGGAGGTCTATGGAAGCAAAATCGGGCCCCAAGAAATTCCCTCGTAATAATAGGGTTCTCGCTATACCCGTGCTCGTTATAACGGGGTTTTCCTGTACTTATGTAAGAGTCTGCACTGTGTGTGATATTGAAGATATTGAAGATGACGACAATGAATATGAAGACACAGGCGATGAATATTACAGTTCATGATCATTTATTGACGAATCCAAAATAAGCAGTGATATATAAATATATCAAGTAAGATGTAGTACAATCACTATGAGATCATAGTAGTAGAAGTACATGTAGTAGAGTTGAATATACACAGAAGGTTGTAATACTGAATATACGAAGATGTCATAAGAAGATGTGGTACGAAAAACTATGTTACTAGGAAACTGTGTTCTCTCTGTGACTTAGCACTTTAAACCTACAAGAGGCAGCTAAAGAGAGATACGTCCATACCTGGTGGTGGTATAGAAGCAGAATCCTTTATTCTGGAGTGGGTGCGGAGTTTATACCAGGGAGGAATATAGTATCTATATGGGAGGAATTTGGTAGGAAGGGAGTGTTGTTTATAAGGAGCTAACCACAGAGGAAAGATAACCACTATGGAGGAGAGAGCAGGAGAGAGGATGAGAGTAAAACAGAGAGAGAAAGAGTGTGGTTATTCTCTCCTTGGCTTAATGGCCTGACCGGTGATAACCTGTGTGACTCATGACTTGTATGATCTTAGAAGTAAGGATTGTTTGGGAAGAATTTGGTTCTTACACTTACATAATTTCAGTGACCCTTATCGTCCATGGAGAGAATCCCAGCAGGCAGTCCATAACCCCAAACTGGATGATGAGGTCTGGATCAGGGTAGCACCGCACAGCTGCTGGCAGGGAGAAACATCAAATGTGGATGAAAAACATTTAAGAATAATACAACTCTCTTAACCAACATAAAGTAGATGAAAAACAAAGCAAATCAAATCTGATTCTAGTAAGGCAGGATCAGAAAAGTGAGTGAAAGTCTCTAAAAATTTTCTTCATTATCCCTGAATTTCCTTCAGGTCGTTCATCTTGTGTCACATGCACACAAAGTGCTCTATGATCAGCCCAAACCATGATAATTGATTTTGAAAATACAATAATTACAGTGAAAGATTGATATCACCACTGTTGTGGTGCTGATGCTGTGGACAACAGCAATGATTTTGTAGGAAGATCAGATGATTTATTTGTGCACCCCATAATGTAAGTCTAGGCTCAGTATGTGCATTAAGTTAAAAATACAGGCCTTAAATATTAAGTTTAAATATATCTCTGAAGTAGGATTTTTATCCAATGCCACAGTGAGAAGTGATAAACATGTATATTTGTTTAAAATTTTCACTTGCTTCCTCCTGCCAAATGAGGGCAGTACATTGAGTGTAACAAAAATTAACATTTGCATGACAATCCCATACCGTCTACTTACACCTTAGATGTTGTTCGAGGAGAGGAATGTCAATGTCTGATGATGGACGTTGTCTATCTGCCACCTCTTCACAAATCGACCTTGCTGAATCTGTGACGGCTCGCCGGCCATCGCCATTTGAAACCACAGCTATCCTCGTTTTGTCATTTGCTGAAAAGAGAAAAGGAAAGTAAGATTACAAACAAACTGAGTTTGTTATTCTACTATCTAATGCAGGTGAGCAGATGTATAAAATTTAATTATTGCAATACATCTTTAAAAATTTCAACAAAACTATTAATATGCAAAGCTCTTTCTTTCCACAAATCAAGTATTGATTATAATGGCATAATCTTGCAGGGGGGGTGTTTCACCAAGCTGTTCGTAAGTTAAGAACGACTGGTGATCCCTTCTTGTGCTAAATCAGATTCTCAATCAACAAAGTTTTAGCACAAGAAGGGCTAACCAGTCGTTCGTAAAGTCGCTCATAACTTACGAACAGCTTGGTGAAATACCCCCCAGGAATACCACAAAAAATACATACAAAACTACATTAACAACACAGGCAAGAAAGCTGCATGATTAACCCATTCTTTACTGTGCCGGCATATTTACGGGCTGGCTTTCACCACTCAGATACTGAACAGTGTGACTCTCACATAATCTGAGGTACGTACAATAGAAGACAGGCTGTGAGTAAACACATTTCTTATCGAGTGTAATTAAGCCACGCTCCTTTGGTTAATGCATGTTGATGGCAAATGTTAGCATCCATACTGGACTTGGGTTCACAGAGCCCGAAAATCTAACCCTAAGCAACAGGTTAAAAGCCTTTCTTTACACATGCTATCAAACGGTTCTGGGCCCTGTTGCATAAAACTTACCATTAATAATAACTTTGCTACCAATGGCAACTTCTATGTAAACCTTGAATTTGATTGGCTGTCAAGCGGTGTTGCCACGGTACGGTAGTTACCATTGATGACAGAGTTACCATTAATGGTAAGTTTTATGCAACGGGGCCCTGGACAAATATATTCATCACAATTTCCACCAACCTTGTATCGACTCTTTGTGAATGATCTCACAGAATTTTTCTCCTGTACACTTGACTTGGAAGACGTGTTGGTCAGACTCCGAGTTCCTCTTCATTTTCTCCTGCAAATTCTTGGCAAGCACCACTCGGTTCTCCTTGAAATGACCTTGAAATTAAGCAACAGAAACCAAAACTATCATCTAGCAAGTTTCTTATTTTCATTTAGTTCTACAGTTCAAGTGTCTCCCTTTAATTAAATCAAGGGAGTTCCAACAGAATATCTTTCATAAACATGTGACACGAACATGACAAAGTAAAATTTGTCTTCCCGTGCAGACAGGAATAACCGTCTCTTACTTGTCTTGGGGCATCAAATTTATCAAATGAATCTACCATACCTGCCAAATGCGTTCAGAGCGGTGGAGCTAAAGGAATTGGCATAGGGGAAAAAGGGAAGGAGCCGCAGTTTTAAACAGATTTTTAGCCTAAAAAGTCATGTTTCATGCTGAACTGGACAAAATATACCGCGGTTTAAAACTGTGACTCCTTCCCTTTCTTCCCGTTCCCTTTCCCTATGCCAATTCTGTAGTGTAGATCAGATGCGATCTCTGCAGATCTAACAAAATTTATTATTTGTTAACAAACAGAGACTGATAATGACATTTCAGTTCAACTGCAAGTTGAGATAGAATATAGGGCTAGGTCTAATTGTAAATGATTCTAATTTTCCATTCTTCCCACTCCTACTAGTCCTACCTAGTCCTGCCACCACCCTCCCCTCCATCCAAACTAACAACAGTGACTGTCAATTCATATAAATAACAAACATCTTTCTACTAGTAAAACTAGACTAGACTAAGCTAGCTCATGATTAGCCCCGGGACTGCTCCCGCTCACGACTTCGTGATCGGGCTGGTCGCAGTAAAGTAAGCTTATGATAAACTAGTATCATTTCTTACCTTTCATATCAAACAATGTCACAAAGGGAATTCCCATTGCTATACACCACAGAACAACAGATGCAACATCATCCTCTGAAATGCGTTCTTCCAATATTTGGAAACCAATGTGTTGGGGCAGCTTCTGAAAGTTTTTCGAATCTACCCGACATCTTTCCAACGTGAGTTTATCACTTCCGCGGCCGTAGAAGCACAGAGCCGACAGTTTCCCGATTGTTTTGGACAGGAGTCTGGTCAATACAGTATACAAATACAGACGTAACCATAATACGAAGTGAACGGAATGGAGCAAAATTGAGTGGCAAATATCAAGAGCCATGACTTTTGAAGAAGGTTTTAACCGTTCCCTTTCTTGTTCCTGAACAAATCAAAGACATAAAAACATCTTGATCGAACCTCCTGTTACCATCTTGCACGTACACATTTTACGTGGCTCACTTTCTGCCTAAGCAAACCGATACAAAATGCATGTGTGTATGGTATCTGCGAAGAGACGGGCAAAAGGACTCACTTGTTGCTGATTAATTTTAGGCGCGTGTTTAATAATCACACCCGGGGAGGGTGTTTCACCAAGCTGTTCGTAAGTTACGAACGACTTTACGAACGACTGGTGATCCCTTCTTGTGCTAAATTTGATACCATGCTTTGTTCATTAAGAATCTAAGATCATGCACACGCCGGGAAAGGGACAAAAGGAGGGCAAATGACTTCAATACTGATAATGGTAGCCAATTATAAATGTATTGGTGTGAATCTATTATAATTTGTTTTCACAAATAATTTTAGTCTCACTGATTACACTGGCCAAAACACGAATGATGGTATAGGAGCAATATTAAAACAAATTCACTAAAAACATGCAATTTGGTCACCTCCTTAAAGATCGAGTCCTTATATTTATCTTCTTTGAACAAAAATATTTTCGTAATTATAGCAAGATTTCATGAATTTCAGCCTAGCCTCCCCTTAGCCTGGTGTGATATATCTTTATTCTACATAATTTTTGTTTGTTTCAAAGCCCAATTGGAATTACTCGTTAGATGTTTATCTCAATCACAGTTTAAATAACATTTGGCCCCAAATCATTTTAACTTGGATCCCCTACATTTGCAGCCTTCGTCAATATAACAAGGTCACTGGACTTTTCAAGGATTTAGTCATAAATCAAGAAAGTTCTGATTTTCACTTTTCACGGGATCAAAAAATAAGCAAAACCAAATGATGCCGAAATGTATCTTGTATACAAAAAGTTGCGACCAGCCCGCCCACTCCCGCTTCGCGGGAGCAGTCCCGAGGCTACTTGTATCTAGGCTCATGCTTTGATACCAGGACTAGCAATTATAAGTAGGGTACTCCGCAGGTGATCGGTGAACAAAGATAATTATCAATAATTGCCTTGTAGTAGTAGTAGTAGTAGTAGTAGTAGTAGTAGTAGTAGTAGTAGTAGTAGTAGTAGTAGTAGTAGTAGTAGTAGTAGTAGTAGTAGTAGTAGAATAGTAGTAGTAGTAGTAGTAGTAGAAGTAGTAGTAGTAGTAGTAGTAGTAGTAGTAGTAGTAGTAGTAGTAGTAGTAGTAGTAGTAGTAGTAGTACGGTAGAAGTAGTAGTAGTAGTATTTGATTATGCATATTCATATAATCAAGATGACAGAGGTGGTCTATATACCGTGACCATGAGCTTCAAGGTCCAATTCTCGTTTGGCAGCGTGAAGCCGTGAAGGAATATGCCTCATTCCAAAATGTCACAATCCATGCACTAAACAGAGACCGTGATTCACGATGACGGAATCACGGCGTTGTCATGGTTACCGGTCCGAGGCCAAGCTTGAGGACCAGTGAGCCTCACTGATTTCCTCTCCCCCATCTGAGGCCTAATCATGGGGAAGTTTGTCGGCACACTATAGCCGGAATATAAATGTATAGCCTATGCCGCAGCACAACTTTAAGGGTCACTAAATTAGAAAAATAAGTTCCCACTAATCTATGTAAAATTATCCACTAAAAACGAATTGAGTCACATTTGTTTGCCGCAATAAAGTCTCATTTTGACGAAAATTTGAAAAAACGCACGCCTCCAGCCAGTGACGTCAGAGAAGTCAAAATGCCATAACTAAGGCGTAAATAAAATATTTTATTCACGCCATTCGAACAATACGTTATCAATGGGAGCCCCAAAGATTGTCCGAGGTTTGTCCGAGTAGCAACAACTAATAGATTCAAAGTGCATTCCATCCATTGAATGTGAATGACAAGATAAAGATGAATGCAATAACGCGTTACTTATTGTTGACTTCCGTACAATCTATGGCATTTTGACTTCTCTGACGTCACTGGAGGCGTACGTTTTTTTTTTTTTTAGATTTTCGTCAAAATAAGACTTTATTGCGGCAAACAAATGTGAAATTCGTTTTCAGTGGATAATTTTACAAAGATTAGTGAGAATTCATTTTTCTAATTCAGTAGCCATTTAAAGGTATTGTTCACCCCGAAAATAAGTCAGTTCAAGTTGATAAAAGAAATGAAAGAAACAAAACTCAGTGGCTTGATGAAAATCCGTCAAAGGATAAGAAAGTAATTGGTCTTATGAAATTTCAATTTTGTGACGTCACGTGCGAGGTGCTCTCCCCATGTGTTGTATACAGGATAATTCCATAAATTGCTCTTTTCCTGTGTTTAGCAACTTGGGGAGTGATTTCTTTTTTCATACAGGTACCTATATAGGGCCTACATGCATACCCATTTCTTATAATGTATCAAATGCACAGGTAAAACGATACATAGGCTATGTTTTTAAGAAAATGCACATTTTCGAGAAAAAATATTGTACACAATATAATGGGAGAGCACCTCGCATGTGACGTCACAACATCAACGCTTTAAAAAAAACTTCCCGTCCTTTGACGGATTCACTTATATGTTTGCTATTGAAACAAACTTTATTTCAACTTGGGTAAACTATCCCTTTAATGTCACTTATTGCAGACACAAACCAAGTAATATTTTAGTCCTAGGCCTACATGAAATAATTTCAACTGCGCCTGCAAACATAAACTTAGTTTGAATACGTTCCTTTGATTTGTGTCGCTGCATGCTCCGCCCTTAGATTGTCTATTAATTTGGTGCAAAACATGTCCATGGTGTGACAATCTCCATCAAATCGTTATTAGAGGGAGAACTAAGGGGCTAAGGTGGGGGGGGGGGGGGGGGGGAGCAGCTACGATTCCCAAACCCCGGGCCCAAACCACTTTGATGGCTATCATAGTGCACTGTATGATAGTGATGCTCTGGGTGAGCAACGTGGCCTAACAATATAATATAATGATAAGGGTGGCAGAGCTAAACAGTGGGGGTGTAGTTTTGTTCCGAAGAATCTACGCTACATGTTGCTCCTTTGTGTATTATTTGTCATATCTCATTCGAGGAACATAAACAGTGAATGACACAATCAAACGTGTTAGCATGATTATTTCCACAATATTATTGTCGTACGATTTGGTTCATTACATAGTTGCATGAAATCGTACGGTTCTTGTTAGTTTGGTGTTTCAAAGATACTGTACATTTGGATTGAACTCATTTTAATATCTAGCCTCAGCAGTAATTGCATCAGTGAGTCGCGTGTGTCGAATCACACGACTATACTCCCTGAATCACATGCTATGCTGTACACGCTGTACGAGTAATGTGCAAAATTGCGCTGCGCTGCATGTCCGGATTTTAATTTTGCGCGAGAACAACGCAACGTCTGCTAGTTGCAAGTGATTGAGTATTATAGTGCATGAAGGATGGCTCTCACGCGATGTGGTAGACAGTGTCTTGGAATATCCAGACTTATTAACGGTACCTTACCAACATTTCATCAGAAATTGAGGCTATACAGTAATGCAGGGAAGGTAAGTTAGAAAATAAATCACCGTAACTTCATCACAATTGATTGTTTTTGCAGGCGCAATTATACTACAGGTCTACGCACCACAAATGTAGAAATTGAGCGGTGCTCAGAAATTGGTACGCCACTCGTTCCCCGTGCTCAGGCCTCGCGCGGACGCCTCGAAGCGTGGTGGCCGCGGCTAGTTAGACGTCGAGATGCAGATGAGAATAATTGAGTCTTGAGATGCGTGACTCGTCCTCATCTTCTTTTGTCCGGTCCAAGTGTAGTCCACTGGAAATATTATTCTCCTATTTGGTTCATTATGCTGCATATAACCTCCAAACATTAAAAAAATATTGTTTTTCGTGGTCTAAGCAGAAATCATAAAAATGATAAATTCTCGAAATAGTAAAGTTTGAAAACTAAAAGTTTAAATCAAACTTCCATGAACATGTCTTACTCTTAGATATGTGCCCTATTGAAAACCCTATATTTTTTTTTACAAGAGTGTTCATCAAGTGTACACTCTACACCAAAAAATATAAGATGGAGTCAGTAGTACAGAACTTCACACCCAAAAATTGGAAGTGGCAGGTTGTTTGTGTGCAGGTCAGCAAAATAAAAGTCTAACTGGGTTGTTACAACTCTCCAAATCATATACATGTACAGTTGGCTCCAATGTGGGCTTGTAAGGGGAAGGGAATAAGCTTCACACCATTTCTATTGCTCCTTCAACATGGAGGGCTATGTTTAATAAATATGCACTATTCTTGATTTGAAAGTGAAAATATTAGAAATTATGTGGTTGCTATTATCTAAGGGTAATGTAGATTTTTGTATTTTTATCAATGTTTCACTTTGCCACACAATACATGATTATTCATACAATAAATGAATATTCACAAAATACATGATTATTCATACCTCAATGAGGTACATGTCTGTTACTTTCTTTTCTACTCTTTAGATGCTGCCTGATATTTTGCCACAATTCTTGTATGATTTGCAACTTCATTATATAACACCAGCATCCATTTTGTGATCGAAGGTGGTATTTCCATGAATGGGCAATGATTCAATTGAAAACAATACACACAACTCTTCTAGAGTTGTAATTTGACTAACACAGAAAGAATCAAATGACAAGTTATACGCCTCTGTCCTGATGTTGCAGGTGAAGCGCATCTTCTCTGGCATCCAGCCGACTGGCATCCCTCACATCGGCAACTACCTGGGTGCCATCCAGAGCTGGGTCAAGCTGCAGGATGAGGAGGACACCGAGACGATCCTCAGCATCGTCGACCTCCACTCCATCACTCTGCCCCAGGACCCAGCAGAGCTGAGGGAGAGTATCCTCATGACCGTGGCTGTGCTACTGGCCTGTGGGATTGACCCCGATAGGAGCATTCTGTTCCAGCAGTCTAGTGTGAGTTCTCTATCATTAGGGGCGTCTTCATTAGCCCGATGTGGGCGAAATAGCGAGCTTGTTCTGATCGGGTTAGCTAGCCAGATCACGAAATAGCTAGCTATTTGCGTCTTCATTAGCCAGATCAGGCAAAATAGCGAGCTATTTGGTCAAGAAAATTTCCCAAGAAATCTTGAGCTAGATGGAGCTCGGAGCGTCTTCATTAGCCCGAAAATTTTCCGACCCCGGCACGCATCAGCACGCACGAGGCATTGTTTACGTTAGGTTTTTATACGTGCGTGAATGCGAGCTCACAACCGAAGCCACGCGGCCGTGGCCTATTCCCGTCGCACACTACGCATGTGTGAACATCGAGATAATTTATGCATCCCGAGTTTCGAGCTTATGTATCCCGATTTTCGAGCTAATGAAGACGCGATTGCAACTTCAGGCTAGTTTCCCGGATCAGAAAAATAGCTCGCCATTTCATCTGATCGCGCTAGTGGAGACGCACCTTTTGTGTCTGCAGAGTCAAGCGGGAAATTGGGTCGAGTGAGGTTCTTATTCAGGAGAATGGGATGGTTATTTGTTTAAGAGATTGGTTTGTGACAGTTGATATAAAATTATTGTGTTACGATCGAGTACGCTCTTGTAGCGAAAATTACACCAATTATCAAGTAGAGGTTTAGGATGATTGGGTACTATTAAAAAAGAAAAAGATATTTTTACCTTTGCCATAACTTCTTTCTACCTGCTAAAATACCAGACCATTGCTTGATTGACTTGATCTGATTGGCAGTGGGAATATGGCCGTTGTTGTATGAACTGTCCATTCTATCTTAATTTGTTGAGACTTGTCAGTGTCCTTTTCTTTACAGTTGACATTGAGTGTACATTGTACAAGTCTTGTTGAAAAATAACACAGGGCTACCAAGTCTCACGCATTCTGCGCGAGACTCATGCATTCAGGGTCCATCTCATGATCTCACGCATGACACCCATTTTTCTCACGCATCGGGACCCGACAGAAAAAATAAGAAAAAAGTAGCATTATTTGCTATAGACTCATACTGGCCACCTTTGCATGACCTGTCTATCGGCCTGGGACGCGCACGCGAGACAAATCGAGAGTGCAGTCGGCGAACAGCATGGTTTTGTATGTATGACCATGGATCATATACAGTTTAGTTGAACTTGGCATCTCTGATAACAGTGGCCAATTTGGCACAAGTCATGGTCTCCAAGGTCTCCCAGTTTGTGTTGGACTGTGCATTATGTACTGTAATCAGGCTTTGCACCCAACTTGTGTACTTTTGTACTTGGTTGATGTGGGTCTACTCTTCTATACAAACTGAGAAACCAGGATTTGAGAAGGAAAACAAAAGTACTAGACATAGTACAGGAAATGAAATAGATGAAGTGGAGATGGGCTGGTCATCTGGCCAGGAGGGAAGACAATTAATGGACACATAAATTGACTGTCTGGACCCCCAGATCTAACACCAGAGAAAGAGGCAGGCAAAGTAGGAAGTGGATGGATGATATAAGAAAATATGGTAGTGTGACATGGAAATGAATGGCACAGCCACACAAGAGATCAAAATGGAAAACTGATGAGGAGGCCTTCCTTCAGCAATGGAAAGAAATAGGCTAGATAAATAGATTGATAGATAGATAGATAGATAGATAGATAGATAGATAGATAGATAGATAGAGAGATAGAGAGACCTGTCCCTGTAATCCACTTCACTCAAGATATGTGAACTTTATACATGTACCCCTTATCAAGAAGGAAGCGGGGGGGGGGGGGGGGGGGGGGCATTTGTGGGCATTACTTTCAAGCTTAGTGTAGTGAAATGGAGTGCTCACTCAAAACTATGTTTTCTAAGATGCCCTATGAGGGAAAAAAATCTTCACAGGGACACTTTTGTCAAGAGTAAGGGCTCTTTTTATGAAATGTGGGGCTTAATCACTTTGAACCCGTTTGATATCCATTAATGGAGGGAAAAGCTACATTGCGAACCTATTAAGGTCATTTTTAGACAATGTTTCTCGATGTTTTCCATTATAATCAAAATCCCATTGTACAAAATGATAGGCAATTCTTGTATTCATGGTTATATTCTAGAAATTTGTCATTTTTGTAAAAAAAACATGTCTTTTCATTGTAAAATACTGTACATTATGAGTTTCTCATCAAATATATACAAAACAAATTTTAAAGTATTTCTTCAATTGGTGTACACTAACTACAAGAGTGGTTAATCAACTGATTTTTATTTGATTGTTAAATTTGCCAAATTCTAACATTGGCAATGATATTGATAATTTCTAACAAATACAAAGCTTTCCTGTAAATTTATTTGTTTTTTTTGTGGCAGAGATGGGCATCCCTGTATTATGAATTGATATGATATATGGTCATTTTCACAATCAAGGGTGTAACATTTGGTTTTTGGGGCCAAAATTTCAAAATGTGTTTCCATACATGTTTCTATAAAAATCAAAAGCAGAAATGTCTAAATCATTGATTTTTTTTGGTTTTGGAGCATAGGCTACTTTTGAAATTTGAAAAAAAATAGAGAAAAGATGACAAATGTTATAATTTTGACAAAAAACAACATTTTTATTTTACTGCATATTTTACAAAAGATTTTGTCAAATGTATGTGAATTACCATTTTCTGATATGTCATACATATGTACTTAAATGCAAAAAGATCTTTTTCCTTCAATCTTAATTGGTATTCTGAAAATTTTGATATCTTTTTCAAATATCAGACAAAAAATGGTTAAAACATTGCATTTTTTAGATTTACTTATCTTGTAGGAGGAAATACAAAATAAGAATTGTTATACAAAAACCTTTCAGTGGGGGCTAGTTTCCTGCGAAAGTTCAAAAGCAATCGCATCTCAAATACAAAAGTTGAAAATTTCACAAGTTTGTGTTTCGGAGACTTCAGCTAACAAAATGGTTTGTTTCGGAGACTTCAATTTTGCTAACATTGTTTAAGATCATCTCTAGGGTAAAATAGTCATTACAATACAACCTTTATGTTAACATCATATCAAATTGTAAACTTAGCACTACAAAACAGGTCAAACAAAGTAAACCAACTTATAATTTTCAAGTAACAGAGTGTTTTCGAGTATGCCTATCCACTCTCAAATTTGATAATGGCAACAATTACTTGTGTTGAATCGTTGGACAATAAAAGCAACAATAAACTGACATGGCTCAGCAAATTTCACACAGATGGCATTCAATGAAACATAGAATGTTAGAATGGTAGAATGATCAGCAATATGTGTCTTGGAAGCTTCAAGTTCGTGACAACCTTATGTTTCGGAGACTTCAAATTTGCTAACATGCTATGTTATTCTGAATAAGGTAGGCTTAGTAAGGAACATGCGTTTTTTGTCTTTAGTAATACCTTTAACTGTCATCAAATGTACATTTTGAAGCATTGCAATGGAGAGCAACCGAGTTTAACATTCTATTCATTAGCTTGAATACTAATCTGGCTTATTTAATCTTTTGTATAGGTATTAAACATTACATAAGAAGGAAGAATTAATTTGTGTTCTTTATATGTTTATACTAAGTATTAGAGTGGTAAATACTAATAATTTCTAGGAATGTTTAACTTGCCATATTAGATTTTTTGCATGCATTATGTAATAAGCAGTTCTGTTTCGGAGACTTCAAAGGTGCTAACACATTAAATTGTTAGTGAAATCTGAATTATTAGAAGCAAAATGGAACTTGAACTTTTGAAAAGATATTGAACAGTAACTCAAACACATTTACATTATGCACACCAGGTGCCATATTCATGAAAACCTACTACTTTAGTATCAAACTACATGTAGGCCTAAGTGAGCTACCAAAAGGCCTAGTTACCAAGT
Source organism: Arbacia lixula (assembly GCA_963669155.1). Taxonomy (NCBI): domain Eukaryota; kingdom Metazoa; phylum Echinodermata; class Echinoidea; order Arbacioida; family Arbaciidae; genus Arbacia; species Arbacia lixula. The sequence continues at coordinate 19,430,891 of OZ022585.1, forward strand.
ATGGCGCATACAAGCTATCAAAACCATGCATACTTTGGTGCAAATTAGACCTTAATGAGTGGATAAGTTGCTAAGATATGGAGTATGCGCTGACAATCAGAATAATCACAAAAGTGTTGTTGAGAGAAACATGTGGTTCCTTTATTACCCCAAATTGAAAAAAAAGAAAGTTTTGCAAGGGAAGTAGGATCATTTTTATTCATTATTCATAGGTAGTCCACGGTTGAATAGAGTTACATAATAGTGGGAAACAAATTATCTGAAAACGAAGAACCAGTTTGAAGCTCAAATACCAAGTAGCTCGATCACCACATGGAAGCTAACTAAATTGTTATTAATTGCTGAAAACATTGCTCCCTACTTTTATACTAGGACAATCTACTTACAAACTAGATGTTTTTGACAGTGATATTGTAAAAGTAATGTAAGCAGAATCATGTCCATTACTGCAAGAACAATAGGAACAAGGCCACATGTAAACATGGTTTTGTAGCTACTGTAGTGCACAGCCAAGTTTTTTTCTATACTTTTGAACATGGACCAAAATACTAGCTTATAGTTTCTTGGCTGTACATGGATACATGTATGTCTGAGTCTGTTAACATATGTCTGGTAATAAAGACTAAGCCCTCTGCCCTGTCCCCTTGCAGAGAGCAGGCAGGGAAGAAGGCTGTGTCCTTATTTCCAGACTTAGATCTGTGCACACTGAGTTAAGTCCATGCATTTCACAGACTTGAAACTAGGCCACCAACAGACAAAGTATCCTCAGGAGGTTAATCTCTTTTTGGCAGACAAGTTTGGCAAATTCATTGAGGATAAGGATGAAAACACTACATGTATCAAATTATCAACAACAAAAATTAGACATATTTTTATGTATAGGACCTAAACAAAATTATCTCTATGCGCTTTACCATAATATTGAAAGTAAGATAATAACATACTTATAACATAATGTAAAGTATATGTAGATTATGATAGATAAATGCAATATAAATTCTGAAGATATTTATCAACAAGTGATCTGAGAGAACACGGTCAAAATACTTCATCATAACAATTATCTATTTTATTAAAAAAAATGCATTGACATTAGAACATGAGTATATGTATTCAATTTGTAAAACTTATGAATTGTGAGCCAGTGAATATATGAATCTAGTAAACAAAGGAATTGTTTATTTAGTGTGTTTTAGATGTGTAGATTTTAAATGCCCTCCAGAGTGCGTCCAAGATTGTGAAGCGTAGCTACGCTTAATATATTCTGGACCTGTAGTGGACTAGACTTTAGGATTATATTAAAAAGAGCTACCTGGGCAGCTAATTTGAGCCTATACGTTTTGCACACATTGAAAGATTACTAAATTTGTCCAATGGGTTCCTCTTTGTCCTCTCATCCTGAAAAACATATTTTCTACACACTGCACACATAAAGTTTCTCTAGTTCAGCAGTTCTTCTTACCATATTGGCACATCGACAGTCAGTGAGAGAATGACTGAGTTGCTTACTAGTGACTTAGAGTAGCCCTATATCAACTCTGAATTTATGAAAGAATCTAGAATGAAACTAGTGCTAGTAAGATTTCGTGAATACCAATTTTTCTAAGCTAATCCTAGCCGATAATTAAAACACTTTTAGAGCGTAGCTTCAGTCAGGTCTGCAACTAACTGTGAAAGTAAGTAAATTCAGGCCTTTTAGTAGCTTACTAGGCTTAGTAAGGTTTCATGAATATGGCCCCTGGCTTAGATATTTCTCATATTTTCCCCAAAGTAGATAATAATTTCCATTATTTACGATGGATTGTGATACAAAAGCAAAAAACAAACAAAAACAAATGTATGTAACAGCTAGAAAATACCGTCACATTTGCAGGCCTTGGGAAAATTAATAGCCACTGTGGTATGCAATACACAAAAGTAATTTTCGTTTCAGGACAATTTACCCTTCAAAATAAATGTTCATGTTCTCATATGGAAATTCAGTTCAAATTACAAAATATGCACCTGGTTGACAAAAATTCAACCATTCTTGGGAGGAGTGATTATGCTCTCAATTTTGAGTATAGGGTGAGCAACGTTCACATAGGCATGATGTATTGCTATGGTGTATCGCCTGTCCTGGTTGCAAAGTAGACACAACCCTGAGGCTTGTGTTTTACATTTCAAGGAAAAGTTATCAGCCAACTTGCAGTAATTAGCTCTTCTTCGTCCTACAAGTCCTACAACCTATAACTTTGCTGGATCCGGTGTTCATGTCTGTCTGTCAGAAATGCCTTTTGTGTCAATGAAGATGAACTAATTGATGTGCTACATGAGTCCAGATGACAAATGATTCTATTCTGTAATGTCTTGAGTCAGGATATCCTTGGCCACCTCATGGTCTTGCCTTGCTGTCAATGATATGAATGATGTGGTAGGTTCCATTATCTCATCAGGGACAAGCAAGGAAACATTTGTGGGTATGCTAATACAGTACAGCTTACAGATTATGTTCCTGTATGAATTTGTGTATGATACGTATGTATAAGCACATGTTACTACATGATGGTGTGATCTTATGGTCTGTTCTACTGTCTTAACAGTGGTGGTAAAACATGCTTCTGTAAAAGGTTCAGGTTATCCTTGGCCACCTCATGGTCTTGCGGTGCTATCAATGTTATATGAATGATGTGGTATGTTCCATTATCTCATCAGGGACTGGCAAAGAGCTTGAAAGCTTTGTGTTAGCATAAAAAGAAGTCTCCGAAACAAGTAGGATAGCTATAAAAGATGTCTGATACTTTGAGAAAATGAATTAATATTTTTTAATACTTTAGATGCTAAATCTATGAGAAAGATTGCATGACTTGTCTGCATTCAAAATTTTTACGAATTGGTGCATTTAACTTACATTTGGAAATCAGGAAAGAGGTGACAATTTACGTTTTGGGGGCAAAATTACATGCAGTTATCACAATTATCTGAAATAAAGGAGAACTTAGAGTTCTGTTTATTTCTAATGTTTTTCAGTAGTTCCAGTAGATCGATATAAACAAATAATCAACAAAATAATAATCATGCAACTATGTTTTGGACTGCAACGACCAGAAATGTTGCGTTAGCAATTGGTTGAAGTCTCCGAAACGCTTTTTTCTAGTTATCAGAAATTAATTTCAAGAATTAGCTCAATATCTAAATTAATTAAGTTTCAAAGCAGTCTCTACCTGATAATACATCACTACAATAAAGATTCAGAATGAAATATATCGGGCTTGATGTGTAAAATATGCAAAATAGTATTTTTCATGTTTCGGAGACTTCATTTGTTTCGGAGGCTTCAAGTGCTAACGGAAAGTTGGTAATGTGTGGCATTTCCACACTTAAAGTTATATCTCAATAATTTTTTGATGAATGGTCAGTGGGGACATATACTGCATTTTGACATACAGATTGGTTGAGTACCATTATAAGTTTTTGCACAAGGCCACAAACTAATTTGTTTCGGAGACTTCATTTCAGCTAACGGAAAATTACCACTGCTCAGTCTGGAATCTGTAAAAAGATAAAAAACGCTGTGACCGGATAAATTTCATCAGCAATGGAAAGTAAGGATATGAGGAGTATCTCAATAAAGAAATAAGAGATATACAACCAATAATAATTTATGGGTTTTCCCTCAAAGTTTAGTGTCATTTGCTAACGGAAAATGAAGTCTCCGAAACGACAAATATCGATGGCTCGTTAAAAAAAATCGATCTCTAATGACAACCAAAAATAGTTTGGTGCTTTTCATTGAACATCTTACTACAATGTTAGCACAAAAAAATAAACCTTTGAAGGTACTGGATAAAATGCACAGCTTTGTAAAAAAGGGTAATGCTTTTTGGGTACACTAAAAAGTCCCGATTTAGGGTACATAAGTACCTGCCAAAATTAAACGAAGTTACTCACGATGATGTCTATGCTACCCAAGGTAGGTCCTAACTAGATGGCTTATGTGAAAAAAAATAATTGAATTCTATAACTGTATGAGACCCCCAGGGATCAAAATGTTAAAAAAGCAATGTTACACCCTTGATTGTGAAAATGACCATATATGATATATGAAATGTTATAATGATGGCTTTTTCTTCATGAGGATAGAAAGTCAACCAACCCGTTTCAATGACAGGGTAATCAATAGTATGGAATCTCAAGTGCAATGTCAGCATGAACATTGACACATTGTTTATGTGAAGGTTCTTCCATGAGGATTAATGGACCTAATGTTAGGGAAACATGCATAGTACGACATAAGATCATGCACGGAAGTGATGTTACATATGCACAAGGGTCACTTTGAACATTAGTATATATGCACATGTAAATGTATATGAATGTGTGCTATCTATTTTGAAATGGGTTACATTGTGAGCGTGCATGAATTAGGCTTAGGAATTTCTTTGATTACAAAAGAGATCTGTGAACAATTTGATCTAATTTAAGTTATTTTGGTTTACGATGTACAATCGAGGCCAGAAGTTTATGTACACCCAGGAATTTCAAAGAAAAGTTGACACTTGCCAAACATTTTAAAATTTACTGTGTCTTATAAAATATTTGTGTTATCATGACGAATGTGATATCAGACAAATGAGTATGTCATGCCCCTTCATCACATTGCTTTGTGATCAAGAGCTGAAAAATATTTAGTTGTCATTTCTTCCCAAAATATCTTCATATTTTAGACAAATTAAAAATAAAAAAACTTGACAAGAACATTTCATATTTAGCTAGTTACTTCTCGACTTAAACATTTCAGATTACACTGTTTTTGTTCAGTGGTGACATATCATGATATAGAAAATGTATTATAAATCATAGATTTGACATTTAAATATATTTCTATGAAATGATGTTTGAAAGTATGATAAACACCATAAAAGATTTGGCACAAATAAGTTTTTTCTTCATAGAAAATTCCACCTCAAATATGATTTAATCCCAATGGCATCCCAATTATGAGAAAGTGCTTAATACACTCTTTCGTTTGATACCAAATTCGTCATGGTAGTATTTATACTTCTGAAGATATATTAAATTGTGTGATGTTTGGCAGGCGAACCAATTTCACTGAATTCCATGTCAACTTTTGGCCTCAACTGTATACTTGGCCTCCACCAATAATTTGTTTTTTTGCAGGGGTTCTTTTGCAATTCAGGGCTAAATTGCCCTGAGTACGCCCACTGTACACACACACACACACACACACACACACACACACACACACACACACACACACACACACACTATAAACACACTATAAACACACTACAAACAATATTTTGTTATCCATTTTCCCTTCGATATTCAATGTGTAGGTCACTCAACATGCAGAACTGAGCTGGATTTTAGGCTGCAAGACGACACTAGCAAGACTAGGCCAGTTCCCACAATGGAAGGTACGTACTGTATGTGTATGTGTGTTTGGTGGGGTGGGGGGGGGGGGGTAATATGCGACTTTCTACTTTATTTTTGTGACAATAGACACACATGATTGCCTTACAATAAATTGGTTGCAAAACCCAACACTATTGAGTGCATGTGATCAGGATGGAATGAAATCCCTGTGTGTGTGTGTGTGTGTGTGTGTGTGTGTGTGGTGGGGGGGGGGGGTAATATGCGACTTTCTACTTTATTTTTGTGACAATGGACTCACATAAAATTGTATTTGTTTACACATGGTTGCAAAACCAAACACTATTGAGTGCATATGATCAGCATGGAATGAAGTCCCTGTGTGCGTGTGTGTGTGTGTGGCAGGGGGGGGGGGGGGGGACTACTGCTCAATCCTAATGTCATTAAGTGACATACATGTACCTCTGATACACTTGACCCATTGTGTCTTTATACCCAATGATAAAACTGATTTTTGCATGGGATATTTTGTTATTTGTTAGGTCTCTTCTTTTATTTTGGTGTCTAAATTGCCCAGATATGTATTTTTTCAACTCCTTAAGAATCCCACAGTACTTTGTACTTTTAAGATCTGTACTTTTACAACATGTAATGGGTTTTTGTGTGCTTTCCTACTTAAAGCTTTTTTTGAGGAGTTTGTTTATGTTCTTCAGTTTTTTTGTTGTTGCAAAGTTCTCTTGCCTTATTTGCACATCACTCCAACCATGTTGTCCGTGCTAAAGGGTATATGTGAGTGTCTGGGTTGTAAACGTTCTGCATTCATGTTAACTTCTTTCAATCTTACACGTATGAAGCAGCATGTACAATGGAGCCTGAGCTCAAATCGCACTGTGATTGCAGTCAGTGTGTACAACGTATGGAGCTGATTGCACAAAATTGCAATCAGTCAGTCGATTTCAGGCTCTACTGTATACATGTCATCGAGCTAGATTTAGATGCTCTATGATATATGTACATGTTAGTCTATTGCTTTGGGAGATGTTAGCAGTGCAAAATTAAGCAGAATATAAATTCATTTTTGTTGTTGCATTATTATTTTTGTTAAAAGCATGTCCACCATTCAATTACTTGTAGTTGCAAAGTTCCAGCTAAGCCAATTTTATGGTTTAGGTTATAATAACCTCTTGTGCAATAAAGTTACAATATGCTAATTTTGCATAAATTTCACTAATAATGTACCTAGAGTACAATCAAAACAAATCTAGATGTATTATATTATATATTGTATGATATATTATTGCCAGCTTCATTCTTATCAGATTTCCAAAACACTTCTATGATTTAACAGATATTACAATGCTATAACAGTACAGTATATCTTCTTGTAATACTTTCGTAATTGGACGCATGTGCATGTAGTTTGTTTCTATCTCTTTATTTACTTTTGATGAACGTTTTGTTGTTTTTAGTCGAAGTCAGGGGGTGACAAGACAAGATCGTGTGTTGGTCTCTATACCTATCCAGTTCTACAGTCTGCAGATATACTTCTCTACAAGTAAGAGTTTCCTCTTTTTGCTCTTCATCTCAATGTTCTACACTCCATGTGCAGTACATCTATTATCCTAAAAACTCTTCTTCCATATTTTTTGTATCTTCCACATACCCTATCCTCTTTTGAAAGTTTCCCTCTCATGGTCTCTCTCTTCTATTAGATTTCTCTCTCTGTTAACTCTCTCTCTCTCCCCCCCCCCCCCCCCCCCCCCGTCTCCCACAGTCTCTTTGTTTTGTCCCCCCTCTTTTGCCCCCCCCCCCCCCTCTCTCTCTGTCTCTGTCTCTGTCTCTGTCTTTCTCTCCAGGGTTGTTTACACTTGCACACAAAATCATGATTTTTCTAACACTGCCAGTGAAAATGAAAAGGGGTTAGGCAATTACTCCCAAACGCAGCTATAAAAATTCTTGGGAACATTGTACTCCAAAGTGTGATTTTTCAGCTTAACAGAGGCTCATTTTGGCATTACAGGTAGAAAATCACCATAAATCCCTGCTATTTACTGCATCTGCATGATCAAAGGTAGTGAGGAGACTATGTACTACTGGGGTACATACACTACAGCTCAAAGGAATTGGCATCAAAGGAATTGGAATTGGAAAAAGAAAGGGAAGGACCCGCAGTTTTAAATCGCAGTATATTTTGTCCAATTCAGCATGAAACATGATGCTTGTTACGCTAATGCATCATGTTTCATGCTGAACTGGACAAAATATACCACAGTTTAAAACTGTATCAATTACTTTGAGCTGTTGTGTATATGTTGTATGCAAGCTATGAGCTACACAACATTTGACAATTTATGCTTGCATTGTATACTGTCTGCCATGTTTAAATGACCAGCTTTGTGACACTTCAGTGTCATAGATGCAGACTGTTTTTTACAATGACCATTGGCTTGTTTACACACCAGGGTTTAAGAAAGCCTTAGAAATATCTCAACTTCACTTGAACCACACAAAGTCCTCCATTTGAAGTAGTGCATTATTGATAGTTAAACGTACTTTATGAAGGACATGACAAATGATAATAGGCTTCAATATTCTCCATCAACTAACAATTGTAGCTTGTACACTCTGCCTTGATTATTTCACAGTAAAAATGTCACTATCATTGGTATTATGACTGAAGTTAGTATTGGTTTTAGTATGGATTCAGCTTCATGTAGACAGTGTGTTTGTGTTTTCTGTAGGGCTACCCACGTTCCTGTAGGGGAGGACCAGCTTCCACACTTAGAACTCACTCAAGATCTCGCCCGCATCTTCAACAATTCCTTTGGAGACTTCTTCCCAGCACCAAAACCCATCGTCGGTAAGCATGACCTGTACTCCAAGTGTGACTTTGATTTGACTTTGAAGGTGCAGATTTCCCAGGCATCCAAACCATTTGTTGGTCCAGGTATTAGTCTGTACTTGGAGTTTGTGTGTAACTTTGAATTTAATTCACTCCTTATTGAACAAAATGTGGTGTGTTGGAACAATTTCTTTCTCTGAATTTCATCATTCAAGTGCACTGAAGCAAAGTCAGAATAAATAAGTGAATCTGGCAGCTTTCAAGCTCATCTGGAGTATGGAGCCAAACAAAGGTCTGTCTGCCTCACCGACAACTGCACAACAGGGCAAATATCATTCCTAATCACTGATCTGTGGCAAGCAGATTTGTCTCACCCTGTGCACGTAAACTTGTGCACTCAACTATGGTGAATGGAATCATATTCATAGTTAATTTTTATTTGCTTTGCTTCAGTTATTACCCTTGAATTTACAGACAATATGTTTTTGCTAGTGATAATAGTATGGTTTGTCTCGCAATGTATGGTCAACGGAATCGAAAAAGATAATGACGTTTCGTGCGCCACTGCAATACTTCGTCAGGTGTGATACAAAATTGTAGTAAGTAGGGGTTTTGGTCAGTGCAACACACTCATTGAAACCCGCTCATGGATGGTCCAATACAATTGGCCGGCCCATCCAGGTACGTGACCAACAATAGACCGCTGATGCAGCTCGCATTGTCGGGCGGTAACAAGTTACCGACAAAGGACAAAGCTACAATTATGTTTTGTCCTCATTACGCACTGCTTCTCAATTCCCTCTACACTGTTCATTAGGGAGCAAGTACATTTCATACAGTACATACATGTTCATGTAGGCATAAACAATGAATACTGGAAATAAATACTGTAACCTCAGTGGGGCTACAATTTGCTCAAGAGCCGTGTCTTATTTGACTTAACTTCATTTTACTGTTGCATGTCATCAGTTAACTCTACCCTGTATCTTATTACTTAACTTTACTCTCAATTTACAATCTTCACTTCACTCTTTTTCCCATATTTCATTTCTCCTGATTGGCCTTCCCTCCCCACTATGTCTGGTAACACAGACTATGCCCTTATCCTGTCCTCTTCCATGAGTCAGAGGAGCCATGACATAATTAGGGCGTCATCTGTCTTACCAGACATACATGAAGTTGTTAACAGACTGGGTTAGGTCCATGCACCTCACAGCCTAGTACCTAGGCTATCCCTCTCACACAGGTCTTCCTTTAATTAACTGTTGATGAACAGAAATCATATAGGGACAGTTTTGCCTTGCACACAATGGATTAATACAACTCTTTTTGTCTGGGCCAGCAGTGAAGTCAGACCAGAGCTCTGTTAGAAATGTGGTGATTGTGGTCTGTTTTGGGGCACATGGCCAAAGAAATGCTGGGTGCGAAGCATTTTGCTATGCACTGATTATATTTTAGCACAATGAACCAGAGTTATTTTGTTGTTGCTGCTAATGTTATTATGCATATCTATCTTTATCATCAGCATTATCACTGTAGTTGGTTAACTTAATGTGTTCTCACACCATTGTTCTTATTTTTTATCAATTAATGTTAGAATGATCATGTCTTCGGTGTTGTTGCTATAGTTATTATGCACACTATATCCATTTTCATCATTATTATCACTATCATAATCACTACCTTCATTTTCCTTATATGATCATTATCATTAATTTTGTTAACATTGTTTTCATACTTGTGTTGTGCAGAACCCTTTCCACAGTGAACAATTCAATATTTTAGACTCCATTCACCTCATTGCCTACCTCTAGGTGACTACATGAAGTTTAAGAATCTCCAGAAGAATTTTGACAGGTTAATATTCTATTTTAAGACTCAATTCTCCTTCTCGTCAAACCTCCAGGTAACTACAAGAAAATTAAGAGCCTTCGGAACCCGGAGCAGAAGATGAGCAAATCCGAGACAGACCCAAAGGGGCGAATAGAACTCACAGACTCTCGCCAAGACATCCTGGAGAAGTTTAAGAAGGCCAAGACAGATTTCACCTCTGAGGTGACCTTTGACCCCGAGGCCCGTCCGGGCGTGTCCAACATGGTCAACATCCTGTCGGCCTTCACGGGGAAGGAGCCTTCGCGGATCTGTCAGAGTATGGAGATCCTGACGACTGCGCAGTTCAAGCTGGTGGTAGCGGATATCGTCAGCGAGAGGCTGGAGCCGATCCGCCAGCGGGTGCAGGCGCTGTCCAGGAACAGGGATTACCTGGAGACAGTCCTGCGGGATGGGGAGGAGAAGGCGCGGGAGATCGCCAGCACAAACTTTGATAACGTGAAGAAAATGGTAGGGCTGTCATAGTGGACAGTCTTTGTAACCAAGCGATAGATCGCCAGCACAAACTTTGATAACGTGAAGAAAATGGTAGGGCTGTCATAGTGGACAGTCTTTGTAACCAAGCGATAGATCGCCAGCACAAACTTTGATAACGTGAAGAAAATGGTAGGGCTGTTATAGTGGACAGTCTTTGTAACCAAGCGATAAATCGCCAGCACAAACTTTGATAATGTGAAGAAAATGGTAGGGCTGTTATAGTGGACAGTCTTTGTAACCAAGCGATAAATCGCCAGCACAAACTTTGATAATGTGAAGAAAATGGTAGGGCTGTCATAGTGGACAGTCTTTGTAACCAAGCGATAAATCGCCAGCACAAACTTTGATAATGTGAAGAAAATGGTAGGGCTGTTATAGTGGACAGTCTTTGTAACCAAGCAATAGATTGCGAGCACAGACTTTGACAGCAGATGGAACAGACGGTGGGCTTCCTAAAGATCAGTCTTTGGTCCGTGTGTTGACGTCTGTGCAATTGAGCGATAGAACGCTGTGACACAGACTTTGATGGTGGGCCTGTTACAGTGAATAGTCAGAGGTCTGTATGCAGATGTCTCTGCAACCGAGCGATAGAACGCTGCCATGAACTGTGACATCATGAAGACAACAGGAGGCATGGTCTACAGAACACATGTTCGTCAGAGGGCGGTCTACGCAGCACCGGTCACATTAAAGGCACTTTGGTCCGTGGTTGTGCGGTAGCAACCTCTCAGTGGTAGAAAGACATCAGAGGCATCTATTTGCCTTGTACTTGGGCCTATCAGGGCCCTTCTACCCTCAAGTGGCCCCATAGCCCCATGGTCACTAGGCTGATGAGACACATGTATGGATATTGTGTGTGATGGCTTACATGTATGTGGTATGAACCAGCCGGATGTGATTGTCCATGCTTTTTGTTCACTTTGCATGAGAATCCAGTGACTTGAATTCAAAGATTGTGTGTGTTTCTCAAGTGTGTGTACCGGTATTACATGTACATGTAGGTGTTATGAGGGCAAGATTCATTTTCAGAAAAAACAACTTTTTTATTTAAATCAGAGAAAGTCAGAATTTTGAGCTATTTTTTCTTGTGGTACAGCATCTTGACCATGGTTTTAGCTGCTTATTTCTTGGCATGCTCATATTTTATGTTCACATATAAACTGTATCTTGTACGTACAGTAATATGTACATTATTATGTTCATATATAAATTGTATCTTGTACGTACAGTAACGTATTTTCTTTGCTGCATTATTGAAGAGAGAGATGGATGGCTATTTAAACAAGGTGGTTCGCGAACCATGCGTCTCGCCTGATTTCGCAATCAATATAGAGTGCCGAGTTGTTTTCCAAATATCTAAAATAGTGCCTAGATGACCTTTGACCTCATCATCCTTATGAAGACACATGTGGTGTTACCGAAGGATTATTTGTACAAAGTGTGATCACAATTGATGCAGAAATAAAGAAATGAGAGCAAGTCAAACAAGAAATTTGAGAAAAATGATGCACACAGCCTTTTATCATTTGGCCTTATGAACCCCAGATGACCTTTGACCCCATCACCCTCATGAAGACACATGTGGCATTACCCAAGGATCATTTGTACCAAGTGTGACTACAATTGATGCAGAAATAACAAAATGAAAGCAAGTCAAATAAAAACTCTGAGAAAAATGATGCACATGACCTCATACATGTATAAATTAACCTTTTGACCCCTAGATGACCTCTGACCCCATCACCCTAATAAAAACACATGTGGTATTACCCAAAGATCATTTGTACCAAGTTTGATTATGATTGATGCAGAAATAGAGAAATGAGAGCAAGTTAAGCAAAAACTTTTGTACAGACCAACAGAAAAATGATGCACATGGCCTCATATCATTTGACCTTTTGACCCCTAAATGACCTTTGACCCCATCATCCTCATGTTGACACATGTGATATTATTGAAGGATCATTTGTGCTAAGTTTGATCACAATTAATGCAGAAATAAAGAAATGACAGCTAGTTAAACAAAAACTTTAACATTTTTGTAACAGACAAACAGACCAACAGACTAACAGGAAAAGTGATCACTAGGTCTCTGCCGGACTTTGTTCAGGCGAGACAAAAAGGGTAAATTTATGTGAATTGAATTGAATTGAGCCTGTTTGAATGCTGCCCAGAAATCCATACTCTGAACTCCGAAGCAAGGACCCAATCCATAAACAAATCCGCGGGGGCTGCAGTGTACGTCATTATATAATGTATTATAGTAACCTAATAACTTTTCACAGGGGCTAAATTGACTTAAAGGGAGTATATTGTACTGGGAAGGCAAAAAGCCTTCAAAAGGGTGATCGTGAGCAATCTTCTTACCAATGGTCTTAAATTCATGTATTGTCCATTTTAGAAACTTGCTGAAAGTTATTTGCCCTCAAATGATCCACATTTGGAGTAATTAATGATTACTTGTTAAATCCTCAAAATGTTTGGCCTGAACAGTTTGTGGATTTGTGATAAATCACTAATTACTTCAAATGTGAATCATTTGAGGGCAAATAACTTTCAGCAAGTTTCTAAAATGGACAATACATGAATGTAAGACCATTGGTAAGGAGATTGCTCATGATCACGTTTTTGATGGCATCTTGCCTTCCCAGTACAATATACTCCCTTTAAGCCCCTGTGTAGGATGTTCACTGCTCCTAAGCTAATGTAAAGTGCTGTGGAAATGGAGATGGTATACACTGGAATCTTGCCAATGTTGATTTCATGATTTCATTGTATATTTGCGTGTCAATATCAACACAAGATCAGTGCAGGGCAGCCCCTTCTGTGCTAATCAGTCATTGTCGGCCAGGGTTGAAATAACACTTCTTTTTTTCTTAACATAGTTCTGAATAAGTGATTACATTTAACTTGGCACTTGAGATGACAATAGCAAAGGTACCTTCATTGTATCCACGACACAGCTGGGCATGTATACGCCACCTGATCAGGAGGTCAGTTTTTCAGAGCTTGTGTAGTCATAGAAATCCTTGAGCATTGTTGTGAAGGTGACCTTCGGGGTCAGCTCATCCTGCTCTTGACTTTTGCTTTGAGAGGAAGTCCCTGAGGGGCAAAGAGAACAGTTGGCTGGCTGCCAAATTTTCCATCACAAAGGAAAAGTGCAGGCAGTCGCAGACCTATTTGTAAGATTTCAGGTGAATGTGACCTGGTTTTTAATAGGTATGACTAGAACAACTCAATCATGTAGATTGAATTTTACAAATTAAGTATGAAGTGATCGGTGACAAGCTCTCAAGAAATCATGCTTTTTACATGGCAGACAGTCTCATTCATATACATGAAGGTAAAAATAATCATAACTGATAAATTAATTTATGATGCTTTTGTGTACAGTTGACCGCAATCTACTACCGCTATGCACATATTCGCATAGGACTCACGATTACAATCACCATTTGCACACTTGTTTTGCAATGGGAAGCGGATAAAGTTGGTTTGCAGGACACCAATTCAGTGAAAATAACCAGAAATATCTGGTTTCCAGACATGTCAGCAAAGGGCTCTGCTTTGCAAGCAGTATTTAGCCTCCAACACTACATAGCAATAAACCTATTTTGAACTTTGTACTCTCTCTTAAAGGTGCTGTTTTGTTGGTTTGCTTACATACACTGTAAACATATGACAACAGGGAATATCTGGTAAAGGAAGTTAACCCATTACTTACTGTTAGATTTTCTGGGTTTGTGAATCCTGGTCCTGTAAGGATGTCAGAATTTGCTATGGAATTGCAGTAACTAAAGGGTTGTGGCTTTACTGTGTCCTATAAGGTGTTTGAAGTTTATTCATAGCTTGTTGTCTATTGTCTGAACAGCAGATTGTACAGGAGTCATACTTCTCGATATCTGAGCAGAAAGAAGCCAGCCCTCTGTACAGAGCGGGTTACTGTACATCCCAAATAGCTTTAAGCACATTTTGTACAATGCATTACTTCCTGTTTTTCTACCCTATTGTCTCGGGCAAACAAGACGCTAAATGCATAATGTCCTTGTGTTGGCATTGAAAGTCATGGATTCACACGAATGAGCTTGTAATATTTCATTGCACTAGGTGTGTCAAAAAAAACCCCAAGGTAACTCGTATTATTTGATTATTGGTACTGGCATGCACACATTATGCATCTACCTTCAAATAAATCATTTGAGAACATTTTGTTGTAAGTACTTTTCCAATGATTCATTGATCAGGTGAAAGGTCATGTAGCACCAGAGAAAGAAACATACATGTATTTGAGGAGGCACCTTTTCAAATCTGATGTCTCGAGACTATCTCCCTGAAATATGTTTTGTATTAGATTCTAAGAAGAAAAATGATTTTCCACAGGGGTGCTTTTTTCATTTTGGGAGCTAAATTGCTCTGAGCCCCTGTGTAATTTTGTCACTGCTCGAGCAAATGCTGAGCACTATTCTCAAAGTTTGGTGTGATATTTCAATTGGGTCACTTTTATGTGAAACCAACTTTTGTGGTGCTTATAGAGTATGGAGCCATGTCAATAACAACAAACAATTTTTCTATTCCATGAACGTGAACCAGATGGAATTTGTACTCATTGTCTAGGAAATCGGTGCCTGGCCTTAGTAAGCCAATCAAGGTATTATTGAAAATGTTAGAAATCATTTTTTTTCAGATGATGCAAATACTATTGTCTCTAAACATATGAAACATATTTTGTGTCACCACCCCACACATCATGCCAGAGCCCGTTTTATTAACGTTTATCGAGGTATCATTGAAAGGCTTTGAAATTGAAGTAAAGATGATTATTGTTATTATCAGTGAGCAAGCATGTTTAAGCAATTTGAAATTAGATATTGACTCTTTGAACCACCTCACACATCATGCCAGAATGCTGTTGACATATTTGTATGTACATGCACTCTGTAGCTTTGATGCTATCTAGTGAGTCACAAGCATGTGACGTTAAGGAATGCATGCAGAACTTTGTCATTGAGGTTGACTTTCTAACCTGGGAATACAATGTATCTAGGCAGTGTTTACAGTTTGTACATGTATGCAGATTTCTGGAACAGCTTTCAAACAAATGTTGGTCACAATAACAGCTTGATGGACTAGCTGTTGCATATTTGCCTGACCTGGAGACAACAAACTTTCATAACTGTACATTAACACTATGTGCACCCAGAGACGTGTTTATTTGATCCAGACTTTCATTTTTCTGTCTGTACTTAGCAAACACTGATATTACAAAATCTTCATGTAATAAAACTGATTTATCCGTCTTGTGCCTTGGAGATTCTTACATGTATAACTTAATGTAGCAATATATCATATTATACCGTCATTTGGTATTTGTATTTGTATTTGTATTACCAGACACATATTTTTGCATTAAAGCCAATTTTTCATGTGCCAAGAGGAAGATAGTGGTTGATGATGTCACAAGAGGACAAAATCAACTCTATGAAATGAATGATAATGTTTCATGTTGCTTTATTTTGCATCCCACAAAGTTAGTCCAGGTTTAGTATGCTGTTTATGTTAAGCCTCTGTTCTGATCCTGAAATACGGGTCATTTTCTCTGGAGAGTGAAGGATTTTTATGGCTCAATATACCTATGGAGAACATGCATAAACTGTACATGTGCAATGAATTTGATTTCTGTAGTTGTACTAGATGTTTGAAGGCAATTTGATGGAGTGATATTACATGTATGCCAAAAATAATGCGTTTCTGTGGAATCTTACTTGTGATTGTCAAGAAACATGTTCCGGCCACAATGTACATGTATGCATTGCCTGTTATCTCAACAATGTCAGTTCCAATGTGTACCAAGGTGTCATGTCACCAATTAGTATGCAGTGCATGAAATTGCATCCGCAGTTACCACCAAATAACAAGTATCTTGTGTCTTTTTAAAATGTTGGTCATGTGAAAATTTGTTGCCCATTTCCTAGGCCTTGTGAACACTAAACACAGCTTGTATTTTGAACTTACGGGAGGCAGGGATAGGCCTATGCATCGAATTTGATTTATGTTGTTTAGATGTTGTAGATGTTAAAGCCTAAAAGATATCATTATCTTACCTCACTCTACAGAAGTATAGTATCAGTGCAGCAGTAGTCTGGAAAAGTGTGGGAGGAAAGAAGTGAAGTAAGTTGTACCTGCTTGTATGCATTCAGGAAGAAAGGCTTGGTAGATGAATATAGGTGGGCTGATTTTTATGACACCATGAGCCACTTTTTATGTAGAATTTCATGTGTAAATCAACACCTTCTGTCATTTTTTTTTGGAAGTGCTGGATTAACAATTTTGGTAGTTGCTACATTTCTTTACAGTATTCTAATTCTCAGATTTTCTCATGTCAAAAATGAGCTGTACGCTACAGAGCGTTTCCACCAGCAGCCATATTGGAAGGCAAAACGATACAAATCTGTGCATCAGACCATGAAAGCAATGACTTTTCATGGTCTGATGCGCAAGTTTTTATTGTTTGTCCTCCAATATGGCTGCTGGTGGGAACACTTTAGTAACAATGGTGTATTTAAACTCTGATGTGAAAAGAGTTCTGTCTACCTGTTGTTTGTCATGTATGTGATGGAATGTATGTAAGCAATAATTTCATGCAATTTGTTCATAGCTTTTGGACCAGAACTGGTGAAGAATTATGGGGAAAACACAATTATTATGATTTTCACCAATATAATGTCTTCAGTATTTTGGTGAAAATTATCTGTATTCATCTTGTAAATTCAAATTATATGTGAATACAATTTACCGGTATCTTTGTTTCCATATTTTGTCTGTGTGTGTGTGTTTGTGTGTGTATGTGTGGTGTGTGAGTGTGTGTATGGGTGTGTGAAATTTAGTGTGGGTGAGTGGATGAATGTATATTGCAGCTGTATGTCTTACAGGTCTTACAGGTCTTACAGGTGTGTGTGTGTGTGCTTGTGTTGTATGTGTGTGTGGGGGTGTGTGTGTATGGGTGTGTGAAATTCAGTGTGGGTGATTGGATGAATGTACATTGTAGCTGTATATGTGTGTCTTGCAGGTACCATTAACTCAACATTTCTTGCCAGGACTTGTATATATTTGTATGAGCACCATTTTCACTCTTACATGGGCATTCTTAGCAACATGTACACAGGGATGTGTTATGGAAGGATATGAAACAACTTTCTTTCTTTGAACCCATGCGTGGCACCGCCGAAAAAAAAAGTCTTTTCAGCATGTGCTTTTCAGATGTTTTAATAATAACGAACAGGATTGTGTAGCAACGGTTTCTCAGATAGAACAAAAGAAATGTAGAGTCTTATTTCGCTTGTCCAGTTCTGTTGGATTGCATCAATACTTTTGTGAGGAAAAGAGATATCAGCGAACAAAAATAAACATTTTTTTCTACTAAAATATCTGTTGCACGCAAATGCACGCAAACTCTGTTAATGAAAATAAACAGCTTAAGATATAATTTTGATAATGATTGAATCCCACATTTGCGGAAATCTGCAGAAAGTGAAGAAATTTGTTAATTGTGTAAGTAAGAATATTATTTTATTATATCTCCGTTTTTGCGTCATTCAACAATTATTTAGAATAAAAACGAGTACAGGATCTTTAATGGTGTTGCTTGTAACTTTCTTGAAAATTGATCAAAAATGTGATAAGAAACATAGCTTCCAGAGGCAAAACAGTGAATTAAAGATATTGCTTTCCAAGTTGACAGCAGCTAAATGTCGGTGCCGCGCATGGGACATCAAAGCATTGTAGTAGCATGCTTTAGTATCCATACAGATGTTTGAATATATTATGCTTGAGTTGTTTCTCCTTCCTAACATATCCCTGATGTACACAAGGACAGTGTTGCTACATACATGTACCTGTAACCTCTCTCTGCGTCACTCTTTCTCTCTCTCTCTCTCTCTCTCTCTCTCTATCTCTCTCTCTCTCTCCCTCCCTCTCTCTCTCTCTCTCCCTCTCTCTCTCTCTCACTCTCTCTCCCTCCCTCTCTCTCTATCTCTCTCTCTCTCCCTCTCTCTCTCTCTCTCTCTCTCTCTCTCTCCCCCCCTCTCTCTCTCACTCTCTCTCTCCCTCCCCACCCCCTCTCTCTCTCTCTCTCTCTCTCTCTCTCTCTCCCTCTCTATATCCTACAAACAATGCATCTACATATGAAGTACACAAGTATTTACAAGATGGAACTGATACAAAGTGCGAAATGTGTGTATTTTTGCCAGCAAAATACGACATGCAGCAGTAATCAACACTGTTTCTGTCCACAAAAAATTCTGTGACATTAAAATATATTCGCATGTGTCATACAATTTTCCCGCAAAAAATAAATTCTTACTAAATTCTACTGCCAAGGAAGCAATAATAGATTTTCATTAAGACAGCGAGCGACAACAAATATTTCATTACTGCTATAAAAACAAAAACAACAAGCATGCCAGGGCCCCGTTGCATAAAAGTTACCATTGATAGTAACTCCATTATCAATGGTAACTACCATGGTAACACTGCTCAACAGCCAATCAAATTCAAAGTTGCCATAGAAATTGCCATTGATGGCAAAGTTACCATCAATGGTAAGTTTTATGCTACAGGGCCCAGAACAAAATTCTAATATTACCATGCCTTTGTAAACAACATGGTGTGTATCAGTTCTGGTAATACATATTACATTTTTACTGTATTGTGCATGACAAACACTACTGTACCACATACACTATACATGGTAAGTAAAATTAATGGCATATCACACATCACCCTATGCCTCTACAACATCAATTGCATTACAAAAACTGTAACTGGCTAAATAAATGTCTTATGGCTGGTATAAAATCAAATACATGTATCGGCAATTAAATTTCAGTCATCAATTTTCTCACCACATAGTATGCAACTTGTACAATTCATTTGAGAAAGAAATGACTTCATCTCCAAATGCACTCTGGCAGGATTGTATTATTTGAATATTTATCATGTTTCCCAAAACAAGTACACATTCCTATAACTTGTACTATACATCAGCTTTCCAGTTACAATGGGGGAGAGATCTGTAAAAAAAAAACATTACAGGTAAACATTTGCACACATTGAATATCACCTCTGCATACATGTATTATGTGCCCAAAGTCTACATCTCTCAGAACTCGCCTCAGTACAGTACACAGCATTTTAGATTCCATGTTGACCTTACATTGCAAGACAAACAAATATCGCTAGCAAAAGTTACGATTGTTTGGAGTTTTGATTTTGTGACCTCACACTTGGGATACTCTCCCATATGTTATATACTATTTTTTTAAATATTGCTTTTCTCAAAAGGATATGCATCATGTTACCTGTGCATTTGATGCATCATGTTACCTGTGTATTTGATACATCAATAGAAACACGTTTTTACACACATGCCTCTGTGAGAAAAGAAATCCTTAGACAAAAACAAAAAACAATTTATGGAATCATACAGCACACAACAAATGGGAGAGTACCACACAAGTG
Source organism: Arbacia lixula (assembly GCA_963669155.1). Classification (NCBI taxonomy): domain Eukaryota; kingdom Metazoa; phylum Echinodermata; class Echinoidea; order Arbacioida; family Arbaciidae; genus Arbacia; species Arbacia lixula. Next base: position 19,450,992 of record OZ022585.1, read on the forward strand.
ATATCACAATTTTTTTTTTAAAAGATCATAGCTTTCTTTATGCTTTGACGGATTTTCGTCAAACCCTCACTAATATGTTTCTTTCATGTTTCTCCCTTTACTAAAACCAACTCAACTTAAGGGTGGGCTTTTCCTTTAATATTATTCTAGATTTCTCACCCCAATAATGACAAAAGAGGAAAATGATCATGTGACAATTCTTTTAAGTATATACCCAAGTCTTTTTTTCGTCTTAGGATTAGAAATGTCCAACACCCTGAAACAACCGGTTACAGTTCGATATTCCGAAGGTTCGTTTATTCCAAAGGTTCGGTATTCTGAAGGTTCGTAATTCCCAAACACGTAAATTGCCTATACCTTGATGCTCATTAGTCCGAAACGAAAAAGGGTTCGTTATTCCGAGCATTTGTTGCATAACGTTCGGAATAACGAGTGCTTCCAAAACAACCTGCACAAACAAATGTAAACTATGTAATGCATGAAACAAAACTTAAAAACTTTTGAAAAATAATTTTTCAAAAAGTGACAATTCGCACATCATGACGCATCATACTGTACATTATTGATAACACCTGCAATATCAGTTGCTAGTGGATTGACAGGTGTAATGCCCAATGGAAATTGTTGTGTTCTGAATTAATTGTCTGATACAAACAAAATTGTCCAAATTTATTTAAAAGTGAAAATCTCATTAAATATTCACAGGATTATTACAAGAGAGAATATCACAATTTACCTCCTTTGACTTTGTGATGTATAAATTTTAGCTGGATTCGGGTTGTAACTTTTTTAAAATCAGTTTTCATGAGTGTCAAACAAAATGTCCACACAGTTTAATGCTTGACTATGGTGTCGCTCTTTATCTGGTTTATGATGGTTTAAACCCATGGCTGTAATCAGCCATACAGATAATTTCCACACGGGTGGGCAACTCTGATGCATATATCAACTGAAGACACTCAACCTCATGGAAAGCCGACTGAAGACAAATTAATAATGGAAAGACACAAATTAAATAATAAAATGAAAGGAAATCATTCAACGTGAGCAGCATAAACACATATATCTATATTTAGTTTATAGAAATGTTTGATTACATGTACTCTCGTAGAAAATTAGCACATGGGGACTACTAAGCTTGCCTGACATGGCAACAAGTAATGTGCATGTGTGACCGAGATGAATGTAGAGCACTCTAATGCTACTGCCGATCAGATGGACCTGTTCAAGGGTGTTTGAGTCTGATCAAGCTGTCAGAGACTTATCTGACGGAAGTGGTCAAGGTGGTTGTTCATGCGTGGCATCGCTCCAGCTACAGGTACCTACCGAACAAAAGTTGACAAATCAACCAATTTCACGCTTGGTCTAGCTTGTTCTTGGATTGTGAGGGATCGGGACAATTAAGTTGATCTGATCGGCAGTAGCAACCTAGCATTTGGTGTGAGTACAAAATATTGACTTCCGACCACACATCTTGAGACTTAATTTTTCTTGAGTGTTTTCTACAAAATGAAGAGAAACATGTACCCTACGTGAAATAAAACATAATATAAGAACAAAATACAATCAAAATATTCAGCTGTATGTCCCTTCTCCTGATCCTTCTTTGATTAATTCTTACAATTATAGTGAACATTTGTTACTGTTCACTAGAATTCGGTGGTCAGTTTTACATGAAAGACAATGGCTCTGACTGACAATTCCCATCTGAAAAAAAGTAAATTAATAAAATGAATATTCTTCATAAATTAAACTTTTGGAAGCAAAATTTAAGCAGCATATTAAGCAAATATCTACACTTTCTCCCTTGTGGTATCCATTGAAATCTATTTTCAGAATTATGAAATGCTTAGATGCTAATTTAAAGTAATGATAAAGAGAAGATACAATACTGAGTGCAGTGCTACCAATGGTGAAATTCAACAATCAGGAAGATTTGGGGAAATTTCATTAAAAAATCAGGGAGATGTCTATCAAATGCATACAACCTAATGGTAATAATCTTTCAATAATCAGGAAAATTGGGTGATGTGATGAAATCCAGTGCATTAATATTGGTCTATTTTCAGTGGGCCTCTTGCTAAATCAGGGAGACTTGGCAGCTCTGTGTGTGCCATTCTCATTTCCAAATTATGTAAAGATTTGTCTCAAAATGATATGAGTAGTCATTGAAATCAAACCAGATCTGGAGTTATAGTGACGGTAGATCAGTTCTGCTGTGATTATGGGTTCTGTAATATTTATCTCTATTATCAATTACCAGAAACATAACATCTGTACACATCCCAGCTTCATGCATTAAACATCCAAAGCTGGCACTGAATATCAATGTGTTACTACAAAATCTTCATTCTCAATAGAACATTACCTGCAATCAAACCCATCAACGTCACACCATTCAAGTTTGAGGTTTGCTCATTTTCAAAAAGGTGTTATTCCTGCTTTTGATTATAATCAAATTTTCAAAATTGCAGCAAAATCCACTATTATATGATCATTCAACAATACAATCATCAATCACCATAAAAATCAAGTGTTCAGTGCAGTCTATACAGCTAAAGTACATAATCAATCCAAAAAAAAATATGGTAGTCTTGAATGGGCTGGATAATATTATATAATTTCTATCAATATGAATTACTGTTCAAAGAGTACCAGTATATGTTACAAATAACATTCTACAGTTGTCTTTTTCAGTAGTTAAACACAAATGATAGTATTGATACATGACTGTCCAGAATTGATTTTGTCAATAAACGTTTGCCTGATCTTAGTCACTTTAAGCATATAAAGAAGTTTCTTAAGAATCACAGCCACATACAATTACCCTTTCAGAACTACATGTACTCATCACGTTTTGAAAAGTAATTGTAATTAATCACCTTATTAAAACAAATAAAAAATATCAAATGCATAGAAAGGCAGAATTAATTGAGAATTAAAAAGTGCAAAATTTTGCTTGAGGCAGTGATGATAAAACCATGAATGATTCTTTACAATCAAGAAGCTAATAATGACTGAAGAGATCAAATATTTGTGTACATGTGCAACACTGCTTCGTAAAAAAAAAAGAAAAAATGTATCGCGTACTGCTCACAGTCAAGACAAATTTTGTTACCAGGTAGTGAGCATGCGCAGTAGTGCCAAGGAAGAAAATAGTAAACAGAGCATGCGCAGTCCTCCCCATGAAAAAATAGCGAAAAATATCCGGAGCTGACGCAGATATAGTCAAATTATTTTGTAGTCTGCGAGCATCAATTGACCAATCACATTACCAGAATACTCATGAATATTCATAGAAGGGATATAAAGTGCACTATGGTTTGCCTGTATGTCTGTCCATCCAAAATCTGTACAGAATAATGACAGTACATGGCAGTGATCTCCATGTGGCACTAGGGCCGTCTTTTCAGAATTTGAAACGCGTTTCCAAAGGCCTTTACGAACGCGTTTCCAAACGCGTTTAAAAAAACAGTGCGTTTATCAACTCAATCGCCCAAGTTGAAAACCGGCAGCTCAACTGCGCCATTACATGTGCACTGTAGTACAATAGTGTGCGATTGATGTGTTTACTTGCCGTGGCGGGGGTGTTTTCAGCCCAACCAAAAACACGTGGTTTAAAGCCGTTTCAAAACAGCTTTGCATTTATCTCACTTCTTTACACGCGTTTCTGGTTTAAACGCGTTTAGGATCGCACAAATTTGCGTGTTTCAAAACAGCTTTCTGAACCCCATAATCAAAACACCTTTGCATTTATCAACTCCCTGAAACGCGTTTAAAAAAAATTAAATGCGTTTGGAAACTTTAATTCTACCAAAAAAAAAGAGTTGATAAACACGCCCTAAAACACACTCAATGTCGAGTCAACATGCAATCATGTTTGTGACACAAACAAGTTGATCATTTCTCTCAGAAATACCATCAGATTTGAAGTATATGTCTCCAAAATTTGAGGCTACATGTACACGTACACGTGGAGCCGGAGATCAAATGCGCAGTGCGTGCAATCAAATGCAATCGGCTCCATACATTGATCGCAGTCTGACTGCAATAGATTGCAATCGGCTGTGATATTTATCTCAGACCCAACCATATCTTTTGTAATGCACTAAGATGGAGACTTGACTCCAGATACACATGCTCAAATTCACAAAGGAATTTTAGATGCAGACCATGGCAAATATTGTGGCGTGTAGGCAGACGAGTCCGCTTGATGTAGAGTGTGCACTTCTGTTAGGTCCAATAATGAACAAGTATGTTTTGCGTAGGGTGTTAAATTCATGGTTTAGGCTACAGTTTATTTAAAGATTGTCCGTCCCTTTTGCAAGCTTAAAATTTTAAATCCTCTAACACAATTGTAAATTGAAGAAAGTGTGATTCAAGACCATTTCTAAGAATATAGCATTTTGAAGCTTTGATATTCTGTATAAGTAAAAATTTCAGCCGTTAAATTTCAAACCGACTTTTTTCGTACTACGAAAAAAGTATTAGTCTTTGTTACAGTATCTATGTGGTTATTATGCTTGTGTGAAATCCTAATTTTATGAGTAATTACCAAACTTTGGAGATGATTCCTTCCATAGAACAAATTTTTTCATAACGTGTTTTATAATTTAATAAACAGATTAATCAATAAAGCAGATATTTCAACACAAACTGCTAAGAGCCTGAGGTAAAGACTATTAATCAGACATTGTTTACGTGCATTATTTGAATTTTACACTATGTATCAGTTTCAAATTATGAATATACAGCTTGCTTACACTTCTCTATATGTTTTGCCAATGTTTCGAATGGTTTTGTGGTGATCTGAAAAAGGGACGGGCTGTCTTTAAGCAAATATTGTGGCATGTAGGCAGATGAGTCTGCTTGATGTAGAGTGTGCACTTCTATATGGTCCAATAATGAACATGTATGTTTTGCATAGGGTATTAAATTCATGCTGGTTACTACGGTTTAGACTACAGTTTATTAAAGGGCATATACATGTACTGTACTGGGAGGACAAAAAGCCTTCAACAAGGTGATCATGAGCAATCATCTTGCCAATGGTCTTAAATTCATGTATTGTCCATTTAAGAAACTTGGTGAAAGTTATTTGCTCTCAAATATCCACATTTGGAATAATTCATGATTAAAACACAAAATCATGAAAGTGTTTGGCCCGAACAGGTTTGTGGATATGTGAATTAATAACTTATTACTCCAAATGTGGATAATTTGAGGGCAAATAACTTTCACCAAGTTTCTAAAATAAACAATAAATTAATTTAAGACCATTGGCAAGAAAACTGCTCACAATCACTTTTTTGAAGGCTTTTTGTCTTCCCAGTACAGTATATTCCATTTAAATTTAATTGACATTAGTTACCATGGTTTAAACTAAGAATTTAGCACCCTAAGTGGAATGCACACATTCGTTATTGGAGCTTATAGAAATGCACGCTCTAAACCAAGCGTACTTGTCTGCTTACATGTCACAAAATTTGCTGAAACCGTGATCTAAATCTAAAATTCCTTTGTGAATTTGGTGGCATAGTTTTTATGTTTGCCATAACAATTTGTCCATCTATTCCACAATGTTTACCAGCTACAGTATTCCACAAACAACAGACAATGATAATGTCCATTTAAATGACCACACAGTGAACAAAAAGGCACCAGATATTGGCAAAGTGCTACTACATAAAGCAGAAATAATATGTCCATAGCTTGCAACCACATTGGCCTTATCAGATTCATTTTTGAACACAAGAGTGTACTAAACTTTGTACATTACATCACAATCAAGGTACATCATACTTTATACACACTTAAAAACATTTACACAAGTATGCCGTGCACAATTACAATGTTACTATTAACAGAGTGTTAGCAAAATGCCGGATTAAGCAAACCATATGCATACCACTGTACCATAATGATTATATTGCATGTCAAGCTTAATGGCTGTTTGATATTGTTTGTAGGGAATATAACCTTCTGGGGTGAATCACGAGGAGTCAGCATCTCTTATCTGTTTTTCAGTATAGGCTTTCTCTCTACTCCACCAGGTTTTCATCCTGCTCTTAAAGGGTCCCTGTCATCAAAATGTATGTTGACTTCTATTGATGCTACTTAATATGTATATAACAAAATCACTAACTGTTCAATGGAAATATGTTTCCTACATTTGAAAATAATTTTTCTATATTTTTTCTCAGCACTGATAAGCCCCACCTCCAAAATATCCTCCAACTCAAGATTCCCCCCTGTGACATCATCAGAGGTAGAAATTAGCAGGATAATAGACATAATTTATGCAGAAACTAAACATTGCAATGACTACCTGCAAGTGCTTATAATAGCATCACATAGCTAGCATATTTCTGACATGAGGAAACGATTATTCCCACATGAAAGGTTGTTAGATGGTATTGTGTGAAGACATGTGATGCTCTTGTGGGCAGGGGACCTTAATAACCAAGAAGTGAAGTGGGGTCTTTAACGATCATAGAGTGTGCCTCTTCTCTACACGAGACCTCCATTTAACATCACATCCGAGGGATAAAATACTTTCCCACATAGGGGGAGGCAGGAATATACAGAGCGCTGGGTCTTTGGCAAGGACTTACGCGGGACTCGAACCCGAAGCCTTGCGATTGGAAGACACGGTCCCTACCGATTAAACGACGCTGCTCTCCCATGCCACTGTAAAATGTGACATGAATCATGCATCCATAGTCAAGTGCATGTAGGGAGAATGGAAAAGGGTGTGGTTTGCAGCTAAACGAGAGGAATTGATCCGGACTTTGATAGCTTTGTTTGCATCATTGCATATGATCTATTCTCAATCATATCTTATTTTAGAATTCACCCTCATCTTCCTCAAACAGGTCATGTATACATGCACATGTGATATAAATGTGCAGTATGACTGTGAAATACCATCATCAGTTGCATACAGCTAGTTTAACTTGGTACTTCAGCAAAAGCATTTCTACAAAACATTCACATTCATGTGCTTTTTTGAGAAATGTCCCCCTTCCTTATTTGAAGGGGATAATAATGTGGAGATTTTTTTTTTCATAAAACCATAATGTGGCTAGAAAACGTGATACACGTTATTTATTATGTTGTGAGACATGGAAGTCTCAGTCACTAGTTGGAACTTGGAAGCAATCCATTTTTACCAAATACTTTTTAATTTACACCCTGTGTACTCAAAAATCTGACAATAATTTGTTTGGCACCATTTCTACAGATCATTCCGTTTTCAATGAGGTATAGGACTTATTTCTCCAATACATCATTGTGCCAATGCATTCTTTTACAGATCATTGAAGATGAGACATGTTTATATCTGACTCTGTTAGCAATTAACTTCCAACATGGAGGACATCACAACACATTTAGTCAGCGTGACAGAAGAAATGGTGCAGTCCATCATTTCAAAGTGAATTGTAGTACTTAGACACTACTACAGGCTCACAAATGTTAGATATTCCAACAGTAAAAAGTGTTTGAAGATCTGACACAATATGCATATACAATTTGTTGAGTAGTAACCCGTGTCCCCCATCAACTGTTTTATCTCCATTCCCCTTCCTCCCCCCTTCCCCATTCTAATCCTTTCATATCCCTCCTCTCCCCCTCCTTGGTCCCTTCCCTTTTCCATTTCCCTTCATCTTCTCCTTAACCCATTGCTCACATTTAGAATTTCTGACTTCTTGAACCCTGGTCAAGTTAAGATGTCAATTTGCCATGGAACTGCCTTAAAGGTAGCCCGTTCCTTTTTGCAGACCTAATTCTGAAAGTTTCCTGACTTTGTCATCATTTGAGAGAGAGTGGCTATATAACCTTTCCCTCGATTCGAGAAAGCGTAATATTCGTTTTTGAGGAAATAATCTTCGATAATTGATCGAGCTTTCTTTTTTCGTACCACGAAAATAGTCAAATCTCAGTGAAAATTAGTTAGATTTTCATTTATTCTGCGGAAATTATAGTACCTCTGAGCTTGAAATTTCACAGTTTGCATCCCAAAGATATGTGCTGAATATGTGCAAACTTTCATGAAGTTTGCAGATGTTTGTAAAAGGGATGGGTCATCTATAACCAAAGGTGTGTAGCTGGATTGTGCCCTATCAGGCATCCTATAAGGTATTTGAAGTTTATTCATAGCCTGTCGTCTCTTGTCCCTATAGTAGAATATGGAGTAGTCACACAGACACTGCTTAGTATCTGAGTGTGAAAAGGGAACTTAAAAAACATTCAACCTCACTCACAGTGCGCATTAAAACTAACAAAACAACAATGATGACATTACATACATGTCCAATGACTGAAACAAGATATGCACAACAAGCTACTTTGTACATGTCTATTACGTACTTCTAGACAGAACACGAGCTCCAAAACAGCACATCTAACATGACACACAGATGCACAATGGTTTATGTGCGCCAAAGAAAAAACAATTGTACATGCATTTGCATGAAAACGTCTGAAAATCTGGTTAAAATTCATAAGTCTTCTTTTCTCATTCTTTCTCATTCTTAGTTCAAATGAATGTTTCTTTTTCTTCTCACTTTGCTGCTTTGAAACAATCCAACATGCCTGTTTTACTTTGTACCTCCTTCATGCTGAATCGCCATGGTTTCCTTTACTCTCCCCGAGTTTGTTTACCTTTAAAGGTTGTATTCCAAAATGACTAAAGCATCAAAAGGGAAGTTCAGCACCATTCTTTTCAATGACTGTTTCAAGATATGGCTTGAACGACGAGGTCATAGCTCTTAAATTTTTTAATTTTCACTAAAATACACAACATATATTCACTCCATATATGGCAACTTTCTAAAGGTAGAATCAAGGTAAGAGAAAAACATCAGAACAAGAGTAATCATGCTTGCATGGGGATTATCTCTCAACATTAACTACTTCACAAGTCGATGGATGGGTAATCCTGAAGGGGATTAAACAGGATTAGAGCCACATAATCCTTCCCATTGCCTTGTGAAAAGAGGGACACATTAGGATAAAAACCTAGCCTATCAGTTCAGACAGCATAAATGTCCTTATCTTGAGAAAAAATACATTTCGATCCCACATAAAAATACATCATGATTTGTGCTACAAAAATACTCGTAATACTGACATTTGTGCTTTGTATTGTATTTGTATTGTATTATCAAACATTTTACCATAATGTACATTTCATATAGAAACATGCATCTATTACCATATGCTTGTCAGTGTGCACTGACAGGTGAATGAATAAAGGCTTTAAGGCTTCCCAATGCTGAAACAGCTAGGTAATGCAGTGATATAGCTGCCACACTTCTATTGAAGACAGGAATTCAGAATGGTGCGGCTTAACATTTATAGAATACTACTTCATTTTATATACTTCTATATTTCATGGGGGGGGGGGGGGAGTCATGTCCATTAAAAGATCAAGAAAGGAGATTCAGGACTAAGGAGTACAACTTTGAGGAAAATCAAACAAACTTTAAAAAAAAAGTTGTGAATATTTAAAAATCCTGATTACTAGCACTGAATTTTGATCATTACGTTCATGGTCAACTCCAATGGTGTGCAAATGACAGAAGGTAAATTATTTTCATTGTTCTTCTGTAACATGCATCAACAAGACAATACCTCCGACTTACAGAGCAAGATGACACGTAAGTGTTGGGATAGTTCAAGACATACAATTTTGTCATGATATGTCTATTTTTCTTCAAATTGTTGCCAATCTGTTTCACTGATTGATAAAGATGATATCAAGCGATATCACCTCGTGATACTGATATCTGATCGACTGCTCTTGGGATGTATACTTCTGGTAAGAGTTTGGTACGTATTCAATTCATGCAATAACACACAGAATCTGTCATTTCGACCCTCGTAAACCTCGTAACATTAATACCGTTCGTGACCTAAATGGAAGGGTTGTTAAAAAAAATACCACCAATCACTCAAGGCGATGTTTTTGCCTACCTCAACATTGATTGTGGATGGACTAATGAAAGAATGAAAAGACACAAGCATGACGATGGCTGTAGAATGTTCATGGACAGGAAGTTCATATCCCAAGAATTAAAGGTAAGAAATTAGAGCGCCACACGCATTCAGATTCGGAGAGCTATATGCGATAGGGAGAATTCAATTTTTCATGAGGTTCTCCCCATCACTTAAAGGGCATATACTGTACTGGGAAGGCAAAAAAACCTTCAAAAGGTAATTGTTAGCAATTTTCTTGCTGATGGTCTTAAATTCACGTATTGTCCATTTTAGAAGCTGGCTGAAAGTTATTTGCCCTCAAATGATCCACATATGGAGTAATTAATAATTAATGATTAAATCCTCAAAATGTTCGGCCCGAACATTTGAGGATTTGTGATTTAATCACTCATTACTCCAAATGTGGATCATTTGAGGGCAAATAACTTTCAGCAAGCTTCTATAATGGACAATACGTGAATTTAAGACCATCAGCAAGAAAATTGCTAACAATCACCTTTTGAAGGCTTTTTTGCCTTCCCAGTACAGTATATGCACTTTAAAGACAGGGTGTCCCATTTGAAAAAGTCATGAAACTCAGCAGGAATCAGCAGTATACCCTACAGTCATACAGTCATGGCATCACAAACCCTTTCAGGAGAAGTGAAAAAAATATTCATGTTTAAAACCTGTTTGAAACCTAGCGGCCGTAGTCTGCATTCACAATCCTCCTGTCAGGGCGTGATGCGCCGCGCACTGCGGGCATGCTCCCACTGAATGCACGCACTGTGGTGCGGACCGCAGCGCACAGCGGTCTTAGGTCTCTAGACTACAGGTTTCAAACGACCAGCTCTAAACCTCCTCGAAATCTAGCAATCGCTATAATTTTGTTCTATAAAATCAGTTTCCTGTCCTATTATTAGGAGGGAAGATGCCTTATCTTATTCCATTTTCTGTATTTTTTTCACAAAATGTTATTTTTTGACCTGCAAATGCGACACACTGTCTTCAAAGCATATTTTGTGAATGAAGTTTGATCTCATTCACATCAATACATTCCAGAATCATAATACGAAAGCAGATAATACAATTCATGAAACTCGCTGCCAATTATGAAGATGATGGGGTTTCTAGGTTAATATCACACATCAGGTAATTAGAAATTACCTCAAGTGATTAAGTGGGGCTACAAAATAAAAACCGGTACAAATAATACAAAACATGGTTTAAAAGATTATCAGCTAAAAATGTGGTAGCTCACATATATGGACAAAATAATACCGGTCGTCATATTGCACATGAAATTCACTTGACAACAGAAAAGACAGCAATAATATGGTGTACAACATAAACCCATCATGATTCTGTTTTTTTTTCACATTTAGAATTTACAGATCAGGTTCAAGCAAAAAAAAAAATGCTACATCCAAGCCAAATTTGGAGAGAAGGCAACTTAATATGAATAGGTTTAGTATACCCTTTGTACATGTTGAGATATGTACAATTTGGCAATCTAATTTCATTGGAGACAATTTCTCAAGTGGAGAACCTCAAGAATTTGAAAAGGTATAACCCGATAGGTTACTAGTACGGGTATGTGAAAAAGTTCAATTTGAGGTCACATTGAATTGACAACCATTAGGGGATAGAATCGACCAAAGGTATCTCAATATAACCAGTGCTAGTGTTATATGTAGTCAGCCAACTGGGGATCCCCCAAAGCTGTTTCATAATCCAGGAGGGCGTTTCATGAACGTTGTCAGCACTGACTAAATGGTCAGTGCTGACAACTTCAGTGAAATCCTTGGTTTTGATTGGCTGAGAGCACTAGCCTCTGACTGTTACTATGGTAACTGTCGGAGAAAGACAGCTTGTCAGACAAAAAATGTTCATGAAACGCCCTCCAGATCTGCATCAGTGCAACGCACCCTGCATGGAGTAGACATCATCTCACTCGGTGATACATCAGTGATACATCAGTGACTACAGGACACGATGACATCCTAACAGAGGTCATGTGACGGGTCATGTGATATACCCAACATACATAGCATAGCGACACAGACCACCTGGGCTGTGCTGGATGAGGAAAAGGTATTATGATACCAACCAACCAAACTGCCAACGGGAAATTCAAACAATATGGGTTCTTGGCACGACAACACAGGTGCGCATGATCTAACAGGTGCAAACGATGTGCAGGGGTTTACCGCGACCAACAAAACCACCGCCAACACATTCTCGAAACGGGCAGTGGACTATGTAGAATATGTAACATATATATAAATGGCAAGCCTTACTGTGAAATAATCACAACTTGAACTTGTTACATGACATGAGTGAATTGTTCCACCAGGTATGCACACACAACGCATGGAACAGCAGTTACTCTGCCCTGGGAAGGGATAATATTTAATAGTCCCTGTCGTTGCTGTGGGGATCTGAACATCCCTATCCATGGTGATGATGAGTGGAGTGATCGGGTCTCCTTGTCCCGAATCACAGAACGAGCCAGAACAAACTCTCCATCATCTTCCACTTGCATGATTGATTGGGGGGGGGCTCTTGCATTCATCGCTATGGTGACGGGTGTAAACAATCGCACACATGATCACATGGGGAGGGGTGGGTGGGGGTCAAGGCAAGCAGCTGTGGTCAGTATCCAAGGTGAATGTCTACTGTGAGTGAGTCTGTGCATGGTCAGCGTCCAACTATAGAGGGCAGCAGCCTCTTAGTCCTCAGACTCCTCCTCGATGATATTACTGGCCACCTGGAAATGAAGGGAAACAAAATAAAAGTTATATCTTGGTTACCTGTAGAGTCATGTGCACCACTGCAGATCATGTTGCATTTATTCTTATACTCTATGTTCTTTTATATCTACCTTTACGTTTAAGACTGACAAAAATGGATACACAATCCATACAATTTTGGAATAAGGCCATAAAATCAGCCTAGAGTAAACCTTCGTACACATGAAATCCTGCAAACTGGTGAGATTTGGAGCATAAGAACCTGAATTCAGGCTACATCCTGAGAAATAATATCCCTGATAGCCACAAATAGACACCCGGAACACAAAGCCAACAATCAGGAGAGTGTAATTACCAGACTCTTCTTACCCGTACCCAAGGAAAAACTTGCAAAACATGTACTGTGTGGGGGGGAAACGACATGTATACTTGAAGGAAACGACATGTATACTTGAGGGAAACTACATGTATACTTGAGCATCCTGCTGACTGACCTTGATGAAGGGGTGGTCAAGGAGTTTGTTGGCCGTCCAGCGATGAAGGGCATCATGCTGTAGACACTTGGACAAGAAGTCTTGTCCCTCGGACGACAGCCGATCTGGGATGTGTGGTATAGCGCCCTCGCCCACTTTGTACATGATAGTGTATTCATGATCATAGTCATGCCATGGTCTCTGAATGGAGACAAGAAAAAACATGCAAGAACGCAGATGTTTAAACGTTTCAACTCATTCACTCCTTAATTATTTATTTATTATTAAATCCATTCATTCATTCACACTATTATTCTATTCTTAGTTGTATACAAACCTTGCCTGTAACATACAATCTATACAAATAAAGTTTGCTTCCATTAAATCATTTCTCCATTGATTCACAAAGCTATTTTTTCCCTCAGCTATCTATTCATACAATCAATAGATCAATGAATCTATCTATTCCTCATACACATACCTTGCATGTTTCCAAAGCAATGTATACATAACTACTAACAGCAATTTCACTACCATGCAGTCAATAATATGACTGAAAAGAAACAGAGAAATTAGGTTACTGAGTTCCTTACATCATTTTGACATTTAGTGTGTTTTAAGGGCAGACTTAAACTTATCTATGGTGTTGATATTTCTAAGAGTGTCAGGGAGGCTATTCTATAAAACTGGAGCAGCATGGGCAAATGAACGTTCAACCATATGTCCGCATTAGTATAGGAGGAACAACAAACAAATTCTTTTAACATGATCGAAGATTTCGTGTTGGTTTGTATACAGTGAGTAAGTCATTTAGATAAGCAGAAGCTAATCCATGAAAACATTCATACACGAATACCGGTAACAATATCTTGAACTTATTGCGAGACTGGACTGGTAACCAATATAAATTACGTAAGACGGGATATTGAAGCATGTTTCCTCGTAGGTGTAACAAGTCATGGTGCTGAATTTTGGATAGTTTGTAGTCTTTGAATTTGGCAAAGTGGTAATTGAAAAGGGAGACAATTGCAGAAGTCAAAATGACACATAACACATAACAACCAAACGTTCAGTTGTACTACTATTAATAAAATCATGAATTTTACAAATTTTGTAGAGTGCAAACGAAGCTGAACAACATTTTTGTCCATCCATCCATCCACCCACCCAGCCATCCACCCATCCATCTTATCAGTGGTTATTGTCTTACCTTGCCAGTTACCATCTCTATGACGACGCATCCCAGACTCCAGACATCAGCTTGTCTCCCATATCCCTGTTTACCTTTGCCACTTTGTGTTATCACCTCAGGAGCCATGTAAGCTAAAAGAAAAGAACAAATACACAAACAAAATTTCTTTCATCTGAAATAAAAATGTGATATATTTGAGATTGCATTTTGACCTCTTTCAAGACAAAAAGGGATATGAAGCAATTCAAAATCCTGTATTTACCTTTTTTTAAGATACTGCTTTGCATACCATTTTGCTCATCTTAAAAGTCACATAATACCTTTACTACCCATTGCAATAAGAGTGTTTAGTCTCACATACGTTCTTACAATTTCATGATCTCCCAAGTTACAACAAATATCCCGGTGAATTGACCGTCCTTACATTTGTATATTGTTTCATGCTACTATCTAAGTATTTGCACCTGCACAGCATACATTGAAATGATCTTTTGAATTGTGAAAACTACCTGCAGTGCCCATTGTTGTGTTGACCTCTCCATGCATGGTGTTGTGAGTCTTCAGCTTGATGGCTGCCCCAAAGTCTCCCAGCTTCACATGGCCATCGGATGACAGGAATATGTTGGCCCCTGTAATCAGGATATCAAGTTGATTGAACCAGGGAGGTGTTAGAAAGGAGAAGAAACTCGAGCATAACACATTCAAACATCTGTATGGTTCTAAAGCGTGCTCATGAATGTCAAGAGCATCCCATAATCATGAAAATGCTTTGATGTTCCATGTGCCGGGCCGACATTTAGCTATTGTCAACTTGAAAAAGAAATTTCTTTAATTGCCCATTTGTCTTTAGAAGCTTTGATTTTGACAAATTTGTTTGCAAATTATAAGGAAGTTACGTGCAGATTATGACAGATCCTTTACTCTGCTTTTGTTTTGAAAAGTAATGAGAAATCATTAAAAAAAGTCGGACAGATAAGATATTTGTATTACTTACAAAATTTTCCAATGTCCTCACTTTCTGACATTTTGTGCATTTGTGGGATTCAACCATTCTGAAAATGATAAATTAAGCTGTGTATAATCATTAACGGTGTTTGTGTGCGTTTGCGTGCAGCGGAGATATTTTATTTGAAAATTTGGTTTATTTGTGTTTGCTGATACCTGTTATGCTCATGGAAGTATTAATTCCATTAACAGAATGGAAGAAGCGAAATGAGACTGTGCATTTCTTTTGTTCTGAGAAGCCGTTGCCGCGCAATCATGTTCATAATTGTTCAAACACCTGAACAGCACCTGTTGAGAACACCATAACTTGTCAGCGGCTTGGCACATCGGTTCAAAGAAAGAAAGTTGCTTCATATCCTTCCATAACACATCCCTGATTGAACTCTTTGTGTGCCAGCTGTGAATTTTGTCACCAGTAATGGACACAAATCCCATTGAGCGGCATGTCATCTGGCACTGGAAGAGTTCATTCCATATCATAAAAATCAAGGAATGTAATAAGTAACGATGATTTCACAAGGGATGATGGCATTTCACTTTTTTTTTTATTCATTCTTGTGCAGAATACAATAATTTTGTAATAGCGAGTTAAAATAATATGCTTCCATTGCAATCTCTCCCTCTCCCGTTATCCACACTCTGTAGAATACTAGATCAGTAATTATTGTCTTTCTTTCTGTATATCTGTCTAGCTGTACACATGTATGTCTTTTTCAGTTTGTCAGTGTCTCTCCCATTCTGTCTGTCTGTCTGTCTCTCTCTCTCTCTCTCTCTGCCGGTTGGTCCGTCAGCCGGCCAGCGGTCCATCCATCTGTCCGTCTCTCTCTGTCTCTCTCACTCTGCCACTCTGTCTCTCTGTCTCCCTCAATCCCACTATTTCTCTGCCTTTCTGTCTTTCACTCTCCCTCTCTCTATGTTTTTCCTGTACCTCTGATATCTCTATGGATGATTGCAGCAGACTGATGCTGATAGTGACCCCTCTCTCTCTCTCTCTCTCTCTCTCTCTCTCTCTCCCTCTCTCTGTCTGTATCCTTCTCATTCTTGTACCTTTGATATCTCTATGACTGTTGTTGTCATGCAGCACACTGATGGCAATAGTGACCTCCCCCCCCCCCCCCTCTCTCTCTCTCTCTCTCTCTCCTCCCTCTCTCCCTCTCTCTCTCTCTCTCTCTCTCTCTCTCTCTCTCTCTCTCTCTCTCTCTCCCTCTCTCTCTCTCTCTCCCCATCTCTCCTGTACCTTTGATATCTCTATGGGTGATGTTGTTGTCATGCAGCACACTGATGGCAATAGTGACCTCCCCCTCTCTCTCTCTTTCCCTCAATCTCTCTCTTTCTCTCTTTCTCCCTCTCTGTCTGTATCTCTCTCTCTCTCTCTCTCTCTCTCTCTCTCTCTCTTTCTCTCTCTCTCCCCCTCTCTCTCTCTCTCTCTCTGTATCCCTCCCTCTCTCTCTCTCCTGTACCTTTGATATCTCTATGGATGATGTTGTTGTCATGCAGCACACTGATGGCAATAGAGACCTCCCCCACCCCCCCCCCCTCTCTCTCTCTCTCCTCCCTCCCCCCCCCCTCTCTCTCTCTCTCTCTCTCTCTCTCCCTCTCTCTGTCTGTATCCTTCTCTCTCATGTACCTTTGATATCTCTATGGATGATGTTGTTGTCATGCAGCACACTGATGGCAATAGTGACCTCCCGAGTGTACTGTCTGATCATCTCCTCGGGCAGCCCTGTCTTGGCCACTTCAGCTATGGTCCCCTCGTCACAATACTCCATGAAGATCAAGAGCTCCTCCTGAAAGAACATACAATGTACAGGTCAATAAACACACTATTCCCCATCTAGCATGAATAACTATTTTTACATGTGGCATCTGTCGTGAAAAGTAATATTAAGTGACAAATATAGCCCCCTTCTACAGACATGACTTCATTAAAAAAACAGAATGATAATAATGATCGTGATATTAATGATTATGCTGGAGAAAATGATGATGATGTGTATGATGAGTGTGATGATGAAGGTAATGATAATCTTTATTAACAGAATAATAATTATATAAAGCACATATTACCAAAGATATATCTAGCATTTTGAGTCATATCAAGTATCAAGTATTTCCAGATAAATCTTATTTTATTTTCAAGCCTGGATATCAATCATAATTTCATGCTCCTGTTTCATGGAAATGTCTTTCTTTAGATTATTGTTGTTACCAGCATTTCTTTCTGCTTTGTCAGGTAAACTATCCAGTATTGTTCCAGTCATAATGATTCATTATCCATGCTAGTTGTTTCGTAAAGTCAGTAAATTGCGAGCATGATGGTCTAATGTACATTGTTAACATGTAGTCATGAAAGTACTACTGCCATTTCTTTATAATTTGTTTCCTAAATATAACTGCACACATTTCAAGGTACACATGCTTCATAGATGTGTGTGTGAGCTATTGTATATTAGCTGTATGCATGCTGATAACTTCCTGAAGACATGTTGCTTAATGTATTTCTAAGAATGGGCTTCCACAATTATTAGCTAACATGAATTGCTGTTCTTTGATTCCAATGAAGTCATCCATGCACAATGCTCATACGGGGTTATGAACGATGCCTTGGTACAATGTTTGCTGGAGATGGTTAGTAGTTTTCATGCATGGGACGAAAGATATTGACGAGACGTGCAAGGCAAAATGTAGCAAAGTCCTTCGGCAGCCAGCTGAAAGAGGGTTGGTATATTTCCATAAAAAAGAGATGTAGAATATTCTTGAGTGACTTTATACCAGTAAAAATTGCTTCCAGCAAATCTTGTATGTCTATATAACTGAAAACATTTTATCATTAGGAGCAACAGCTACAAATTGTCTAGAATACGGGTATTCAAGAATGAATGAATTTTAGCTCCTTTCTTTTTTCTCATCTTTTGTCAACCCCCTTGTCTTTCATTGACGATCACTAGGTTATGCAACCACAAGGTGATACTGAAAGTTGAATTAATCTTAAAGGGGAAGTCAACCCTGCAGTTAAATTGGTTTCAGTTATAGTAGAGAAATAAAAGTAAAATATTGGTGAAAGTTTGACAAAAATCTGTCAACAAATTCATGACTTTTTGAAATTTTAAATTGGTAATGTCACTTGCAAGCTGCCCTCCCATATATTGTGTGCTGTATGATTCCATTGGCTGCCCTTTTTCTGTTTTTTGATAAAAGAATAAATCTTTTTCGTATATCTAATGATATACAATGCATAGGTAAAATGGTATATATCATTTTGAGAAAGTTGATATTTGAAAAACATATAGTACACAACCTATAACGTGGCAATGCATAAGGGACGTCACAAAATTAATTTAACAAATAACTCTGTTACCCTTTGACAGATTTTTATCAAACCTTCACTTACCGGTATTTCTTTCTTTCAGGTTTCTGCTTTTTTATCAAAACAACGGGTTAACTTTCCCCATTTAGAGCCTTTCCTCATTCTATGCCCAAAACGGCTAATTTCACAAATTTAAGCTCTACATACTGAGAGAGAAAAGAGAAAAAGAAAACATTTGGGTCAGGATATATACCAACCCTACTGAGCATAATCAAGCATCATGATGCAAAGCGTAGGAGCTGTATTTTGATTTTGTTTCATTCGGTAGCGACTCTTATCTTACGTATTGGCTCCACTCCTGGTGATTAGGCGGACACTGCAAGAGATGCAGGCATGGAAAGTATTACACGGGGGCTCAACTACCGGTAGGACAATTCAGCCCCCGTGGTGTTAACAAAAGTCCCTCCGAGAATACACTATTTTCCTCAAGAGGGTATAAGTCACTTGCATGGTTCAGGGTGTCCATTTATGACATCAGGTTTGTATGGTAGCCCTCGCAGATGCAGGCAAGGAAAGTATTACATGGGGGCTCAATTACCGCGAGGACAATTCAGCCCCCGTGGTGTTAACAAAAGTCCCTCCGAGAACACACTATTTTCCTCAAGAGGGTATAAGTCACTTGTATGGTTCAGGGTGTCCATTTATGACATCAGGTTTGTATGGTAGCCCTCGCAGATGCAGGCAGGGAAAGTATTACATGGGGGCTCAATTACCGGTAGGACAATTCAGCCCCCGTGTTGTTAACAAAAGTCCCTCCGAGAACACACTATTTTCCTAAAGAGGGTATAAGTCACTTGCATGGTTCATTTATGTCATCAGGTTTGTATGGTAGCCCCCCGCAGTGAAAGAGTTTATTTTACCCTAATGCAGCACAGGTCACAGTTAAGATTGTCTGCACCTGGGTCATTCTACGAGGTAGGGTCAATTAAAGGAGTCAAGTACATGTAACTTTAGTGTGGCTTTTGTAAACTCATTTATGTTTCTTTATTTGGGGGGGGGGGGGTGCACTTGTTAAGGCCAGACGTCTATCAATGACCTTTCTGTATCGTTTCAGTATGATATCAATATAATTATT
This sequence comes from Arbacia lixula, assembly GCA_963669155.1. Lineage (NCBI taxonomy): Eukaryota > Metazoa > Echinodermata > Echinoidea > Arbacioida > Arbaciidae > Arbacia > Arbacia lixula. The sequence continues at coordinate 19,470,838 of OZ022585.1, forward strand.
TACTAGTTGTGTTTAATATTAAACACAACTCTTTGTGCAATGGAATACGGATTAAATGCAGATATACATATAATTTTACGGAGTTGTGTGTAATTTGGGGACTTACAACTATGTTCAATTAACTATAACCACAAGTCCTGTGAATTCACATTAGCTTTGTGTATGATCTAATGCAACTTGTGTTTAATCACAACTCTCTTTGTGCAATGCACAACAAAATGAAACACAAATTGTGTTTATATTTGGAAAAAATCATAACTTGACTTCTAAGACCTGGGACCTGGGTCATGCCTCTGTTAACCCTCTCAGTATCACAAGTTCATTAAATACATAATGACTCACTGGGTTTTTCATCGCAGCATACTGAGAGGGTTAAATCTTTGTGACTTACATACATGTAATTGCATAGGTTTAACACACAGATAAAGGCTGAGGTAGCAAATAAAACATGTGCACTTTTATATATACTCTCACATTGCTGAAAAGCTCAACTGATTGAGTGAATACAAATATGGTGCCATGCTTCAATGTGATCGTGATCTGTTGTTACTAAGCTAGTGGAAAGATCTGTGAATAAAATTGTAATGTTAGTAAACAGGTATTTTTTTTCATGAAATGTTGTAGCTAATAGCACACTTCAGTAAATCAATAATACAACAATAGAGAGTATCAACAAAAGTGACCACCACTTAAATAAAGAATTATTGTCTCTAGAGCAGTCGCTTATTGTGAGCGAGCTCTTACTTATTGAGTAAAACACCTCTTTACAAACTCAAGTTTGGCTCCCTTTTGTCTCAACAAGGATGGTGTTTCTGGTTTCAATAGAAACCTTATATAATGGCCTACACGACTTAATCACATCTGGTACAGGTATGACAAGTTATATGCTACAAAATGAAGAAAAGAAGAAAAGATAATGTCAAAAGTTAAAAGTTTCCTGTACAATGATAAGCGCAATGCAATGATAAGTACTATCCATGTTAGAGTGGTTCATAATACCAAAACTTCAAACAAATTACAAAACCAGAAATAGCATTCATTTTGCATATCATTTTCAGAAATTACGATATTGTAAAAATGTAAAGCCAATGAAATGGAACACATGTTGAGACCAGATGAAAACTGCACCCTCCAAATTAATGCGCTACAGAGGGGTGTGCGGCCTAATGTATAAAGATATGAAGAGCAACAGGATGTGTAAATTCTATAGAAAGTGGGCCTCCAATGTTCACACTTGTATAGAATGTGGGGCCCAGTGACCCAGTGACCCACTAGCCTATATAATACCTATATAGCCTACATAATACCTATATAGCCTATATAATACCTATATAGCCTATATAATACCTATATAGCCTAGTTAATACAAGGGGTTAAAAGGTACATTTTTAGGATTTTTGTTGACAGCAAGGTCCGAGAAATTTCTTCCTCAATTATGATCACCCTCCTCATACAATTCGCTCTTCCGAGGCTCAGTGCCAAGCTTCAGCTTGCTATGTTATTTGTTTTACTTTTCCCTAAACCAACTCAGACTTGACCCTTTCATGTCTGATAAATGCATGAATGGCCTACAGGAACTGTATTGTGCAAGTTGGAGAGATTAAATTAGGATTAAGTAAGCCACTTCTTTTCTTGTCATTGACTTTGTGCCATCAGTGACAGAAGTATGCCAACAGATGTGCCAGTTTTCCGTACCGCATATAGTGCACCATGCAGCCACATTCATATTCTTTTGTGCACTCATGTTCACTTTAAATCTCATGCACTAGTAGACTTGAGTGGAAGCCGATATGACTGCAAAAGCAAATCTGAATATGGCTACGCGGTGCATTATAATACTTAGAACACGCAGTTTTTATACAGCCCATAAAGGGCATAAACTGCATTGGGAAGACAAAAAGCCTTAAAAAATGTGATCGTGAGCAATCTTCTTGCCAATGGTCTAAACTTCATGTATTGTCCATTTTAGAAACTTGCTGAAAGTTATTTGCACTCAAGTGATCCACATTTTGAGTAATTAGTGATTACATCACAAATCCTCAGATTGTTCGGGCCGAACATTTTAATTTGATTTGATCTAATCACTAATTACTCCAAATGTAGATCATTTGAGGGCAAATAACTTTCAGCAAGCTTCTAAAATGGACAATACATGAATTTAAGACCATTGGCAAGAAGATTGGTCACGATCACCTTTTGAAGGCTTGTTTGTCTTCCCAGTACAGTATATGCCCTTTAATATGAAACAGTATCATCTCTCAGCGCTTAACAAAATGATTACCCCGGTCATTGGATGCTTGTAAGTCTTTGTGACATTTGTCTTATCGCAAGGGATCACTTAGAATCAAGGTAGCCACTAAGCCGAGCTCTCATTCCACTCCTACCGGGTACCTGGGTGGAGAGCAGCAAATGTGCATTTAGCACTTTTGCTAAAAATACACAAGTGCTATGGATTGGCTTGAACCTGGGACCTTATGATCTTCAGTCACAGTGTACAACCATTTCACCATACCACTTCCTGGGACGACTTGGGATGACTTTTCCTTATTATGCAGTATGGAGTGTCAGAATTGGAGAAGAAAAGACATAAAAGGGTGAACTCTCTCAATACCATTGGCATGAAGTTGTGTAGTATGCCATTGGGTTTTACGACACCCTGTAACGTAAGGGTTAATAGGGGCGACATGTCTTACCCGGTGGATCTCCACCCCGTAGTAGCGGACCAGGTTCTTGTGCTGGATGCCCTCCAGGTTTTTGATCTCATCAGCAATGTCTCGAATCACCTGGTGCTCGTTCCTCTGAAAACGCATCTGCGCACATAGAGACACACACAGGGACAGTCAAAATAGGATAAGAGCATTTACAGGATTAGAAAGCTTGACATGATTAGCTACTGTACTGTAGCCTTGTATGATTAAAATGTAGTTTTCAAAGTTCAAGCTGATTTATTCAGCTTCTGAAACACTCTCTTCCATGTCTCTTTCTATTTCTTTCTTTTGAACAGTGGCCTCCCAAATAGTTTTCACTTTGTTAGAGGTGGCAGAGCCAACTACACTAATAAATTGTGTCAAATCATGATATGTCACTCATTTTATAATACAGTCACATAAAATGCTGAGGGGGGTTCCAAGAAAATCACTGCCAAGTACAGTTTTTCCCATATGCTATTTTGAAGCTTTCATTTGACTTGTTGTAGCCTCGTATCTCCTAATGGGGAGCAAATCATTCTGTAACATTGGGGGAATTTACTCCTCATCTTTCCTCATCTTAAACTGTCTTACCTCTTTAACAGCCAATGTCTCGCCAGTGTTCATGTTGATACAGGAGTAGACGGTCGTCCCAAACTGGCCTTCACCTATGGATGAAAGTACCAAGATAAATAACCATGAAAGATCGTGGAGTGAAGCAATCACATTGTCTGCAGTTGAAGCCACTTGAAATCGAGTGCCTTTATAAATCATACAAACATTTCATCTGTCTTAAAAAAAAGGAGGAATCTATGTTCATAACTAAAGATAGAACACAAGGAAAGCAAAGGAATCTTTCCTTTAAAATTAGAATGGAAGGCAAGTACACACTGGTGAATCAGCAACTATCTTGCTTGACTAATCTAGTTTGGAACCAGTAAACATTTTCACATGTATGATGCATAAGGACGCATTGATCCTCTTTCTATGTTTGTGTAACATGAAGTTTTTCATCAATTGATCTTTGTTGCTCTTTTGCTTTATAGCCTCATTATAATCAATATTTTGTATGAACTACGCTCATGTCATTATGTACTTTATTGTATTAGTTGTACACAGGGCCCCAGAAAGAACAGCGCAAGCTTACTGATGCTTACTGGGCTACCAAGTATAAAAACGACTGAATAAATTATTAATAAATTATCATTGGAGGTGACAACACCATTTCCGTATGGCTACATATTTTCATAAGAATGTGAAGCCGACTCACCTATCTTGAATCCACGCTGCCACCTGAAGGTGACCTTCTTGCAGTTGATGTTGACCACCTCGTGGCTGTTGGGCCTGTCGCTGATCCTGCCGATCATCTTCTCCCTCTGGAGCTTGGCTCCTCGCAGCTGCTCCAGCTCCTCGATGGCCCGGAGCTTGCGGGATCCCCATCCCCCTCCTCCTCCTCCTCCTCCTCCCCCGAGGCTGGCCAGGTTGCGGGGGACGGAGCTGGAGGGGGTCATGCTGCCGCCCCACTTGTTGCCCGCTGTGGCAGGGGCGTCAGGGTCCCGTGAGAGGGTGCGAAAGACGCTGCCAGGAGGGGGCACTTTGGGGGAGAAGCAGCAGGGGTTGGGGCTGGACCGCAGGTCAGACCGCGGAAAGCCAGGATCTAAAGGGAATCGAAGACGACAACAGATTTAGGACCATGTTCATAACTGGGCCATGGTCCACATAGGTTTTCTATTATTGTAACTTACCATCAATGGTAACTACCATGGCAACAGCTAATAAGCTGTCCTTATTACACCTGTTGTCATGGTAGTTACCATTGATGGTAATTTACAATAATTGGAAATCTATATGCAATATGGCCCTGGTTTAGCTGCAACTAGCTAATTGAAATTCTTATCACTGTCAATTTAATTGGCCATTACATACTATTTCTATGAATCACATAGAGGTTCAAAGTTAGCAATACAGCTATTGAATGTTTGTTCATACTGTGTAAACAAATGGAGGACGGACGAACAGAGAATCATACAGCCTACATACACACTACATACTCTGAGGTAAAGGTATGCCATAGTAACATACACTTATAATATCTGTCAAATGTTTCTGAAGATATAGCATAAATGGAGGATGGATGGACAGACATACTGACAGACAAACGAGCCCGAAAACACACGGCGATAACAGGTGTGAGAGAGAAAGGTTGCTGCTTACCAAGGCGGTCCTCGGTAGGGCTAGTGTTTGAGGTGATGGAGAGGAAGCGCTCCATGCTGGGGATCCGCCTCAGGTCTCCCGCACTGGTGGGCGAGGTGATAGACTGCTCAGAGGACGAGCTGTTCCTCGACGCCTTGGGGCCACGCCCAGCCATCTTCACCTTGCCTGCCAAGAAGTCAGGCGACACCACGCTCACTGACGAAAAGACAAAAGTGCAGTTTAGAGATTAACACTGTGTTGCCAATTTAAAGATTCTGTGTTAGTTAGTGATGGACTGCTCGGACAAGCAGCTGCCTCTTGATGCTCTGGGGCCACGACCAGCCATCTTCACCTTGCTTGCCATGAAGTCAGGTGACACCAGCCTCACTAGTGAAAAACAAAAACATCATGTTGCCAATTTGAAGATGTAGAGATCACTAGCGATGAGCTGCTCAGACAAGGAGCTCTTCCTCGACGCCTTGGGGCCACGCCCAGCCATCTTCACCTTGCCTGCCAAGAAGTCAGGCGACGCCACGCTCACTGACAAAAAAACATAGGTGCGGTTTAAAGGTTAACACTGTATTGCCAATTTAAAGATTCTGTGTTAGTTAGTGATGGACTGCTCAGACAAGCAGCTGCCTCTTGATGCCCTGGGGCCACGCCTGCCCATCTTCACCTTGCTTGCCATGAAGTCAGGTGACACCAGCCTCACAAGTGAAAAACAAAAACATCATGTTGCCAATTTGAAGATTTACAGATCACTAGTGATGAGCTGCTCAGACAAGGAGCTGTTCCTTGACGCCTTGGGGCCACGCCCAGCCATCTCCACCTTGCTTGCCAAGAAGTCAGGTGACCCCACACTCACTGATAAAAAGCAAAAATTTCTTTTGGTTAATGTTTTCATGAAACTAGATAAAAACACTGCTCCAGGGTGGCAAGTAATGTGGTCTTTATGTACAGTTTACAGATTTCCACCATGTTGCCAATTTTCAGAATTTAGCGATCATTTAAAAAAAATCGTTAGGCAGATGATACATCCAAACTATTGAGTTTGGGAAGAAATGTATGCCCTTTCATGTGAGCATCTTTCATTAACTGCCATACTTGACATCAACAATTAGAGCCGCCAAGCCACATAATTGTACAGCTTGGACCACAATGGATTTTAAAAGAGATGGGAGTTCTGTTGTTGCTACAATACATACCTGGACTCTGTGGAGTGGACTTGCCCTGGGTGCCTATCACATGCTGAATGCACTTTGTTATCAGCCTCTGCAGATCCTGCACCAAGAGAGTGACAAAAAAGGTATTAGAGGGCATATACTGTACTGGGAAGGCAAAAAAGCCTTCAAAATGTAATTGTTAGCCATCTTCTTACCAATGGTCTTAAATTCATGTATTGTTTATTTTAGAAACTTGCTGAAAGTTATTTGCCTTCAAATGATCTACATTTGGAGTAATGAGTGATTAAATCACAAATCATCAAAATGTGCGGCCCAAACATTTTGATGATTTAATCATTAATGATTAATTACACCATGTGTGGATCATTTGAGAGTAAATAACTTTCAGCCAGCTTCTAAAATGAACAATACATGAATTTAAGACCATTGGTAAGAAGATTGCTGACAATTACATTTTGAAGTTTTTTTTGCCTTCCCAGTACAGTATATGCCCTTTAACGTATAAACTCCTCAAAACAAGTATGGACAGTTTTTTGAGCCACCGATTTCTCATTCATGTGAGACCGGTTTGCATCATCTTATGTATCAGTCCATTAGCTAACATCTCCCTCTGTAAAATAACACTTGTAACAGTCAGTTACTCCATGGCAGAGTACCTCCCCTTTGCTTGCAGGTTGATCTCTAACAAAATGTGCTACACTGACCAGTATCACTACAGTACCTGTAGAGCTGTTAATCCTTTCCTCACATTTCGTTAGTCTAAAACAGCAATAATCAACAGGATTGGTGCAGATGCTGGTCAGAATTCTGTTTGATACACTCCTGCAAACAAAGGAAAGTACATTACACAACATATGTTGCTCAATTACTCACTTCCCCCCCCCCCCCCCCTCCTTCAGTCCATTTTCATCAAACCTTCACTACTATGTTTCTATAATTTTTCTGCTTTAATTAAAACTCCATTTCAGGGTGAACTATTCCTTCAATGGTGACGTACCTGAAACTCTTTGTCACTGAGGTGAGTGAGGTTGCGGGGCTCGCACGCCAGGATCAGAAACTCCAGACCCTGGTTCGCCCACCTAGAATAGGGAATGGGGAATATAATGTAAAGGAGATGGTGAGTTTCATGTGCATGCTACTGAAGGAAAAATGAACATGAAAACAAGCCAAATGTAATCGAAAAGAAAAACAGAAAACCAATTAAGGACAAGATTCAAAGAAATTTAGACAAGTTGCGAGACAGTTTTATATACAGTGAAACCTGTCTGTAGTGGCCACCCAAGGGAAACACAAATTGTGGCCTTTATAGACAGGTGGCTGCTATAGACAGGTTCTTTAACACATGATCTCTCTCCGGGGGGATTATTTTAGTGGCCGCTAGAGACAGGTTGGCTGCTATAGACAGGTGGCTGCTAAGACAGGTTTGACTGTATATGACTCTATCATTTGTCCAATTTTGTTAAATTTGAACCAATCAGCTTGTTTATTGTTCTGCTTTTAGGCAAATCAACGAGTTGATTAGGATCTTGTGGGAGGAGGTGGGGTTGTCCTCACGTATTGAATAATTCATGATAAAGCACATGCTGACAGGAAATTTGAGGTTGACTGCATCAATTCAGACCCATTCCGAATCCTTAGTCCTTCGTTCCTACCTTGGTCTGCGTCCCTTGCCACGTTCACACCGGTTGAGCACAAAGATCATCCACTTCTCTGCCATCTTGAGGATGGACTCCCCGAGGTTCTGCTTGTAGGACAGCAGCCGGCTCACCTCCTTGTGGTACTGCAGACGAGACAGAGAAAAATCATCATTATCATCATCATGTCTTGTACATTATGCTGACCAAAACACCAGGCAAACGTAGGGAGGGTTGACAGTCATGACAGATATTAAAGAGCATATACTGTACTAGGAAGGGAAAAAAGCCTTCAAAATGTAATTGTTAGCAATCTTCTTGCCAATGGTCTTATATTCATGTATTGTCTATTTTATAAGCTTGCTGAAAGTTATTTGCCCTCAAATGGTCTACACTTGGAGTAATGAGTGATTAAATCACAAATCCTCAAAATGTTCGGCCCGAAAATTTTGAGGATTTAATCATTAGTCATTAATTACTCCATATGTGGATCATTTGAGGGCAAATCAATTCAAGCAAGCTTCTAAAATAGACAATACATGAATTTACGACCATTGGCAGGAAGATTGCTAACAATTACATTTTGAAGGCTTGTTTGCCTTCCCAGTACAGTATATGCCCTTTAAATAATGGATGGAGGAGCCAATTTTCCAACTAGCTAGAGCTGTGCTGCTGGAGGAAAGAGTCACTAGGGATCGGTCATTGACCTGTTGGATGAAGAGAAAACCTCAACAGAATGACCATTGCTTTTTTGTGAAGGGCTTGCACTGTCATTACCCCCCCCTCATGGTGAACTCATCACATCTATTGATTAATTAATTACAAGGAACTAGTAAACAATCATTTATTGACAATTGGTAATTTCAACAACTAGAATTAATCATGCCTGTAAAGGTCATTGGTGGTAAGTATTGTCAAGTACTTAGCGCTATCTTAACTATTGGCTGAAAAAGTCAGACAGACAGACAGACAGACACCTAAAATCCTATTATAGAATGGGTGTCAGAATCTCTGCAATCTGATTGGTTAATTACCCGTAATTAACGTGTAATTTTTTTTTACTGGCAGCACGCGATATCAACACTATATCAACACGATATCAACACAATATCGCGATACCGAGAATTAACATGATCGATACCAATGCTGCTTACGCTAATGGCGGTACCCATGAATCACGAGAAACTCTGATAAAGTGAGATGAAGAATCGAAACAAATTTTGGACGATTCAGACGCTTTCAGTAAGTACACATTTAAATCAAATCATTGAATACTCATTGTCTACATTTAAACGCTTTGCAGAGGTGAAACACGTAAATTTGGAAGATATTTCGAATGGAGAAATGGACAAACTCATGACTGAATTCTACGCTGTCGCAGCACTGTGTGAGACGTTGCTGCGGTGATTTGCCCACTAACGTGCATTGCGAATACGTTCATTTGGGCACTCAATGCCACTCTGGACAATCGCAGTAAATCTGTCTTTCCTGATATGACTACGTCGTTTAAATGATTGTTATCAAATAAAAGCGTGATGAACTTGGTAGTTCTATACATGCAGACTATATTTCTCCACTTGACATGGTCTCTGGAGAAAATCATCTCATATTTTAGCTGTGTTATTTGGACACTTCTCTATGTGAAAAGTCAATAATTTTCAGTCTTGGCAGATTTTGATGATTCCAATCATTGATGACCATTGATGATGAAGATGGATCTCTGCAATCTGATTGGTCAATAACCACGCATCCGGTAATTACCGAATGCATGATTTTTCCATACATCCGGTAAATGAGGTTGACAGAGATTTTTCCCTTTTTTATTAGATTTTGGGGCCCATTCTATAAAACAGATGATGCACAGGTTTATTTCGTGGGTCAGTAGGATTGTGTACACGCGGTAGCTCTGAATTTTGCCCGAAACCCACTCGGCTTCGCCTCGTGGGTTCAGGCAATTCAGAGCTACCTTGTGTACACAATTCCTATTATAGAATGGTTGTCAGAATCTCTGCAATCTGATTGGTTAATTACCCGTAATTGCCGTGTAATTTTTTTTTACTGGCAGCACGCGATATCAACACGATATCAACACGATATCGCGATACCGAGAATTAACATGATCGATACCAATGTTGTTTACGCTAATGGCAGCACCCACGAATCACGAGAACCCCCGATAAAGTGACATGAAGAATTGAAACAAATTTTGGACGATTCAGATGCTTTCAGTGAGTACAAATTTAACTCGAAGAATCGAATACTAATTTTCTACATATAAACGCTTTGCAGAGGTGAAACACGTAAATTTGGAAGATATTTCGAACGGAGAAGAGGACAAACTCATGACTGAATTCTACGCTGTCGCAGCACTGTGTGAGACGTTGCTGCGGTGATTTGCCCACTAACGTGCATTGCGAATACGTTCATTTGTGCACTCAATGCCACCCTGGACATTCGCAGTAAATCTGTCTTTTCTGATATGACTACGTCGTTTAAATGATTGTTATCAAATTAAAGCGTGATGAACTTGGTAGTTCTATACATGCAGACTCTATTTCTCCACCTGACATGGTCTATGGAGAAAATCATCTCATATTTTAGCTGTGTTATTTGGACACTTCTCTATGTGAAAAGTCAATCATTTTTAGTCTTGGCAGATTTTGATGATTCCAATCATTGATGATCATTGATGTTGAAGATGGATCTCTGCAATCTGATTGGTCAATAACCATGCATCCGGTAATTACCGGATGCATGATTTTGTCATAACCATGCATCCGGTAATTACCGGACGCATGATTTTACCATGCATCCGGTAAATGAGGTTGACAGAGATTTTTCTGTTTTTTATTAGATTTTGGGGCCCATTCTATAAAACAGATGATGCACAGGTTTATTTCGTGGGTCAGTAGGATTGTGTACACGCGGTAGCTCTGAATTTTGCCCGAAACCCACTCGGCTTCGCCTCGTGGGTTCAGGCAATTCAGAGCTACCTTGTGTACACAATTCCTACTGACCCACTCAAACCTGTGCATCATTTGTATACTGACCTACTCAAACCTGTGCATCATTTGTATACTGAGAAACACTGCCAAATGTCTTCTCAGAATGAGGTTCCCTCATGGATGACCTCCACTTCTTCTAGACCTACCATGGGCTCAATTCACAAACAGACAGACAGACAGACAGACAGACAGACACAGACATGCAAGGTTTCTCACCTCAAACCCCACTGAGAAGCACTGACACATGGCATCTCTGAAGTAGGTTCCCATGTTGATCACCTCCACCTCAATGCACAAACAGACAGACAGACAGACAGACAGACATGCAAGGTTTCTCACCTCAAATCCCACTGAGAAGCACTGACACATGGCGTCTCTGAAGGAGGTTCCCATGTTGATCACCTCCACCTCAATGCACAGACAGACAGACAGACAGACAGACAGACAGACAGACAGACATGCAAGGTTTCTCACCTCAAATCCCACTGAGAAGCACTGACACATGGCATCTCTGAAGTAGGTTCCCATGTTGATCACCTCCACCTCAATGCACAAACAGACAGACAGACAGACAGACAGACAGACAGACAGACAGACACAGACATGCAAGGTTTCTCACCTCAAATCCCACTGAGAAGCACTGACACATGGCATCTCTGAAGTAGGTTCCCATGTTGATCACCTCCACCTCAATGCACAAACAAACAGACAGACAGACAGACAGACAGACATGCAAGGTTTCTCACCTCAAATCCCACTGAGAAGCACTGACACATGGCATCTCTGAAGTAGGTTCCCATGTTGATCACCTCCACCTCAACGCACAAACAAACAGGCAGACAGACAGACAGACAGACAGACAGACAGACAGACATGCAAGGTTCCTCACCTCAAATCCCACTGAGAAGCACTGACACATGGCATCTCTGAAGTAGGTTCCCATGTTGATCACCTCCACCTCAATGCACAAACAAACAGGCACACAGACAGACAGACAGACATGCGAGGTTTCTCACCTCAAATCACACTGAGAAGCACTGACACATGGCATCTCTGAAGTAGTGTCCCATGTTGATCACCTCCACCTCAATGCACAAACAGACAGACAAACAGACAGACAAACAGACAGACAGACAGACAAACAGACAGACAGACAGACAGACAGACAGACAGACAGACAGACATGCAAGGTTTCTCACCTCAAATCCCACTGAGAAGCACTGACACATGGCATCTCTGAAGTAGGTTCCCATGTTGATCACCTCCACCTCAATGCACAAACAGACAGACAGACAGACAGACAGACAGACAGACAGACAGACAGACAAACAGACAGACAGACAGACAGACAGACATGTAAGGTTCCTCACCTCAAATCCCACTGAGAAGCACTGACACATGGCATCTCTGAAGTAGGTTCCCATGTTGATCACCTCCACCTCCTCTACGCCTACCGTGGGCTCAATGGAGAGGCTCTCTTCAACCTGCGAGATGGCCTCCACGATCTTGTGGCACAGAGTCAGTGCATTTTCCTGAAGTAGGAAGATGCATAATTGCTGATCAATATTATATAATCATATTGTATTACATTATATCAATATCATACATGTGATATGACCGATGCCATATAAAATATATATTATATTAGTATTATATAATATATTATATCACATTATATCGCATTATGCATTACATAACCCTGCTTTCACAATCATTAAGTAATTGTATCATACATTTACATAGAATTCAATTCGATCCGATGTATTGTCCCTCATGTGTGAAATATAGTCGAAATACAATTACAATATTTGTAACAATAACAATGAAATCTAAATATCATAGCATGATATCATCAGCATATCGTAGTTATCATAAGATATAGCACAGTCCCTCAGATAGGATGTTAAACACAAGTCCTGTGTATAGGAGAATCACGCCATATGTACATAAACTATTTATGCGCCAATGAAACATTTTTGCAATAGTAAAACACACAAATTCTCCAGATCAGAAGTATTCCAAAATAGTGATTTTTGTCAAAAAATTGTGGTTTTTTTTCAAAATAGTATTCTAGCAGATACGATACAGTGAAACATGTTTATAAAAACATCTTAATGGAAAAGAAGAATGGGGTCTTTATGTAAGACATAATTTATGTACAGGTTTCAATGACTCTGGAATATGGGCACTTCTAGGAGGGGGTTGGGGTAGGGGGGGGGTGTCACCTTGAGTTCCTCCAGGGCTTCTGCTATGGTGTTGTGGCTGGACGTCTGCTCCTTGACCAGAGTGACCGTGCTGCCCATGGCCCGCTGGAAGGCCTTGCGCTGCATGGTCAGCTGTGATGAGTGGTTGACCACTAAAAGGATGCTCTCCACCTGTAGCAGACCACATAAGAATGCAGACTCACAGCTTCAATTCAATTAATTTCATTGGTCCATGATATACACATTTTCTTTTACAGAAAATTAGCCTCCACTGGTTTATCCTCTCACTTATAATAAATTGATTATGATAACTTACATAGATGAACATATGAAATAATAAGACATGTAAAAGAAAAAAAATGGCAATGAAACAAATGGCCAACTCCTAAGACATTGCTTGACAATCTAAATAACATAGATTGGTCACACCTCATCTTTTCCATTTTTCAATCTCTCCCCTTTTTTTAATTCCCTCTCTCTAACATGTGTTCTCTCTTCTCTTCCCTCTCTCTTTCTGGATAAATATCTTCTCCTTCACCTGTCCCTATCTTTCTCTCAGCTGTCCTAGCTGCACCACCTGTACAGTTGGCGATGGTAGCCCATATGTTGGTGCTAACTAAGGTATCTCCTACTTGGTTTCTTGGTTTGTGATAGTCAACAGTATCAAGTGAGTGAAAAGAAAACAATTAACTCTTCATACGGAAGGCCCCACACCCCTCTGCGGTGCATTCATTTGGAGAGTGCAGTTTTTCATATGGTCTGAAGACAATCTGTTGCATATCAATGGCTAAAACTTTTTATGTGATTGTTATTTCTAAAAATGTTATGCAGGAAAAGTAGAGAAAAATAAATGCTCTTTCTGATCATGTAATTTTATTTTAAGATGTAAAATGATTAACTATTTTGTAACACTGATGTTACTAATCACTGCTTGCATACAAAATTTTAAACTTTTGAAATTAACTTATCATTCTTTATTTTGTAGTATAAAACATGATATAAGTTTTCTATTGAAACCAGATGCACCAGGGAACTTAAGTTTGTAAGGCGCCTTGTCAAAACATGTTGACCGTCTCCACCGCGGCATTTAGACAAAGGAACGCATGGGCCTTTGAACTTCCGTCCTTTCCTGAATATCGGTCCAAAGGTTGAAAAAAACAGAATGGCCAGCATTTCAATAATGGTCCATCCATTTTTTGTTTCATTCCGCCACATCGTATTTGCTTGTCATAAGTAACAAAAACGACTGCGCGGGTATTTTAACCCTATCTAGCCCGGGGGGGGGGGCAAAAACAGCCCCCCCCCCTCGACATTTTTTGCAATAAATTTGTAACGCGAAAAGATGGCGCCGCGACGTTTCATGACTTTTTTCCTTCAAGTCTCACGCAACTTTTAAGACCAAATTTGCGTCGCCGGGGTACGCGGTTCGGAAGTTACGTAACATTTTGTACGTGCATGTCAGACCAAAAATTGCTCAAAAACGTGATTTCATGTACAAATCCAATGCAAATTCTGTATCTAGCCAAAAGTCATAAATGTATCATTATCTTTATTTTTACTGATGAAACACAATAGATTTCATGTTATTTATTAATGAAATAGTGTTGCCAATGATTTCCATTGAAAAAACAATGAAAAACATAAAGTCGAAAAAACAAAGAAATACATAAGAAATTAAAAAAAACAATAAAATGCATAAGAAAAACTTTGATATTGCAATTTTTTTGAATCCTGATTTGATAACAATCCTAAGAAGAGTGTCTGGACTGAAATCTAGTAGTTTTGGGGCTATATTTAAAGATTTACAACCAAATTATGATTTTATGCATTTAATTAGCATAATTAATTAATTAAAAATAAATTTGAATAATTTTGGTGGAATTGACAATTGAATTGTGGAGATTACGTCATCGGTGACGTACGTGCCAATTTTCGTCGCGATCGCGCGATCAACGGTCGAGATCTTGGGGGGGGCTGTTTTTGCCCCCCCCCCCCCGGGCTATGCGATTTCAAAATAGCCCGGGCTATATAGGGTTAAAGAAAAAGAACGCTGGCGGCTGTATATTGAACAGGATGGGGGACTATCAAGCTTTTTATATAAAAGATAACATGCAGGATTCCCGAATATAACCCTGGTCTCTTGTGTCTTGAAGTTTCGACAAGACACCTTAAGAGGTGTAAATAAGGGCTCACTCACAATAAGCAGGAAATGACTGCTCTAGAGACAGTAATCCTTTCTTTTAATGGTGGTCACTTTTGTTTACACTCTCTATTGTTCAATTATTGATTTTCTTCTACTTCAAACTTATGTGTAGGAAGACATAATAGACTTGTGTACATCTGTGCACATTTGCACGAATGCAACTCCGGCGATCGTGCAAATGTGCGAAAGAACCCGCGTTAAAGGGGCGGACCTACCTGTATATCTGAGTTGGCGATGGTGGTCTCTATGTTGGGGCTGACTGAGGTGGTCTCCCCCGCCCAGGGGGGTGTGCCCTCCTTGCTCTCATCCCTCAGCAGGAGGAGGTAGCCGTCGCTGGCGTCGGGGGAGGTGGGGTCGGCGCCCGACAGGAAGTCCTCCCGTCCACACAGGTCGTTGAGGAGCTGCAGGATCTGAGGGGAGTTGTGGTGGAGGTGCTGGGGCACGAAGACCTGGTAGCCAGGGAAACCTGTCAGCAGAACCTAATAAAGCAGATCAAAATGAAGCAGTTTATGCTTGTATGCATCATATACTTATATGACAGTAAGATTAGAGTTATGGTGACATTGTTGCTGGTTATGATGAAGATAACAATGTTAAGGCGGCCAGCCACTCTTGAGTCATGTATTCGAGAGCATTTCGCTTTCTTGGGATTGCAGGCATTCTAGCCCCCATATTTAGGACCAGCGAAATTGAACACTGAACGAACATGTGACAGCTCGCGCGCTCGGCTCCATGCAGTACATGTATTCGATTCGCTGTGCCGTGTATGCTGCGTGCAAGCTTTCGCTGTAACTTATCATGCTACGATACATAGCTAGCTAGCTGCCCGGCCTGGCCAGCCTGCCGCGCCCCCGCTGGCCGCATCGCATATAGATCAGAGTCACCCCTGCTGGGCCCTGCAACAGTGCAACTACTGTTGCGGGGGTCTGTAAGCCATGGCGATGGAGAAGGTGGAGGGCGAACTCCTCATCCAATCGCCCAAGCTTAAGCCTGCTTCTGGGCCGCGACTTTCAAATAGATAACTGTTTCTTTGTCGGACCAACTCTCGGTAGGCATTGTGAAGGTATATCTTAGTGCTAGTACTACTGGGTTATGTCCTTTTGTGCAGCTCTGTCGAATCCATTACTACACGTACTGTCGTTCGCATAACCTCGTAATCTTGCTATCATTCAGGCGCATGCACTTCGCACACGATCACTCACGGCCCGCGCAGCGCGGCAGGCCAGGCTAGCTATAAGGGTAGGTGCCGGTGTTCTTCTGTGTAATCGGCAACGTCTAGCTCGGTGAGCTGAGCGGTACATACAGCTCGCATCATATATCCAGTACAGTGCAGTCGTGCGCGCAGGCTGCGAATTTTCGGAACGTGAAGCCTCTGACTTCAGGTCGCTGTCGGACGTTGTCGGACACTTTCCGAGATTGCTAGACTAGTCCGACGAGCACGCATAACGCACAGGGTTTGTCTACGACTGAATGGGGCTTACGGAATCGCGCATTTTACAGTATCTCCCAGTTGCATGGGCCTTTAATGAGGACGGAGCTGCAGGATCTGGGATGAGTTGTGGTGGAGAAAGGTACTGGGTACTAGCACCTGCTAGCCATAGAAACCTGTCAACAGAACCTAATAAAGCACACAAAATTTGATAAAAGAAATAGGTGGTGATTTAGTACTGATATCATATTATACAATTTACATCACTAATAAAGGTACTCTGATGTTAATGTGATGGTGGTGATGGCGGGATAATTAAAGAGAAAATGGTGGGGGGTTTGTAAGTCAAGAGTGCAAAATGGAGGAGGAGACAGATTAAGACGAAGACGAGCATAAAAATTTACTGACCATAGTGATGATGATGACCTTCAATCATGACAGAGTAAATGACACACAATGCAAATAAGTGTCACAATAAAATAGGCAGAAAATGACCAAAAATGATCAGATAATAAAAAACATGTTCTTACCTTGACATGACCAGAGAATTTAAGGTTGTTCATCAGATCCGCCATTGAGGTGTTGAGGTCAAACTCAGATGCAATCTCTAAATCCTACATGGAAAAAACAGGGGGGATGATTAAAGTATAATCAATATTTGTAATTTAACATGCACGTATTCTTGAATTATGAGAAAGCGAGATGATTTAGTTGACTCTGTTGTTGTTGTTTACTGCACATACCCTTTAGTTGAAAGTTTTAAAGAAAGGTGGCTGCAAAGGTCTGTATAGAGTCAGAAAAATGAAGTTATTTTACATTCTCAAATGTGTTTCAATAAATCAATGCTATGTTTCAGTTCACCTTAGAACTTTGAACCTTCAATTTACAGATTTATAGATTTTACCTGCCCATGCTCTATACTATCTCAAACACTAGCAACTAAAAACAATTTTTTTGTTGGTCTCAGCATGAAGACCAGCGGAAATATTGTGGACCGAGATACAATCAAGAAGTTATCCTACATGTACATGACAGGTATCACAAAGACATATAAGCATATACTGTATAACACAGATGATGTCTCATATTAGAATCTCCGTAAGAAATCAATATCATTATTGTGTTCTCAAGTTAGCAAGTTGCCCTCTCACCTTGCTCAGCATCTTAGCAAAGCCCAGCGCCTTGGCTGCTCGGTCTCGCACCTCAATGAACAGCTCTCGGTACATGCGACAAGAACTACTGACGATGCGCCTACAAGATAAAGTAGTTCAACCTCATGAAATCTATTTAAAGTTACTAAAAATAAAATGTACTAAAGCAGGATTATCCAATGACATCCCTCCACGTATTGTTCGTGAATTCGCATGTGAGTTATCTGTACCTCTTGCTGATATTTTCAATGCATCACTCCAATTGGGCATGGTTCCATGGCAGTGGAAGAGGGGCCAAATTGTCCCCATTCCTAAGAGTCAACCTCCAAGACTAGATCAACTTCGTCAGATATGTTTGACAAGCCAAATCGCTAAAATAGCAGAATCTTTCATTACTAAATGGCTTTTAAATGATAAATGATAAATTTTTACTGAATAAACCATTATTGAATTGAATTGAGCTGAAAAATAATCTATCAATCACTTCACATAAGGCTGTGACAAAAGGTTCATTGTAGCCTCAGTTGACAATTATTCAATTAATTCAAAGATTAGTTTGGGGGTAGCGATGCAGTAATAAGATTTAGTTTGTTGAAATTGGATGTTTGTATAGATATCCAAAGTACTGTCTAAGGCTTACATGACATATCATTCAATATGCATGTATGCTTAATAATTGTAGTTTGGGGATATGGGTAAATGTTTAAAAGATGCTTTGAATAACACTTAGATCCTATTCTAATCTCAATATTTTTCTATACATATTATCATATACATTACTTGGTGGAATACTTTTCTAATCTATCTATTTGATATATAGGTCTGTTATGCAAAAAAAGTCCATGCATTATCACAAACATTCTAAACACAATATTTGAATAAAAAAATAACACTTCAATATATTTTTTTACATTATTTAAAGGGAATATACCTTACTGGGAAGACAAAAACATTTCAAGGATTTGTGATTTAATCACTAATGACTCCAAATGTGGATCATATGAGGGCAAATAACTCTCAGCAAGTTTCTAAAATGGACAATACATGAATTTAAGACCATTGGCAAGAAGATTGCTCACGATCACCTTTTGAAGGCCTTTTTGTCTTCCCAGGACAGCATATTCCCTTTAAACTGATGAATTTCCCCCAACCCTGATCAATATAAATATGGTTGTATTGTGAGCAGGTAGGTCCTCTGGTTCATCATACCTGATAGTCTCACAAGAAGACTGCCCGTCTTGAAGATGCACGCACACATCGTCAACCCGCTCCTCCAGATACTCTGCCGTCGATTGCAAGAGGTTGCTGGCCATGATGCTGTTTGGCAATATAATATGTGCAACCAGTGAGAATATCACAAGGGGGCTCTGGGCGAATCAGCCCCCGCAATGCAAACAAAAGCCCTTGTGAAGTGAAGTTAAAGGGAATATACTGTACTGGGAAGACAAAAAAGACTTCAAAAGGTGATCGTGAGTAAGCTTCTTGCCAATGGTCTAAAGTTTATGTATTCTTCATTTTAGAAACTTGCTGAAAGTTATTTGCCCTAAAATGATCCACATTTTGACTGATTAGGGATTAAATCCCAAATCCTGAAATTGTTCGGCCCGAACATTTTGAGAATTTGGGATTTACTCACTAATTACTCCAAATGTGGATCATTTGAGGGCAAATAACTTTCAGCAAGTTTCTAAAATGTACAATACATAAATTTTAGACCATTGGCAAGAAAATTGTACTCACGATCCCCTTTTGAAGGCTTTTTTGTCTTCCCAGTACAGTATATTCCCTTTAATATGGGGTATAATCCACAATGTGGTTTAGACTGTTAAGTTTCATGACATCAGTCTTGGAAAGCAATCCCTGCAAATAAATGTTAACAACTGCTAATTTTGACTGCTTTAGTTGACATAAAGGATAGTAATGCATACTAACTCTTAATAAAAGTGTTTTTGCTATGAGAGGTACAGATAGTCACATAGCATTGAGTTAAAGGGTTACTAAATTTAAAAAACAAGTTCCTACTAATCTATGTAAAATTATCCACTAAAAACGAATTTCACGTTTGTTTGTCACTTGGAGGTGTGCGTTTTATCACATTTTTTCGTCAAAATGAGACTTTAATGCGGCAAACAAATGTGAAATTTGTTTTTAGTAGATGATTTTACATAGATTAGTAGAAAAGTTATTTTTCTAATTTAGTAAGCCTTTAAGTGCTAAGTAAAGTGCTGTCTAGTTAATCAATGGAGTATATGCTGTATAAACTCTTTCAATGCTACAAAGCCCCTTTTTCACAAGTAATTTAATTAATTCTCATATGAGTTTATCTGGCTAAGAAAGGGTTAAGAAGCTCACCAGAATCGCTTGCCGGCCTGGGCCTCACCTCCCCGGACGTTGGGGCACATCTCCTTGGCAAAGGCCCACTCCTCCTCCAAGACGTTCTTGAGACTCATGGAGGCCTGGGGCAGCCGTTGCAGCATGATCATCCTGCTGTGCACATACTCAAAGTACACCTGGGAGAGGGATGATAGAAAAACAGTGAGAAACAACTATATGCGCACACATCAATCATGTACGGGCGCCTACGCAAATAAATGCTACTATTTATTATTGTGTGTGTTATGAATGGCTAAGACATGGGGAGGCACTCTTAAGTTTTCTCCTAAGTTTTCTCTTAAATCCTCTCTAACGCACATTCTGGAATACCAATCCTCCAAACTTTATGATTTGCATAAATTTGCATAAAGATAAGAGAAAACTATGGAGCAGACTTAGAAGAAACCTTAAGACCAAATTTATCGCGAAAAATGTCGAGGGGGGAGGGGCTGTTTTATGAAATTTATTTATGAAAAATGGCCCACTAAGAGATAAAATAAAAACCCATGTACGGTAAAACGATATATGACCATTGTATACATCATTATCATTACTACTGCCACTACAGACCTGTAGCATCTCTTGAAGGTCATTCTCGTACTCATCAATGTCGTTGTCGACATGCTCCTGGGCTCTGGAGTCTCCCAGCGTGACGGCGCTCACCATGTCATGGTAATACTGCTTCACATTGGTGCATGCCCCAATCACTTCCTTGCATTCTCGGATCAGCTGCCGCGAAAATGAAATAAAAAGGTCATGTTTTTTCTTGTTTGGTCAGCTTTTACAAGAATTTTTTTTCCCTTTCTTTTATCGCTGCAACCCATCTTATCATGCTTATTTATACAGTGGAGCCTGAGATCAAATGCACAGTGATTGCAATCAAATGCAATCAGCTCCATACATTGACTGCAATAGATTGCTATCAGCTGTGGTGTTGATTTCAGGACCAACTGTATTGTGTTTATTTGTTATAGACTGCATTTTTAATGCTGGGAGAAATAATGTGAAGTGAACTCTTCAGAAATGTTCATTGTACCAAATTTTAATTTTCATTGTTATTTCATACTAAAATAATTCATTATTTATTTTGTTCAATCCTGATTATGAGTTTATAATGCATTGATTAAACTTTGATTGTAACTCAATTATTCTGGAAGCAATTTTTAAGTTGAGACTGGAAAAAGGAAAAGGTGTATCAACAACAAAAATTCAGGTGATTAATAAAGAGAAAGTCCACCCTGAAATTAAATTGGTTTAAATAGAAGAAAACTGAAAGCAACATAGAAGTGAATGTTTTGGCAAAAATCTGTCAAAGGATAAGACAACTAGATTTTCAGTTTTCATTTTGTGACATCACAAAATGGGAGTTGCTCTCTCATATATTGTGTGCTGTATGATTCCAAAAATTCCCCTTTTTTTTGTTGATGAAATCTTGAATCTTGAAGTGTGTGTGTGTAAAAACATGAGTCTTATGATACATCAAATGCACAGGTAAAAGGGTAAATACCCTTTAGAGAGAATGGAAAATGCCACCAAAATTAGAACACAACTTACAGCAGAGTATCTCGCAAGTGATTTCACAAAGTTAACAATTGGAATATTTGTAACTTTGTTATCCTCTGATGGATTTTGGTCAAACCTTCACTGTTTGTTTTCCGTTTATTTTTTTGCTTTTATTAAACGCAACTTAACTTCAGGGTGGACGTTCCCTTTAACTTGTAGAATATGGGTCAGGTGTTGGTTACCTGCTGAATGCTGTGTCGAGAGGGGTCCCTCTCTGGCTTGTGCTCCAGCCTGAACCTCAGGCACTCCTGCATCACGTCAAGGGGGATCCGTGCCAGGAACAGATAGGCAGGCCTGATCAACCCAATAACACACACAAATAATGACTTTAACCCTAACATTACCAGGGCCCTATCTCATAAAGAGTTGCGATTGATCTGACTCAATCCCATGTCCAATCCCCTATCTGTAATGTACAGTTACGATTGATATCAATCGTTAGTCAAGTTGCTATCAATCACATATCTCCTGGGCCCCGTTGCATAAAACTTACCATTAATGGTAGCTCTACCATCAATGGTAACTACCATGGTAACATTGCTAAACAGCCAATGAAATTCAAGGTTGCCATAGAATAGCACTTTTTTTTTTAATACCATCAATAGTAAGTTTTATGCAACAGGGCCCAGTAGTGTACAGTTACGATTGATATCAATCGTAAGTCAAGTTGCGATCAATCACAAATCTCCTGGTTTTTTAAACCCTATTGGCATTATAACACACATATTCATGCCAATGGTAATGAGAGAGTTAACTCTCTGTGCAATACGAAAAAAGTTGAAGGTAAGGGGAAGTAGTAGTAGAGATTACAAGAGCCTTAATCAATGATTATGGGTACCATTCCTCTCTGTTTTCAGGACACCAGGGCATAAAACTTACCATTAATTGTAACTCTGCCATCAATGGTAACTGCCATTATAACATCACTCAACAGCCAATCAAATTCAAGGTTTCCATAGAAGTTGCCATCAATGCTAAGTTTTTATGCAACAGGCCCAGGAAGGAATCATCTTAAAATCATAAAATGGTTACAAATCAACGGAATTCTGGACATGGTGATGACAGCATGACAGTTCTGCTGTGATGATATCCCATTATCATTAACACTTCAACCCCACACCTTTGAGACACATTTGTTTAATGTATAATTTCTTAGTACTTTACTTATTCCGCGACTTTTTTGATCTGTATGCAACGTGCTGTGAAAGCACCTCCTCATAAAAATATTGCAAAGAATGGATTGCAATGAACAGGTATTGGATAACATTGGTAAAGACCACAGGACATGTGGTCAAACTGTGAAGGCACAAAGAATGAAAAGCTCACATGAACGACGGCAGGGTCATATCCTGGAACTCCTTGCTCCAGGCTCCATGGCTCGTTAGCGTCTCATGAGGCTGGTCCGTGGGCGGGCACATCGACTCAAAGTACTGAGGCACATGAATGGTGAAATCCACGTCGCTCTGCAACACACATGTATCAGAGAAAAAGCAATTTGATTTTAAAACTCAAGATTTGTATTCACACATGTCAAGTTTCGGCGCTTGTTGAGCGTAAGCCCCAGACACACCACATGTACGTCTATCATAATCCTGATCCGGATTGAAGGGAAAAGGACATTTAATCACTCAATATTCTTAATTAATTCTCAATTAGCAGACGCTGTGATCTTTAGCGCACATTGGTGCAAAATATGCGCACATTTATTGAAATCTTCCTAGCCAGGAAGCACCGCAATCTTTCTAGGCATTGCACATGCCATGGCACAAAGATCGCAGCTATTTGACATAAATCATACCATGAGGAAAGTTTTGACTGAGGTTGAAACATCATTGTTTAAATGCCCATTTTGTCTACCATCTTCTCCCAGAAAACACCATCTGGATTAAAATAAAAATATCAATTGATGAAATGTCACAAAAATACTACCAAAAAATGTGACAACAAATTAAAATTTCAGGTTCGTCTGAGTATGTTTTGTTATAATTTTTAAAAACTGCACATAGTACAAGTACACCTACATGTTAGACAATGCATCACAATCTTTCGTTAACCTTTATGTTTGTAAGCATGGAGACATTTTCCTCACCCCGGTTGATATTCTCCTTCTATCTGTGTTGTCTGAGGCCTTCTCTAGGACAAGACGGAGTTTCTTCATAGTCTGCCCAAGCATCTTGTCCAGTCGCTTTGTCATCTTCCTCAACCCCTGATGCTTCAGGCTACGGTCAACGAACGGGCGGTAGATGGACGTTGAGGAATCGTAATCAAAGCTGAAGTGACACTCGCTGAAGATCCTGTTTGTGCGTGGCGATTCTTCAGCCCGCGGACTCTTGGTGTGGGGCGTACTGGCCATTTGAGGCTTTTCAGGAGTGTCTGGATAAGATGCTGGCTCTTCCAGCAAGCTGTGATTCACTTCAAAGGTTACCGAGCGGTTGCGACTGAGGGACACCTGGGTGGAATGTGTGGAGGACAGACTGTTTGATCTTGAGCCAAATGATACTTCAGAGCAGGTCTCTCGATCATTAAAACAAACCACATTAGCTTGAAGATCTTCTTGACTACTTTGAGGCAATGTGGGCAATGATGCTTTATGATTTGAATTGCCCTCCTCACTTTCTTCAGAAGGTAAGCTTGCATGGTCTGGGTAAGTCACATCATTGTGGTCTTCAGGAATGTCTCTGGAATCTCTGGAGTCGAGTCTGTCATGCGACACATCATGCGAAAGAGACGTTGTCTGGGTGTCACAGGATGTTCCTTGGACCATGTCTTGGGAGTGAGACTGGACACAGTCCCAGTGCCCAAGAGCACCTAGCATTGGTCTCCTAGCTGTCGGTCTGACCATCGGCGTGACTTCGTCATCATCGTACTCTGTGTCAGCCGGGCCATCACCTGGATTCTCTATGCTGTAGCCTGGTAAGTCAAGGTATGGCCACCACAAACCGTCTAGGTCCACTACACCAAGGATCTGAGATGTCAGCTCAAACTTGTGACTGATGTCATTGGTCAGGTTCATCCACAGGCACAACGTCTCCAGCCTCTTCTTGACCTCTTCCCTGCTGAAGTCCGGGCAGTCATTCTGCAGAGCTTTGCTTGACGGGTACAGCAATTGCACTTGTTCAAGTTTCTGAAGGAGAGCATGGATCTTGTACCATGCCTCACATGTGTCTGCGATGTAAGTATTCAGGGCAGCACTGAGCGGCATGCAGAAGCCGTTGTCTGACACACTTGGCTGCCTCCTGTAGCCCCCTGGGTTGGGTTTGAAGCACGTTTCACAGGTGACGCCATTCACCTGAGTCGATTCCACCGAGTCGCCCTGAGAACTTGAGGAGGAGCTGCTTGAGTGCACGCCGGCCAGCTTGGCCAGGTTTCTTTGCACACTCTTGAAAGACGATCGTTTCCTATCAAGCGAACACACTGACTTTAGGTTCTTATTGTTCATCATGCTCTGAAACTTGAAGTTCATGATGTCATTGATGACTTCTGTCACCATCTTCCGAGCGTCAATGAGGTATAGATCTTGCTGGTTGATGCTGAGCTCATTGTGGAAGGCCGTCAGCTCCAGCCACAGGATCTCAGTCCACTGCATCTGGAAGATATCCTGGGCCATGCCATCCTGCCTACGGATCCTCTGCGGGATCTCCTGGCTGTTCTCCTTCTTGGCGCTGCCCATTCGAATAAGGGCAGAGAACGTGCGGTGAAACTCCACCCTCTCCGGTGCATACTGCAACTTTGAGAGTGAAGTAGGAGTCTTCTTGGCCTTGTTCCCAGGAGAAGTTGGAGGACTGACCTGCTGGGATTTGACACTACGGAAACACTGCGACGATCCAATCTTCAGATTGGGAGAGGGCAGAGAGTCAAACGGACGAAACACAGGTGTGAGAGGCGGGTGCATTTCCGATCCGTCATACGTAATGGCTTTCTGCTTGAACTCCCGTTCACTAGTCCTGTCTAAGTGGATACTCCTCATCTTTCGCTGATGAAATTTCTGCTTGGTGTTCAGAGGCGACTGCCCACAGTCAGCCGAGTCCATTTTCTTGGTGAGAGATCTCCGGGCCTGGTTGTGGCTTTTGTCCTTCTTAGGCTCTTTCTTTTGCGTACCCTGAAGCACTAGGCGGGGGGGCTTCCCGCCTTTGTTCGTCTGTCTCCTGGCACTGCGGATCTGCCGAGGGGGGGTGGTGCCGTAAAGATATTCATAGGAGCCTGCATTTTCATCAGGGCCGTCGAGACTCCCCACATCATGACTGGATCCAGGATACTCATCCACAAGCACCTCCCTCTCCTCCCAAGCATCGCAGGCTTCGGTTGATGCGCTGGGCTGCTCTGGATCTGACTCATCATCATCCTCCCCACTGGGATACCCATTTTTGCCATCTGGTTCCATCCTGTATAAAGAACAGAATCAATCAATAACCATAAGCTGCTTCAATGCTGGACAACTGTTTGTAGTATTGACATTCTCTGGGGTCATTTAAATTTTACAAAGAAATTTTAGGCATAAGGATAGCGGAATCCATCATGTAAGTGAATGAAAAACCAGTCAGATAAAAATCTTGGAAGCAGAAGGGATTTGAACCTGCAATCTATTGCTTACCGGGCAGTGACTAAAACCATAGCTACATGTAGTTCTAGTTCACAGATCAACACAACAACAACATGGAAACAAATACCAAAGAGTCTGACTCATTAATAATACTACTAAAGGGTGCATGCCTAAAATTTCTATGCAAAAATTAAAATTAAAATTCAATGAAAATTTAAATTGCTGCGTGTTCGACGCTATTCCTTACCCACGTCGCATATCAAAACAAATCTTGCACTAATTCGCTGTGCATGTGTATACTACAGTGAAGACTACCGTACATGTGTACACTCATGCACAGCTAGTCAATGCAAGATTTGTTTTGATACAATGTACGCGACGTGGGTGAGGAACTGAGTGGCGAACACGCAGCAATTTCCCATTTTCTGGAGATATCTTCCCAATATCTGATAAATATTATCGCATAAAAACACGTAATTAACTGCTACTATACATTAAAATAAGTCAATATCGTACACAAGCATGAAAACTTGTTAAAAATTATACTTACATGTCTCCCTCAAAAGTAAATATCGCAGAGTCCCCAGCCATTTTTCTAGACAGAGTATGGAACGCGAGAAGTAATGCTTCGCGATAGATCTGCGTTCAAAACTTACAGGGTTTTTTTCACCGCTTGATTGATTGATTGATTGGCCTTGTCGAGATCGTAAGTGTCTAGACAGGGAGAACTTTAGGTAAAATGCTCATCTTCTAGTTAAAATGTATGTATAGACCTAAACAAACCTGTTTCACCCACAGTGTTAGTTTGATTTTCCCGCTTCTTCACCATTCTTCATCCTATATAGCTAAAGCGTTTACTATTCTGGGCCTACATCTTTCTCATGGAAATGCGAAATATGTTATTTTGTTTTTCATCTATATAAATGAAAATGATGATAATCCAACAAAACAGCTGATGATAGGGAATTTAACAATGAAAGTAAGAAAAGGAATAACAGAAATAATATACATAATAATATTTTCAATACATGTCTAGCCTATCTTCATTTTGGTATGATTAATATAATCATACCAAAATAAAGATAGGTTAGACCTATGATGATAGGGGGCGTAATGATCATGACTATAATCACTTACGACTATCATCTTACATCAAGTACATAATTTTTAATTTGTAGACCTACATTGTTCAATCACAATCAGCTGCATGCTTGAAGAAGTGGTTTATTGTTTAGTACGTCTATATATTTATATATACATATATATTACGTTCATTAATAATATATAGACCAACAAATAATATACTATCCAACAAATTGCCGGCATCATACGTGGTTTTAAAGATCAAATCCCCGGGATCAAATCCGTACAAAAGTCGTGTGACTTTCTTTACGGCCACGTTTTTTCAACCTCGTTGGTTAATACTTCTCTCTGAATCTGGATTGACTTTTGACAGGCTTATTAGGTATCGTTTTTCTCAAATCCTGTTTTGTTTCTCACACACCTCATCTAGATATTTTCTTTGTTCGTTTTGAATTTGTAACATCGTGAAGTTAAATCAGGGAGGTGTTACGAAGGAGTAGAAACTCGAGCATAATATATTCAAACATCTGTATGGGTTCTAAGGCGTGCTCATGAATGCCAAAAGCATTCCATAATCATGACAATGCTTTGATGTTCCATGTGCCGTGCCGACATTTAGCTGATGTCAACTTGAAAAGAAATTTCTTTAATTTCCCATTTGTCTGTAGACGTTTTGTTTTTGACAAATTTGTTTGCAAACTTTAAGGAAGTTAACGGCAGATAATGACAGATCCTTTACTCTGCTTTTGTTTCGAAAAGTATTGAGGAATCATTAAAAATCGGACATATAAGCTATTTTTATTACTTACAAAATTGGCCAATTTCTTCACTTTCCGACAACTTGTGCATCTGGGGGATTCAACCACTCTCAAAATGATATATTAAGCTGTGTATTATCATTAACGGCGTTTGTGTGTGTTTGCGTGAAACAGAGATATTTCACTTGAAAAACTTGGTTTATTTGTGTTTGCTGATACCTGTTATGCTCATGGAAGTATTAACAGAACGGGACAAGCGAAATGAGACTGTACATTTCTTTTGTCCTCTCCGAGAAGCCGTTGCCACACAATCATATTCACAATTGTTCAAACACCTTCCTGAACAGCACCTGTTGAGAACACATAACTTTTCAGCGGCTTGGCACATGGGTTCAAAGGAAGAAAGTTGCTTCATATCCTTCCATAACACATCCCTGGTTAAATCCAGCCCACGGTGCTTTTATGTTGCAAATTCGTACCAGTTATAGAAATTTATTTTTAGCGTTCCATACACAATTCATGAGCTTGATACGTAATGTAGAGTTCATTCCGGCAGCCGGATCGATGGCATGGGGCGAGGGGGGGGGGGGGGGGGGGGGGGAGGTGGGGGGGAGGAGGAGGTGGGGGAGGGGGGGTGAGAATGGGAGAGCTGAGAGCCCTAATTGTTACCTCCTGAAAAAATGAACAAATGAAACGGAACATTTCGGTTGTTGTTTGTGTGTGTGTTTGGGGTGGGGGCGGGGGGTGGGGGGGGGGGGGGGGGGGGGGGGTGCAGGGGTGGGAGGGGGAGGTTTTGCAATAAATTAGTTATAGGTCTATATATTTATGAAATAAACTCAATTTGTACAGTTTCCCATTTCTGTAGGTGGATCTGCAATCTACCCGCTTTAATTGCCAAATTATTA
>OZ022585.1:19499949-19552106 GCA_963669155.1 Arbacia lixula
TGGGGAGCAAATCATTCTGTAACTTTGGGGGAATTTACTCCTCATCTTTCCTCATCCTAAACTGTCTTACCTCTTTAACAGCCAATGTCTCGCCAGTGTTCATGTTGATACAGGAGTAGACGGTCGTCCCAAACTGGCCTTCACCTATGGATGAAAGTACCAAGATAAATAACCATGGAAGATCGTGGAGTGAAGCAACCACATTGTCTGCAGGTGAAGCCACTTGAAATCGAGTGCCTTTATAAATCATACAAACATTTCATCTGTCTTAAAAAAAAGGAGGAATCTATGTTCATAACTGAAGTTAGAACACAAGGAAAGCATAAGAATCCTTCTTTTAAAATTAGAATGCATGGCAAGCACACACTGGTGAATCAGCAACTATCTTGCTTGACTTATCTAGTTTGGAACCAGGAAACAGTTTCACTTGTATGATGCATGTGGATGCATTGATCCTCTTTCTATGTTTGTGTAAAATGAAGTTTTTCATCAATTGATCTGTGTTGCTGTTTTGCTTTATAGCCTCATTATAATCAATATTTTGTATGAACTATGCTGAGCCTCATGTCATTATGTATTTTATTGTATTACCAGAGCTGCCAACCTCGCTTGACCAAAAATCCTATGATTTTACCATAAAAATCCTATTTTCAGACAAAAAATCTTACTCTTAACTGTCATGTACTTTCCTACACAGTATCTCAAGAATTGTCATCTTTATTTTGTAGTCATTTACACCGTATGTATACAAGTATGTAATTTATTCCAGACCTGCCAGCCTCTGGAGTTCAAAAACTGTGTTCTTTAATAAAAAAAGATGTACTTTACTGACAAAAGTTGTATTAAAAAAAAAGTGGATTAATGTCTCTTAATACAGTTCCTTCATCGAGCATTTTTTTATGGAGCATTGGTTGAATATGCATGATTTCATCATGACTGGTGTGCTCGATGAACAAATGAACATCCCCAAATTGCTAATGTGAGATGCTGGGAGGATACTTTACAAAACAGAATGGGCATTTCGCATTGAATATGGCACACACACAAAATAAGATTTAACAAAAAAAAAAAAATCTGTTTTTTTTTTTTTTTTTTGAAAATCATATTTTTGAAAGGAAAATCGTACTGTCGTATTCACTTCTAAAAATAGTACTAAATACGACTAAATCGTAATGGTTGGCAGGTCTGTATTACTTGTACACAGAGCCCCAGAAAGAACAGCGCAGCTTACTGATGGGGCTATCCAGTATAACAAAGACTGAATAAATGATTAATAACTTAACAGTGGAGGTGACAGCACCATTTCCGTATGGCTACATACAGTAAAACCTGTATTAGTGGCCACCTGTCTATAGCAGCCAACCTATCTCTAGTGGCCACTAAAATAATTCCCTCGGAGAGAGATCGTGTGTTAAAGAAGCTGCCTACAGCAGCCACCTGTCTTTATAGGCCACAATTTTTGTTTTCCTTGGGTGGCCACTATAGACAGGTTTGACTGTATTTTCATAAGAATGTGAAGCCGACTCACCTATCTTGAATCCGCGCTGCCACCTGAAGGTAACCTTCTTGCAGTTGATGTTGACCACCTCGTGGCTGTTGGGCCTGTCGCTGATCCTGCCGATCATCTTCTCACGCTGGAGCTTGGCTCCTCGCAGCTGCTCCAGCTCCTCGATGGCCCGGAGCTTGCGGGATCCCCATCCCCCTCCTCCTCCTCCTCCTCCCCCAAGGCTGGCTAGGTTGCGTGGGACAGAGCTGGAGGGGGTCATGCTGCCGCCCCACTTGTTGCCCGGTGTGGCAGGGGCGTCAGGGTCCCGTGAGAGGGTGCGAAAGACGCTGCCAGGAGGGGGCACTTTGGGGGAGAAGCAGCAGGGGTTGGGGCTGGCCCGCAGGTCAGACCGCGGAAAGCCAGGATCTAAAGGGAATCAAAGATGACAATAGATTTAGGACCATGTTCATACCTGGGCCGTGGTGCACATAGGGTTTCAATTATTGTAAATTACCATCAATGTTAACTACCATGGCAACAGCTAATACGCTGTCCTTATTACACCTGTTGCCATGGTAGTTACCATTGATGGTAATTTACAATAATTGAAAATCTATATGCAATATGGCCCTGGTTTAGCTGCAACTAGCTAATTGAAATTCTTATCACTGTCAAAAATAAATTGGCCATGACATACTATTTCTATGAATCACATAAAGGTTCAAAGTTAGCAATTCAGCTATTGAATGTTTGTTCATACTGCGTAAACAAATGGAGGACGGACAGACAGAGAATCATACAACCTACATACATACTACATACTCTGAGGTCAAGGCATGCCATAGTAACATACACTTATAATATCTGTCAAATGTTTCTGAAGAAATAGCATAAACGGAGGATGGATGGACAGACATACTGACAGACAAACGAGCCCGAAAACACACAGCGACAAAAAGGTGTGAGAGAGAGAGGTTGCTGCTTACCAAGGCGGTCCTCGGTAGGGCTGGTGTTTGAGGTGATGGAGAGGAAGCGCTCCATGCTGGGGTTACGCCTCAGGTCTCCCGCACTGGTGGGCGAGGTGATAGACTGCTCAGAGGAAGAGCTGTTCCTCGACGCCTTGGGGCCGCGCCCGGCCATCTTCACCTTGCCTGCCAAGAAGTCAGGCGATACCACGCTCACTGATGAAAAAACAAAAGTGCGGTTTAGAGGTTAACACTGTGTTGCCAATTTAAAGATTCTGTGTGAGTTAGTGATGGACTGCTTCTTGTTGCGCTGGGGCCACGCCTGCCCATCTTCACCTTGCTTGCAATGAAGTCAGGTGACACCAGCCTCACTAGTGAAAAACAAAAACATCATGTTGCCAATTTGGAGATTTAGAGATCCTTAGTGATGAGCTGCTCAGACAAGGAGCTGTTCCTCTACGCCTTGGGGCCACGCCTGCCCATCTTCACCTTGCTTGCCAAGAAGTCAGGTGACACCACGCTCACTAGTGAAAAAGCAAAAACATCATGTTGCCAATTTGAAGATTTAGAGATCACTAGTGATGAGCTGCTCAGACAAGGAGCTGTTCCTCGACGCCTTGGGGCCACGCCCAGCCATCTTCACCTTGCCTGCCAAGACGTCAGGAGACACCACACTCACCGATAAAAAGCGAGAATTTCTTTTGGTTAATGCTTTCGTGAAACTAGATATAAAGACTGCTGCAGGGTGGCAAGCAATGTGGTCTTTATGAACAGTTTACAGATTTTCACCATGTTGCCAATTTTCAGAATTTAGTGATCATTTTAAAAAAAATCGTTAGGCAGGTGATACATCCAAACTATTAAATTTGGGCGGAAATGTATGCCCTTTCATGTGAGCATCTTTCATTAACTGCCATACTTGACATCGACAATTAGAGCCGCCATGCCACATAATTGTACAGTTTGGACCGCAATGGGTTTTAACCATTTGTGTGCCAGATAAACTGCTGCTCTATGGGATTTGTGTGTATTTTTTTGTGACAAAGGCACACATGACACACAAAGAGTTAAAAGAGATGGGAATTTTGTTGTTGCTATGATACATACCTGGACTCTGCGGAGTGGACTTGCCCTGGGTGCCTATCACATGCTGAATGCACTTTGTTATCAGCCTCTGCAGATCCTGCAACAAGAGAGTGACAAACAAGGTATTAACGTAAACTCCTCAAAACAAGTATGGACAGTTTTTTGAGCCACCGATTTCTCATTTATGTGAGACCGGTTTGCATCATCTTATGTATCAGTCCATTAGCTAACACCTCCCTCTGTAAAATAACACTAATTTGTAACAGTCAAGTACTCCATGGCGGAGTACCTCCCCTTTGCTTGCAGGTTGATCTCTAACAAAATGTGCTACACTGACCAGTATCACTACAGTACCTGTAGAACTGTTAATCCTGTCCTCACACTTCGTTATTCAAAAACAGCAATAATCAATAGGATTGGTGCAGATGCTGGTCAGAATTCTGTTTGAGACACACCTGCAAACAAAGGGAAAGTACATTACACAACATATGTTGCTCAATTACTCCCCCCCCCCCCCCCCCCCTCCCTCCTTCTGTCCATTTTCATCAAATCTTCACTGCTATGTTTCTATAATTTTTCTGCTTTAAAGGGCATATACTGTACTGGGAAGACCAAAAAAGCCTTCAAAATGTAATTGTTAGCAATCTTCTTGCCAATGGTTTTAAATTCATGTATTGTCTATTTAAGAAGCTTGCTAAAGGTTATATGCCCTCAAATGATCTACATTTGGAGTAATGAGTGATTAAATCACAAATCCTCAAAATGTTCGGGCCGAACATTCTGAGAATTTAACCATTAATCATTAATTACTCCATATGTGGATCATTTGAGGGCAAATAACCTTCAGCAAGCTTCTAAAATAGACAATACATGAATTTAAGACCATTGGCAAGAAGATTGCTAACAATTACATTTTGAAGGCTTTTTTGCCTTTCCAGTACAGTATATGCCCTTTAATCAAAATTAACTTCATTTCAGGGTGGACTATCCCTTCAATGGTGACGTACCTGAAACTCTTTGTCACTGAGGTGAGTGAGGTTGCGGGGCTCGCACGCCAAGATCAGAAACTCTAGACCCTGGTTCGCCCACCTAGAACAGGGAATGGGGAATATAAAAATGCAAAGGAGATAGTGAGTTTCATGCGCATACTACTGAAGGAGAAATAAACATGAAAACAAGCTAAATGTAATCGAAAAGAATAACAGAAGACCAATTAAGGACAATATTTAAAGAAATTTAGACAAGTTGTGAGATAGTTTTATATATGACTCTATCATTTGTCCAATTTTGTTCAATTTGAACCAATCAGCTTGTTTATTGTTCTGCTTTCAGGCAAATCAGCGAGTTGATTAGGATCTTGTGGGAGGAGGTGGGGTTGTTCTCATGTATTGAGTAATTTGTGATTAAGCACATGCTGACAGGAAATTTGAGGTTGACTGCATCAATTCAGACCCATTCTGAATCCTTAGTCCTTCGTTCCTACCTTGGCCTGCGTCCCTTGCCACGTTCACACCTGTTGAGCACAAAGATCATCCACTTCTCTGCCATCTTGAGGATGGACTCCCCGAGGTTCTGCTTGTAGGACAGCAGCCGGCTCACCTCCTTGTGGTACTGCAGACGAGACAGAGAAAATCATCATTATCATCATCATGTCTTGCACATTATGCTGGCTAACACACCAGGTACATGTTTCACCAAGCTGTTTGTAAGTTACGAACGACTTTACGAACGACTGGTGATCCCTTCTTGTGCTAAATCAGAGTCTCAATGAACAAAGTGGGGTATCGCATTTAACACAAGAAGGGATCACCAGTCGTTCGTAAAGTCATTCGGAACTTACGAACAGCTTGGTGAAACACCCGCCAGGCAAACGTAGACAGGGTTGACAGTCATGACATATGATATTAAACAATGGATGGAGGAGCCAATTTTTCAGCTAGCTCGAGCTGTGCTGTTGGAGGATAGAGGTCACCAGGGGTCAGTCACTGACCTGTTGGATGAAGAGAAAACCTCGATAGCATGACCATTGCTTTTTGTGAAGGGCTTGCACTGTCATTACCCCCTCATGTTGAACTCACCACATCTATTGATTAATCAATTACAAGGAACTGGTAAACAGTCATTTATTAACAATTAGTAATTTCAACAACTATAATTAATTCTGTCTGCACAGGTAATTGGTGGTAAGTATTGTCAAGTACATAGCGCTATCTCAACTGTTGGCTGAAAAAGACAGACACCTAAAATCCTACTGAGAAACACTACCAAGTGTCATCTCCGAATAAGGTTCCCTTATGGATGACCTCCACTTCTTCTAGACCTGTCAGGGGCTCAATGCACAAACAGACAGACAGACAGACATGCAAGGTTTCTCACCTCAAATCCCACTGAGAAGCACTGACACATGGCGTCTCTGAAGTAGGTTCCCATGTTGATCACCTCCACCTCAATGCACAAACAGACAGACAGACAGACAGACAGACAGACAGACAGACAGACATGCAAGGTTCCTCACCTCAAATCCCACTGAGAAGCACTGACACATGGCATCTCTGAAGTAGGTTCCCATGTTGATCACCTCCACCTCCTCTACGCCTACCGTGGGCTCAATGGAGAGGCTCTCTTCAACCTGTGAGATGGCCTCGACGATCTTGTGGCACAGAGTCAGTGCATTTTCCTGAAGTGGGAAGATACATAATTGCTGATCAATATTATTTAATCATATTGTATTACATTATATCAATATCATACATGTGATATGACCAATTCAATATAAAATGTATATTATATTAGTATTACACATTATATTACATTATACAACATTACATAACCCTGCTTTCACAATCATTACGTAATTGTATCATTCATTTACATAGAATTCAATTCAATGTATGTATTGCCCCTCATGTTTGATATATATCCAACAGTCGAAACACAATTACAATATTTGTATACAATAACAATGAAATCTAAATATCATAGCATGATATCATCAGCATATCATAGTTATCATAAGATATAGCACAGTCCCTCAGATAGCATGTTAAACACAAGTCCAGTATATAGGAGAATCACGCCATATGTACATAAACTATTTATGCGCCTAAGAAACATTTTTGCAATAGTAACACACACAAATCCTCCAGATCAGAAGTATTCCAAAATAGTGATTTTGTCAAAAAATTGGGGTTTTTTTCCCAAAATAGTATTCCAGCAGATACGATACAGCAAAACCTGTATATAATAACATCTTAATGGAAAAGAAGAATGGGGTTTTCATGTAAGACATAATTTATGTACAGGTTTCAATGACTCTGGAATATGGGCACTTCTAGGAGGGGGCTGGGGGGGGGGGGGGGTGTCACCTTGAGTTCCTCCAGGGCTTCTGCTATGGTGTTGTGGCTGGATGTCTGCTCCTTGACCAGAGTGACCGTGCTGCCCATGGCCCGCTGGAAGGCCTTGCGCTGCATGGTCAGCTGCGATGAGTGGTTGACCACTAAAAGGATGCTTTCCACCTGTAGCAGACCACATAAGAATGCAGGCTCAGAGTTTCAATACAATTAATTTTATTGATCCATGATATACACATTTTTTATAGAAAATTAGCCTCCACTGGTTTATCCACTCGCTTATAATAAACTGATTATGATAAATTACATACATGAACATATGAAATAATGAGACATGTAAAAGAAAAAAAAATGGTAAAGAAACAAATGGCCAACTCCTAAGATATTGCTTGGCAATCTAAGTAACATAGATTGGTCACACCTCATCTTTTCCACTACTCAATCTCTCCCCATTTTTTTTAGTTCCCTCCCTCTAAAATGTCTTCTCTCTTCTCTTCCCTCTCTCTACTTGATAAATATCTTCTCCTTCACCCGACCCTATCTTTCTCTCAGATGTCCTACCGGCACCACCTGTACAGTTGGCGATGGTGGTCCAAATGTTGGTGCTAATTTAGGTATCTCCTACTTGGTTCCTTGGTTTGTGATAGTCAACAGTATCAAGTGAGTGAAAAGAAATCAATTAACTCTTCATACGGAATGCCCCACACCCCTCTGCGGTGCATTCATTTGGAGAGTGCAGTTTTTCCTCTGGTCTGAAGACAATGTGTTGCATGTCAATGGCTACAACTTTTTATGTGATTGTTATTTCTAAAAATTTTATGCAGGAAAAGTAGAGAAAAATAAAAGCTCTTTCTGATCATGTAATTTGTTTTCAGTTGTTTGTACTATGGTTGTACTATTTTGTAACACTAACGTTACTTATCACTGCTTGCATAGAAAATTTTATCATTCTTTATTTTGCAGTATAAAACATAATTTAAGCTTTCTATTGAAACCAGACGCACCATACTTGTTGAGAAATAAGGGAAGCAAACTTAAGTTTGTAAGGCGCCTTGTCAAAACATGTTGACCGTCTCCACCGCGTCATTTAGCCAAGGGAACGCATGGGCCTTTGAACTTCCGTCCTTTCCTGAATATCGGTCCAAAGGTTGAAAAGACCAGAAAGGCCATCATGCCAATAATGGTCCATCCGGTTTTTTGTTTCATTCCGCCACATTGTATTTGCTTGTCATAATAACGAAAACGACTGTGCGCGTATTTTAAACAAATAGAACGCTGGTGGCTGTATATTGAACAGGATGGGGGATTATCAAGCTTTTTATATAAAAAAATCACATGCGGGATTCCCGAATATAACCCCGGTCTCTTGTGTCTTGAAGTTTCAACGCCAAGACACCTGAACAGGTGTAAATAAGGGCTCACTCACAATAAACAGGAAATGACTACTCTAGAGACAGTAAACCTTTATTTTAATGGTGGTCACTTTTGTTTATACTCTCTATTATTCAATTATTGATTTTCTTCTACTTCAAACTTATGTGTAAGAAGACATAATAGACTTGTGTACATCTGTGCACATTCGCACGAATGCAACTCCGGCGATCGTGCAAATGTGCGAACGAACCCGCGTTAAAGGGGGCGAACCAACCTGTATATCTGAGTTGGCGATGGTGGTCTCTATGTTGGGGCTGACTGAGGTGGTCTCCCCCGCCCAGGGGGGTGTGCCCTCCTTGCTCTCGTCCCTCAGCAGCAGGAGGTAGCCGTCGCTGGCGTCGGGGGAGGTGGGGTCGGCGCCAGACAGGAAGTCCTCCCGTCCACACAGGTCGTTGAGGAGCTGCAGGATCTGAGGGGAGTTGTGGTGGAGGTGTTGGGGCACGAAGACCTGGTAGCCAGGGAAACCTGTCAGAAGTACCTAATAAAGCAGATCAAAATGAAGAAGTTTATGCTTATATACTTATATGACAGTAAGATTAGGGTTATGGTGACAATGTTGCTGGTTATGATGAAGATAACCATGTTAAAGCGGCCAGCCACTCTTGAGTCATGTAATCGAGAGCAGTTCGCATTCTTAGGATTGCAGGCATTATAACCCCCATATTTAGGACCAGCGAAATCGAACACTGAACGAACATGTGACAGCTCGCGCGCTCGGCTCCATGCACTTCATATATTCGATTTGCCTGGCCGCGTATGCTGCGTGCAAGCTATCGCTGTTACATATCGTGCGAGCTTTGCTACAATACGTAGCTAGCTAGCTGCCCGGCCTGCCGCTCCCCCGCTGGCCGCATCGCATAGATCAGAGTCACCCCTGCTGGGTCCTGCATCAGTGCAACTACTGTTGCTGGGGTCTGTAACTGTAAGCCATGGCGATGGAGAAGGTGGAGGGCGAACTCCTCATCCAATCGCCCAAGCTTAAGCCTGCTTCTGGGACGTGACTTTCAAATAGATAACTATTTCTTTGTTGGACCAACTCTCGGTAGGCATTGTGAAGGTATATCCTAGCGCTAGTACTACTGGGTTATGTCCTTTTGTGCGGCTCTGTCGATTCCATTACTACACATACTGTGTAGCATAGCCTCGTAATCTTGCTATCATTCAGGCTCATGCACTTCGCACACGATCACTCATGGCCCGCGCGGCGCAGCAGGCCAGGCTAGCTATAAGGGTAGGTGCCGGTGTTCTTCTGTGTAATCGGCAACGTCTAGCTCGGTGAGCTGAGCGGTACATACAGCTCGCATCATATATCCAGTACAGTGCAGTCGTGCGCGCAGGCTGCGAATTTTAGGAATGTGAAGCCTCTAACTTCGGGTCACTGTCGGACGTTGTCGGACACTTTTCGAGATTGCTAGACAAATCCGACGAGCACGCATAACACACAGGGTTTGTGTACGACTGAATGGGGCTTACAGAATCGCGCATTTTACAGTATCTCCCAGTTGCATGGGCCTTTAATGAGGATGGAGCTGCAGGATCTGGGATGAGTTGCGGTGGAGAAAGGTACTGAGTACTGGCACCTGGTAGCCATAGAAACCTGTCAACAGAACCTAATGTAGCAGACAAAATTTGATAAAAGAAGTAGGTGGTGATTTAGTACTGATATCATATTATACAATTTACATCACTAATAAAGGTATACTGATGACAATGTGATGGTGGCGGTGATGTGATAATGAAAGAGAAAATAGTGGGGGGGGGTTGTAAGTCAAGAGTGCAAAAAGGAGAAGGAGACAGATTAAGAAGAAGACAACCATAAAGGTTTACTGACCATAGTGATGATGATGATGATGATGATGACCTTCAATTTGGACAGAATGAGTGACACACAATGGAAATAAGTGTCACAATATAATACTCAGAAAATGACAAAAAATGCTCAGATAAGAAAAACATGTTCTTACCTTGACATGACCAGAGAATTTAAGGTTGTTCATCAAATCCGCCATTGAGGTGTTGAGGTCAAATTCAGATGCAATCTCTAAATCCTACGTGGAAAAAGACAGAGGGGGGGGGTGATTCAAGTATAATCAATACTTGTAATCTAACATGTACGTATTCTTGTATTATGAGAGAGCGAGATGATTTAGTTGACTCTTTTGTTGTTTACTGTACATACCCTTTAGTTGAAATTTTAAAGAAAGGTGGCAGCATGGGTCTGTATACAGTCAGAAAATGAAGTTATGTTTCAGTTCACCTTAGAACTTTGAACCTTCAATTTACAGATTTATAGATTTTACCTGCCCATGCTCTATACTATCTCAAACACTAGCAACTAAAAACAACTTTTTTATTGATCTCAGCATGATGACCAGCGGAAATGTTGTGGACTAAGATACATTCATGAAGTTATCCTACATGTACATGACAGGTATCACAAAGACATATAAGCATATATTGTATAACACAGATGATGTTTCATATTAGAATCTCCGCAAGAAATCAATATCACTATTGTGTTCTCAACTTAGCAAGTTGCCCTCTCACCTTGCTCAGCATCTTAGCAAAGCCCAGTGCCTTGGCTGCCCGGTCTCGTACCTCAATGAACAGCTCTCGGTACATGCGACAAGAACTACTGACGATGCGCCTACAAGATAACGTAGTTTCAACCTCATGAAATCTATTTACAGTTACTAAAAATAAAATGTACTAAAGCAGGATTATCCAATGACATCCCTCCACGTATTGTTCGTGAAGTCGCATGTGAGTTATCTGTACCTCTTGCTGATATTTTCAATGCATCACTCCAATTGGGCATGGTTCCATGGCAGTGGAAGAGGGGCCAAATTGTCCCCATTCCTAAGAGTCAACCTCCAAGATTAGATCAACTTCTTCAGATATGTTTGACAAGCCAATTCGCTATAATAGCAGAATCTTTCATTACTAAATGGCTTTTAAATGATAAATGATAAATTTTCACTGAATAAACCATTATTGAATTGAATTGAACTGAAAAATAATCGATCAATCTCTTCACATTAGGCTGTGACAAAAGGTTCACTGTAGCCTTAGTTGACAATTATTCAATTAATTCAAAGATTAGTTTGGGGGTTGCGATGCAGTAATAAGATTTAGTTTGTTGAAATTGGATGTTTGTATCGATATCCAAAGTACTGTCTAAGGCTTACATGACATATCATTCAATATGCATGTATGCTTAATAATTGTAGTTTGGGGTTATGGGTAAATGTTTAAAAGATGCTTTGAATAACACTTTGATCCTATTCTAATCTAAAAAATATTCTTTATATATTACCATAAACATTACTTGAATGAATACTTTTCAAATCTATCTGCTATCTGATATATAGGTCTGTTATGAAAAAAAAAAAAGTCCATGCATTATCACAAACATTCTAAACGAAATATTTGAATAAAAAAATAACACGTCAATATATTTTTTTTACATTATTTAAAGGGAATATACCTTACTGGGAAGACAAAAGCATTTCAAGGATTTGTGATTTAATCACTAATTACTCCAAATGTGGATCATATGAGGGCAAATAACTCTTCGCAAGTTTCTACAATGGACAATCCATGAAGTTAAGACCATTGGCAAGAAGATTGCTCACGATTACCATTTGAAGGCCTTTTTGTCTTCCCAGTACAGCATATTCCCTTTAAAATGATGAATTTCCCCCAACCCTGATCAATACAAATATGGTTGTATCGTGAGCGGGTAGGTCCTCTGGTTCATCATACCTGATAGTCTCACAAGAAGACTGCCCGTCTTGAAGATGCACGCACACATCGTCAACCCGCTCTTCCAGATACTCTGCCGTTGATTGCAGGAGGTTGCTGGCCATGATGCTGTTTGGCAATATAATATGTGCAACCAGTGAGAATATGACCTGGGGGGCTCTGGGCGAATCAGCCCCCGCAATGCAAACAACAGCCCTTGTGAAGTGAAGTTAAAGGGAATATACTGTACTGAGAGGACCAAAAAGCCTTCAAAAGGTGATCGTGAGTAATCTTCTTGCCAATGGTCTAAAGTTTATGTATTGTTCATTTTAGAAACTTGCTGAAAGTTATTTGCCCTCAAATGGTCCACATTTTGACTGATAAGGGATTAAATCCCAAATCCTGAAATTGTTCGGCCCGAACATTTTGAGAATTGGGGATTTACTCACTAATGACTCCAAATGTGGATCATTTGAGGGCAAATAACTTTCAGCAAGTTTCTAAATTGAACAATACAGAAATTTTAGACCATTGGCAAGAAAATTACTCACGATCCCCTTTTGAAGGCTTGTTTGTCTTCCCAGTACAGTATATTCTCTTTTATATGGGATATAATGCACAATGTGGTTCAGACTGTTAAGTTTCATGGCATCAGGCTTAAGAAGCAATCCCTGCAAATAAATGTTAACAACTGCTAATTTTGACTGCTTTAGTTGACATAACGGATAGTAATGCATACTAACTCTTAATATAAGTGTTTTTGCTTTACAGATAGTTACAAAGCATAGAGTTAAGTGCCGAGTAAGGTGCTGTCTAGTTAATGAATGGAGTACAGTGAAACCTGTTGATAGTGGCCACCCAAGGGAAACATATATTGTGGCCTGTATAGACAGGTGGCTGCTATAGACAGGTTCTTTAACACATGATCTCTCTCTGGGGGGATTATTTTAGTGGCCACTAGAGACAGGTTGGCTGCTTTAGACAGGTGGCCGCTAAGACAGGTTTGACTGTATATGCTGTATTAACTCTTTCAATGCTACATAGCACCTTTTTTTCACAAGGAATTTAATAAATTCTCATATGAGTTTATCTGGCAAAGAAAGGGTTAAGAAGCTCACCAGAATCGCTTGCCGGCCTGGGCCTCGCCTCCCCGGACGTTGGGACACATCTCCTTGGCAAAGGCCCACTCCTCCTCCAAGACGTTCTTGAGACTCATGGAGGCCTGGGGCAGGCGCTGCAGCATGATCATCCTGCTGTGCACATACTCAAAGTACACCTGGGAGAGGGATGATAAAAAAAACAGTGAGAAACAACTATGTGCGCACACATCAATCATGTACGCGCAATCATGTATGCAATCATGTACGCAATCATGTACGAGCCTACGCAAATAAATGCTACTCTTTATTATTGTGTGTGTTATGAATGGCTAAGACATGGGGAGGCACTCTTAAGTTTTCTCCTAAGTTTTCTCTTAAATCCTCTCTTACACACATTCTGGAATACCAAACTTCATGATTTGCATAAATTTGCATAAAGATAAGAGAGAAAACTTAGGAGCGGACTTAGGAGAAAACTTCTGGATCGTTCTGGAATACACTGGTTTACACTTTCCCGGAATACGGGCTCATATTCAGTGGTTGAAATTGCCACTGCAAAACGTTAACAGGTAATACAGGCTCATATTACCCTTTTGATATTTTCGACCAAGTCAATGAGGTAAATACAGGTGTGTCTAAATGACAAATGGACCAATCAGATTACAGAATTTATGAAAAAAATGGCCCACTAAGACATAAAATGCAAACCCATGTACGGTAAAACGATATATGGCCGTTGTATAATCATTATCATTACTACTGCCACTACAGACCTGTAGCATCTCTTGAAGGTCATTCTCGTACTCATCAATGTCGTTGTCGACATGCTCCTGGGCTCTGGAGTCTCCCAGCGTGACGGCGCTCACCATGTCGTGGTAATACTGCTTCACATTGGTACATGCCCCAATCACTTCCTTGCATTCTCGGATCAGCTGCCGCAAAAATGAAATAAAAAGGCCATGTTTTTTCTCGTTTGGTCAGCTATTACAAGAATTTTTTTCCCCTTTCTTTTATCGCTGCAACCCATCTTATCATGCTTATTTATACACTGGAGCTTGAGATCAAATGCACAGTGATTGCAATCAAATGCAATCAGCTCCATACATTGACTGCAGTCTGACTGCAATAGATTGCAATCAGCTGTGGCGTTGATTTCAGGACCAAATGTATTGTGTTTTTTTATTATAGACTGCATTTTTAATGCTGAGAGAAATAATGTGAAGTGAACACTTCAGAAATGTTCATTGTACCAAATTTTAATTTTCATTGTTATTTCATACTGAAATAATTAATGAATTAATTAATTAATTAAAATTAATTAATCAAAATATTCAATTTATAAAATAATTATCTATTTTGTTCAATCCTGATTATGAGTTTATAATGCATTGATTAAACTTTGATTGTAACTCAATTATTCTGGAAGCAATTTTTAAGTTGAGACTGGAAAGAGGAAAAGGTGTATCAACAACAAAAAGTCAGGTGAATAATAAAGAGAAAGTCCACCCTGAAATTAAATTGGTTTAAATAGAAGAAAACTGAAAGCAACATAGAAGTGAAGGTTTTGGCAAAAATCTGTCAAAGGATAAGAAACCTAGGTTTTTCAAAGTTTTCATTTTGTGACATCACAAAATGGGAGTTGCTTTCGCATATATTGTGTGCTGTATGATTCCAAAAATTCCCCTTTTTTTGTTGATGAAATCTTGAATCTTGAAGAGTGTGTGTGTAAAAACATGAGTCTTATGATACATCAAATGCACAGGTAAAACGGTACAAACCCTTTTGCGAGAATGGAAAATGCCAGCAAAATTAGAACACAACTTACAGCGGAGTATCTCGCAAGTGATTTCACAAAGTTAACAATTGGAATATTTGTAACTTTGTTATCCTCTGATAGATTTTGGTAAAACCTTCACTGTTTGTTTTCTTTTTATGTTTTTGCTTTTATTAAAAGCAACTGAACTTCAGGGTGTACGTTCCCTTTAACTTGTAGACTATGGGTCAGGTGTTGGTTACCTGCTGAATGCTGTGTCGAGAGGGGTCCCTCTCTGGCTTGTGCTCCAGCCTGAACCTCAGGCACTCCTGCATCACGTCTAGGGGGATCCGTGCCAGGAACAGATAGGCAGGCCTGATCAACCCAATAACACACACAAATAATGACTTTAACCCTAACGTTACCAGGGCCGTATCTCGTAAAGAGTTGCGATTGATCTGACTCAATCCCATGTCCAATCCCCTATCTGGGCCCTGTTGCATAAAACTTACCATTGATAGTAACTCTACCATCAATGGTAACTACCATGGTAATATTGCTCAACAGCCAATGAAATTCAAGGTTGCCATAGAAGTTGCCATTGATAGCAAAGTTACCATCAATAGTAAGTTTTATGCAACAGGGCCCAGTAGTGTACAGTTACGATTGATATCAATCGTAAGTCAAGTTGCAATCAATCACAAATCTCCTGGTTTTTGAAACCCTATTGGCATTATAATTCACATATTCATGCCAATGGTAATAAGAGAGTTAACTCTCTGTGCAGTACGAAAAAAGTTGAAGGTAAGGGGTAGTAGTGCCTGGTAGAGATTACAATTACCATTAATTGTAACTCTACCATCAATAGTAACTGCCATTGTAACATCACTCAACAGCCAATCAAATTCAAGGTTTCCATAGAAGTTGCCATCAATGCTAAGTTTATGCAACAGGCCCAGGAAGGAATCATCTCAAAATCACAAAATGGTTACAAATCAAAGGAATTCTGGACATGGTGATGACAGCAGGACAGTTCTGCTGTGATGATATCCCATTATCATTACCACTTCGACCCCATACCT
Organism: Arbacia lixula; assembly: GCA_963669155.1. NCBI lineage: Eukaryota > Metazoa > Echinodermata > Echinoidea > Arbacioida > Arbaciidae > Arbacia > Arbacia lixula. The sequence continues at coordinate 19,515,950 of OZ022585.1, forward strand.
TTGAGCAGGGATGTGTTATGGAAGGATAGGAAGTAACTTTCTTTCTTTGAACCCATGTGCCACGCCGCTGAAAAGTTATGTGTGCTGTTCAGGTGTTTGAACAATTATGAACATGATTGTGTGGCAACGGCTTCTCAGAGAGAACAAAAGAAATGTACAGTCTCATTTCGCTTGTCCCGTTCTGTTAATGGCATTAATACTTCCATGAGCATAACAGGTATCAGCAAACACAAATAAACAAGTTTTTCAAGTGCAATATCTCTGTTGCACGCAAACACACACAAATGCCGTTAATGGTAATACACAGCTTAATATATCATTTTGAGAGTGGTTGAATCCCCCAAATGCACAAGATGTCGGAAAGTGAAGAAATTGGTCAATTTTGTAAGTAATACAAATAGCTTAGATGTCCGATTTTTAATGATTCCTCAACACTTTTCGAAACAAAAGCAGAGTAAAGGATCTGTCATTATCTGCCGTTAACTTCTTTATAGTTTGCAAACAAATTTGTCAAAAACAAAACGTCTACAGACAAATGGGAAATTAAACAAATTTCTTTTCAAGTTGACATCAGCTAAATGTCGGCCCGGCACATGGAACATCAGAGCATTGTCATGATTATGGAATGCTTTTGACATTCATGAGCACGCTTTAGAACCCATACAGATGTTTGAATGTATTATGCTTGAGTTTCTACTCCTTCGTAACACCTCCCTGCTTTGAGACACATTTGTTTAATGTATAATTTCTTAGTACTTTTCATATTCCGAGACTTTTTTGATCTGTATGCAAAGTGCTGTGAAAGCACCTCCTCATAAAGATATTGAAAAGAATGGATTGCAATAAACAGGTATTGGATAACATTGGTAAAGACCACAGGACATGTCAAACTGTCAAGGCACAAAGAATGAGAAGCTCACATGAACGATGGCAGGGTCATATCCTGGAACTCTTTGCTCCAGGCTCCATGGGTCGTGAGCGTCTCATGAGGCTGGTCCGTGGGCGGGCACATCGACTCAAAGTACTGAGGCACATGAATGGTGAAATCCACGTCGCTCTGCAACAGGCATGTATGAGAGAAAAAGCAATTTGATTTTAAAACTCAAGATTTGTATTCACACATGTCAAGTTTCGGCGCTTGTTGAGCGTAAGCCCCAGACACACCACATGTACGTCTATCATAATCCTGATCCGGATTGAAGGGAAAAGGACAATTAATTACTTAATATTCTTAATTAATTATCAATTATCAGACGCTGTGATCTTGAGAGCACATTGGTGCAAAATATGCGCATATTTATTGAAATCTTCCTAGCCAGGAAGCACTGCAATCTTTCTAGGCATTGCACATGCCATGGCACAAAGATGGCAGCTATTTGACATAAATCACACTATGAGGAAAGTTTTGACTCAGGTTGAAACATTATTGTTTAAATGCCCCTTTTGTCCACCATCTTCTCCCAGAAAACACCATCTGGATTAAAACAAAAATATCAATTGATGAAATGTCACAAAAATACTACCAAAAAATGTGACATCAAATTAAAATTTCAGGTTCGTTCAGTATGTTTTGTTATAATTTTTAAAGTGCACATAGTACAAGTACATCTACATGTTAGACAATGCATTACAATCTTTAGTTAACCTTTATGTTTGTAAGCATGGAGACATTTTCCTCACCCCAGTTGATATTCTCCTTCTATCTGTGTTGTCTGAGGCCTTCTCTAGGACAAGACGGAGTTTCTTCATAGTCTGCCCAAGCATCTTGTCCAGTCGCTTTGTCATCTTCCTCAACCCCTGATGCTTCAGGCTACGGTCAACGAACGGGCGGTAGATGGACGTTGAGGAATCGTAATCAAAGCTGAAGTGACACTCGCTGAAGATCCTGTTTGTGCGTGGCGATTCTTCAGCCCGTGGACTCTTGGTGTGGGGCGTACTGGCCATTTGAGGCTTTTCAGGAGTGTCTGGATAAGATGTTGGCTCTTCCAACAAGCTGTGATTCACGTCAAATGTTACCGAGCGGTTGCGACTGAGGGACACCTGGGTGGAATGTGTGGAGGACAGACTGTTTGATCTTGAGCCAAATGATACTTCGGAGCAGGTCTCTCGATCATTAAAACAAACCATATTAGCTTGAAGATCTTCTTGACTACTTTGAGGCAATGTGGGCAATGATGCTTTATGATTTGAATTGCTCTCCTCACTTTCTTCAGAGGGTAAGCTTGCATGGTCTGGGTAAGTCACATCATTGTGGTCTTCAGGAATGTCTCTGGAATCTCTGGAGTCAAGTCTGTCATGCGACACATCATGCGAAAGAGACGTTGTCTGAGTGTCACAGGATGTTCCTTGGACCATGTCTTGGGAGTGAGACTGGACACAGTCCCAGTGGCCAAGAGCACCTAGCATTGGTCTCCTAGCTGTCGGTCTGACCATCGGCGTGACTTCATCGTCATCGTACTCTGTGTCAGCCGGGCCATCACCTGGATTCTCTATGCTGTAGCCTGGTAAGTCAAGGTATGGCCACCACAAACCGTCTAGGTCCACTACACCAAGGATCTGAGATGTCAGCTCAAACTTGTGACTGATGTCATTGGTCAGGTTCATCCACAGGCACAACGTCTCCAGCCTCTTCTTGACCTCTTCCCTGCTGAAGTCCGGGCAGTCATTCTGCAGAGCTTTGCTTGACGGGTACAGCAATTGCACTTGTTCAAGTTTCTGAAGGAGAGCATGGATCTTGTACCATGCCTCACATGTGTCTGTGATGTAAGTATTCAGGGCAGCACTGAGCGGCATGCAGAAGCCATTGTCTGACACACTTGGCTGCCTCCTGTAGCCCCCTGGGTTGGGTTTGAAGCACGTTTCACAGGTAACCCCATTCACCTGAGTCGATTCCACCGAGTCGCCCTGAGAACTTGAGGAGGAGCTGCTTGAGTGCACGCCGGCCAGCTTGGCCAGGTTTCTTTGCACACTCTTGAAAGACGATCGTTTCCTATCAAGCGAACACACTGACTTTAGGTTCTTATTGTTCATCATGCTCTGAAACTTGAAGTTCATGATGTCATTGATGACTTCTGTCACCATCTTCCGAGCGTCAATGAGGTATAGATCTTGCTGGTTGATGCTGAGCTCATTGTGGAAGGCCGTCAGCTCCAGCCACAGGATCTCAGTCCACTGCATCTGGAAGATATCCTGGGCCATGCCATCCTGCCTACGGATCCTCTGCGGGATCTCCTGGCTGTTCTCCTTCTTGGCGCTGCCCATTCGAATCAGGGCAGAGAACGTGCGGTGAAACTCCACCCTCTCCGGTGCATACTGCAACTTTGAGAGTGAAGTAGGAGTCTTCTTGGCCTTGTTCCCAGGAGAAGTTGGAGGACTAACCTGCTGGGATTTGACACTACGGAAACACTGCGACGATCCAATCTTCAGATTGGGAGAGGGCAGAGAGTCAAACGGACGAAACACAGGTGTGAGAGGCGGGTGCATTTCCGATCCGTCATACGTAATGGCTTTCTGCTTGAACTCCCGTTCACTAGTCCTGTCTAAGTGGATACTCCTCATCTTTCGCTGATGAAATTTCTGCTTGGTGTTCAGAGGCGACTGCCCACAGTCAGCCGAGTCCATTTTCTTGGTAAGAGATCTCCTGGCCTGGTTGTGGCTTTTGTCCTTCTTAGGCTCTTTCTTTTGCGTACCCTGAAGCACGAGGCGGGGGGGCTTCCCGCCTTTGTTCGTCTGTCTCCTGGCACTGCGGATCTGCCGAGGGGGGGTGGTGCCGTAAAGATATTCATAGGAGCCTGCATTTTCATCAGGGCCGTCGAGACTCCCCACATCATGACTGGATCCAGGATACTCATCCACAAGCACCTCCCTCTCCTCCCAAGCATCGCAGGCTTCTGTTGATGCGCTGGGCTGCTCGGAATCTGACTCATCCTCCTCCTCCCCACTGGGATACCCATTTTTGCCATCTGGTTCCATCCTGTATAAAGAACAGAATCAATCAATAACAATAAGCTGCTTCAATGCTGGACAACTGTTTGTAGTATTGACATTCTCTGGGGTCATTTAATTTTTTACAAAGAAATAGCGGAATCCATCATGTAAGTGAATGAAAAACCAGTCAGATAAAAATCTAGGAAGCAGAAGGGATTTGAACCTGCAATCTATTGCTTACCAGGCAGTGACTAAAACCACACAAGCTACATGTATTTCTAGTTCACAGATCAACACAACAACAACATGGAAACAAATACCAAAGAGTCTGACTCATTACTACTAAAGGGTGAATGCCTAAAATTTCTATGCAAAAATTGAAATCAAAATTCAATGAAAATTTAAATTGCTGCGTGTTCGACGCTATTCCTTACCCACATCGCATATCAAAACAAATCTTGCACTAATTCGCTGTGCATGTGTATACTACAGTGAAGACTACCGTACATGTGTACACTCATGCACAGCTCGTCAATGCAAGATTTGTTTTGATACAATGTACGTACGCGACGTGGGTGAGGAACTGAGTGGCGAACACGCAGCAATTTCGCATTTTCTGGAGATATCTTCCCAATATCTGATAAATATTATCTCATAAAAAACACGTAATTCACTGCTACTATACATTAAAATAAGTTAATATCTTACACAAGCATGAAAACTTGTCAAAAATTATACTTACATGTCTCCCTCAAAAGTAAATATCGCAGAGTCCCCAGCCATTTTTCTGGACAGAGTATGGAACGCGAGAAGTCATGCTTCGCGATAGATCTGCGTTCAAAACTTACAGGGTTTTTTTTTCACCGCTTGATTGATTGATTGATTGATTGGCCTTGTCGAGATTGTAAGTGTCTAGACCGGGAGAACTTTATGTAAAACGCACATGTTCTAGTTAAAATGTATGTATAGACCTAAACATACCTGTTTCACCCACAGTGTTAGTTTGATTTTCCTGCTTCTTCACCATTCTTCATCCCATATATAGCTAGCGCTTATTATTCTGGGCCTAAATCTTTCTCATGGAAATGCGAAATATGTTATTATGGTTTTCATAGAAGAAAATGATGATAATACAACAAAACAGCTGATGATAGGGAATCTAACAATGAAAGTAAGAAAAGGAATAACAGAAATAATATTCATAATAATATTTTCAATAAATGTCCAGCCTATCTTCATTTTGGTAAGATTAATATAATCATACCAAAATAAAGATAGGCTAGACCTATTATGATAGGGGGCGTAATGATCATGATAATGATCACTTACGATTATCATCTTACATCAAGTACATAATTTTTAATTTGTAGACCTCTATTTTTCAATCACAATCAACTGCATGCTTGAAGAAGTGATTTATTGCTAAGTAGGTATATATATATACATATATATATATATATATACTGTATATGACGCGTCAGGAGGAGCTACTGTCAGTTGATAGTCCGCACTTTAATTTCGCGCGTACTCAAAATATTAATCACGCATTAGGACTGTGACGAGTGAAGAGATCAGCGAAACCAAAAAGTACTATCACCTAGAGTGTAACGAACTTTTCTTCTCAGGTGATCAGATGGGAAATACTACGACTCATCACGTGATCAATTCTTGACCAATCCATAGTGAAAACTTTGAGCCCGTTTTGGACAAAAGGTGAATACGCGCTCGCTGCCCGAGCGCGCATCACCAGTCTCGGCTCGAATTGAGTAGGACTACTCCATTATGGCATATAGGGGTGATTGCTTAATTTATGGATTATCCCTCACATGGCTGCACAAGTAGGACACAGGTTCAAATGATTCCAAATGCAAACAGATAGTCATTTCGCATGCATACTCCACACGTTCTTCAGCTATTGACCGCAAGCACTTGTGTTTCATAACATAATTTTAGATATGGGGTTGGTTACAGGGGAAACGTAGCATTGCTCTAAAATCTTCCCTTCAACTGGCGGATCCAGCTAGAGCCTAGCCAGAGCTATCAAGCCCTCATTTCAAACTCAGAGTCAGACGAATGCAAATGAAGTCAAACCTTGTCAGTTTGAAACCATGAATTCCAACACAAGTAACAAGACTAGTAACAATTAAGGGGTCGACATGCTTTATTGAGTTACCATGTTTATTCCCACAAGTGTACGCTAGCTACCAAATTAATCATTTCGTAATAAAGCTGCTATGACTAGTACTATAAAACCAACATATATTTGCACGCGTGGGACCAAGTCTCAGTCACCGTTCACACAATATTCTTTCCGCTGCAGAGTGCAGACAACACCGAAAATATGCGTTTATTTCATTATTTAGCGATGTGTTTGGGAAATACGCTCCATATACTGCATTAAACAATGGGTGAACTTTCAAATATCTCACCTGCATTGTTCTAAATATTCTGGACATTGTTAGAACTTCAAGTAAAGGAACACAAATGTCACAGGAATAATTATGCAGTTCTCGTCGCTGAGTCGTGAGTCCTGCGCGTCTGCAGCGCGTACCTGATTGCGCGCAACGCTCGCGACGCCCCCGCTCTATAATGGAATCGTCGCATTACGTCATTTGCCGCAGTTCTCGTTGCCTTCTTTTCTATTATTGTCTCTCATTAGACAAAACTTTTTGGAACAAAAGTGCAACGAGATTTTACAGCCAATGAGAATAAGTCTTAGATCAAGTTTTAGTGTGAAATCTCTTCTGTCAGAAACCGCTCGCCCCAGACTGACTGCTTGCTTCGTTTGTTTTCTGTAGGCCTACACGTGTGTGATGTACATGTTTGTTCGTCGAATTCGGAGGCATTTCCCATAGACTTCCACCTCAAAAGACGAATGCGTAACAGATTTCAAGCAAAAAGTGCAACGAGACTACTTGATATCCTCGAATTATTGTTAGTTTATCATGTGTAGAAAAGTGTTGGCTTTCAGATGCCACTCGCCCCAAGCGAGGATATTTATGCTAACATGTAAAAAATTAGCGATTTATGACACAATGTCAGAAATCTAACATAAATTTACGTGTTATATCGACGCGCGGACATGCACACGCGCGCACGGTGAGCAAATGTCCACAATGTTTCACTATGTATAGCAACATGCTTAGCATGTGGGATATAAATATATATATCATCCAACAAATTGCCGGCATCAAACGTGGTTTTAAAGATCAAATCCATGTCAAAGTCGTGTAAATTTCTTTACGGCCCCGTTTTTTAAACCCGGCTCGTTGGTTAATTGATACTTCTCGCTGTATCTGGATTGACTTTTGACAGGCTTATTAGGTATCGTTTTTCTCAAATCCTGTTTTGTTTTGTTTCTCACACACCTCATCTAGATATTTTCTTTGTTCGTTTTGAATTTGTAACATCATGAAGTTAAATCCAGCCCACGGTGCTTATTGCAAATTCGTACCAGTTATAGAAATTTATTTTTAGCGTTCCATACACAATTCATGAGCTTGATATACGTAGTGTATAGTTCATTCCGGGAGCCGTATCGATGGCATGGGGCGGGGGGGGGGGGGGGGGGGGGGGCGGGGGATGGAGGAGGAGGAGGAGGGGGGGGGGGAGGAGGAGGTGGGGGAGGGGGGAGGGTAAATGGGAGGGCTGAGAGCCCAATTGTTACCTCCTGAAAAAATGAACAAATGAAACGGAACATTTCGGTTGTTGTTTGTGTGTGTGTTTGGGTGGGGTGGGAGGGGGGGGGGGGGGGAGGGTGCAGGGATGGGAGGGGGAGGTTTTGCAATAAATCAGTTAATAGGTCTATACATTTATGAAATAAACTCGATTTGTAAAGTTTCCCATTTCTGTAGGTGGATCTGCAACTACCCGCTTTAATTGCCAAATTCTTATCTTCCTCTATAAAATCCCGTACGATTTGACATATCTTAACCCTGGGAGGTGAGTTGCTTATTCTACACATAAAAATTAAATTAAATAAAATTATGAGTGCATTCACACATTTGATCCTATTCGAGTTACCTGACAACCCCAAAAATATGTCTTGCCACTCCATGTTTCTTATTTCAACTAATTTAAAATTTTCAATAATATATTGCCATAACTGTTTAACACATACACACATACACACGCACACACACACATACATACGTACACACACACACATACATACATACAGACGCATACACACGCACACACACACGCACACACACACACACACACACACATACACACACCCCTACACATTCTCATGACATACACACACCACATGGAAGTCCACACATACACACAACCATGTACGATGTACAGGTCCTCTAGGCTCATACACACGAAGGTCATGGAAATTACATTATTTTGCTAAATTGTAATAATCATACATTGTACGCCCACTTTTTTGTTGTTACAATATTTGTTTTTATTGATGTGAGCAACATGCAACGTTATGTACACACCTCTGAAACCAACTACTATACAGTTTACACACCCCATCATCCGTTATAGACTGCCACCAAGATTCTATCGCATTACACACAGATACATTTCAGGTTAAAACATCGCATTCGGATATAGAAACTGTAATTCCGAAACGAGGAAATGTGACAATTAATTCCGAGAGATTATGCCGATCATAAAATTTACACAGACACGGGAAGCTCATCGGATTCGTTTGAATAGCATTTGACAAAATTGCCAGTAGCAATTGCTGCATTATCAAGGTACCCGTTATATCATAAGTTTGTCTAGAATATTAATACAATATTAATATGTATTTATAATTACTGAAACAGTTATTGCAAACAAAATGACATTGATGAAAGACAATCTACTGTATTGGAAAGGAAAAAAGCCTTCAAAAGGGTGATCGTGAGCAATCTTCTTGCCAATGCATGGTCTTAAATTCACGTATTGTCCATTTTAGAAACTTGCTGAAAGTTATGTGCCCTCAAATGATCCACATTTTGAGTAATTAGTGACTAAATCACAAATCTTCAATTGTTCGGGCCGAACATTTTGAGGATTTGTGATTTAATCACTAAATATTCCAAATAGACAATACATGAATTTAAGACCATGCATAGGCAAGAAGATTGCTCTTCACGATCACCTTTTTGAAGGCTTTTTGTCTTCCCAGTACAGTAGATTCCCTAATAATTTTTATGGTAGGTGTATGATAGTACATGTGTAATGATAACACAACAAAAATGACGAAAAAAAAATATAGCAATAAAAATGAATAGCATCATGCGTTTTTGTAAATAATACTATGCGCCTTTTTTATGCGGTACCATGAACAAACTGGAAAGTTTATGAGTAAGCTTGAAATCAATTAACATTTTGGCGGTGGTGATGACATCACACAAAGGGAATAAACAGGCTCATTAGCAATGTGCGAATGCACTTGTATATCTTCACCTGGCTCATAGCACTGCCTTTCACTTAGTCCCATGTTCTTTTTAAAATGAAAAAAAGTCACTTGGTCACTCACAAATAACCTCGAACAAGTATTTTGTGAGACAGATATGCATGAAATTAGAATATACTGTGAATATGCCAATCAATCATTTTACAGAGCATGACCCCTGATCATACCGACCAGTCATGCAACGTATTTTTTAGAATCAGCATTAACAAACAAACTTTGAACATAACATCAAATTTTCTTGCTTACTTTCTATAATCGTTGTCATATGAAGGATAAAGGTTGGAAGGAAAGCAAAAGTAGCAGTAATCAATTATAGCAATACTATCTTTACTGAGTGATTTTGATTATAAAACATGAATCTGTGTAGCAATTCTTTACACTATCGAACTTTTTCAAACAAAATTGGTGTGATGTGTTATTTTTGTTCACGTTTGTTGGGAATCAAAACATTAAAAAATAAAAACTTTGTTTTTCGAAACAACGAGCGCAAATTTGATATTTATCCACACAATCTATACATGCTCTGTGGCCTAGTCAACGTCAACCTTTGCTTTGAGTCGAGGTCGTCGTACCGTTACTTTCTCCTCTTTCTTCTCTTCTTCCTTCTTCTCTTCCTCCTTCTTTTCATCTTCCGTTTCAACGTCGACTTTCGCTTTAGGACGTGGTCTCCGCATCACTGTTTCTTCTTTTTTTTCTTCCTTCTTCTCTTCCTCCTTCTTTTCATCTTCCGTTTCAACGTCGACTTTTGCTTTAGGACGTGGTCTCCGCATCACGGTTTCTTCTTTCTTTTCTTCTTTCTTCTCTTCTTCCTTCTTTTCGTCTTCTGTTTCGACATCAACTTTCGCCTTTGGACGTGGTCTCCGAACGACTGATTCTTCTTCCTTCTCCTTTTCTTTTGGCCCTTCATCTTTTTTGTCATCTGTCTCGACATCCACTTTTGCTTTCGGCCGAGGTCTTCTGGCAACCGTCTCCTCCTTCTTGTCTTCCTCTTCTTTGTCTTTCTTTTCTTCTTTGTCGGCATCATCTTTGACATCAATTTTAGCCTTTGGCCTTGGTCTCTTGATAACAGTTTTTTCCTCTTTCGCGTCCTTCTCCTCTTCTTTACTTTCATCCTTATCGGATTTTGATGACTGCCCTTCTTTCTTGTCGTCTTCCTTTTTCTTCTCTTTTTCCTCTTTTTTGCTGTCATCTTTTTCCGCCTTTTTCTCGTCTTCCTTTTTCTCATCCTTTTCCTCATCGACGTCTACCTTTGCTTTCGGCCTTGGTCGTTTCATGACTGTCTCCGTCTTTTCCTCTTTGGAATCCTCCTTCTTTTCTTCTTTCTTCGACTTATCTTTTTCTTCGTCTTGTTCTTTTTCAGATTTCTTGTCTTTGTCTGCATCCGTCTTTGCCTTAAGCTTGGGCTTTTTCATCACTTTCTCTTCTTTTACTTCTTCTGTGGTTTCTTTTGTTGACTTTTCGGCTTCCTTGCTTTTCTCTTTGTCATCGTCTTTATCTTTCTTTTTGTCTTTGTCTTTTTCTTCTTTTTCACCTTTTTTGTCCTTCTCATCTTCAATCTTTGGTTTAAGCTTTGGCTTCTTCAGCACTTTCTCTTCTTTTATTTCTTCTGAAGATTTATCCTTGCCTGTCTCTTTTTCATCCGACTTGTCTTTCTTTTCATCCTTCTCTCCTTCATTTTTCTTGTCATCCTCCTTTTTAACTGGTTCTTTTGAATCGTTCTTTTCTTTTGTTTTATCATCATCTTTATTTTTCTTTTCGACTTCCTTGTCCTTTTCGTCTTTTTTGTCGTCTTTTTTGTCGTCTTTTTTGTCCTTCTCTTTACCCTCTTTTTTGTCAACGTCGACTTTCGCTTTTAATTTAGGTTTCTTGATGACCTTTTCTTCTTTTGACCCCTTTTCATCTTTCTTTGCGTCTTTCTCTGCGTCTTTCTCCTTTTCTTCCTTTTCTTCTTTTCCCTTGGCTTTCTCCTTCTCTCCTTTCTCCTTGTTCTTATCTGATTCTTTATCCTTCTTGTCAACTTCCACCTTTGCCTTCAGCTTCGGTTTTCCCTTTTCTTCCTTCTTCTTTCCGTCATCTTTCTCCTCCTTTTTGTCATCCTTTTCCTCCTTTTTATCATCGTTCTCCTCCTTATCATCGTCTTCTTTCTCCTTATCTTCTGTTACTTCTGCTTCATCCGGTTCCTTTTTGTCTTCTTCGCCCTCTCCCCCTTCTTTTTCCTCGGCTTTCTTTTCCTCCTCCTCTTTTCCTTCCTCCTTTTCTTCATCCTTCTTTTCCTTTGCCCGCGCTTCTTCTTCCTTCTTCTTTTCGTCGTCAGCCCACCCAGGAAGTTTCAGGAACTTCTTAAGGTGCTCCATTTCCACCGCCTCCTCGAAGTCTTGGTAATCCTGCAAAAAGAAATAAATATAAATGGTGATGAACACACTTTCGAATAATCATAATCGTTATCACTTATCTGTAGACAGCAAAGTCTGTGAATAAAGACTACTCCGCTGCCCGAGGGAAGAGACTAGCCTAGGTACGAGGCTGTGAGGTGCATGGACACAACCCAGTCCGTTAACAACTATGTCTGGTAACACAGACTATGCCCCAATCCAATCCTCGCTGAGAGGGGAGGAAGGCAGAGGAGCTATGATGCCATAAGGGCGTAGTCTGTGTTACCAGACTGGGTTATGCTCATGCACCTCACATCCTAGCCTAGTACATGTACCTAGGCTAGGAGGAGACAGAGGCGATCCAGTCTTAGAACACAGGCTAGGGTTGATACGGGCTGGGACATGATAGAGATCATGTCCCTGATACGGGCTAGCGGTATGCGTTCGTTCATTCGGTGATCACTGTAACCGAACCTAAATTGCAGTAGCAATGTGGAAGGGTTCTGTTATTTTGTTTGTTATGAATGGGTGGTTTTGAACGTAGAATATGTTGAATTTGGAGCGGGGTGACAGTTCATTAATCTAATATGATGTATATCACCGTCATCATCACCATCACCACCACCACCACCATCACCACCACCACCACCACCACTACTACCATAACCATCACCCCCACCACCACCATCACCACCACCACCACCACTACCACCTCTACTACTACAACCACCGCCACCACCACCATTACCACTATAAACTGAATCTTAACACGATCACCATCACCATAACCATCAGTACCAGCACCACTACTATAACCATCACCACCAACCCCACCTCCAGCACCATCAGCAGTAGCAGCACCGTCACCATTAAACCACTACCACCACCACCAGCAGCAGCAGCATTGATGGTGGTAGCTACCCACCCCGCAGTACTCGTCCCCGTTGGCTATGCGTGGTGGGATGGCCTTGGGGTCTCCGCTGATCTCCCGCATCTTGTCTCGGGCGCCAGGGTACATGGCGAGGTCGACGTACTTGATCTCGTAGTCGAGTAGCTTCCGTCTGCTGTCCAGCACCATCATCACCTTCTGAATCTCCTTCATCAGCTGCAAATTGGCAATTGTTAAATTCATGCTTGTTTAGACTGGTTTAGGGCGTTAAGTGCGTACGCATAAAGCAACATATGGCTAAAGGATGTCAAACCTTCAGAAAAAGGTTTCGTAACATGATAAATTTTAAATGTTCATGCCAACCCCGACCCACCCCAACACACACAAACACACACAAACACACACACACACATACACACACACACACACATACACACACATACACACAAACACACGCACACACACATACACACGCACAAACAGACACACACACATAAACACACACACATACACACACATGTAACCACACACAAACTCACACACTAGCACATCTCTTACCATTACCATCAAATTTAATATCAAACTTCTTTCTATCTCTCAGAGTCATAGTTCTATACTCTCTACGGTTTGTTCATGTTTTAAAAAGTAGTTCATCCTAAATACGTCTTGCACTTAAAGATACGATTAATCGTAAGTCCGCAAATTAGATGCAAAAAGAGGGAACGGTTCTTTAAATGAGATGGAAGAGATAAAGCAAGGAAGAAGGAGAAAGAGAGAGAGAGGGATAGACAAAGTGAGAGGGACAAATACATACAGAGAGACAGTGAGAAGGAGAGATAAGGTAGGAGAGGAAGAGAGTGTGAGAGCGGGAGGGAATTGTGGAGGAGGAGAGAGAGAAGGAGAGAATGTAGCAGAGGGAGAGAATGTGAGAACGGGAGAGAAGATAGAGAGAGAGGAGAGAGAGAGAGAGAGAGAGAGAGAGAGGAAAGAGACAAATTGAGAGCGACAGACAGGGGTAGAGGGAAAGACAGAAGCTGACGCGCGTGCGTGCTGAATAGACCCTGAGGTATCCGTGGAATGTGAGATCTCATGTCAGCCAGATCACGTGATCTGCCGTAGATAGCAAACTGGACGCGTAGTATGGACACGCATTACTCCAATCTGTCTATGTACTGTGCTGTAGGGTTGGTAAATAGGTGTAGCTGTTGGTATATTACATTCGAATGATGATTGTTAAGCTGCTGGATTTAACACACGTACCACTCGGTCAGACTTAGGCCTAGTATTAGCACTGTCCTGTTTCATGTTGACGTGAAATTGACTAACATTAATCAAAAGTTTGACTGAGTTTGAAATATACATGTCTCCTACTCTTGTCGGAGCCTGTGTGATTATGTAGAAATATAATTTGAAATAATTTCATACAATCAATGTAGTAGATCGACATACACTTATTACGGACATCAATTTAATGGTTCATATTTTACAGAATATGTTTTTAATATTATTTAGTAATGTCATATTACTAAATTGATAGCATAGTATACAAACGAGTAAGTCACTGCCCAGTTTTAAATAGCCATAAAATTATATTCACATTTATTTGCTTCGAGGAAAGGAAACGAGGGATGGGAAACTTTAGATCGGCGCACTTCTTGTTCATTTGCTGGATATTTCAGGGAGAAGTGACTTGCTAAAAATTATATCCTTACTCTTGAAACAGAAAACAAGAGGTTGGGAAGCACTTTTGCAAGCTCATTTTCATCTGGGAAAGTAATCCTCCTACATACACCGCCCAGCTCTTGCTGCCGAACCGTCCATCTCTTAACGCGCCCCGTTTACAGACACCAATCGTCATGATCGTCCCCCGTATTGATGCCATACGACCTTGTGGGCGCATCTACGCCTGCCGCTCTCAGAACTGCGTTGGAAGACTCGCCTGTCTTTCCAAACTATTATCTCCTCGTATCAGCAGGAATAATTACAAAAACAAACATGGCTTCTGTCTTACCTGATAAGTGGACGTGTAGGATGTGATGTAGACGGTGATTACGTTCGACATTTTGGCGCTTTTGAGAGGGCGCGACAAGACGAAAGAATTAGAAGATGAACGCAGTGAGTTGGATGCGCTATCTCAGTATGATGTGGATGGACCCCACCCCTCCTTTCTCTCGCCCCTCCCCGCTCCCTTCTCCTCCGTCTCCCTCCGCCCCCCCCCCCCCCTTTTCCCTTGTGTAAGAGTGCGCGCGTGTGTGTGTCTGTTTGTGTTTATATCTCCTTTCGTATATTTTTCTCTCGAAGGTACGTTCACACGGCAGTTGTTTACCGCTACTGGTTGCAACAAAGGTAATTAAAATGGGAGGTCTACCTACGCAATGTGAATGCACCATTACACTGAACCAAATGGTCAAGTGCATATCCATGCTGGACGATGAAGCGAATCCCGGTCTGGAAAAATAGAATCCAGACTACATTGATGGTTCTCAAAATGACCATCGTGCGTATAAACGTTCATTGTAGTTAGACATGTTAGATACGTCGCGAATATTCAGGCAAATTATTTAGTAGAGCGCGACGCAGTTAAATGGATAGGCTACATCCAAAATGATGGGAAAAGGCGTGAAATCGGTTCTTTTCTGATGCAACTTAAAATCACCGTGCTTTGAGAGCCTGCACCAGTTATTGCAACAATATTCCCGATAACTTGAAATTATTTACAATAATTTTGTACATTTAAAGTACATTACCTCTTATAAAGTCTGCATGCCAATAACATGCATCTAGCTTGTGTATGTTTCCCTGCATACATTGTACATCATGTGGCGTTACATTAATATTAAAAATGTTCTCAGTACCTTTTGTTGTGACTTGAAGGGGAATGCAGTAAATATGTTTAAATCGACAGCACTCTCCCCACCCTCTCTCTCTCTCTCTCTCTCTCTCTCTCTCTCTCTCTCTCTCTCTCTCTCTCTCTCTCTCCCTCTCTCTCTCTCTCTCCCTCTCTCTCTTTCTCTCTCTCTCTCCGTGGCACACAGTCCACGGTGAGGGGAATAGGAGTAGAGTGATAAGTGTAATTGATTGTCGAGTTTGTTTTTTTATTAGAAGTTTGCAACAGCCAGGGAATCAGGCCATCCTTGGCCCGTCCAGGTATGTGGAAATCCGTGTCCCCGGTCGGTCAGACCTCTCGATATCGATGGTCAGACCCCAGCACTCGTTTCTCATTATGTCTGCAGTGAGCGCCAGCTGGCGCTATTTCTTTTTTCCCCACTGGCATGTACTTTTTGTATTTCTGTATATTTACAGATCTCCACTCATACAAGACCCACAAAAGAAAATCCACTATGCCATTCTATGTAAATATAACAGATTAGTTTCTAAAGGGTTACGAAGCAGCACCTTCACCTTAAACTGTTTGTTTATATTAAAAAAAATCTTTATTCAGATGGTTAATTTATATTGAAATAATTTACATAGAAAATATGTTTTTACTGTAAAAATTGTGTTTTTTTTTAAATAATTGTTTTTTTCCTGCCAATTTGCAGAATTGTACCACAACTTGTGTACTTGATGAATATGTATTTGATTTTTTTTAATATTAGTTTGACACATATGGAAAATATTTTTGTATCTTTATATCATTTTGTATAATTATGAATTATGAAAATCTGAATAAAGGCAAAAAAGCTTTAAAAAATTGTATTGTATGAGAGCCGGTGCAGAGTTTGAACACCCCCCCCCCCCCCCCCCCCCCGTCTCCACTGCGCTGTAACAAAATGTGACTGCCCTGGAAATCAAGTTAGGCCATGGCCCCAGAGGGGGCATGTCTTAATTCCAAACGATGATTTCTATACGTCTTGTTTCAACCTTGTACTGCATGTTCTTGGGTATATGCTTAGTGAATGTTGAATTTATTTGTGTACTTCATTAAATGTTTGCTGTCATCACCATCAACATGATCGATCATCATCGTTACACCGCATGGTCATCATCAGCCCCCCCCCCCCCCCCTAAACACACACACACACATACACATACACACACACACACACACACAAACACACACACACATTATTATCACCATCAACATGATTACCACAGTTATACTGGTTATCATCACCGCCCCCACCCCCCACCCCCCCCCCCCCCACACACACACACACATTATCATCACCATCACTATCAACATCCGTCAATACCACCACTATCATCACCACGGTTACCACTACGTATCATCATTGGTATATAGTACCAGCATCAGCACCATCCTCGTCCTAGCACCATCGTCACCATCATCCATATCGGCTGCATTCTCATCACCATCATGAGCATCATCGTTGCCATCGGCAACAGCATTATGATCACCATAACCATCACCTTCATCACCACCACTATCACCACCGTCACAGTCACAGTCCCCTCCGGCCCACTATCACCATTATCAACATCATCGCAATCACTTTTAATATCATCCCCATCCCCTTCATCATTATCATCACTAACATCTCCGTCACCATCCTAGCCAAGCTATCATTATCATCACCACAAACGTCAGCATCACCACCATTGCTTTAATCACACATTCATCACTGTTATAACCACCATCATCAATATCACCATCAACATCATCACCATCAGATTCATCACTTTCTCAACCAACATCATTATCATCACCACTTTCATCAGCCTCCCTCCATCAGCATAATCATGACATATTCATCATCATTACAACCACCATCACCAACACGACCATCAACATCATACATGTAGCCATCCTAACTCATTTCACGAACAAGGGAAGAATCACAACTTTCAAACAGTGAAATATTTGGTACAATCAAGTTCATTTTTGTTCCAATTATTGAGTTGCTGATGTTGTACACATCCAATACAGCTTAATTGTAAATGCATTACACACATGTAATTTTGAACATGATAAGTGTGCAGTGATGATTGTATGTGAGATCTGTATTGTGAATGGCTGCAATTTGAAAACGAAACTTCAATTGATCTTAAAAGAAATTCAAGCTGAAAGTTTAACATGAATAAGTTGTTTCAATAATACAGACTGATTATACATCCCATTCTCAACATGTCCTATGAAATGATCCGTTATTCACACAAGGCCACTGACCATTGTTCCAAATTTTATTTGGTAAGATATGCTTCTTTTGTGATACATCTACAACGTGTTAGCACAGCACATGGAATTTGAACAGCCATACATAAAAATTTGGTACAGGGCTGATATGGTAATAATTTCCCGACAGACACATTTACATGTACATTACATGCATGTAATGTTGTAGTATCTATCATTACACTGCATCGGATGCAATTAGTACATTAGGCCTACATTTCTTGCATTATGTCACACATTTTACATCAGTTTGGTTTGATAATGGCAAGTCAATGAAAGATCTCACTGAATATAATGTAGATGTACAGAGAAAAGGAGATGGGGGTGAGAACGAAACAAAGACACGCACAGAATTAACTACATTTGCTACAGAAAAAATAAAAATACTTCATGGAATGTTACAGGTTAATAAATTGATGTGTCTACTTTGATGAAAGTATCCTGTTGATTTCTTCTGGTGTATAAGTGTGTTAACAATATAAACAGCACAGAATGTGTATTACTTTTCTTTAGAGTGTAAACATACACACATTGCCTATCATATGTAGCATGTTTCCAAAGTGATCAACATTGAATCTATCAAATCTTTAAAAATGTTGCAGGTACCGGTACCCAGTGCTTGGTAAGTTTTGTAAACATGTGGTATACTAGTACACAGCATACAATATGATATATGTGTCAGGATCAAATAAACCCCAAAACACTCTAGTTAAATGAGAGTACATGTACATGTGGGAGTGCTATCACATTTTTCATTAACAGCTCCAGAAATTATTTCTCACAGGTGTTTTGTACATCAGGATATTCTTCGTTTCACATAAAAGCACCAGATATGGAAGAAAAAAAAATGCTCAGAAAGCACACATTTCTTCAGAAATATTCTGGTAAGAAATCATGACATGTAAGGGTGTGCATAATAAAGGCCAAACAGGGCGGTTAATTTTGGTTTGGTCCACACTTATTTACATCATGTACATATGAACATGCATACATGCATGAACAGTGCAGATGTTACATGTATGTCCCATAGTGAATGCTTATAAGACTAGCAGTAGTCTGTAACTTAATCCACACAACAGTCGGAAATGAGGACACATGGTACTCTTTTTCTCCTTCATGTATAAATCCATTTGCACAAGAATACTACCTGTAGGTTACTTGTGTACCAAAAATGTTTTTCTTTCTATATAAAAGTAATACAATCACCATACATCCTATTATAATCATTGTTTCTCAATTTATATGCACAAGTGAAAGAAAGTGCCACAAAATGAATCAAATAATTAAAACTTATGTTTGTGTGTGTGTGTGTTTGTGTGTGTGTGTGTGTGTGTATGTGTGTGTGTGTCTGTCTGTGTGTGGAAAGCAATGCAAGCAACATTTAACATAAGACCAAAAATAAATGAGAATAGTAATTCATACATGTCATCTACTGAATCTGATGCACAGCAAAGAGTATGTACATAGCCCCATTACACCATATTTCAATTAAACTAGCGTTGCTATAAATTCTTATGACATATATGTAAGTTTAGTCCTACTATACAGGAAGTGAAAACAAGAAACACTGGACAGACATGTAATACAAAAAAGTGTAATCCTAATCATACCTATAATATTGCAATATCAGGCATTACAAGGAGTATCTCTGGATCTTAAGGATGAATGTTTGCTTTTGAAAAAGAAGGTACATGGTTTGAAGTGAAATGAGCTATTGCTAGTACTTAGAAACATGCACATTTTGTGATACAGGACAATGATATGAACATACATGGATGATATGGTCCAGATTCTATCCTCTAAAGAATAATCCATTAATAAAAATTGCAATGTGATCAAGTGACAACCATTCTCAAACAGGCCACAAAATCAAAGTTTGAGGTGTTTTTTTAATAAGGAATTCAAATCTCCCCCCCCCCCCCATGAATTCAATTGACATAAGTCGAAGGCACAAACAAAATATTTAAAAGTACACTGGTTTTACAGTTTTCTGGGTAAAAAATGATCTGCATATTGTATCTTACTTCTCCTCATTTTTTTTTTACTCAAATCCATTAATATTTTAAATTCATTGATATATTCAGTGGAATGTTTTAAAGGCTAGAGTGATTACGAGACCGTTATTTTGGAGGAAGTAGAGTACCTGCATTGATCAGGTCCTGCCATGAACTTTGGAAATCAGGTAACTTCGTATAAAGACTAAACTTGTACTTCAATAATCATAATTTTTTATTCATAAAATATACATACACAATTTGCAGAGCATGGTCTGAAACCTCACATCCTCTCACCATCACATGAAATATTACTGCAACAAACTCTCCCAAGTCTAACTCTTCATGAACATAACCCAGCATACACATACTCTCATGTTAGTAGAAAATAATGGAAAATAAAATGTTTAAAGATATGTACGTATGTCACGCACTTGAAAGAAGGTTCTCTTCTAGCTCTACTACTGTTTAAGGAAGGTGTTACAGGGGGTGGGGTCTGGCAATTACTTCAACTTGAGGAATGTTTCAATATCTTCAGCCTCCACCGCTGCTTCAAAGGCCTCACTATCCTGCAGGCACAGAAGAAAAGAGAACAATTTATTTATGAAAGTACGTCAATTTGCATACCAGCATCTGTTAGCTTCTAATAAATATGCTATGCTCATTCATTTGGGCAAGGATGTTTAAGCACATGGATATACATCGCTTTGAAAAAGGTTTGATGCCGCCACTTAATATTCATCACTAGCAACTGCTCTCAACAATATGATGCGATTGCGTCACGTTCACCTGCCTTTTATAATAAGTCATACGCATTCCTATACATGCATACATTTCAGATTTCGCTGCTGAACTTTTAATTTTGTCACTAAGTGCTTAATATTATGTAGTTAATAAGGACAAGCAAATACAAAATTTGATACTTTTTGAGATGGAAATACGAGCATGGGCGCGGTTGGCCACGTTTTTCATGTTACTTGTCCGAAAGGAAAATATCTGAAAGTAACGTTTCATGCAATTTTGTAAGCAGGCATGATGCGGAACATTGTGAAATTGAGACTTTTATACTGCAACTTGATATCATGTTTAGAGCCTTTTTGCCATATTGTAACACTATTAATCAATTGAATCTTCATAGATGCATCGTAGGTATTATATGTCACAAATGCGCAAGCATATGGGGTGAGGATATTTCACCAAATTCTTCTGCGCATTCGATTTTGTTTCTATACGTCAAATCCAGGCAAAAAACATCCAGAGAATCGGCGGCATCGCACATGGGGATCAAAGAGAAAATCTTTCTAAAGCGTTCTTTTGTGACTAGAAGGAGAGTACAATGAATATGCATTAATTAAATGGCAGCTGGATATCAATGTGCTTAAACATCCTTGATTTTTTTTTTTTTGGGGGGGGTGACATGTTGTCATGGAACATTTTGATGGCTTTACACTTTTCATTCAGGGGGGGGGGGGGGGTTAAAATACTGTCACTAAATTACAAAACTATATCCTAAATTGGTTCTATACTCACTCCACAGTATGTATCTCCATTGCAGATTTGAGGAGGCAAGCCGGTCGGATCCTTCATGATCTCTCTCATCTTCTCCTTCATACCCGGTGACGATGCAATGTCGACCTCTTCGTAGTCAATTTTCTTGGATGATAATACATTATTAATCCTTTGTTGTTTTTTCTTGATCTGTAATGGAGACAAAAGTCAGTGGTTTGTTGTTGGAGCTTTGATGTGAACAAATTTTCAAAGGCACCTTTGCACACTCAACAAATGTTTTTTTTTTTTTTTAAGAAGGTGCATGTAGGCCTACAACATTTGAATTAAACAGTGATGCTGATGCATATCAATTACTGCAAAAAAACATATATTGCAATTTAACAACACCCACCAAATGATTTTTTTTTACATACCCACCCTCTGCAGAGTAATTTAAAGTGCAAAACAAAAGAGCAGATCACTTCATTTTAGACTTGTACCATAATCATTTTAACATTGTTTCAATGTTTGGTCTGAGCTCTGGGATTCTTATAATGTAGACCCATGTAGAATATGGACCAGTGACTGTATGTATAACAAATATGATCAATTCTGTATTAACTGCCCCTTTTCACCATTAAATTTCATATCAAGATGAACAATTACTTATCAAATGAAGCCCCCCCCCCCCCCCACCATATATGATTAAGTGTTCTTGCAACATGTACAATTAATGCCAATTAATCACAATAATCCATAACCCTTCTTTAAAATACAAATGTTTTTACTTAATATGGCTGGATGAATAATGAACTAAATGTATCTTAAAGGGGATACATGTATACTGTACTGGGAAGACAAAAAGCCTTCAAGAGGTGATCACGAGAAATCCTCTTGCCAGTTGTCTTCAATTCATCATTGTCCATTTAAGAAACTTGCTGAAAGTGATTTGCCCTCAAATGATCCACATTTGGAGTAATTAGTGATTAAATCACAAAATCCTCAAAATGTTCAGGTGGAACATTTTGAGGACTTGTGATAAAAATGTGTCACTAAACAGAGCATTAACTGATTTTTCTAAAATCACCCTATAAGCTAAAAGTTCCCATATAATGTTGGTAACAGAACAAACACAATTGTTGCAAATTAGCCTACCCCATTACCAACATTATATTGGAAAAATTTGCCCAGCTTTGCTAGCAGTCCATCCCTTTCCAAAATGATCAAAGTCTTAAAATGTATTTTATAATTTGGGTGGTCCTTGAAATATCCAAAAAATATACTAAAAAGTGGTGATTTAAGAGCTCAATGAAACATTTTGAATCCAGGTTACCACGAATTGACCCAGATTGACACAATGTCCATGTTTATTTTTTGTTGAATCATGCAGATTCTCAAAAAATCTCTGGATAAGTATGAATGCACATTTTAGCTTTGAATTTGAATCAAAAACATATTTGGATGAAAAGACAGCATGCTAAAAAAAACTTTTAGATCTATAACCTTATGGACATTTTGAGCGAGCTAGATAGATAGAAACTAAATTGTTTTATTTTCTTCCAGTATACAGCACTAATGCAGAATAAATGAGTCCTAAGCTTTATCAATTGCATGGGAAATATTCCTGAAAAATGGAAAGTCATTTAAAAGTGACTGATGATTTTCACTAAATTTTCCTTAATGCTATGTCTGAACAAACACATAATTTCAATAGCTGAAAAAAAAAACTTTTTTCTAAATTGGGCCCATTTTTTTTTTTTTTTTGTTATCATTTTGATATGATCCTTTTTTTAATACTTTCCAGGGTGATACAATTACAAAGTTGTTTCTCGATTGTCATTATTTTCAACCTTGGCTTGGGTAATATTTTTCACAGGATTGCCGAAGTGCTGAAGAGGGCGAGTGATTCACTCTGGGCGAATCATACTAGAGTCTGAACTCTGAAAAGCTACATACACTGGATTGACTGGAAAAGTCTTGAACTGAGTTACACTCTACCCGGAAGTTAGTACGGCCCACGTCTAAAGTTAGCCTACACTACAGCTGCTGCTGTACGCTACCGACGCAACTAGCATAGCAGCTAGCGCTCGCGGCCGACCGCACCCCCTTAGCTTCGTTAGAATCGCTAGCTTGCCTGGTAGACCGACTGACCGACAGGTCGCGTCTATGGTCTCGCACGAATGCGGTGGCGGACATCATCTTTTTTATTGAAATTAGATAATGCAAACTATTCTTACTTCCATGTTGCTGCTGACTGACGACATGTATAATGTGATTTTGCCGGCCATGGTGAGTTTTTGCGTTCTGAACAGCAACAATACACGGGATAGAATGGTAGCTCAGTGGTTCGCCTTGGTTTCCAATCTGGGCATGCGACTAAATGCATACACAATAGTAATGTACATGTACGTATACAGGGATGGGATCCGTTGATCACAACACTAGCTAGCACCCTAGCTCGAGCTCGCTCCACGGTACGGTACGGTGGCTCGCATAGTTCAGTGCTTGCGCTCGCTCAGGACGAGCTGCAAATATAATACAGCAGATGGCGCTCGTCAATATATCGCCCACGTACACAACACTGAGGTTGAATAATGAATTTGAATTCATTGACATAGGCCTATCATGGTGGTGATATTTTGTCAAAACAGTCGTACTGATTCACAACGTCTTTTTTTTTTTTTTTTTTATATAAAAAGGAATACAATTTCATAATGGAAAACACATACTTGTACATGCAATTAATGTTTTCCAATCAACAAACCCCTTAGACCAATCTTTCCAGTCGTGTGAAATATCTATCTGTAGCCTGTAGGAGAACACCGGAAGAGTTTTCCAATGCGCCCCCCCCCCCCCTCTATCTCTCTCCCTCTCTCTCTCTCTTTAGGTTATGGTGGAGATACGTCGATGATGCTAATGAATGGAGAAAAAGTACATCAACATCATTCATCAAGTTCATTGAAGAAGATGGGGTTGAGATCACATAACATTAAAGTTTTTAGATTAAAGGTCAATTTATCTATATAACGACCTTAGTGTCTACCATATACGAACCCAACAAAGACGATTAGTCACCTATAGAAGAAAGGACCGTGAGTAGAATGCATGGACTGGACAGGTCTTAGGTGAAATGGAAGGTCATCGAATGACAGATTGATGCAATAAGCCGTTTTCGCAATTCATTCACAACTTTCCACCTACCTGCCTAGTGACGCGTTATTCATCTGTACTTTCGCGATTCAGTTTCGATAGATGGAACGCACTCTAAATCTATAAGTTGTTGCTACTCGGACAAACCTAGGGCAAGTTTCGGGGTTACCATTAGTAACTTATAGTTTAAAATACGTGAATGCACTTTGCATACGTGACGAAAATTGTTCAAAAGGGCTCAGTACTTGGAATCCATTTTGCATACATTAGTTGTTGCTATGTCCGGCAGACCTCGGGCAAGCTTTCCAGTTGTCAGGGGCATGCAACCCTTGTTAAACTGGTATGCATATGATTTGAATATGTTAGTAAACCGGACTATTGAGATAGGGCACAGTTCAGCGATTCAGCGGTGGTAGACGACGCACTTAATACTGGAGACAAGATCTATTGAGATAGGGCACAGCTAGTTCAGCGATTTGAAGTAGTTTGGGGCCACGTAATTTGGAGAAAGAATTCCAAACCAGAACGCAATATGGACTCTGTGTGTGCCCCAGTGATCAGCCAAGCACTGAGCTCAGAAGAAATCAACTAATTCCGAAGTATACGGCCGGGGACCGTATTAAAGTAGTCAGCACTGACAAGTTGTCTTTCTCCGACAGTTACCATAGTAACAGTCAGAGACCAGCCAGTCAAAACCGAGGATTTCACTGAAAGTGTTGCTACTATTTAGTCAGTGCTGACAACGTTCATGAAACGCTCCAAGGTCTATGTCTTTTTCTTCTAGCTTCCTTATTATTTTCGAGATTTACCTCTTCCTGTATCAGGCGCGTATTAAGGGGGAGGGGGGGGGGTGCACCCTCCTATTTTTTGCTATTAATGTAATTTATATATTTCTTATTATTGATGTAAGGGGATTTTTCGGGGGAGGGTGACCCCCCCCCCCCCCCTTTCTGTTTCCTTTTTCCTTTTTTTCTTTTTCTTATCCTTATCATTATCTTGTTCATTTTGCTCGTGTCTCCTCAGATCGAGGGCGGTCTGGCAGACGGACGGCACCCCTACCTAATAATGAAATGACGCAAGAAATTGTGCAGCGCCGGAAAAGAAATGATGGTTATTACAAAAATCCATCAAAGAATAAAAAAGCTATGAGCTTTTGAATTTTTTTGAAAGGTCCTCTCACATAATTTTGTGTGCTGTATGATTCCATAAATTGCTCTTTATCTGTTTTTGACAACGAAATAAACTTTAATAGATTTAATAAATTTATATGTGTAAAAAATGCGTTTCTACTGATGTTTAAAATGCATAGGTAAAAGGATGCATATTTTTTTTTTGAGAACGTGGACATTTCCCCAAAACATGTGCACAATATATTGGAGAGCACTTCGCACGTGACGTCACAAAATCAACATTTGAAACAATTGTAACTTTCTTATCGTTTGCCAGATTATAATCAAACCTTCACTGATATGTTTCTTTTGTGATCGATTCTGCTTTTATTAAAACCTACTTAATTTCAGGGTGAACTATCCCTGTAAACACGCAAACGTTTCTCATTTTTCAGGACGGGCTGGAACTTTCCCGCTAGGCCCCTCTTTCTCTTTATCATGCCTTGATTTTAAATTGGGAGCAGATTGGGTACATGAATTTATCATTTAATCACAGGATAGAACACGCTACCCTTACTGCTGGGTGTATGTATGGCATATCTGTTCAAGATTCGGAACAGTTTGAAACAATCAGATATGTATCATAAGAAGGAAGTTCCAGTATTTATGTTTCAGAAAATTTGTAAGCATGATGAAATCTTGCTCGGTAACTTCATGATAGACAAGTGGTGTTCTTCTTGCCTCTTGATGGTTCAAAACGACGGTAACTTCACGTCATTGCCGATCAGTGGAATTACCATTGAACATGATTATAACTTGGGGGTGACAGGGGTGTTTCAGCAAGCTCTTCTTAAGCTCTGGGCGACTTTACGCGCGAGGTGACCCTTTCTTGTGTTAAATCGTAAAATCGTAAAATCGTTCTTAGCTTAAGAACAGCTTGGTGAAACGTTTCACCCCAGGGGTGGGAATTTACGATTGTCAAGATGACTTCTAATACACTGTACTGTATTGTTGTATCTCACGCACTTACAATAAAGTTGGTAGTCTGATAAATCTTGTTGTACATGTATCTTGCCTTCATTTATAAATACATGTATATGTAACACGGAATGAGCAAACGCGCGTACCGTGTGCTTCAAAGCCTTAGAGGTACTTTTGATTGGCGGACGGACCTAGGCCCCCTATACATTACAAACACTTTTTTGATTGGGTTTTAAAAATGAAAGAAAGGCGACCTTACAGATGTGGAATTTTCAGAATACATGTACATGTACCAACTTCCGACAATATTAGCACTCTATACAGTATAAGAAAAATATAACAGAAGATTAAAACGAAATTGTCATAATGCACTGTACCATCCCAGGATTCATCGCTAGCTTTCAAATGCAAATACATGTACATTGTACATGTAACTTCCTTCTACATGTTCATCATCACCTGCTTTTCATATTTCTTATTGAATCCAACGTACGATTATTGCCTCGTTTTATAATTTCAAAAGAGTAAGCTTCAGGACAACTCGAACATTAAAGACCCTACATTAAGCATTCCTTTGTAGACCGAACGTCCCATATACAGTACAGTGTATTACAACGCTAAACTCTCAACCCGTTATTTCTCCCAAATGCTTGCAATTTCTTCCTTTATGGAAGACTGACAAGTTTATAGCTAAACAGTTCACATGCACTGCAAGGCCACCAATCTTGCCTCGCCAACAATAATCAAAGTTGGCACTCCTATGAACAGTATACTCGTACACATTTACAAGTCAAATTATTATTTTTTTTTACACAAATTGTAATGCAAATAAGAAAAATAGTTTTTTGATGCAAGTTAGAATTTTTCAAAATGAAACAAATTGTTATGTATTGTACAATGTTTCCTTTGTTAGAATGTGTGTACATAAATCATGTGTAGAAACAAACATCTTTCAAATACACCACTCTATACCCAGAATACATTTTCCACTTACTGTATACGCCATATACATGTACATGTATTTCACAAGTCTCATTTTTCGTGAATCAGGACTTCGCGACAATTTCGCGAGTGGTTAAATTCCTGATCTTGGAGCACTAGTACTACATGTACATGTATTAGTACATGTGCTAGTGCCATGATATTCACGTTTTCATGTGTTGTTAAATTTGCGAATAGCACCCGACTCACGAAATTCGCGAAAAATCAAACCCAGCGAAATATATGGCGTATACAGTACACTGTAACACATAATTCTACAGAAGTGAAGGAGCTATATACTGTAAATGCATTCAAGATTCAAATTGCGTTTGTTTTTACATAAATCATGCCAATCCTCATCAACACTTCAAAAATGGAAATACACAGGCCACACTTCAGAAATCACCCAAGCAAACACCGTAATCAGTGAGTTATTCATTTTTATTGACAGAGGACATCAAGCTCATGTTGATTTTGTACAATAAAATAAACAACATGGCACTCTCATGGCACCATAGCTACATGGGTTATTCTTCTCTTCCTCTCCTAACACTTTGGGTACTTTCACAGAGCAGTGGTTTGACAAAACAAGAAAATTACTTCTCATGGCACCATAGCTACATGGGTTATTCTTCTCTTCTTCTCCTAACACTTTGGGTACTTTCACATTGCAGTGGTTTGACAAAACAAGAAAATTACTTCAAGCAGTGGTTCTTAAATGCCAATTAAAGACCGTCCGTCTGTTTCAATCAGAGCAGGAAAATCATGTGAACATCCGATTACGATTATTTTGGAACTCACAACTACCAATTACTTAACCTGTCTGAAAATCAGCACTTGTATCATCCTAAAAACACATCCTAAAACACAACTACATGTATAAATAAAGTTGGTTATGAAAATGCTCGATTTCCATTTAAGCCTTCTGTACAAAATAGTGAGAATCTTTCAAGTGCCAGTGCTTTGGAGCTGTGCGCACTGCTACATTTAGAATGTAGCATTATACCTGAGCTGGGATTATGAGGTCAAACAATAAAATCATAATATAGAATGTAGTTTGTACTAATTCTAATAGCACTTTACAAAAAGTGTTGCTTCCAGTAGCTACATATGTACAATGTATCGTGATATGAATTTACGTTAACCTGAAGATCACACATTAGCACATCTAATGCATCTTTGTGCAGTTTGAACGTAATCAGTGAATTTTCTTTGCTGAATTTAAGCTCATTATGTCAGGGTGACTCACACTAATGCAGTATGTACACTTTACATAAAAATACATCTTGATAATGTTGTGTTCCTATACAGTTGCTTATGTACAGTGGTGCCAATTCCAAAAAGACAATGTATGTTTTTGCTCTCTGCAAAAACCTCTCTCACCCACATTCATCAAGAGTAATGCCATCAAAGATCTGTTTAGCTATGCTAGAAAGATATCTTCAAACATAAAAATGCATCACACAAACTCACATCATCTAGTACACTCGGAGGCTAAGTCGTATTTCTACTCGAATACACCCATTCCTGATTGTTTTCCTGTACTGCTCAACCTCTTGACCCTGAAATGGAAGTATTCCTAATACTGAATTTATGTATGTACAAAGTATTGTAGGAGGGGTATGTGTATTTACAGATGGATGAAATACATTAAATCTGCCTAGAAAGACCTCAAATCTGTGAAACGCACTCAACCTTGAATCCTGCCAGAGCCGTGTGAATGCCTTTGCCTCTGCTATAGAAGAAATCCATAAAGGCTTTGTCTCTTTCCCTGAGGGTGGTCTTTAGAGATAGGTTTAACTGTAAATCACAAGTAAAACCATTTTTTTAATGGTCTGCTTGTAGTACAAGAGATGCACAGACATTGAATGTCATTATTTACAAACATACATTTCCACTTTGCTGCCAGTGGAACATTGTATACAAAAATAATCTACTGTGGCATATAGCAAACAACATGAAGCACACTAGGGTCCCGTCTCATAAAGAGGTTTTTTTTTTTGGGGGGGGTCCATCTCATAAAGAGTTGCGACAGATCTGAATCGAATGCAAGTCTAAGCCCTACCTCTAATGTACGGAGTTATGATTGACATCAATCCCAGGTCAAGTTGCGAACAATCTTAATCAAGACCGTTCCCTGGATGTCGACACACAGAACAACATGTGAATAAATGCCTATCTTTGTGGAAGAGATAGCTGACCTAGCATGGAAGGGAGGGACTTAGAAGTCGCTATCCTCATCCGAGTCATCGCCATAGTTGTACTTGACCGGTTGCCTGGAGCGGCCAGGTCGGTCCCGTCTGGGGGCCGGGATGTCGTCACCCTCCTCGCTGCCTTCTGGGATGTGAAAGGAGTCGTCCTCGTCAGACCAGTCCAGGGCCTTCTTCTTCTTGGGCTTCGCTTTGGGCTGTTGGGCACAAAAGCATGTTTCTTGCAATAAGCCATTTATGCAATGTATTCACAACATCCCCCTAACTGTGTAGTGATGTGTTATTTCATTCACCTGCATCCTAGTGATTCAGACAAACCTCAGAAAGCTTTGGAGTTTCCATTAGTAATGTATCATTTGAACAATGTGCACAAAATTTACATACCTCACGAAAAATGGTGTATTGATTATCAACTCTCCCAGAATCAAGCCAGGAAAAGCACACCATTCATATACAGTCAAACCTGTCTTTGCAGCCACCTGTCTATAGTGGCCACTAATATGATTCCCTCGAAGAGAGATCATGTGTTAAAGAACCTGTTTATAGCAGCCGCCTGTCTATAATGGCCAAATTTGTGTTTCCCTTGGGTGGCCACTATATAGACAGGTTTCACTGTATATATATATATGCTAATGACAGGGTTAATATCAATGCTATTAATATTTGTCAATCTTTTATTCTGGTTTACAACAATACAAAACAATTGAGCATCATCCATGGAGAAGTGTTGCACATTGTTGCATCCTGGATGCAAAGAAAAAGAGCTGCCAGGACAGGAGAAAGGTAGTTTCATAACATATGTTCCATGAATATCTGCATTTGTATACATCCAAGACAGTGGTTTATGAGTAAAGAATATGTTTGGAGTATAATATGATTATTCATATCAAAATGCATCCATCAGGAATGCCACTTGGACAAAGGTCTGAACTAAGATTATGGGCACATGTGTTTATAAATTTCTTTTGCTTCTCCTTTTTTTGGTATGTATAATGCAAACAGCAAACAATCAGGTCGGCCTGGCAGGATTAATAAATTCATTGTTGTACGTTGATTCAGTCTTAGGAGTTACATATTACCAAGAAACAGTTTGCAGAATGTACATGAGAGGCAGACACAGAGAGAGAGAGAGAGAGAGAGAGAGAGAGAGAGAGAGAGAGAGAGAGAGAAAGAAAGAGAGAGAGAGAGAAAGAGAGAGAGAGAGAGAAAGAGAGAGAGAGAGAGAAAAAGAGAGAGAGAGAGAAAGAGAGAGAGAGAGACAGACAGTGAGAGAGAGAGAGAGAGAGAGAGAGAGAGAGACAGAGGCTGAGAGAGAGAGACAGACAGAGAGAGAGAGAGAGGCTGAGAGAGAGAGAAGGGCTGGGGCAGAGGGGGAGAGAGAAAGAGAGAATCAATCAAGCCACTATTCTCACCTTTGCAGCCGGCCTCTTCTTTGCTGCGGTGCTCTTCTTAGGTTTGAAGGCATCTTCATCAGACTCTGAGGTGGTGGTAGCTGACTTCTTGGTCACTGCTGTGGTAAGGGGATGACAGAGACCATCAATATCAACTTCGATACTACTATCATTGCAGTAAACATCAACTCATCATTAACCCTAATACTCCCGGGGTATTTCAAAGCTTGTTACTACCGGGGGGGGGGGGGGGCCATTATGGCCCCCCCTGAGATCTCGGCCATGGGTCGCCCGATTGCCTCAAAATTTTGCACAAGGGTAAAGAATTATGTAATCTACAAAGTTGTACAGCTAAATTTACGAAAGTCCTTTTTTTTTTTTTTACTAATTAATTTATGCTAATCTATGCGAAAAATCATAGATTTTGGTATTTCTCACTAAATAAAGCCGCAGGAATAGCAATTTTTGGTACAAATGTCTTTCATAACTCCCTCATCAATTCTTGAAAGAAAAAGATAGGTTGTGGTAATTATTTCTAATGTATTTTATTGTTTTTCAATTTTCTTATGTATTTCATTGTTTTTCGTTGTGATTCAGTTGCGTATGCGTGGGTGTGTGTGAATGTGGGTGTGTGGGTGTGTGTTTGTGTGTGGTAATTATTTACACTATTTCAAACAATGATAACACTTATTAGAAAAGTATTTACATAAATTGGAAAAGCTCCTGATTTTATCCATAGGGTTATACACAGTCACATAGAGAAATAGTGAAATTTTAGTGACATGTGTTCGGTAAACGTAATCTGACACCCGCACGGTAGGTCCGATCGCCATAAATTTGGTATCAAAATGTGCGGGAAGGATCAGAGAAAAAAGTCAAGAAATTTTGTTTCGAAATATTGAGGCGTTAGGAAGTACCGACAAAACTTTGACAGGGGGGGGGGGGGGTCATAATGGCCCCCCCCCCCCCCCCCCCCGGGAGTATTAGGGTTAAAGTCAGATTGAAATGATAGTATGATATCCTTGCAATACAAATGCATTATAATTCATAGTTTTCTGAAGATTACTCAATAATTTCATGCTTGGAAAAATTATAAACACCAGAAAAATATTGCAAATACGCTTTTGTGTTGTAGAGTTGGGGGAAAGAAATCGAATTCCCAGTTAGTGACTGCAATCAACCTGTACAAATGCAAGGAGCTGATGATTGCTTTCAATGAAAACTAAGAAAATGTAGATGTTTTCGGTTGGAAACATATTTATGATCTAACAGCCTTGCTGCTGTTGTTGTGAGAGAGAAAGAGCTCACAAACAGCTGCCAGTATTTATATTCATACATGTCACAATATGTTTGTGGAGAGATAGAAATAGATGAAATTGTTATTGTGTTAATTGTTATCCTGCGTATATAATCAACTTACCTTTTTTGGCTGCTTTGGGGGCGTTGGCCTTCTTGGCAGGGCAAGGGGCACAATCCCCCTCCTCGTCAGAATCACACTCCACCTTCTTCCTCTTTAGGGCGGCCTTCTTGCTGAACATGGATGTGATCGTTGACTGCTTGTCGTCTGGGAAACGAAAGGGGAATACTGTCCTGAATCGTGTGGCATATCACCACTGAGTACCTTGAATTCTGGGCACTATATACATTGTATTACAAGGAGCTAAGATTGACTGATGTTCGATATCAATCATAAATCTGTGTCACAAAGAAGTTACAGATGAAATTGATCATAACTTCTAATGGATACTGATCATAGCTCATGTGGATCTAGAAGAACTTTCCTCATTGACTCCAAAATTATGCATATAGGCTAGGACTTGCAATAGATAGCGGTGATGGTTTGTGTTATGGTGAGGTGCTTTCTATTGCAACTAACTCTTTGTGCTAATATGCCCTGTTTTTATCTTTTAATGAATGAAATGACTGCAACAGAAACATAAGAGCATCTCAACCCCATTTATCACAAAGTATGTCTACACTGTTTGACTTTATTCCTTCCTTTACGTTCTGAGCTATGCAAGGTACAAGTGACTGCAAAATTATGCATAGGCTAGGACTTGCAATAGATAGTGAGAAATGTGTAAAACTTATGACATCTTGCTTTTTCTTGGAAATGAGTGCATTCACTTTCTTTGAAATTTGTTCAATTGTATCCAGAATTTTAATATTTTTGATGTATTTCCTGCAATCATGACAAACAAAGGCAAGCCTTGATGCAAATAGTCTATACACCCCAGAGTTCAAAATTGACACAGAATATCTGTTTATCTTACCTGCTTTCTTGGGGGCCTTTGCCTTTGTTGTTTTTGACTTGGATTTGGCAAGGGCTGGTTCAACTGCATCAGGGGCAAAACAAAACAAACCAACAATGATATCTCCCACCTTCCTCTCTGTTTCATTCATCATTTAACCCTAATACTCCCGGGGTATTTTAAAGCTTGTTATGGCCCCCCCCCTGAGATCTCAGCCATGGGTCGCCCGATTGCCTCAAAATTTTGCACAAGGGTAAAGAATTATGTAATCTACAAAGTTGTATAGCTAAATTTACGAAAGTCCTTTTATTTTTTTTTAACTAATTAATTTATGCTAATTTATGCAAGAAATCGTAGATTTTGGTATTTCTCACTAAATAAAGCCTCAGGAATAGCAATTTTTGGTACAAATGTCTTTCATAACTCCCTCATCAATTCTTGAAAGAAAAAGATAGGTTGTGGTAATTATTTCTTATGTATTTTATTGTTTTTCAATTTTCTTATGTATTTCTTTGTTTTTCGTCAAGATTCAGATGCATATGCGTGGGTGTGGGTGTGTGTTTGTGTGTGTGTGTGTGTGGTAATTATTTACACTATTTGAAACAATGATAACACTTATTAGAAAAGTATTTACATAAATTGGAAAAGCTCCTGATTTTATCCATAGGGTTATGCACAGTCACATAGAGAAATAGCGAAATTTCAGTGACATGTGTTCGGTAAACGTAATCTGACACCCACACGGTAGGTCCGATCGCCATAGATTTGGTATCAAAATGTGCGGGAAGGATCAGAGAAAAAAGTCAAGAAATTTCGTTTCGAAATATTGAGGCGTTAGGAAGTACCGACAAAACTTCGACAGGGGGGGGGGGAGAATTAGGGTTAAAACTGTTTAGAAAAACAATTCTCTTGAAGAACAAAACATTTTCTGACTTTTTACTTTCTTTTTCCAGCCATAATGAGTTGATTAATCTTATTTTTCCCTGTTTCAGTAAGCATTTTAACAAGATCAGCTCCAAAAACACTTTTAAAAGTGTCTTCCTTTTTGCAACCTTTAGAACAATCAATCACTTCTTTTATCATAATAACAAAACTCAAAACATTTCATTAATTTCTACATTCCAATTAAACAATAACAGTGTGAAAACAAATGAATGATTAGGATGAACAGTAAAACACATAGGATGTCAAAAAAAATTAATAAATCAGTGGGCGAGTTACCCTTTTCCTCTGTTTTTACTAGAGCCGCGGAGCTCTGAGACTCTGCACTAGCGTTGTTATCCTCCTCGCTGTCCGAGGAGACAGCAGCCCTCTTGGTCCCCTTCTTCTTGGCAGGAGGAGCAATGAATGACCCGTCAGCGTCCCCTTCGTCATCCTCCTCAAGGTCTTCCATCTTGATGGACTGGTCTGACATCTCCTGCGGCATGGACATCTCGATGTCGTCGGCCCCATCCTCCTCGTCATCATCGCTGAACGAGTACTTCACCTTGGCAGCTGTTAGGAAGTACAATTCAAATTTTTTTTAATTACATTTATTCAGCATTTTATGAATACAACTTAACCCAAAAGGTCCCCCCCCACCCCTGCCCCAGGTTTTCCAGCCTCCAAAATAGCCCAGTCTTTTTAGGGCTAACCACTGTGCTCCAATATTTAAGACCAGCGCTCACAGCCTAAATCATGATTATTTTGGGGTACAAATCCACTATGCATGTATGCATGCAGTGCCTGTCACACTATTGACAAACAAAGGATGAATTTCCATTGTAACTGTTTATACTAACGAGCATTGCCATTGTGTGTCCATTGGACGTTTTGCATTGTAACTAACTGAATGGTGCTGGCAGTGCATGCAATGTGTAGTGTTGTGGAAATATTTCTGACAGAGACAGATTTGGGGTAAATTCCTTTTCAAAGAACATTTCTCCAAGGAAGTTTCAGAAATATGATCCTGAACGATATAGCTAAACATGCAATTCAACTACTGATTGCACACATCAATCACATTCAAACATAATGACAAATTGCTTAATTACAAGCTGACATTGGTACATTTCCCATTTCTGAGTAGGACACTTGTTCCTGTAGTGAATGGCTAACAAGCATAATGAGAATAGCACATAACCAATATTCTTTCAATTCCACACATAACAGCTTGGCTTCGTGAAAAATTGAGTTGAGGTGCCAAAGCACACTGCATTTCTCATTCAAGTCGGAATTGTATCTTACTGATCAGTGCAAAAATATCATACTTTGTTTTGTTTTGTTTTTCTCGTTCATACCTGCCCCTCGCCTTGGTGCCTTTTCCCTCTTAACAATGGGGGAGTCCTCATCGATGTCCAAGTCGTCCATGTCTGCATCCGATTCCGAGTCAGACCAGGCATTGCGCTTCTTCTTGGCAGCGGCCTTCTTGACTGGCTTCAGGCTCAGTGTGGTCTGCTTCGTAGTCTTCTTGATGTCCTCTGAAGCTGAGGGAGAGAAGGGAGAGAAAGAGAAAGAGAGAGAGGGAGGGGGAGTGAGAGAGAGGGAGGGAGAGAGGGAGGGGGAGTGAGAGGGAGGGAGAGAGGAGAAGAGAGAGAGAGAGAGAGAGAGAGAGAGAGAGAGAGAGAGAGAAGAGAGAGAGAGAGAGAGAGAGGGGGGGGAGAAAATGCAGAGAGAAAATGAATGAGAGGAGGAATGGACGGAGATGGAAGAGTCCAACATTGAGCACAGATCGAGGGGAGAAGAGAGGAGAGAGAGAGAGGGGGGGGGGGCGGGAGGAGGGGAGAGAAAGAGAGACAGGTGTTTGAGGTCAAATTCCCTCTATCCTTATATACACATGTCTCAATGTATCTTTCATTTGTCCATCTACTTG
>OZ022585.1:19552306-19577167 GCA_963669155.1 Arbacia lixula
ACACCATCATCAATATCACAATCAACATCTTCACCATCAGATTCATCACTTTCTCAACCAACATCATTATCATCACCACTTTCATCAGCCTCCCTCCTTCAGCATAATGATAAACATATTCATCATCATTACAACCACCATTATCAATATTACCATCAACATCATCACCATCAGATGTCATCACTTTCTCAACCAACAACACTATAATCACCACTCTCATCATCATCGCTACCATCAGCATAATCATAACATGTTCATAATCATTGCAACCACCATCACCAACGCAACCATCAACATCATACATGCAGCCATCCTAACTCATTTCACGAACAAGGGAAGAATCACAACTTTCAAACAGTGAAATATTTGGTACAATCAAGTTCATTTTTGTTCCAATTATTGAGTTGCTGATGTTGTACACATCCAATACAGCTTAATTGTAAATGCATTACACACATGTTATTTTGAACATTATAAATGTGCAGTGATGATTGTATGTGAGATCTGTATTATGAATGGCTGCAATTTGAAAACGAAACTTCAATTGATCTCAAAAGAAATTCAAGCTGAAAGTTTGACATGAAATAAGTTGTTTCAATTAATACAGAGTGATTTTACATCCCCATTCTCAGTATGTCCTATGAAATGAACCGTTATTCACACAAGGCCATTGAAATTTCATGTAAAATAACCATTGTTCCAAATTATATTTGGTAAGATATGCTTATTTTGTGATACATCTACAACATGTTAGCACAGCACATGGAATTTGAATAGCCATACATAAAAATCTGGTACAGGGCTGATACATGTATAGTATTAGTAATTATTTCCCGACAGACACATTTACATGTACATCACATGCATGTAATGTTGTAGTATCTATCATTACATTGCATCGGATGCAATGAGTACATTAGGCCTACATTTCTTGCATTATGTCACACATTTTACATCAGTTTGGTTTGATGATGGCAAGTCAATGAAAGATCTCACGACTATAATGTAGATGTACAGAAAAAGGGAAATGGGGTGAGAACAAAACAAAGACATGCACAGAATTAAATACATCTGCTACAGAAAAAATAAAAATCAAATACTTCATGGAATGTTACAGGTAAATAAATCGATGTGTCTACTTTGATGAAAGTATCCTGTTGATTTCTTCTGGTGTATAAGTGTGTTAACAATATACCGGTAGACAGCACAGAATGTGTATTACTTTTCTTTAGATTGTAAACATACACACATTGCCTATCATATGTTGCATGTTTCCAAAGTGATCAACATTGAATCTATCAAATCTTTAAAAATGTTGCAGGTACCGGTACACAGTGCTTGGTAAGTTTTGTCAACATGTGATATACTAGTAGACAGCATGCAATATGATATATGTGTCAGGATCACATGAACCCCAAAACACTCTAGTTAAATGAGAGTACATGTACATGTGGGAGTGCTATCACATTTTTCATTAACAGCTCTAGAAATTATTTCTCACAGGTGTTTTGTACATCAGGATATGCTTAGTTTCACATAAAAGCACCAGATATGGAAGAAACCAAATGCTCAGACAGCACACATTCTTCAGAAATATTCTGGTAAGAAATCATGACATGTAAGGGTGCGCACAATAAAGGCCAAACAGGGCGGTTAATTTTGGTTTGGTCCACACTTATTTACATCATGTACATATGAACATGCATACATGCATGAACAGTGCAGATGTTACATGTATGTCCCATAGTGAGTGCTTATAAGACTAGCAGTAGTCTGTAACTTAAATCACACAACAGTCAGAAATGAGGACACATGGTACTCTTTTTCTCCTTCATGTATAAATCCATTTGCACAAGAATACTACATATAGGTTACTTGTGTACCAAAAATGTTTTTCTTTCTATATAAAAGTAATACAATCACCATACATCCTATTACAGTATAATCATCGTTTCTTAATTTATATGCACAAGTGAAAGAAAGTGCCACAAAATGCATCAAATAATTAAAACTTATGTTTGTGTGTGTGTGTGTGTGTGTGTGTGTGTGTGTGTGTGTCTGTGTGTGTGTCTGTGTGTGTGTGTCTGTGTGTCTGTCTGTGTGTGGAGCAATGCAAGCAACATTTAACATAAGACCAAAAATAAATGAGAATAGTAATTCATACATGTCATCTACTGAATCTGATGCACAGCAAAGAGTATGTACATAGCCCCATTACACCATATTTCAATTAAACTAGCGTTGCTATAAATTCTTATGACATACATGTAAGTTTAGTCCTACGATACAGGAAGTGAAAACAAGAAACACTGGACAGACACATAATACAAAAAGTGTAATCCTAATCATACCTATACTATTGCAATATCAGGCATTACAAGGAGTATCTCTGGATCTTAAGGATGAATGTTTGCTTTTGAAAAAGAAGGTACATGGTTTGAAGTGAAATGAGCTATTGCTAGTACTTAGAAACATGCACATTTTGTGATACAGGACAATGATATGAACATACATGGATGATATGGTCCAGATTCTATCCTCTAAAGAATAATCCATTAATAAAAATTGCAATGTGATCAAGTGACAACCATTCTCAAACAGGCCACAAAATCAAAGTTTGAGGTGTTTTTTAATAAGGAATTCAAATCTCCCCCCCCCCCCCATGAATTCAATTGACATAAGTCGAAGGCACAAACAAAATATTTAAAAGTACACTGGTTTTACAGTTTTCTGGGTAAAAAATGATCTGCATATTGTATCTTTCTTCTCCTCATGTTTTTTTTTACTCAAATCCATGAATATTTTAAATTCATTGATATATTCAGTGGAATGTTTTAAAGGCTAGAGTGATTACGAGACCGTTATTTTGGAGGAAGTAGAGTACCTGCATTGATCAGGTCCTGCCATGAACTTTGGAAATCAGGTAACTTCATATAAAGGCTAAACTTGTACTTCAATAATCATAATTTTTTATTCATAAAATATACATACACAATTTGCAGAGCATGGTCTGAAACCTCACATCCTCTCACCATCACATGAAATATTACTGCAACAAACTCTCCCAAGTCTAACTCTTCATGAACATAACCCAGCATACACATACTCTCATGTTAGTAGAAAATAATGGAAAATAAAATGTTTAAAGATATGTACGTATGTCACGCACTTGAAAGAAGGTTCTCTTCTAGCTCTACTACTTTTTGAGGAAGGTGTTACAGGGGGTGGGGTCTGGCAATTACTTCAACTTGAGGAATGTTTCAATATCTTCAGCCTCCACTGCAGCTTCAAAGGCCTCACTATCCTGCAGGCACAGAAGAAAAGAGAACAATTTATTTATGAAAGTACAACCATTTGCATACCAGCATCTGTTAGCTTCAAATAAATATGCTATGCTCATTCATTTGGGCAAGGATGTTTAAGCACATGGATATACATCGCTTTGAACAAGGTTTGATGCCGCCACTTAATATTCATGACTAGCAACTGCTCTCAACAATATGATGCATATGCGATTGCGTCACGTTCACCTGCCTTTTATAATAGGTCATACGCATTCCTATACATGCATACATTTCAGATTTCGCTGCTGAACTTTTAATTTTGTCACTAAGTGCTTAATATTATGTAGTTAATAAGGACAAGCAAATACAAAATTTGATACTTTTTGAGATGGAAATACGAGCATGGGCGCGGTTGGCCACGTTTTTCATGTTACTTGTCCGAAAGGAAAATATCTGAAAGTAACGTTTCATGCAATTTTGTAAGCAGGCATGATGCGGAACATTGTGAAATTGAGACTTTTATACTGCAACTTGATATCATGTTTAGAGCCTTTTTGCCATATTGTAACACTATTAATCAATTGAATCTTCATAGATGCATCGTAGGTATTATATGTCACAAATGCGCAAGCATATGGGGTGAGGATATTTCACCAAATTCTTCTGCGCATCCGATTTTGTTTCTATACGTCAAATCCAGGCAAAAAACATCCAGAGAATCGGCGGCATCGCACATGGGGATCAAAGAGAAAATCTTTCTAAAGCGTTCTTTTGTGACTAGAAGGAGAGTACAATGAATATGCATTAATTAAATGGCAGCTGGATATCAATGTGCTTAAACATCCTTGATTTTGGGGGGGGGGGGGGGTGACATGTTGTCATGGAACATTTTGATGGCTTTACACTTTTCATTCAGGGGGGGGGGGGGTTAAAATACTGTCACTAAATTACAAAACTATATCCTAAATTGGTTCTATACTCACTCCACAGTATGTATCTCCATTGCAGATTTGAGGAGGCAAGCCGGTCGGATCCTTCATGATCTCTCTCATCTTGTCCTTCATACCCGGTGACGATGCAATGTCGACCTCTTCGTAGTCAATTTTCTTGGATGATAATACATTATTAATCCTCTGCTGTTTTTTCTTGATCTGTAATGGAGACAAAAGTCAGTGGTTTGTTGTTGGTGCTTTGATGTGAATAAATTTTCAAAGGCACCTTTGCACACTCTACAAATGTTTTTTTTTAAGAAGCTGCATGTAGGCCTACAACATTTGAATTGAACAGTGATGCTGATGCATATCAAATTACTGCAAAAAAACCCCCATACATTGCAATTTAACAACACCCACCAAATGATTTTTTTTTTACATACCCACACTCTGCAAAGTAATTTAAAGTGCAAAACAAAAGAGCAGATCATTTGATTTTAGACTTGTACCATAATCATTTTAACATTGTTTCAATGTTTGGTCTGCGCTCTGGGATTCTTATAATGTAGACCCATGTAGAATATGGACCAGTGACTGTATGTATAACAAATATGATCAATTCTGTATTAACTGCCCCTTTTCACCATTAAATTTCATATCAAGATGAACAATTACTTATCAAATGGAGCCCCCCCCCCCCCCCACCATATATGATTAAGTGTTCTTGCAACATGTACAATTAATGCCAATTAATCACAATAATCCATAACCCTTCTTTAATTAAAATACAAATGTTTTTACTTAATATGGCTGGATGAATAATGTACTAAATTTATCTTAAAGGGGACATACTGCCTTCAAAAAGCCTTCAAGAGGTGATCACGAGCAATCTTCTTGCCAATTGTCTTCAATTCATCATTGTCCATTTAAGAAACTTGCTGAAAGTGATTTGCCCTCAAATGATCCACATTTGGAGTAATTAGTGATTAAATCACAAATCCTCAAAATGTTCAGGTGGAACATTTTGAGGATTTGTGATAAAAATGTGTCACTAAACAGAGCATTAATTGATTTTTCTAAAATCACCCTATAACTTCAAAGTTCCCATATAATGTTGGTAACAGAACAAATACAATTGTTGCAAAACAGTCTACCCCATTACCAACATTATATTGGAAAAATTTGCCTAGCTATGCTAGCAGTCCATCCCTGTTCAAAATGATCAAAGTCTTAAAATGTATTTTATAATTTGGGTGGTCCTTGTGTGATTTAAGAGCACAATGAAACATTTTAAAACCATGTTACCACAGATTGACCCGGATTGACACAATGTCCATGTTTATTTTTTTGTTGAATCATGCAGATTCTCGACAAATCTCTGGATAAGTATGAACGCACATTTTAGCTTTGCATTTGAATTAAAAACAAATTTGGATGAAAAGACAGCGTGCTAAAAAAACTTTTAGATCTAAAGCGTTACGGACATTTTGAGCGAGCTAGATAGAAACTATTATTTTTTTTTTTTCTTCCAGTATACAGCACAATGCAGAATAAATGAGTCCTATAAGCTTTATCAATTGCATGCACGGGAAATATTCCTGAAAAAGTGAAAGTCATTCAAAAGTGACTGATGATTTTCACTAAATGCAATGCAATGTCTGTACAAACACATAATTTCAATAGCTAAAAAAAAACCTTTTTCTAAATTGGGCCCATTGTTTGTTCATTTTGATATCATCCTTTTTTAATACTTTCCAGGGTGAAACAAAGTTGTTTCTCGATTGTCATTATTTTCAACCTTGGCTTGGGTAATATTTTTCACAGGATTGCCGAAGTGCTGAAGAGGGCGAGTGATTCACTCTGGGCGAATCATACTAGAGTCTGAACTCTGAAAAGCTACATACACTGGATTGACTGGAAAAGTCTTGAACTGAGTTACACTCTACCCGGAAGTTAGTACGGCCCACGTCTAAAGTTAGCCTACACTACAGCTGCTGCTGTACGCTACCGACGCAACTAGCATAGCAGCTAGCGCTCGCGGCCGACCGCACCCCCTTAGCTTCGTTAGAATCGCTAGCTTGCGTGGTAGACCGACTGACCGACAGGTCGCGTCTATGGTCTCGCACGAATGCGGTGGCGGACATCATCTTTTTTTATTGAAATTAGATAATGCAAACTATTCTTACTTCCATGTTGCTGCTGACTGACGACATGTATACTGTGATTTTGCCGGCCATGGTGAGTTTTTGCGTTCTGAACAGCAACAATACACGGGATAAAATGGTAGCTCAGTGGTTCGCCTTGGTTTCCAATCTGGGCTGCGACTACACAGTAGTAATGTCCATACACGTACATGCAGGGAGTTGATCCGTATATCACAACAGAACTAGCTAGCTAGCTCGAGCTCGCTTCACGGTACGGTGGCTCGCTAAGGACTGTACAGCAGATGGCGCTCGTCAATATATCGCCCACGTAATTCATTGGCATAGGCCTATCATTGTGGTGATATTTTGTCAAAACAGTCGTACTGATTGACAACGTCTTTTTAATTCTTATTTTATATAAAAAGAAATGCAATTTCATGATTGAAAACACATACTTGTACATGCAATTAATGTTTTCTAATTAACAAACCCCTTAGACCAATCTTTCCAGTCATGTGAAATATCTATCTGTAGCCTTGAGGAGACCCGGGGTTGGAGAACACCGGAAGCGTTTTCCAATGCGCATCCCTCCTCCCCCCCCCCCCCCCCCCCTTAATTCCCCTCTCTCTCTCTTTAGGTTATGGCGGAGATACGTCGATGATGCTGATGAATGGAGAAAAAGTACATCAACATAATTCATCAAGTTCATTGAAGAAGATGGGGTTGAGATAACATAACATTAAAGTTTTTAGATTAAAGGTCAATTTATCTGTATAACGACCATAGTGTCTACCATATATACGAACCCAACACACATCGATAGATACATTAATTCAAATTTTAAACTCGGACCTTCCTCCCAGCAAAAAACAATAGAGAATTTCTAGCGCATTGTGCTTGAGAGCGAATACTGTATGTGACATGAGACCACGACGCTCTACCATCAGAACTAAAACACATTGATATATATCAATCAGCTTGCAATAATGATAGAAAAGAACAACGAGCATATTATTCCAACAACCCAACAAAATATACAAAGAAAACAGAATCAGAATTGTTCTTTCCTCTGTGAAGGCAATAACATTTCGTCTGAAACTTGCTTTTGTACCATTTTGTACCGTTTTCAACAAGGCTTTACATGTAAATTGTTTCTTCCGCGAAGCCCAAACACAAAGACGATTAACCTATAGAAGAAAGGACCGTGATTAGAGTGCACTGACTGGACAGGTCTTAGGGGAAATGGAAGGTCATCGAATGACAGATTGATAAGCTGTTTTCGCAATTCATATACAACTTTCCACCTACCTGCCTAGTGACGCGTTATTCATCTGTATTTTCGCGATTCAGTTTCAATAGATGGAACGCACTCTGAATCTATAAGTTGTTGCTACTAGGACAAACCTAGGGCAAGTTTCGGGGTTACTATTAGTAACTTATAGTTTAAAATACGTGAATGCACTTTGCATACGTGACGAAAATTGTTGTTCAAAAGGGCTCAGTACTTGGAATCCAGTTTGCATACATTAGTTGTTGCTATGTCCGGCAGACCTCGGGCAAGCTTTCCGGTTGTCAGGGGCAACCCTTGTTAAACTGGTATGCATATGATTTGAACATGTTAGTAAACCGGTCTATTGAGATGGGGCACAGTTCAGCGATTCAGCGGTGGTAGACGACGCACTTAATACTGGAGACAAGATCTATTGAGATAGGGCACAGTTCAGTGATGCAGTGGTGGTAGACTACGCACTTAATACTGGACACAAGATCTATTGAGATAGGGCACAGTTCAGCGATTTGAAGTCGTTTGGGGGCACGTAATTTGGAGAAAGATCAGCCAAGCACTGAGCT
The DNA here is from genome assembly GCA_963669155.1 of Arbacia lixula. Taxonomy (NCBI): domain Eukaryota; kingdom Metazoa; phylum Echinodermata; class Echinoidea; order Arbacioida; family Arbaciidae; genus Arbacia; species Arbacia lixula. Next base: position 19,560,518 of record OZ022585.1, read on the forward strand.
CAGAACGGGGGACCGTATTATGAAAGTGGTCAGCACTAACAAGTTGTCTTTCTCCGACAGTTACCATAGTAACAGTCAGAGACTCGTCACTCAACCAATCAAAACCGAGGATTTCACTGAAAGTGTTGCGACTGACTATTTAGTCAGTGCTGGCAACGTTCATGAAACGCTCCCAGGTCTACGTCTTTTTCTTATAGCTGCCTTAATTATTTTCGAGATTTATATATCTCTTCCTGTACCAGGCGCGTATTTAGAGGGGTGGGGGGAGGGGGGGGGGGGGAGGTTCACTCCTCCTATTTGTTTTCGTATTGATGTAATTTATATATTTCTTGTTATTATTGATGTATGGGGATTTTTTGGGGAGGTTGAACCCCCCCCCCCCCCTTTTTTTTATTATTATATATTTGCGGTCCGGCAGACAGACGGCACACCTACCGAATAATGTATGACGCAAAAATCCTGGATACGCGCCTCTCCTGTACCACATAGATCATGTATAGCATTAGTGTACATTAATGGCGCCAGAATACACATATGACACATAAACAGTTGATAGAAGAGAGGCAATTCCGTTTTCCTTTACAATTAATTACCACAATTACCGCACGATGGAATTCATTCAAAATACACATTACCAAAGTATATACCTCGTTAATATATAAAAAAGAGTACGGCATTAATACAGGGGGATCCCCACTACCCCATAATGGTGTCAATGATAGTAACCTGTATCATGGAAGCATTGTTATTTAATAAACAAATTGAAATCGCGAACAAAACTTGAATAGCGCGCCGACAACACTTGTTATTTTAAAACTTAAATCCTTAAGATATGCCTAACCATGAGCATGAGACAAGCACGAGGCAAGAATCAAGTTCGTCATTTTCTGAACATTGTGTAATATCGCATGTCTGACCAAAACCTGACAAAAAGTCAGATTTCGCTTGGGTTTGTGTACAAAATCCTGTTTTTCTTTTGTTGCTCTATATCACTGTCAATTGTGCCTTCTAGGCCTCTTCCTCGATCAAATCGTTCTTAAAACTCATCAAAATACAATACCTGCAGCAGAAACCCCCCATACAAATAAAGAAACACATTGGAAAAATACAATAGAATACATAAGAAATTAAGAAAATGACATAAGATTTGATTTGAAATTTCATTTTTTTAAACATGATTTCGTTGATTATGCTACTCGGAATATCTGAAAAGTTTGAATTCGTGCCATTTTTTTTAATTGAGAAATAAATAAATTGGTAAAATATGCATCTAATTTGCATAAATTATAATTTACACATGATAGAATACCCCCCCCCCCCCCACGCCCCCTCAGCCTCTCCCTGCGGCAGATAAATATAGCTCTGTTGGATACCGTTGCTAGTGAAGCAAAATACACACAGCATGCAAAGAGTTGAAATCCACCCTGAAGTTAAGTTGGTTTCAATAAAAGCAGAAATGTGAAAGTAACATATCAGTGAAGGTTTGACGAAAATCCGTCAAAGGATAAGAAAGCTATGAGCTTTTGAAATTTCAATTGTGTGACGTCATGTGTGAGGTCCTCTCACATAATATTGTATGCTGTATGATTCCATAAATTGCTCTTTATCTGTTTTTGACAACGAAATAAACTTTAATATATTTATACATGTGTGTGTAAAAAACGCGTTTCTACTGATGTTTCAAATGCACAGGTAAAAGGATTCGTATTTTTTTTTATTTTGAGAACGTGGACATTTTCCCCCACAGGATGGAACACGTACGCTAACCTTACTGCTGGGTGTGTGTATGGCATATCTGTTCAAGATTGGAAACAGTTTGAAACAATCAGATATGTATCATCAGAAGGAAGTTACAGTATTTATGTTTCAGAAAATTTGTAAGCATTATGAAATCTTGCTCGGTGGTAAAACGATGGTAACTTCACGTCATTGCCGATCAATGGAATTGCCATTGAACAAGATTATAACTTGGGGGTAACAGGGGTGTTTCAGCAAGCTCTTCTTAAATTAAGCTCTCAACGACTTTACACGCGAGGTGACCCTTTCTTGTGTTAAATCCTAAAATCGTTCTTAGCTTAAGAACAGCTCGGTGAAACGTATCACCCCAGGGGTGGGAATTTAAGATTGTCAAGTTGATTTCTAATACATGTACAGTGTACAGTATTGTTGTATCTCGCGCACTTGCAATAAAGTTGGTAGCCTGATAAATCTTGTCGTATCTTGCCTCCATTTATAAATACAGTGTACATGTAACACGGAATGAGCAAACGCGCATACCTATGTGCTTCAAAGCCTTAGAGGTACTTTTGATTGGCGGACCTAGGCCCCCTATACATTACAAAACCTTTTTTGATTGGGTTTTAAATATGAAAGAAAGGCGACCTTACAGATGTGGAATTTTCAGAATACATGTACCAACTTCCGACAATATTAGCACTCTATATAAGAAAAATATAACAGAAGATTAAAACGAAATTGTCATAATGCACTGTACCATCCCGGGATTCAACGCTAGCTTTCAAATGCAAATACATTGTACATGTAACTTCCTTCTACATGTTCATCATCACCTGCTTTTCATATTTCTTATCTTTTTGAATCCAACGTACGATTAGGGTTGCCTCGTTTTATAATTTCAACAGAGTAAGCTTCAGGACAACTCGAACATTAAATACCCTACACTCACTCCTTTATAGACCGAACGTCTGTATATTACAACGCTATGCTCTCAACCCGTTATTCCTACCAAATGCTTGCGATTTCTTCCTTTATGGAAGACTGAGTAGTTTATAGCTATAAACAGTCTACATATCATCCACTGCAAGGGCACCAATCTTGCCTCACCAACAACAACCAAAGTTGGCACTCCCATGAACAGTATACACATAAGTCAAATTATTATTTTTTTTTACACAAATTGTAATGCAAAAAAGAAAAATAGTTTTTTTGATGCAAGTTAGAATTTTTCAAAATGAAATAAATTATTATGTAGGTAATACTGTACAATGTTTCCTTTGTTAGAATTTGTGTACATAACTCATGTGTAGAAACAAACATCTTTCAAATACACCACTCAATACCCAGAATACATTTTCCACTTACTGTATACGCCATATACATGTACATGTATTTCACAAGTCTCATTTTTCGTGAATCCGGACTTTGCGATAATTTTGCGGGTGGTTAAATTCGCACTAGTACCACATGTATTAGTACATGTGCTAGTGCCATCATATTCACGTTTTCATGTGTTGTTAAATAGCGAAATTCGCGAAAAATAAAACCCAGCGAAATATATGGCTTATACAGTACACTGTAACATATAATTCTACAGAAGTGAAGAAGCTATATACATGTATTCAAGATTCAAATTGCGTTTGTTTTTACATCAATCATGCCAATCCTCATCAACACTTCAAAAATGGAAATACACGGGCCACACTTCAGAAATCACCCAAGCAAACACCGTAATCAGTCAGTTATTCATTTTTATTGACAAAGAGACATCAAACTCGTGTTGATTTTGTACAATAAAATAAACAACATGGCACTCTCATGGCACCATAGCTACATGGGTTATTCTTCTCTTCCTTTCCTAACACTTTGGGTACTTCACATAGCAGTGATTTGACAAAACAAGAAAATTACTTCTCATGGCACGGTAGCTACATGGGATATTCTTCTCTTCCTTTCCTAACACTTTGGGTACTTTCACATAGCAGTGGTTTGATAAAACAAGAAAATTACTTCTCATGGCACCATAGCTACATGGGTTATTCTTCTCTTTCTCTCCTTACACTTTGGGTACTTTCACATTGTAGTGATTTGACAAAACAAGAAAATTACTTCTCATGGCACCATAGCTACATGGATTATTCTTCTCTTCCTTTCCTAACACTTTGGGTACTTTCAAAGAGCAGTGGTTAGACAAAACAAGAAAATTACTTCAAGCAGTGGTTCTTAAATGCCAATTATCGACTGTCCGTTTGTTTCAATCAGAGCAGGAAAATCATGTGAATATCCGATTACGATTATTTTATTACATGTACTTAACCTGTCTGAAAATCAGCACTTGTATCATCCTAAAAACACATCCTAAAACACAACTACATGTATAAATAAAGTTGGTTTTGAAAATGCTAGATTTCCATTTAAGCCTTCTGTACAAAATACTGAGAATCCCTCAACTGCCAGTAATGGAGCTATGCCCAATGCTACATTGTGAACGTAGCATTATACCTGAGCTGGGATTATTAGGTCAAACAAAATCATAATATAGAATGTAGTTTGAACTACATTTACTAATTCTAATACATGTAGCACTTTCCAAAAAGTGTTGCTTCCAGTAGCTACATATGTACAATGTATCGTGATATGAATTTACGTTAACCTGAAGATCAACCATTAGCATATCTAATGCATCTTTGTGCAGTTTGAACGTAATCAGTGAATTTTCTTTGCTGAATTTAAGCTCATTATGTCAGGGTGACTCACACTAATGCAGTATGTACACTTTACATAAAAATACATCTTGATAATGTTGTGTTCCTATACAGTTGCTTATGTACAGTGGTGCCAATTCCAAAAAGACAATGTGTGTTTCTGCTCTCTGCAAAAACCTCTCTCACCCACATTCATCAAGAGTAATGCCATCAAAGATCTGTTTAGCTATGCTAGAAAAATATCTTTGAACACAATAATGCATCACACAAACTCACATCATCGAGTACACACACTAAGAGGCTAAGTCGTATTTCTACTCGAATACACCCATTCCTGATTGTTTTCCTGTAGTGCTCAACCTCTTGACCCTGAACTGGAAGTACATTCCTAATACTGAATTTATGTACAAAGTCCATAAATATTGTAGGAGGGGTATGTGTATTTACAGATGGATGAAATACATTTAAAGATTGTCCGTCCCTTTTGCAAGCTTAAAAATTGAAATCGTCTATCACGATCATAAATTGAAGAAAGTGTGATTCAAGACCATTTCTAAGAATATAGCGTGTTGAAGCTTTCTGTATATGTAAAAAATTTCAGCCGTTAAATTTCAAACCAACTTTTTTCGTACTACGAAAAAAGTATTAGTCTTTGTTACGGTACCTATGTGGTTATTATGAGTGTGTGAAATCCTAATTTTATGAGTAACTACCAAACTTTGGAGATGATTCCTTCCATAGAACAATTCTTTTCATAATGCGTTTTATAATTTAATAAACAGATTAATCAATAAAGCAGATATTTCAACACAAACTGCTAAGAGCCTGAGGTAAAGACTATTAATCAGACGTTGTTTACGTGCATTATTTGAATTTTACACTATGTATCAGTTTCAAATTGTGAATATATAGCTTGCTAACACTTTTCTTTATGTTTTGCCAATGTTTCGATGGTTTTGTGGTGATCTGAAAAAGGGACTGGCTGTCTTTAATCTGCCTACAAAGACCAGATATCTGTGAAACGCACTCAACCTTGAATCCTGTCAGAGCCGTGTGAATGCCATTGCCTCTGCTATAGAAGAAATCCATAAAGGCTTTGTCTCTCTCCCTGAGGGTGGTCTTTAGAGATAGGTTTAACTGTAAATCACAAGTAAAACCATTTATTTTTAATGGTCTGCTTGTAGTGTCATAGATGCACTTATATTTACACAGACATTGAATGCCATTATTTACAAATATACATTTCCACTTTGCTGCCAGTGGAACATTGTATACAAAAATAATCTACTGTGACATATAGAAAACAACATGAAGCACACCAGGTCCCATCTCATAAAAGAGGTTTTTTGTTTTCTTTTAGGGTCCATCTCATAAAGAGTTGCAACAGATCTGAATGCAAGTCTAAGCCCTACCTCTAATGTACGGAGTTATGATTGACATCAATACCAGGTCAAGCTGCGATCAATCTTAATCAAGACCGTTCCCTGGATGTCGACACACAGAACAACATGTGAATAAATGCCTATCGTTGTGGAAGAGATAGCTGACCTAGCATGGAAGGGAGGGACCTAGAAGTCGCTATCCTCATCCGAGTCATCGCCATAGTTGTACTTGACTGGTTGCCTGGAGCGGCCAGGTCGGTCCCGTCTGGGGGCCGGGATGTCATCACCCTCCTCGCTGCCCTCTGGAATGTGAAAGGAGTCGTCCTCGTCAGACCAGTCCAGGGCCTTCTTCTTCTTGGGCTTCGCTTTGGGCTGTTGGGCACAAAAGCATGTTTGATGCAATAAGCCATTTATGTAATGTATTCACAACATTCCCCCTAACTGCGTAGTAATGTGTTATTTCATTCACCTGCATCCTAGTGATTCAGACAAACCTCAGAAAGCTTTGGAGTTTCCATTAGTAATGTATTATTTGAACAATGTGCACAAAATTTGCATACCTCATACCTAAAAATGGTGTATTAATTATCAACTCTCCCAGAATCAAGCCAGGAAAAGCACACCATTCATATATATATACATATGCTACTGACAGGGTTAATATCAATGCTATTAATATTTGTTGGTCTTTTATTCTGGTTTACAACAATACAAAACAATTGAGCATCATCCATGAAGAAGTGTTGCACATTGTTGCGTCCTGGATGCAAAGAAAAAAAGCTGCCAGGACAGGAGAAAGGTAGTTTCGTAAACTACGTTCCATGAATATGTGTATTTGTACACATCCAAAGCAGTGGTTCAAGTCTAGATTATGTTTGGAGTATGATATGATTATGTACATCAAAATGCATCCATCAGGAATGGCACTTCGACAAAGGTCTGAACTAAGGTTATGGGCACATATTCTTATAAATTTCTTTTGCTTCTTCTTTTTTTGGTATGTATAATGCAAACATTATTCAATCCTGAAATCTCCTCTTCAATCAATCAGGTCGACCCGGCAGGACTAATAAATTCATTGTTGTACGTTGATTTGGTCTTAGGAGTTACATATTACCAAGAAACAGTTTGCAGAATGTACATGAGAGGCAGACAGAGAGAGAGAGAGAGACAGAGAGAGAAAGAGAGAGAGAGAGAGAGAGAGAGAGAGAGAGAGAGAGAGAGAGAGCGAGAGAGAGAGAGAGAAAGAGAGAGAGAAAGAGAGAGAGAAAGAGAGAGAGAGAGAGGCTGAGAGAGAGAGAGACAGAGAGACAGAGGCTGAGAGAGAGAGAAGGGGTGGGGCAGAGGGGGAGAGAGAAAGAGAGAATCAATCAAGCCACTATTCTCACCTTTGCAGCTGGTCTCTTCTTTGCTGCGGTGCTCTTCTTAGGTTTGAAGGCATCTTCGTCAGACTCTGATGTGGTGGTAGTTGACTTCTTGGCCACTGCTGTGGTAAGGGGATGACAGAGACCATCAATATCAACTTCGATACTACTATCATTGCAGTAAACATCAACTCATCATTAACCCTAATACTCCCGGGGTATTTCAAAGCTTGTTACTACCGGGGGGGGCCATTATGGCCCCCCCTGAGATCTCGGCCATGGGTCGCCCGATTGCCTCAAAATTTTGCACAAGGGTAAAGAATTATGTAATCTACAAAGTTGTACAGCTAAATTTACGAAAGTCCTTTTTTTTTTTTTTTACTAATTAATTCATGCTAATCTATGCGAAAAATCATAGATTTTGGTATTTCTCACTAAATAAAGCCTCAGGAATAGCAATTTTTGGTACAAATGTCTTTCATAACTCCCTCATCAATTCTTGAAAGAAAAAGATAGGTTGTGGTAATTATTTCTAATGTATTTTATTGTTTTTCAATTTTCTTATGTACTGTATAAGCTGTTATTTTCGCGTACATATATTTTCTTGAATGGCGGCTTCTGCCACATATTCGCGTGTTGTTAAATTCGCGTTCACGTACACTCATCAGTACGTACTACTAGTAGTACATGTGTGTGAGGCATGCGCTGTATGCTGCTGCATTTGTTCGCCATGCGTGTTAGTACTTAGTATAATCTCGTAATGTTGCAAGTTGATATGAGAATATTTTCGCGCGTTGTTAAATTTGCGTTTGCTCGTTCATTCGCGAAATTCGCGAAAATAACAGCTTATACAGTATTTCATTGTTTTTCGTTGTGATTCAGTTGCGTATGCGTGGGTGTGTGTGAATGTGGGTGTGTGGGTGTGTGTTTGTGTGTGGTAATTATTTACACTATTTGAAACAATGATAACACTTATTAGAAAAGTATTTACATAAATTGGAAAAGCTCCTGATTTTATCCATAGGGTTATACACAGTCACATAGAGAAATAGTGAAATTTTAGTGACATGTGTTCGGTAAACGTAATCTGACACCCGCACGGTACGTCCGATCGCCATAAATTTGGTATCAAAATGTGCGGGAAGGATCAGAGAAAAAGTCAAGAAATTTCGTTTCGAAATATTGAGGCGTTAGGAAGTACCGACAAAACTTTGACAGGGGGGGGCCATAATGGCCCCCCCTCCCCCCCCCCCCCCCCCCCCCCCCCCGGGAGTATTAGGGTTAAAGTCAGATTGAAATGATAGTATGATATCCTTGCAATACAAATGCATTATAATTCATAGCTTTCTGAAGATTACTCTATAATTTCATGCTTGGAAATCATAAACACCAGAAAAATATTGCAAATACGCTTTTGTGTTGTAGAGTTGGGGGAAAGAAATCAACTTCCCAGTTAGTGACTGCAATCAACCTGTACAAATGCAAGGAGCTGATGATTGCTTTCAATGAAAACTAAGAAAATGAAGATGTTTTCGGTTGGAAACATATTTATGATCTAACAGCCTTGCTGCTGTTGTTGTGAGAGAGAGAGAGCTCACAAACAGCTGCCAGTATTTATATTCATACATGTCACAATATGTTTGTGGAGAGATAGAAATAGATGAAATTATTATTGTGTTAATTGTTATCCTGCGTATAATCAACTTACCTTTTTTGGCTGCTTTGGGGGCGTTGGCCTTCTTGGCAGGGCAAGGGGCACAATCCCCCTCCTCGTCAGAATCACACTCCACCTTCTTCCTCTTTAGGGCGGCCTTCTTGCTGAACATGGATGTGATCGTTGACTGCTTGTCGTCTGGGAAACGAAAGGGGAATACTGTCCTGAATCGTGTGGCATATCACCATTGAATGTCTTGAATTCTGGGCACTATGTACATTGTATTACAAGGAGCTAAGATTGACTGATGTTCGATATCAATCATAAATCCGTATCACAAAGAAGTTACAAACGAAATTGATCATAACTTCCAATGGATATTGATCATAGCTCATGTGGATCTAGCAGAACTTTCCTCATTGACTCCAAAATTATGCATAGGCTAGGACTTGCAATAGATAGCCATGATGGTTTGTGCTATGGTGATGTGCTTTCTATTGCAACTATCTCTTTGTGCTAATATGCCCTGTTTTTATCTTCCAATGAATGAAATGACTGCAACGGAAACATAAGAGCATCTCAACCCCATTTATCGCAAAGTATGTCTACACTGTTTGACTGTAACCCTTCCTTTACGTTCTGAGCTATGCAAGGTACAAGTGACTGCAAAATTATGCATAGGCTAGGACTTGCAATAGATAGTGAGAAATGTGTAAAACCTACGACATCTTGCTTTTTCTTAGAAATGAGTGCATTCAGTTTCTTTGAAATTTGTTCAATTGTATACATAATTTTAATATTGTTGACATATTTCCTGCAATCATGACAAACAAAGGCAATCCTTGATGCAAATAGTCTATACACCCCAGAGTTCAAAATTGACACCAAATATCTGTTTATCTTACCTGCTTTCTTGGGGGCCTTTGCCTTTGTTGCTTTTGGCTTGGATTTGGCAGGGGCTGGTTCAACTGCATTAGGGGCAAAACAAAACAAACCAACAATGATATCTCCCACCTTCCTCTCTGTTTCATTCATCATTTAAAACTGTTCAGAAAAACAATTCTCTTGAAGTACAAAACATTTCCTGACTTTACTTTCTTTTTCCAGCCATAATGAGTTGATTAATCTTATTTTTCCCTGTTTCAGTAAGCATTTTAACAAGATCAGCTCCAAAATTAACTTATATCAAAAACATTTTCAAAAGTTTCTTCCTTTTTGCAACCCTTAGAACAATCAATCGCTTCTTTTATCATAATAACAAAACTCAAAACATTTCATTTATTTTTACATTCCAAGTAAAACAATAACAGTGTGAAAACAAATGAATGATTAGGATGAACAGTAAAACAAACACACAGGATGTCAAAAGAAATTAATAAATCAGTGGGCGGGTTACCCTTTTCCTCTGTTTTTACTAGAGCCGCGGAGCTCTGAGACTCTGCACTAGCGTTGTCATCCTCCTCACTGTCAGAGGAGACAGCGGCCCTCTTGGTCCCCTTCTTCTTGGCAGGAGGAGCAATGAACGACCCGTCAGCATCCCCTTCGTCATCCTCCTCAAGGTCTTCCATCTTGATGGACTGGTCTGACATCTCCTGCGGCATGGACATCTCGATGTCGTCGGCCCCATCCTCCTCGTCATCATCGCTGAACGAGTACTTCACCTTGGCAGCTGTTAGGAAGTACAATTTAAATTTTGTTTTATTACATTTATTCAGCATTTTATGAATACAACTTAAAACAAAAGGTCCCCCCCCCCCCCTCCCCGGGTTTTCCAGCCTCCAAAATAGCCCAGTCTTTTTAGGGCTAACCACTTTGCTGCAATAATTAAGACCAGCGCTCACAGCCTAAATCATGATTATTTTGGGGTACAAATCCACTATGCATGTGTGCAGTGCCTGTCACACTATTGTTTAACAAAGGATGAATTTCCATTGTAACTGTTTACTCACGAGCATTGCCAATGTGTGTCCATTGGAAGTTTTGCATTGTAACTGAATGGTGCTGGCAGTGCATGCAATGTGTAGTGTTGTGGAAATATTTCTGACAGAGACAGATTTGGGGTAAAATCCTTCTCAAAGAACATTTCTCCAAGGACGTTCCAGGGGGGTGTTTCACCAAGATGCTCGTAAGTTACGAACGACTTTACGAGCGACTGGTGATCCCTTCTTGTGCTAAATCAAATTCTCAATGAACAAAGTGTGGTATCACATTTAGCACAAGAAGGGATCACCAGTCGCTCGTAAAGTCGTTCGTAACTTACGAGCATCTTGGTAAAACACCCCCCAGAAATATGATCCTGAACGATATAGCTAAACATGCAATTCAAGTACTGATTGCACATATCACCCACATTCAAACATAATGACAAATTACTTAAAACAAGCTGACATTAGTACATGTCCCATTTCTGAGTAGGACACTTGTTCCTGTAGTGAATGGCTAACAAGCATAATGAGAATAGCACATAACCAATATTCTTTCAATTTCACACGTATCAGCTTGGCTTCGTGAAGAATTGAGTTGAGGTGCCAAAGCACACTGCATTTCTCATTCAAGTCACAATTCTATCTTACTGATCAGGGCAAAAATATCATACTTTGTTTTGTTTTGTTTTTCTCGTTCATACCTGCCCCTCGCCTTGGTGCCTTTTCCCTCTTTACGATGGGGGAGTCGTCATCGATGTCCAAGTCACCCATGTCTGCATCCGATTCCGAGTCAGACCAGGCATTGTGCTTCTTCTTGGCAGCGGCCTTCTTGGCTGGCTTCAGGCTCAGTGTGGACTGCTTCGTAGTCTTCTTGATGTCCTCTGAAGCTGAGAGAGAGAAGGGAGAGAAAGAGAAAGAGAGAGAGGGAAGGGGAGTGAGAGAGAGAAGAGAGAGAGAGAGAGAGAAGAGAGAGAGAGAGAGGAGAGAGAGAGGGGAGAGAGAGAGAGAGGAGAGAAAGAGAGAGAGAGAATAGAGAGAGGAGAGAGAGAGAGGAGAGAGAGAGATAGAGAGAAGTAAGGGGGAGAAAGTGACAGAGAGAAAAATGAATGAGAGGAGGAATGGAGGGAGATGTAAGAGGGCAACATTGAGCACAGATCGAGGGAGAAGGAGAGGGGGAGAGAGAGGGGGGGGGGGGGGAGGGGATGGGGGCGAGAGAATAGAGACAGGTGTTTGAGTCAAATTTCCCTCCATCCTTATTTACATGTATGTCTCCATTTATCTTTTACTTGTCCATCTACATGCCTCATATGTGGATGATTTCTCCTTACTAACCATCTTTTTCCTGAATTTTTAAACACCATCGATGGACAACTAACCAAACCACAAATTTAAATGCAGTGGTATCTGCAGGTAACATAATTACTGATTCCCTAAAAAAGTATAGTAATGGACAGATTCCATCAGTAACATTTTTGTATCGCAAATCAGCTTTTTTTTCTTTAGCATGGACACCTAACTCCATCCCTGAATCCCTCTTCTTGGAATTTAGAAGTATTGGTCTGTGACTGTGTCACCAGCCGGTGTTGAGCCCTGCCCTTGTGGGTCAAAGGTCTCCTCCATGGGGGGAATGGGGGAGGGGGCGGGGGGAGGGGGTTACCTGTTTGCTCTTGGCCAGCCTCTCAGCGAGGGAGAGTGGCTCTCTCTCCTCTGGCTCTGGTTCTGGCTCCTCCTTGATTTTCATCTCACCCGGCTCTGCCTTGGGCTTCTGATGAGTGGAGTGAGAGCAGTGGGAATAGCAATGTGAGTAACGGTCAAGGAAAGTCGCCGATAATTGAAGTACAAAACTCAAATGTTTACAAACGTTGGCATTTTTTGTACACATATTTCATGAAATCAAGTAATACAGCTTACTCTTGATACCACGAGCACGGATATAATGAGGTTTGGTTATAACGAGAGAAATCACTCGGTCCCAAAAGTTTCCACATACAAACTTATGGTGCACCACTTCGCTTACAACGAATACAATTATTATGAGATTTCATTATAACAAGCTTATCCTGGTGACCCCTAGACAAAGAGAAACATAACAATTGCATCCTGTTACAAGGAAGGAAAAAAAGATTGAAAACACATGTATCCCACCGGCTACCGCATGGAGCCAGACACATATCTCGTAATATACACAATGCGACCATGTGCACATTTTGTGTACGTAAGTTGAAAGCACATGGTTTGCAAGTCCGATCCCGTCACGTCAATCAATGATACGTTCTCGCAAACCAATCTGATGAACGAGATGCTCAGATATCTAAATGCACCTTCCCCTCATTTCCCGCTCGGCCCATTGCGGCGCCCATCCTCTTGTTCGTCCAAACAACTAAACCGCATGTTTTCATGTCTAGAAGATTACGATAACTTTTTTTGACCAATTTATTGACTGCAAAATAACACCCTAGTAAGCTGTATTATCAAGGTTGCAGTGCCCTCCAAACTAATATAAAGATTGGTACATAAAGAGTCAATGCTTTTGATAGCATAGAGCAGGTAGGACTTGTAATCAATTGATTGTAAATTTGCTCCCAATGGCAACATTCTATGGAAACCTTGAATATGATTGGCTGTCACGCTGTGTTTCCATGGTGGTAACAATTTATGGCAGAGTTTCCATTCAGGGTCAGTTTTATTAAACAGGGCCTAGGTCTTACCTTGAGCTGGCGCTTCCTCTCTGCCTCAGCAGCCTTCTTGAGGGCAGGGTCAATGCGGGGCACCACCCTACGCCCCATGGGGGAGGGGCGCGTCTCCTCCTTGGTCAGCAGCTTCTGCTTGCGGGGCTTCCCCTTCCCCTTGGCCCCCTTAGCTGCCACCATGACCACCTTCCCAGACTCATCCTCCTTCTCCTGCGCTTCTACAATCTGGAATGACATACAGAGTGAATATTTGATTTATTTGTGGGATAGGTTAGATTTCCGCTATCCGGTTCACAATTTTTTACAATCAAATTCAATCATCAACCTAGTGAGTTCCTGAGTGTTTCTCCCGAGTTGTCCCGTCCCATCCCACGTCCAAATCCACAAGAGAACAGCCCAGAGGGCGTCCTAGATAGCGTCCAAGAGCGAGCAAGCCAGAGGGCGTTCATGAAATAGTCAATCGCAGTATTGTATGTGACATCTCTATTAATATCAATAATTAACATCCCTTCCCTGTAGCGCAAGATAAGTAGTTCGATAGCAAGAATAACTATGCATGTGCACACATTCACATGAAATGATTGATATTTCAGAGCAGTTTGGAAAAGAAAGAGTTTGTTCAGAAATATGTTACCAAGTGACACTGTAAAGATTACCTGTTTCGGTGCTCTCCATGATTGTTCATTCTACTCATTTGATTATTTAATTGTTAGGGCATTATTACGTTCTCATTATCCAGCTGGTCTACACTGAATTCAGGATCTCATCAGAGCTAAGCAATGTTGCTCAGACCCAATTTGCTAGCTTTTGTCCTCAGAATTGTCTGTGTGTCACATGAGGAAAGGTGGTACAACATATGTAAATATCTACACTATTTGCAATAAATGCATTTGCAGTAAAAATGCATTTTCAATGATGTATCAAATGCACAGGTACAAGGATGCATATCTTCTTGAGAAAAAGCACAATTTTCGGAAAAAAAAAAAAAAAAAAAACTTTAAAAGCACAGAACTTTCTTTATCCTTTGATGGATTTCCACCAAACCTTCACCAATGTGTTTCTTTCATGTGCCTCTTTTTATTGAAACCAAAATAATTTCAGGGTGAACTATCCCTTTAAGAATACAACCACAAAAAGGTAAATAAATAGAGCTCATTCAAAAACGAGTAGATCGTTGGCGGCGTGAATGCGGACTTTACCTCCAGCTGCGCCTCGAAGGCATCCAGGTCCTCAGTCCACAGCATGCTGGCCGTCTTCCCCTTCAGGATCTCCAGCTCACAGGCCTGCAGGCGAAGAATCAAGACCGGCCGCATGAATGAACGGCTCCACACTACAGGGTGCCTTCTACATACAGGTGCCTATTATACCCCATCCCCTTTCGACCCCCCTTCACCCTAAACAGACTGGGGGGCCTAAGACCCCCCCGGTACTCAAAACGCGATATCTTTCTTGCGCATAAAGCACTCCGCCGCATGAATGCACGGCTCCACACTACAGGGTGCCCTCTACATACAAGTGCCTATTATACCGCCGCCGCCCCCCGCCCCCCCCCCCCCCCCCCCCCCCCCCCGCCTTTCGACCCCCTTCACCCTAAGCAGACTTGGGGGGGGGGGGGGGGGGGGGCTGAAACCCACCGGTAGTCAAACGCGATATCTTTCTTGACCATAAAGCACTCACGCCACCATATCTTCTCTTGAGCACCAAATTTGTATACCCCCATGCCGGGGTTGCAGAGTTACGTAACATTTTCGTATAGCAAGTCACTTAAGAAATAGAAATTTGTATTAATTTGGGTGTAAAGTGTATGGTATTTGAATGAATGTTATAAACCTTGTTTTCTAACTACATTTTTACTTGTTTCTTTCTATATTATGTAACTTGTGAATTCAAGTAGAAGTTCTAGGATATGAAAATAGTGAAAAACAATACATGAAAAATATAGAAATACATGCCAAATGTTGTATTTCTCTACATAACTCGCCGGGAATACTTATTTGCATAATTAGTAATTACTAATTTGCATAAGCATATCTAATAATTCAAACATAAAACAAATCAATTCCATAATGAACAACCTCTTTTTACAGCAAAAAAAACCTTTTTAAGGACCAAAATAGGCACCAAAATATGAAAAATTCAATTTTTTATGCTAATTTGCATATTTGCATAATTAATGAAGAATTTATTAAAAACTACAATGATTATCAGTATTTCCACTATGTTTTGGCATGCACCTTCTGGTCCCTGTTCTTGAGCAACTCATCCTTCTTCTCTTTGGTAAGAGTCCAGAGAGCCATGCCCAGCAGGTAGTTGTAGTCGGGGCCAGCTGCGGCAGCGACTGTAGCGTCGCGAGACTCCTCCTCGTCCTCCTCGTCTTCGGTGTCGCCCGTCATCGCCTGCTGGCCCGCCTTGAGCTGGCTCTCCTTCCAAGTCTTGATGGGATCTGAGTCGAAGCCCCGCTGTACCAGCACCTGGATCATGTCCTTCTTTGGCATGTTCTCTGCCAGGAAGAGACAGAGTCATGAGCCGGGGCGGTATTCCGAAAATCCACAGAGATAAAAATGTTATCTCCCCTAAGATACAATGTCCTTAAAATATTTTATCTTTGGTATTCCGAAAAGCATTTTAGGAAGATTTTAACCAATATTAATGAGCGCATGCCCTGCGCTCCTATCCCAGAGGCAGCCAGTAATAAACGTCCTTTCATGTCTTTTGCATACATTAAAACCATCAAGCTGATGGTGTGATGTCATGAAACTGAAAGGGACATTGCGCATCCAATGTCTATCAGCGCGCCATATTGCATTTGATGCGCACATGAGCAAAAAGTTGAATGCGCGAATTATTTTTGCATGTAATGCTATGGGCCTCGGCGCGTACGTCAGAAGATAAAATTGCTTGGGAGCAGTTTTATCTTTCATCCTAACTTTTTTTCCTAAGTGCGTTTCAGAATACCGATTTAGCTCATTTGCATAAAAATTTTATCTCGGAGGATCATTTACATAAAAATTTTATCTCTAGCTCATTTGAATAAAAATTTTATCTTTTATTGTAAGTTGGCTTTTCGGAATACCAAAAGATAAAATTTTTCCTAAGTCCCTGAGATACATTGAAAATTTTCCTAAGTTTGTTTTCGGAATACCCCCCCCCCCCCCCCCCCCCCCCCCTCCCTGGTTTACATAACCCTTCCAGG
>OZ022585.1:19577367-19609867 GCA_963669155.1 Arbacia lixula
CATTTATAGGGACAGTCCACTTCTATAGAAAGTAGAAACATCAGAGAAACATTGCCACAATTTCTTGTTAGTAAAATAGGATCAGAGAAAGCAGAAGTATGAATATTTGAACGTTGGCAAATCAGAAAGTCTGGAATGAGGCTGAGATATCACGATTGTGCAAGGCTGTATGCATTGAGGGCAAAATGCCATGAGTTGTTCCATTTATAAATGACAACGGTGGTAATTAATTAGCCACAACTGGTGAAATAGGGCAAAGTGTTTAAAGACAGCCTGTCCCTTTTTCAGATCATCACAAATCCATCGAAACATTGGCAAAACATGTAGAGAAGTGTTAGCAAGCTGCACAGACTTGCAGAAGAACAGCCATTGGCTGAAGCAAGTTGCCGTGTTGAAATAAAATAAACTCAAACTCAAATATATCTGAAACTGATACGTAGTGTAAAATTCAAATAATGCACGTAAACAACGTCTGATTAATAGTCTTTACCTCAGGCTCTTAGCAGTTTGTGTTGAAATATCTGCTTTATAGATTAATCTGTTTATTAAATTATAAAACGCATTATGAAAAAAATTGTACTATGGAAGGAATCATCTCCAAAGTTTGGTAATTACTCATGAAATTAGGATTTCACACATGCATAATAACCCCATAGATACTGTAACAAAGACTAATACTTTTTTCGTAGTACGAAAAAAGTCGGTTTGAAATTTAACGGCTGAAATTTTTACATATACAGAAAGCTTCATCATGCTATATTCTTAGAATTGGTCTTGAATCACACTTTCTTCAATTTACGACCGTGATAGACGATTTAAAATTTTAAGCTTGCAAAAGGGACGGACAATCTTTAAGCATGAAGGCGTTAAGGTCTGACGGCCGACATCATTCCTGGTGGCCACTGTGAAGCTCCTAAGGGAAGGCTTACCCAGAGAAAGAAACAAAATGCAGGGGCTAGATTGCAAGCCTGGGGGTGTTTCACCAAGCTGTTCGTAATTTACGAATGAATGGTGATCCCTTCTTGTGCTAAATCAGATTCTCAATGAACCAAGTGTGGTATCGCATTTAGCACAAGAAGGGATCACCAGTCGTTTGTAACTTACGAACGACTGGTAATCCCTTCTTGTGCTAAATCAGATTAGTAATGAACAAAGTGGGTATCGCATTTAGCACAAGAAGGGATCACCAGTCGTTCGTAAGTTACAAACAGTTTGGTGAAACACCCTTCAGATGTCATAAAACAGATACTCTGAAATGCATTTACTCAACAAGAAAATAAACAAATTCACAGGGGTTCTATTTTGTTTTGAGGGGGTGCAATCACACGGAGCCCACAAGTATTTGTTTTGGTGCTGAACTTACCGATCTTGATCTTGCCCTCAATCTTCTCCATGATGAACCTGGCCTGGTTGTTGAGCTTGGAAGACTCCGCCTCCAGCATCTTCTCCATGAAGGCCTTGCGCTTGTGGTACAGCTCCATGCGCAGCCCAAAGAACTCACGCAGGATCTCCTCCACGCTCTCATAGCGCCGGATGCAGCCGCCCCGGTCATACAACACCTGAGAGCGGGGGAAAAAATATAACGCTCAAGCCCAGACTCTGGCTAATACAGACTTGCAATTGATATCGATCGAGTGTTGTCATTTTGAATGAGCTTCCTTACATTATGCCAAAGGACACGGTACAAATCAATTCATGGGGGGTTACATTTCAAGTTAGACTGATGTCATGAGATGAGAAACACCTGTATCACATTATGCATCATACGGCATGATTCGTAGAGGCCTTGTCGAAAGATTTGCCACTACCTAACACCCTTTTAAAATTGGGTTTCTTTAGCCCCGTACTTTCTGTAGCGCCTTTCTACTTTTTGAGGCTTTTTACAAAGGCATTCTTCGCCCTGTACTACTTTCTTAAACCCAGCTCAAGAAATCCATGATGTTCACATTCAAAATCATTAGCACCGGACTTTCTCGATAACTTATGAATATTTATAAGTGCACATACGACTTGAGCTTACATGTGCTCTTCACCACTCCGCATCAAGGTCACTCCCCTGTCGTGCAGTATCTGATTGGTCTCAGTGTTTCCGGCTTGCGCCCTTGGCACCGCTTTTCCTTAGTCCCAGACTATTGTTTGTTCATGTCTACACTGGTGGGCCAAATATTCTTGACTGTCAGCGGGGTTGGGGGGGGGGGGGGGATGTCTCAACTCCACTGATAGTGCGGGGCTAAGGAAGCTTTGCCAGTGCAAATTAGTATAAGAGGGCCTAGACATGCCAGGGTAATGGGAGGGGGGGGGGGTCAGCCAGCTTACCATAAGGTTAGCCTGTGAGACAGAGGTCTGCAGCTTGAAGAGCTTGTGGAGTCCCTGCTGCTCTGCCTGCAGCAGCTTCTCCTCGCTCATCTTGATGACAAACTTCACCGTTGTGTCTGTGTGGTACTCCTTGTAGTCGCTGTATGGCAGGCAAAGGAGTCAACAAAGCTGTTAAAAGGGAAGTCTAGATCAACTGTGTGTAAGCCAAGCAGAAAGAGAAAAAACTTCGATCTTTAAGAAAATACTTCATTCCACATGATTGGCTGATTGAGAAATCAGCAATTGAACGCCATAAGCAGAAGTACTTGTACACGCCACTTTTCTCCCACAATGCAGTTCGCCTCCTGATCGGGTGATGTAGGGGATTTTTTCCTTTCTAATCAGGCCAGGCGGGGTGAGGGCATAATGGCTCCTCCTGCCCCCTCTCAACATTTTGCACAATCATTCTAATACACAAAAAGATATCATTCTGATATTTCATGACTTTCTTCTTAAAGGTCTTGTGCAACTTTTGAGACCAAAACCGCAACCGCCGTGCATGCAGGCAGACTCCATATATGAGGGAGAGCGGCCTTACGTGATCATGGGTGGGACCTTGTCCGTGCCGTGGAGCATGGGCTCCAGAATGTTCTCCTTGTAGACCTGTGTCCAGGTGCGGACGGGCAGCTCGGTGATCTCAATGGTGTTGTTGTCCACAATGGACACCTCTCCACTGATCACATAGCGGTTGGGTTCGATCTCCTCCACCGTCCCCTTGAAGCCCTTGTACGACGGCAGCTGCAAGGAAGTGGCGATGACAGGGGATGACAATATCATACATGGGGCTCGGTCAGAACTGGAGGGCGTTTCATGAACATTTTTCGTCTGACAAGCTGTCTTTTTCCGACAGCTACCATAGTAACAGTCAGAGGCTAGTGCCTCTCAGCCAATCAAAACCGAGGATTTCACTGAAGTTGTCAGCACTGACCATTTGATCAGTGCTGACAACGTTCATGAAACGCCCTCCTGGGCAACCCAAAAAAGGGGAGCACCTGTGGGGAAAACTCCCCTCAACTAAAAAATCGTCCAACTGGTTGTTCAGTTCACAACACCAGGCTTGAAAAGTAGCCTCTGGAAATCAATTTATTTTTTCCCCGCTGTAAATGATTGCTGATAATTTTAGTATTTTTAATGCTTAAGGGGAGGTTATGAAATCTCAGCATGACCCATGAGATTCACAAAGCACATTCTAAAACTTCCACCCCGGTACTTTTGATCACAAGTACCGGTATATGGGGAGGTTTGAGTTACAAGTCTATGCTTCCATTCCTTAAAGACAGCCAGTCCCTTTTTCAGATCACCACAAAACCATCGAAACATTGGCAAAACATATAGAGAAGTGTTAGCAAGCTCTATATTCACAATTTGAAACTGATACGTATTGTAAAATTCAAATAATGCACGTAAACAACGTCTGATTAATAGTCTTTACCTCAGGCTCTTAGCAGTTTGTGTTGTAATATCTGCTTTATTGATTAATCTGTTTATCAAATTATAAAACGCACAATGAAAAAAATTGTTCTATGGAAGGAATCATCTCCAAAGTTTGGTAATTACTCATAAAATTAGGATTTCACACACGCATAATAACCACATAGATACTGTAACAAAGACTAATACTTTTTTTGTATTACGAAAGAAGTCGGTTTGAAATTTAACGTCTGAAATTTTTTACATATACAGAAAGCTTCAATATGCTACATTCTTAGAAATGGTCTTGAATCACACTTTCTTTAATTTACGATCCTGATAGACGATTTCAAATTTTAAGCTTGCAAAAGGGACGGACAATCTTTAACTCTTGGGACTTGATTCTAGAATTCTGAGAGTGGTACGTGGGGCAGAAGTGGTCACGAGACTCTTAAATTCAAGGGGTATGTGTGGAAGGGGTAGCTTCAATTCAAATAACTCCAGACTGATTCAGAAAGAACAAGTTTCCATTTCTTAACTCTTGGGACTCGATTTCAGAATACTGAGAGTTGTGCGGCAAAATTGGTTATCATGAGTCTTGTGTGTTCAAAGGGTATGTGTGGAGAGGCTAGTTATGATTCAAATAACACCAATAGAAAGAACAGGTTTCCATCCCTTCACTCTTGAGACTCAAAATGACAACCCCCCCCCCCCCCCCCCAGTCAGAATAGGGTTAACTCTTGGGACTTGACTGTAGAAGCAAGAATAGGTTACCATGGGAATGGGCTCCTCGCCGCCCAGCAGGCGCCGAACGTTGGCGGTGACCTCCCTGATGTCATAGTTGCAGATGCGGGTGCTCCAGCCGGTGCCGATGCCCTCGGAGCCGTTGATGAGCACCATGGGGATGATGGGGACGTAGCACTCGGGCTCGATGCGCTGGTTGTCGTCGTACTGGTAGGCCAACAGGTTGTCGTCACTGGCCGGGAACACCAAGCGGGCCAGCGTGCTGCAGCGGGGAGGGGTACAAACTTACTCAGTAATTTGACTGCTATAATCCTTATATCAATACGTTCACAGCCCAACAAAACCAAAACTCTACTTCGGCATCGAGCCCGAGCGCGACATCCCATCATCCACATGCTGCTCATTCACAGTTCACAATTATTTGTGTTTGAAAATAACTAGCACTGGATGGTAATTTCATTGGTTCGCAATGACTTTTCATTGCTTTCGTTCATAATGCAGAAACAAGACTATACTCGGAGCATAGCTTTTTTACCAATAGGACGAATGAAAGGATGGAGGGAAGGATAATTTGATGATTTAAATGACACCTGATTTGGATAAAGATGTAACATAGGTATCATCCTTAGTTCACACTGTGCAAAGCCATACCACAACTGACCATTTGGGATTGATTGATGGATGGATCCATGAGTGATTGAATATATGAAACCCTGAGCTGAGTGACGATGAAACAGCGGCATCGTCCTTAGTTCACTCTGTGCAAGGCCGTACCAAAACGGACCAATGGGAAGAATTGATGGATGGATGAACGAATGAGTGACTGACTGACTGAATACCTGAGCTGAGTGAAGATGTAACGGGGACTGGCGGCATCTTTGCCTCCGTGCAGCCTCGTACCAAACTGACCGATGGGCTGCAGCAGGTGCATGTTGTTGCTGCCCACGAACGTCTGGGCCAAGTTAATGATTGTGCTCATCAGTGAGACCTGCAGCAGAAATATTAGTACAGAGCGTCATTTCAAATTTTCTCAGGAAGGCTGTTTACATCTTTGTTCAAGATCTGAAATTTGTTAAAATTCACTCTTCAATATGCCCTCATTGAATATTAGCTCCATTATTTCCCCTCTTATAAACAAACACAATGCATTTCATTACATTGTTTACAATTCAGAGCGAAATATTAGCTCCTGAAAATGGTAAGACGACCCCCATTAAAAACCATTAATTAATTTTAGGGGTAGGCAGACAGTTCTATGACTGCACCAGCCATCTGGCCCACCTTCACATCATGCTTCTCATACTCCTGTCACCTTATCCCCCTTTAGCACCTCCTTAACCTGATACTCACCTCACCGTGGTGGTAAGCAGAGATTTCAGCCACGGCACCAGCCATCTGGGCAACCTTGATCTCTTTCTTCTCATACTTCTTGAAACAGGTGTAGAGCACCTTGCGCTGTCCAGGCTTCAGACCTAGAATGACAGCAGAGAAAGTCAAACAAATGAGATAATATGATGGAAATGTCCATTTGTCTGATATCAATGACACAAATTTCCATGGATAATACTTAACATGCAAGAATTAATGTGGACGTTTAGTTATAAGATTAATGTAATAGCTTGGCCTTATCACTGGCACATTTTTGTACCCAAATCAAGAACTTAGAAGATTTGATTTTATCAGGATTAGCAATCACATTGCAAGTAAAAGGACATACGGATATGAAGTGGGAGAAGAAAGATAAGGGAAAGAGGAAGAGAGAGAGAGAGAGACTGAAAGAGAGAGCCCCCACCAAAACAAAGAAAAAAAGACATAATATTGAGAATAAAAGGGAGAAAAATAAAGTGAGAAACAAAAGCAGGGATTAAGTCCAAATAATAAGAGAGAAAGAGTGTGTGCAAATATGTAACCTGTCACCACAAAACGACCAATAAATCGCAATGGGAGTTTCCACGTAAACAGCTGCAACCCTAAAAATAGCTTGGTTGGGGTGGAAAAGTCGATTTTGGGTTTTTGGTATTTTCTGAAAGGACAACTATTGATCTTCCATCTGTCAAAATTTGAGATTAAAATGATAAATAGAAATATGTTTTTTCTTGGTTTTAAAATGATAACTTTTTTCGGACATTGAAAAAAAAAATGTCACTTTGCTGAGATTGTCCTTATCATAATCAAGCTCTCAAACAACTGAGCATAACTTAAAGAATATTCAGTGTTAGACATTGAAACTTTGTAGTAGTGATGATTGATACCTTGTTAAAAATTGGGCCAAGTTTCAGCTCAAACCCATTGTTCCTTCATAGTGGTTGCTATGGGGTTTTAATTGCACCTTTTTGTGCCAAGGACAATGGCGCACGGTTCAGCACTCTTGAATGAACCCCTTTCTTTAGAGCCTGTAATCTCTGTTATCCAAATGATTAGTGCGTCTGACACCTTCATATTCTCTCTGTAATTTGAAAGGGTTAACTTGGTCCATACAAGTTGAGTTATATACCATTTTAAAGCTTAGAATATAGGCTTCAAAGCTGCATCAAAAAAACAAAAAACAAAAAATCCGACTTATTGGTCGTTTTGTGGTGACAGGTCACATATGAAGAAAGAGGGAGAGGGAGAGAGAGAGGGAGAGAGAGGGGAGAGAGAGAGAGAGAGGGAGGGAGAGAGAGAGAGAGAGAGAGTGAGATAGAGAGAGAGAGAGAGAGAGAGAGAGAGAGAGACGGGAGTGGGGGCAGGACGAACAGAGTGCAAACAGAAAGATGAGCGAGATAAGAGCTATAAAGAGAAGGCCTTTCAGCTTACCATCAGCCATGGCTGGGATGGATCTCTCATTGTCTGCATTGGAGAAGAGAACCAGCTCCTTGTTGATGAAGTCTGTGTAGGTGATGGACGTTGTGTCCTTGTTGTACAGATACATCTAAAGGGCAGAAAATCACATTTAATGGTTCAAAGATAAAAACAAAGACAGGAACAGGCATTTGTGAATTCAGATTATTTTGTAGTCAGCGAGGGAGACTTTGTAGCTGCTTTGTATATTTCATTCCTGCTTTAAAGGATGGGAAATACATGAGCTGAATAGACCAAAAGCAATGGGTAATGACTTCTGGTTCTCAGCAATCATACATTCTTACCGTACATCTGCACACAAATGCAGACTCGAAAGATCATTCTGCGGTCAGCAAGGGAGACTTTGTAACTGTTTTGTATTTTTCATGTATGCTTCAATCAATGGAAAATACATCAAATGAAAAGACTAGTGGTGTATGGCAATGACTTCCAGCACTTTCTTACCTCTCCTAGCCCTTCCTCCTTCCTCTCTTTCCTCTCTTTCAAGAACTCTGTCAGCCACGTCTTGCGGTCCTCCACCCTCTTTTTGCTGAATGCCTGAAAAAGACCGACACGGTATTGAAATTTCGCTAGTCTACAGAATTAACAATGAATGTTATAGTTTGGAAAGACTTTCCAGCTCTTGTATGACCGTAAGCAACCAGGCTAGGTGTTAAACAGAGTTTAATTTTTTACATGTGGTTGCTTACTGAAAGAGCTTTTCCTCACTCCTTTTCATTACAGAATGCTCATCAAGCCTCTTCTGTGGATTTCTTGAGAAACATCAGCCCGCACCCCTAAAAAACGAGCAGATTGGTGAAACTTTGAGGAAATTAGTGTGATTGTTTTCCTTGTAGACAGATGAACTGCCCCCACTAACTGTTATTGTCCTCCTACATTTCCACCTACAACATAGGCCGTGTTTATCAACTTTTCAGAAATTTAAACGCGTTTCCAAAGGCCTTTACGAACGCGTTTCCAAACGCGTTTAAAAAAATGGTGCGTTTATCAACTCCAAGGGCCTTTACGAACGCGTTTCCAAACGCGTTTAAAAAACGGTGCGTTTATCAACTCGATCGCTCAAGTCGAAAACCGGCCTTGTCACAGAAAACATGTGGTTTAAACGCGTTTCAAAACAGCTTTGCGTTTATCTCGCTTCTTTAAACGCGTTTAGGATCATACAAATTTGCGTGTTTCAAAACAGCTTTCCAAACCCCCTAATCAAAACACCTTTGCGTTTATCAACTCGTTTAAACGCGTTTAAAAAAAATTAAACGCGTTTGGAAACCTTAATTCTACCCCAAAAAGAGTCCATAGAACACGCCCATAGAGTAGATGAACAGAAGAAGCAAATCAGCAAAACCTGAGGATATGTGTCTCATACTAGTATACAGATCCCCCCCCCGCCCCCCACCCCCAGTCCAGTGCCATGGTCCCCTTGAGAGCGTGAAACCTAGGGCCTTACCAGCACGATGGCATCGTCATCCTCGGGACCAGAGTACTTGAAGGGGATCCTGTGACGCTGCATGTCACTGAAGTACTCCTTGGCCTCCTTCATGGTGCTCGTACCCAAACCTACCAGATCAAGGGTCAAAGGTCAGAGAAACTTTCATCTTAATGGATTTTAAAAGTACCCCTTGGCCTCCTTTATGTTGCTTGTTCTCAAACCTACCAGGTAAAAAGGACTGAGGTCAGAAAACTTTAAACAATAATGAATTTTTTTCGTACTTCTTGGCTTCGATTCGTCATAGAGCTCATACCCAAACCTACCAGGTCAAAGGTCAGAGACATAAAAAATAATTTACACTTTTAAAGTACTCCTTGGCCTCCTTCTTTGTGCTGTACCCAAACCTACCAGGTCTCAGATCAAAGGTTAAAGGTCAGAGGACTTAACGATAATGAATTTTCTAAAACTCACTTTCTGACGTTATATTACCTTATTCGTTGTCACAGCTTTGCGCTGATTCTTTTGCCTTTTTAGAGAGTATGTTTCTGTTTTCCCAATACACAATCAAAAAAATGTCATCCGGCCACTTTACGGCAGAGGCATAAAAACATCACAAATTATTCTTTTTGAAAGAAAGAAATGACTGCTCCTGATGTTACGTGACAAAAAACAGGGAATTCCCCACATGAATTCTTCAATGTATGCAAAAGTAAAAAGGAATGCGCTACCTATACACAAACCTAACACATAGCTCATTGCGAAAACAGGCGAGAAAGACAATTTAAAGAACAGACCTTTGTAGTACTTGACTTTCCATGATTTGGACCCTTCTGTCTCACTCTTCCACTCCTCAAACTCAGGCAGAGAGTAAAACGGGAACTGCTCCTTCCCTTTGGTGACCTGCAAAAAAATACATCATCAGCTAACCATGATAACAACCAATCCTGGTGAGAGAGTGACTAGATAATATTACTGAATCGTGAAAACACGTTTACAAACTTGGTAATTGGTAGTGTTCCATCAACCATTTAACCATTAAAAAAACAAGATTTACTCAATAAATCAATCCAATCAATTGCGAGACTCAAATCCAGAACTCAACAACTCGGCTAGATAATATTACTGAATCATGAAAACACATTTACAAACTTGGTAATTGGTAGTGTTCAAAGAACCATTAAACCGTTAAAAAATTCAAGATTTACTCAATAAATCAATCAAATCAATTGCGAGACTCAATTCCAAAACTCAACAAGTGCACAGGAGAACATTGGTGCTTTTGCGAGCCTGAAAAGCGACGTTCACGCGTTACCTTGACGATGGGAGTGATGAACTCCTCCATGAACTTGTGTCGCAGCAGGTTGGGCCAGTTGTGGTGGATGAAGTTGACGAGGAGCCCCTTGATGTGGGAGCCGTCCTGGTCCTGATCAGTCATGATCATCAGTCGCCCGTAGCGCAGGCTCTTCAGCGACTCGGGCGTCTCGTACTTGTTCTTGTACTGCAGTCCCAGGATCTTGATGATGTTGTTGATCTCAGCATTGTCCATGATCTGCATGTACAGGAAAGGCCAGGGTCCCGTTGCATAAAACCTACTATTGATGGTAACTTTGCCTTCCAATAGCAACTTCTATGGGAACCTTGCATTTGATTGGGTATTGAGCAATGTTACCATGGTAGTTACCATTGATGGCAGAGTTACCATTAATGGTAAGTTTTATGCAACAGGGCCCAGGACATGTGTTCATCCCTTTGTGTGTCAGACAACCAGGGTGGTGTTTCACCAAGCTGTTCGTAAGTTACGAACGACTTTACGAACGACTGGTGATCCCTTCTTGTGCTAAATCAGATTCTCAATGAACAAAGAGTGGTAACGCATTTAGCAAAAGAAGGGATCACCAGTTGTTCGTAAAGTCGTTCATAACTTACGAACGGCTTGGTGAAACACCCTCCAGCTACTCTATGGGAGTTGTGTGAAGTACTTGTGAAAAATAGTACGCATCATGCGCCATTAGTTATGAAGGCAAATCTCATAAAGTGGCCATTCGAGTAGCACATTCAGGGCTAACCGTGATGAGGCCCTGTATCACAAGGAATCAGTAGCAATACATAGCAACTTTATAATCATATGGAAAGTTGCTACTGCGATCTATTGCAACTCACCGTATTACAAAACCATGAGATCTATGGCAAGTCCAGGCCCTATTGCATAAAACTTCACCCTGAAATTATGGTTATTTCAATAAAAGCAGACACATGAAAGAAATGTATCAGTGAAGGTTTGATGAAAATCCGTGAAAGGATAAGAAGGTTATGATCTTTTTAATTTTTTATTTTGTGACGTCACATGCAAGGTGCATTCCCATATATGTTGTGTACAAAATAATTCCATAAATTGCTTATTTTTCTGTTTTTGTCAACGGAATGATTTTTTGTTGTACTGGTAAGTGTGTAAAAAGGTATTTCTAATGATTTATCAAATGCACAGGTAAAAGGATGCACACTTTCGAAAAAAAAAATGTACACAACATATGGGAGGGCACCTTGCATGTGACATCACAAAATCAACATTTTTAGCCCTAATACTCCCGGGGAATTTCATTTTTACATTTGATAGGCTGTCGAGTGATGTTACAATGGTAGTAATCAAAGATGGCATTACCATTATTGGCAAGCTATATGAAACAGGGCCCAAGTCTATGAATGTTCACGTCTTCCATCCTTACCTGCTTGTGCGAGGCCTCCCTGACGTTGAGCAGCTTACCCCTGAGAGGGAACACCCCGTAGTGGTCCCTACCGACCACGCCCAGCCCGCTGACTGCCAGCGTCTTGGCCGAGTCTCCCTCTGTCAGGATCAGGGTGCACAGGGCAGAGTTACGCCCCCCTGCGTCATTGGCATCATCCAGCTTGGGGATTCCCCGCAGCTTGGAGTGCTTGGAGGAGTGGCATTTCTTGTCCAACTGGCTCTGCAGTAGGGGGGGGGGGGGGAACATTTAAAAATGTATTTGTGGGAGCTATTTTATCAAGCCTGCAAAAATTATGTTTAATAGTGAGTCCTATACTCAAGTGCAACTCCTCAAAGATAGTTGTAACTTTGTGTTAAATCCGAATCAGTGTACATGAATACCGGTACTAAATAGGGTCAAATATTGTTCCTTATACTAGAATGTTCCTACCATGAAGTTAACTAATGAGTTCTTGTCCCTATACCTGTTACCATGGTGATGGAAGTTGCCATTCTACTTGGCACAATATAAACGAAACAAAGAAGAAACAATAAAAATTGCGCTGGAATTATGGAAGCAAGTTTTGTTGTCGTTTGAGGGTGTTATAAAATGCATTTTGAAAAGTTAGGGATATGGTTACAAAATGTAGAAGTACTACGAAAAGATAGTAAACAAAATTCACAATATCAAATTATAATCTAGCCTCCTTGTGGTATTGGCATAGAAGAGACTGATAAGAAGAAAAGTTTTTGTTATCAGAGGAGAGATGCTCCTTTGAATACAAACCTGCGCTTTGAACTTCATCCAAGACATGATGCTCTCCACAATTCCGCACGTCAGTGCCTGGACAAAAGAGCAAAAATACAGCAAAATATTGAAATTTAACTGATGAATTTTTTTACTGATGCAGGGACTTTATTTATATAGGAGGGCTACAGGAGAACACTACTACAATTTCAAAATATAATTTCAAGCCAGGGCCTGTCAAAAAAAAAAGAAAAAAGGGGGGACATTGGATTAGGAAGATAGAAAAAAACACAAAAATGAGAGGGCAAATCCAAACTTGCCTGCTTGGCAGTGTGCCAGCTGAGAGGAAGTTCTAGAGCAAGTACATTACATACTTCCTGAGTTTCAACCCACACCATCCTGAAATACCCACGCCAGTGCATTCCTAGGAGGGCTTGGAATTTACCAACTATTTTTTCCTATTCTTGCAGCACTCTTGCCTGTAGTTGACTTTGAGGTATGCAGTAAACAAGTAGTCAATTGCGCTGTGAAATGTACAATGTGTCCACAGTGACCTAAATTCTACTCACCCACTTATCTTTTACTTATAGTGATAACCATGTACCTTAGGTTGCATTAAAATTAAGCCTGAGTCGATATGATTTGTAAACCAGGACTTGATCGAAGCTATCGAGCCCCGGAGCCATTTTGTTGAAACCGATGCGTGGATGAGAATCGAGCCAGAGGGAGTTTAACCCACTCTCTGGCTCGATCGAGCAAGGAGCTAAGGTAAGAGCTTGTGCGTGGCGTGGCGTAATAGTTGTGCATGTGCAGTGCGTGTGCAGTCAACGCAGTCCATGCATGATCAGGCCATTGCCACAGTGCGTACTACATGGTGAGTAAATACGAGTGCGATCAGAGTCGATGAGACAGAACAAATCATGGGCCCGGGGACCTGATATTGACGTGATTGCGAGCGAGCAATAAGTCTTGATGTTGTCAAGATGAATATTGGGGAAGTATTGTGATATTTCGTCCATTTAAGTTATATACTTACTTGCTATACTCGCAGAGGAGGAAAAATTGGGCTTCGACTTCGCCCCGTCCATCATTTATCGGAGCACCGGAGCTCGATCAGAGCAACGTGGAAGAGCCCCGGTTTACAAAAACATTAATATGACTCAGGCTTAATCAGTTAATTATTTCCTTCACCGAACTAATCTTTTTATAGAAAGCTAGGTCTAAAAGATATTCCAACTTATTGAAGAAAATGTAGAGAAGAGAAGTTGAAGATGTATTAAACGTACTTCTTTAAATCCAAATCTAATGCTCGTTTTGTACCGCCACAGTTGCCAATTAATCAGTAGCCTTGGCAAATAGAACTGCTAGTGCATTCATATGACCTTTTGACTCTTTCTGTGTCAATGAGCGTTTTAAATAACCGCACACAAAACCAATCCTGTTGACACTCCTGAGTGTGCCTACAGTGCAGATCTCATGAATGACCTCGACTCACCCCTTTGATGAACTTATCACTGAGCTTGCACTCTGAGCCAAACTTCTTTGCCTGCAGAGTCATGTTCTCTTTGGTCTGAGAGTCGAACGACGGGTTCTCAATCAGGCAGTTCACAAACACCCAGATGTGGTTCTTAATCTGAAAGGGAGAACAAGAAAGATGGAATGAATGAGATCATCATCAAGTAATACAAACGTAATTTATGAATAGACAAAAAGAAATGGCATATTTCGTTGCTAAAAAAGAGGGAAAGTTAGCTTTATATTTAGAAGTGGAGATTTGAATTTTAGTTGATAGTGTTACGGGATCTCATAGCTTGCCACCAGTGTTACCGGTGCTAGTTTTGTCGTTCTGGTTTCTCTAGTTGGAGACGTATAGACGTACATAAAACACGATGTCGACAGGAGTTGTAGATTCAGACATTTATTTCGGTGGTCATTCCACTGTCATTTCGATACTCATTTCGATGGCGTAACATAGCGTAACAACATGGCTTAGAATTGAACTCCAAAGGTTACAGCTAGCCTGGCTTGTCTCCTACTCCTTCCTCCTACCCTAAACTCTCTTACTCCGAACTCTGCTCGAAACTAAAACTGTCTTATCCACAGCTAGACTGGCTCTATTTATACATGCTGGTGTGCCTTATCAACTATATTCACATAAAGGAAATACATGACATGAAGGATTTCTAAGTACAAAGCAATGTAGTTTTGTAGGGACATCATAGTTTAAGCAGAAAGGAGTTAATTGTATTGACGTCAGTCTTCTCCTTGAAGTCTTAACTTTCTCTTGATTGAACTTCAAACAAGAACTTTACCAAAAGCATCTCGTTTCCAAAGAAACAGAATTGCATCTCTGGAAGAAGTCCTTGGTCTTTCCCCCATAACAAATCGTAAATGTCAACCCTAATAGAGTTGAGCGGTCAGAGGAATGTTGGAAGAAGAGAGAAAATGGTTTATTGCTGGGTCATAAAATGTACTCCGCACCCAAGGACAAGCTTGACCAGAGTTGTGACGTAGAAGAGGTCATACTCAGTTTCATGCCTTTCTGAATAGAGAGTAGGGACTTATGCAGAAAGTATAGGTCAATAATGACGTCATCATTAAATGTCCAAGAACTTGGTCAATGTAAATGTTGATTTCAGCTCGAGGTTATCTAAGAAAGACGGGGTGTTTGGGAGAATATGGGCTTACTATAAACACAGGAATAAAGGGAACTCGGGGACCGTAACACTAGTTTAGGAGATTTTGACATTAAAATGACTGTGCTTGCTGACTTTTTGCTTTCTTTATTCTCATCAATGTTTTGTTTTCTGATATTTCTCGTTTTTTTGTGTTTAATGCAGTTTGAAATTGTCATGTTGTATCACTTCAATAAACATAAATATTAAAAAAAAAAGAAAGTTACAGAAATGAAAACAGCATAGAAAGGGAGAGAGACAAGGAGAGAGAGAGAGAGAGAGAAAGAGAGAGAGAGAGAGAGAAAGGGAGAGAGGAAGTGTTCTAACTAAAATCATTCATCTTGATAGTAGCAGAATACAATTTTCTCCTTTGGTACATGCCACAAAAAAAAAAGTTTTTTTCTCTCCCGGTACAAATACAAGAAGACTGTTTTTACCTGGAATGGCTTGATGTTGACACCTCCCTTGTTCTTTTTCTTCACCGTCTCAATCAGCTTGGCAATCACTTGATCAGCAACATAGTCAACATGACGACCACCCTACGATAACACGCAAAGAACATAACACTGGATCAACGTCCCGTACATAAAATCATTTATCCCATTGCATTATGCACTCGCTGATTAGTCTTTAGGGCTGGAAGATACCAAGTTAAGTACTTCCATTTGTTTGAAATACTTTCCTGTCTGCAAATTGTTACTATTTTTCTTGCGTGGTGATACATAGATAAATAAACACATGTTCTGACATCTAAAGTTCTTAAGATCTTTTTGTTGGCCCTGAAAATAACTTAATCGCCAATGAACTTTGAACAATGAAATTACCATCAATAGGAAATCAAAATAAATTCAAATCTAGTCAAATTTGTTTCCATACTATCATGTCTTGATCCGTGAACTAGGAATAGCCTGCATGATTAAGTCGCTGCCTGGTAAGCAGTAGATTGCAGGTTCAAATCCTTCTGGTTCCAAGATTTTTTTTTCTTACTTGGGTGTCATTCATTTACAGGATGGAGCACGCCATCCTTACTTCTACTGGGTGTAGGCCTAAAATATCTTTTCAAAATCAAAGTCACCCCAGAAAGCCCTTTCACTAAAAGCAGGAATTATCTTCACGAGGTTAGAGGACATCCCCCCCCCCAAAAAAAAAAAGGGGGACAAAAAGAAAGAAAAAAAGGGGGATAAGTTTCCTCAAAAATCTGAATAGTTGGCAGACTAGGTGCAAGTCAATGCGACCTGGGCATGGGTGGTCACTGTTGTCTCACCTTGGTAGTGGCAATACTGTTGACAAAGCTGACCTGCTGGAAGCCCTTCTCACTCATGCACAGGCACACCTCCCAGCGAGGGTTCACCTGCTCATGCAGTACCTTCAGCGGCTGGCTATCCTCCGTTTGCAGGCTCTTCACGTACATGTCCACGTACGTCTTGAACCCGGTCACCTACAGGTCACAAGGGGGAAAACCATCAGGACTATGTTAAGGGTAGCCCATCCCTTTTGCAGACCTAATTCTGAAAGTTTCCTGACTTTGTCATCATTTGAGAGAGAGTGGCTATGTAACCTTTCCCTGGAATCGACAGAGCGTAATATTTGGTTTTGAGGAAATAATCTTCAATAATTGATCAAGCTTCCTTTTTTCGTACCACGAAAATAGTCAAATCTCAGTGAAACTAGTTAGATTTTAATTTATTCTACGGGAGTTATAGTACCTCTGACCTTAAAATTTCAGTTGGTATTACAAAGATATGTGCTAAATATATGCAAACTTTCATGAAGTTTACAGATGTTTGTAAAAGGGACAGGCCACCTTTAAGCATCATACTCCATGAGATAGAGAAATATTTCACAGGGATTTCAAGCTCTTGACGGAAATGTCTACATATGTCTTGAACTCATGATGTACATAAAAGTCCATATGTGCGGCCTTAAGTTCATCTGAAAGCTTGCTGGTAGGTTCAGTGTGTCTTCATAAGTACAGCATAGGTCAACATGCACACTATAGTTGTAACTTTTGTTTTTTAATAAAGAAATGATTGCCAGCAGGGGCAAAATGTACATTCCAACAGACGTTTTCACAAGATCACCCCCTTACAGAAAGACCTCTACTGGAGAGACCTTGGGGTATTAATACTTCTTTGGACAAGCATACTGACAAGCCATTGAAGCCCATGTTGTATCCGAGAGTTGCACTTTGCACTGAAAAAGGTTGGTGTTTGTGATTTTCAGGTTACAAAATTGCTCTAAAATCACACATTTACCTAAATAAACCTTATTCTAGTCTGGATCCTAACCCGAACCCTATTCCAATCAACTGTTAGCTGTTAATTCATCGAATAAACCACCAAAATGAATCACAAGGAGGAAAATCGCTGTCCGATGAAGTATCCAAGACCTTTTGTTTACCACACTTCACTTCACTAGACTTACTGGCAGTTTCTTCCCATTGAGGAACACCTTCACACCCTTGAGGCATCCCGCCACGTCGTAAGCACGTCGCGTCAAAAGGGCGACGGTGTCAGGGTTCAGACACGTCATCTTGAACTTCTCCAGGTCGGGGGAGAAGGAGATCTCTGTGAAATCGTTGCTGTCAAATGGCGTGATCTTGGGAATGCCCTTCTTTCCCATGTTGCCAGTCCAGCTCTGTATACACACAAAATCATGCATTATTTGCATTGCTTTTTATTTTGAATCACCAAAAGGATCACAATATTTCATGAGATATAAAATAACAACACAATTTTTTTTTTTTGCTTAGGCTAGAAAATTTGCATAGTGGTCTAGTATTCCATGAGTAATGTTGATATCTAACGCATCAAGCAGGGACAAATATTGAAAAAGGAATGGCAACGTATGGGCAGAAATTGCTGACAAAATATTGTAAATTTGAGTCAGTCAAGTTGTTGTGCCCATAGTAGTTATTTGCACATGTAAGCTCATGAAAATGTTTTGTTGCTTGATTCTGCTCACCTATTGATAAAACTAGAGCAATTTGACTGCCATGCAGTTGATAAATATGCGTCCGCCTCTTTGCTAGCCCTATTTAGATTTATCCTCAGAAAACTTGTGTTTGGTGGGCAAGGCATCATTGAATTCCTATGTGAAATGAAAATATCATATTCTGTGTTTCCATGTTTAGCCAAGTTTGGCAATGTTCATTCACCTTTGACCTTTTACTTCTTTGACTTCCAATCCAACCAGTCTATCTCACTCCATCATTGTATCAAGTTTGTTTAAAATTAAATCTTAAAACGAAATCTTGCTCGTGCTCGTATCAAAAGTAAGCTGTATATCACATTTTAAACTGATAATTGGCATATCTTTTAATGTAAAACTTCAATAATAAATCACAGGTCAAAGTCAGATGATAACTCACCTGCTTGAACTTCTTGCCAGAATCCTTGCAGGCTGTGGTAACAGTGAACTTCTTGCTGAAGATGTTGCACAGTTTAGCCCCATAGCCATTTCGTCCACCTGAAGCAATGCAGATGAGGTTTTGAGGTTTAAACTTTACACTATAACTAGGAAGTGCTCAAGTAAAACCTATTCCTGTCTTAATTGGTAACAATTCACCCGTTGATACATGCATATTGATTTTTATTCAAGAATTTTCTCAACAATTAATTAATCTAAAGGAAAATTAAAAAAAAAAAATGAAAATAAATTGAGCTCCATCACCATTTTTCCAGCTTTACTTTAACCCTTATCAGGCCGGGGTATTTGAGGTGTACCTAATACCAATATACCCACTTCATCAAATAGGCCTTTTTCGCTATGTATGCAAATTTTATTCACATCATTCAAACTATACATTACTAATGGTAAAATGTTGTCTGAGGTTCGTCCATGTAGCAACAACTAACAGATTCAAAGTGTGTTTCACCCATTGATCTTGAATTACAAAATACAGGTGATGGTAATAATGAGTTACTATACAGTTCAGAGGAAAGTTACAAAAACAGCTTATTGCACCCCTTCAAGGCTAACACCTACCTGTGACTTTCTTTTGTGTGTCGTCATAGTTACTGGATGTCAGCAGGTGACCAAAGATCATCTCTGGCACGTACATCTTCTCTCCCTTGTGCTCTACCACAGGAATGCCCTTCCCATTGTTCCACACGGTGATGACATTATTCTCACTGGAAAAAGTAAAGTTGACAGGAAATTCATTTCAAGATCACTGAACACACACACAAGAATTCTTTACTAGCTTTTCTTAAAGAGGATCTTTTAAGTCCCTTTACCATAATACTTCAAAGCTTGTTATTACCGCATTGAAATACTATAATAAGAATTATGTAATCTACAAAGTTGTCTGGCTAAATTTATGAAAATTCTTTTATTCTTTTTTTTTATTAATTCATTCATGCTAATTTATGTGAGAAATCATAGATTTTGGTATTTCTCACTAAATAAAGCCTCAGGAATAGCAATTTTTGGTACAATTGTCTTTCGTAACTCCCTCATCAATTCCTGAAAGAAAAAGATAGGTTGTGGTAATTATTTCTTATGTATTTTATTGTTTTTCAATTTTCTTAGGCATTTCTTATTTTCCGTCATGTGTTTTTTTGTGTGAGGGTGTGTGTGTTTGTGTGTGGTACTTATTTACACTATTTGAAACAATGATGATACTAGAAAAGTATAATTTACATAAACTGGAAAAGCTCCTGATTTTGTCCACAAGGTTAGAGAAATGGCGAAATTACAGGGACATGCATTCGGTAAACGTAATCTGATACCCGCTTGGTAAGTCTGATCGCCATAAATTTGGTATCAAAATGTGCAGGAAGGATCAGAGAAAAAAGTCATGAAATTTTGTTTTGAAATATAGAGGCATAAGAAAGTACCAACAAAAATTTGACAGGGGTGGGGTGGGGTGGGGGGGCACATAATGCCACCCCCCCCCCCCTTTCCACACTGAGAAATGCCACTCAATTTTTTTCAAAGAGCTTTAGATGGAGATGTGATACATTTCACTCAATATAAAGAAATTTGCATAACAATCAGCTGTCAGCTCTAACAGTCATATTTGTATTTGTTAGAGGTACCCAACGTAAGCACCATACACAAAACATTCTTTTATCATAATAGTTATTAACCCATTCTTTACTGAGCCTGTTTATTGGCGGGCTAGCTTTCTTCCACTCAGAAACGAGTAACGCCACTCCTGCGTAATATCTGATGTACCAGGACAATAGGCAATGAATAAACACTAAATTCCTTGAGAGGTGCAATTAAGTTGTATCCCTTTCCTTATTGCAGTTTCATGGTAGACATCAAGTTAGACATCTTAATTGGATCAGGGTTCATGAAGCCTCAAAATAAAAAAAGCGACCAGGTTGGTAGTTTCGTAAGGTTTCATGAGTATGTGATGTGAAAGCAAAGGCTAAACTTGATCCTTGGATGGCTGCATGCAATGAAGTACTTACGGATCAATTGTAATCTTGATGCAGTTCATGGTCGGGTCTCTCTGCTTGTTATCAGCACCATTCACTGTGGTTCAAAAGAGGACATTCAAATCACATCTTTGACTGTATTCCTGAAATACTTATTTGATTTTGTTTGAACAAGAGCAAAGCAGTCATGGTAGTAGATAATTAATGATTGAATTTGTTTAAATGTACTTTTAAGGAGTTTTTTTCATGATCGTTTTGTGTCACCTACTGTACATGTAGAACTTTGTACTCATTCACTCAGGGGAAAAATCAATTCAAAATTTTTGGGGGCTTCTTTTTGAGCACATTGGCCAATTTGGCGACAAGTTTTCATTGTGTGTATGGAAATTTGGGGGGCTCTTCAAGGGCGAAATTGCCGAGCCTGTGTATTTTTTTCCCTGCGTTCACCATATTTAAGTATATATATGTACCGGTACATAGTTAACTTTTACCAAAAAGTGTTTACAACCTTTCTGTTCAGTAGCCACAGGCTATATTTTTTCATCTGACATCACATCATATCAAGTGCACAGGCTATTCAGAACAATTGGATGTTGTCATGCAGTTTCATAAAGGCAAAGTTGTGGAATTGGGATCTTACTTGAGACCTTATCTCATCTTTAAATCATTTCTAAAGAGACATGTACATGAAACACTCACCAAGAATTTCATCAAAGATCTTGTAGAGCCCTGGGACAAAGGTGATCTCTCGGTTCACGAGGGTCTCCCCGTCAATCACCCACATGGCCTGAAAATTACAGATTACAGTGTAGATAAGGATGAGAAATGATACACAATGCTTTTACACATCTGGGTGCAATAGTTTTAAATTGAATAATAAGGCAACATGCAAAAAGGCAGGGAATTCCCTAGTTTGACCAAGACTTAATCGCACTTATGATATTACCATGAAGAAAAGAAATTTTGAAGGTAATTGGTCCAGGGATGTTTTAACAAATGATTCAAAGCAATTGTTTTGAAAGACATGAAATTTTCACTGCCAGTCCTGATTACTTTTTACGGAATATGTGGAGAGCCATCATGGATTAAGACTACCACTCAAACTAAGTGAGTAGATCTATGTAAGCAACACATAGGAGGAAATATTGGAAGAAAACGTATATATTTAAGTTAAAACTGCAAGTAATTTCATTACATATTTTTTGTTGAAAATCCATATTACAATTCGTACCTGTGTAACAGGTTCAGTGGACCCAATGTAGGTGTCTGGACGGAGGAGAATATGCTCAAGCTGAGTCTTCTTCTGGTAGATTCTCTCAACGGACAGGCGCTTCTTACTCCCCTTCCCCGGCTGGCCAGGGGACGGCAGGTCATCGATCTCCACCTTCGTCTTCTTTTGAGCATTGTCAAAGAGGGTCTGTGTGCGTAAGGATGGATGGATGGATGGATCATGTCACCAGATTGGAGAAGCAAAAGATAGGCGCGATCAATTTTTTTTTTTTTTTTTGTCAATCTGATTAATATTTGTAAACAAAAATAATAAGCATCCATGTATTTAGAATCAGCCAAAATTGCCCTAATAGATTTAGTGAGTAGTCCACATATCGTTACAAAGGCAAGGTTGAATTTAAATGAGCAAGCCTTTTCCATTTTTGGAGGGGGAGAAGGGTAAAAATGTGGACAAAAATTTGAGAATCACATTCAAAGATTTTCATTAATTAAAAAAAAAATATATTCCTACCAAATTCTCCCCATGGTCCAATCATTCATAATCATAGAAAAAATTCCCATCATTGTTTCTAGACTGCTCATGCAAGCCTGCCTGGCTCCTCTGAATACTGAACAAAGGAATGCCTAGAATGAGATGGTAAAACTTAATGATCTGTCTACTGCCTAGACTAGTATGATGCTGGTGCCTCAAACCTCCTTGTGTTCATTCCTACAAAGGTGAACAGGGAAAATACTCAACTTTCACTCACAGATTAACAAAATTATGCTCTCTAAGAACTATTTTTGGTTTGAAGATTAGCAAGAAACTTTTGGAGAAATTGCGCTTTGAAATATGCTCAGTTAAACATCGCACATCCACATCATTGAACCTTGAACCCAACCCCTTGCGGTAATGTGCGATATCTCCATCAATTGGATGATAGTGCTGACATTTCACCAGTATTGCGTCTCGATGATGTTCTTTCGTGTGGAATGAGAAAATGACAGGCAACTTTCTGCGATCGACAGGAAAATCACGGAAGTGTGAATGCAAGTTGAAAAACCGAGACAATTTCAAATGTGCAAGCTCAAGTGGACACTTTGTATGTCCACATTTTGCCTACCTTTTCCTCTAAAAATCTTGCATTTTGTTTACTAATGCTGCGTAAATAGGAAAAAATACACAAGAACTAGACCTTCAATGACCTAAGGCTTCGCAAACACGCATTGTCATTGAGCAGATATAAGTGAGGGCCTGTTCCAATGGAAGGGGCAGGTTTATTGTAACAATGTTAGAGTCTAACATTGTTACAATAATTACATTCTCAGAAATATCTTTACTCTGCCTGTGAAGTCTACAGACAGTACAGAAAGTCGTAGGATGGATTAAGCTATATAAATCATCTCAAAATAAGCACACACTCTCGAGTCTCAGTCTCACTCACTCAACTGCTCATTTTTCATAGACAGGAATAACCGTCTCATTCAGCATGTTCAGGGTATTAATCGAAATTACATTTTTGGACATAGGTAGGGGTTTTCAGAGGAGCCAGATGCAATCTCAGCGGATCCAACGTCCTACAAGTAACAACAACTGAGATTGATTTTTCGGTCTAGATCTATACACACACGCACACTCAGACACAGATGTGAGATGGTCATGACCAGTCATGACGGTACTTCGCCGACTATCTACGCCAGAGTTCCCGGTGAATCCCGCTCCGCCTCATGCCATTGTTGCAGCTAGTGAGCTACTGACCGACTAAGCTAGTGTCAGACTTTTATTTCACCATTTTCATAACATTATATGGAGACATACAAAAAACTGATAATCATACCTTCAAAGGTCCATCAGTCGCCATAATGTGCTGTTTCCTGCTAAATAGAGTGATAAAACAATGCTGATTTTCACCTTTACAAGCGAAAAGGTTGAAGCCTCGAATTCTAGTGATAATTCATACGGTACCGGTAGGGGTATATAGCATGCACTAGCTAGCAGCACGGTTATGGTTCGCCAATTCAAAAATTCCCGAGCGATCCCTAGGAAGAATGGCATTGTCCAATCAGCACGCAGCGCAGCGCTAGCCTTATTACGCATGCGCATTGTGTTAAAAAGAAAATGCCACCCTGTGTGGCGGGCGTCATGCGAGGCTCCAAACCTGTAAATTTCCATTTAATATAAGTTTCAAGTTTCAAGTTTATTTGTCTTTCTTCAGATACAATTTTACAGATTAACAACGAGTGACAGTGTACATAAAGAAACAGTAATATGGAACAAGTTTAAATGTTGCATCAGAGAGAAGATAGAAAGACGAGGAGACCTTATGAAAGCATAGCTTGTTAGAGTCAGGTCCCTCATGGCAATAACATGTTAAAAACGACCAGTCTGATTTAATACATGTAGTACAAACATGAATACAATAAATATCTTTTTAGGCAGAACAAAAAGACACTTGAGTACTAGAACAAATAACTAAACAACTTTAGATACTAACATGGTTAACTAAATCGATGAAAAGGGTGGGGAGAAGAGGCTTATTTACAAAAGAGGGTGGGGAAAGTGGGGAAAAAACAACATACATGAAGATATAAAAGGGTATAGGGCTGGGTGGGAGAGAGAGAGAGCGAGGATTATTAAAAGCTGGTAAATGACAGAAAAAGATAGGAAGAAGAAAAGGTGAGTTGGCAGGTCCCACATGTATGTACATGTGGATCGTGTTCAACTTTCAAAATAAAACACGGCAGTACACCTGTACCACAACTTTGAACATAGCTTAAGAATCAACTAGATAGTTATTCAATAAGTGTAACTTCAGTTTGCGTTTGAAAACAGAAATACTGACAGAACGACTAATACTTGAGTCAAGAGAGTTCCAGAACCTTGGTCCCGTGCAAATTAAAGTGTTGAGAGTAAACTTAGTCCGTGCATGGGGTAAATTGAATGCAGAAGCATGTCTTGTGGCATAATTGTGAATTTCATTGTTTTTCTTGAACATTTGGGCTAATGCCAGCGGCAGTACACCCGAGTTAAGATCGTACATTAGGGAGCCCAATTGCATATAGTAAATGTCTTCTACCTTTAAGATTCTATGATGATGGAACAGAGGATTTGTATGAGCTCGAAAGTCAGCATCACAGATTGTTCGTATTACCCTCTTTTGGACCAAGAAGAGTTTATCTAATTGTGTTTTGAGAGATTTACCCCACGCAAGGACACCATAATTGATATAAGGTAGAATTAATGTTGAATACAAAATAAATAAAACGCTTTGAGGAAGAGAATATTTTAGCCTTCGAATTACACCAGTATTCTTTGACAATGTTTTGCATAGATTATTTATATGAGTTTTCCATGTTAATTTTTCGTCAATATGGAGACCTAGGAATTTAGTTGAAACCACCCTATCTATCACAGCACCATTGAATATGATGTCCCTAGGCAACAGCTTAATTGAATTGCTATACATCATATAGTTAGTTTTTTTTAGATTTAGGGACAGTTTATTGGCCTGAATCCATGCTGTAATATTACATAACTCTGAGTTAATTGTTTGCAAAAGGACTTGAACATCTTTATGTGAAAAAAATATGCTGGAATCATCTGCAAACAGTATAAAAGATAATACATTGGAAGAGTATTGGAAATCATTTATATAAAGAATGAATAAAAGAGGACCAAGAAGAGATCCTTGCGGCACTCCACAGGTAACATTTTGTAACTCTGAAGCAAAACCATGAATGGATACAAATTGCTTCCTGTCAGCTAAATAGCTCCTGAACCAGTCCAGCGCTGCACCTCTGATCCCATAGTGCGATAATTTACTTAACAAAATGTTATGATCTACTGTATCAAATGCCTTAGAGTAATCCAAGAATATTCCAATTGTGTGCATATGGTTATCCAGGGCATCAGAAACTTTATTGATGAAGTGCAATATAGCATGGGTGGTAGTATGTTTCTCACGGAAGCCAAATTGAAAGTTGGAAAAATTTTTACTTGCATTGAGAAACTTAACACTTCTCAAGTAAATAAGTTTTTCAAGAATTTTAGAGAACCCTGTTAAGAGAGAGATGTGCCGATAGTTTGTCAAGAGCTTGGGGTCGCCCTTCTTAAAAATTGGGACAACCTTTGCAACTTTCATATTCCTGGGTACAATGCCATTTGTCATAGACAAATTAAAAATGTGCACTAACGGCTTTACAATTCCTGGTGCAACACTTTTAATTAGACTGTTGGAGATATTATCACATCCAGGGCTTTTCCCAATCTTCAAAGAATTTACCAAACTAAGTACCTCTTCCTCATCCGTTGGCATCATAAACAAACTCTGCTCATTAGGGTGCCTTAAGAAATCATGAAATGTTTTATCACAGTTAGGTATGCCCTCCGATAGTTTCGGACCAATATTACAAAAGTAATTATTGAAGTTTTGTACAATAGATTTCTCATCATCTACTAATTCTCCATCAATTTCCATAGATCGATTACTTGATGCTACGTTCTTGCTCTTAAAAACTTGTTTTATTACTTTCCATGTTCCTTTTATGTCTTTAAAGGTTCTCTGAAACTGAGTTGAGTAATAACTTTTCTTTGAAGCACGTAAGATTGTAGTTAGGGTGTTCCGATATCTCGTATAGTTTTTATGTGACTGTTCTGATTGAGCTGTTTTGTATTTGTAATATAGCTTATTTTTCGTATATTTATTGACTTCAACAACGATTTTGTAATCCATGGCATTATAGGGATTTTCTTGCGATTTCCTCTATTCCTTTTACATAAAGGTATATTCAAATCATACAACAATAAGAATTTGCTAAAGAAGTTATCGAAAGAGCTATCAGCATTTTGATCAAGTAGAACATCACTCCAGTCAGTTGCGATTAGCGCCTCCTTAAGCAGCCAAACGGCAGGCACCGGAAAATACGCTCATTTTATTTTCAGCGAGGTAGTCGTGACCTTCACTTGACCTCTCGAACCGCGGAAAACGTCTCCTTTTCAAACTGCGATATCTTCATGAATATACCATATTTTAGTGCGCTTTCTTTTGTAACTGTATGTTGGAGGTCGAATTTTACCAAGTATGAAAAAACATTTCATTAAAACAGGCAGACAAATATTGCAAATTCGAGATAAATATGTGGTTCTAATACAAATTAAAAAAATTAAAATAAACTCTATATTCCAATGTCAATTGCTTTTGAGCCCTTAACATTTAGAGATCATCTGAAGCGGAATTTATTGTACTTTATGGAGATACCATTATTTTTCAACCTCCCCCCATAGAAGGGTCAGGATCCAGCAAAACATCAACCATGTTCAAATCCAAAATGAGCGAGATATGACGAAGTTGTGAACGATCCTAACCAGCCAATCATAGTCCACGATAATAACGAAATTCTACCGGCGATCCAAGGGTTGATGTTTTGCTGGATCCTGACCCTTCTATGGGGGGAGGTTGAAAAATAATGGTATCTCCATAAAGTACAATAAATTCCGCCTCAGATGATCTCTAAATGTTAAGGGCTCAAAAGCGATTGACATTGGAATATAGAGTTTATTTTAATTTTTTTAATTTTTATTAGAACCACATATTTATCTCGAATTTGCAATATTTTTCTGCCTGTTTTAATGAAATGTCTTTTCACCCTTGGTAAATGTCGACCTCCAACATACAGTTACAAAAGAAAGTGTACAAAAATATGATATATTCATGGAGATATCGCAGTTTGAAAAGGAGACCTTTTTCGCGGTTCGACAGGTTAAGTGAAAGTCACGACTACCGAGCTGAAAATAAAACCGTGTGTTTTCTGCTGCCTGCGGACGAATATCGGTTGCGAAGTCCGTATGATTTCTGAAAATTCGCGTCACTTTGAAGACGAATAGCTCAAATGTTTTATTTTTGAGCCCAAACAAAACTGGAATCAAATTCTCCGCTGGAGTACCGGCTTTCCAAAGCTGTAACTGGTATTGCCGTTCAATTTGTAGAAGGGTCAGGATCCAGCAAAGTCTGGGAGCTTACATATATCGGTTGCGAAGTCCGTACGATTTCTGAAATCTCGCGTCACTTTGAAGACGAATAGCTCAAATGTTTTATTTTTGAGCCCAAACAATATTGGAATCAGAAAATCCGCTGAAGTATTGGCTTTTTAGAGCCGTAACTGTCGTTGCCGTACAATCCATAGAAGGGTCAGCATCCAGCAAGGTCTGAGAGCTTACATATTTCAAAAAAAAATTGAGGCCTGCTTTTGAAGGCAAATAACATAAAAACTCCTTTGCGGATTTCGAAAAAAACTAAAAATATTTATTAAGAAACATATAATCTCAATCCCTGTCTAAAAAAATCCTGATCAGTATGCTTACAGAAGACCCCAGCAAAGGATCTCGCG
This sequence comes from Arbacia lixula, assembly GCA_963669155.1. NCBI lineage: Eukaryota > Metazoa > Echinodermata > Echinoidea > Arbacioida > Arbaciidae > Arbacia > Arbacia lixula. The sequence goes on from OZ022585.1 coordinate 19,605,275, forward strand.
AGCATGTCGAATTCCTTCATAATCTAGGTGCAGCAAAATCTGCGCGTGAGATTTCGCGAGACGAAAAATAAAACGCTCACGATTTCTATAGAACGAGCGAGCGCTGCCGATTGACTGTAAGCCTTGCAATATTCTCTGAGTTACTCATACGGATACGATTATTTTGAGCAGTAGTGAGAGATTGTTTGCTAAGACATAGGCCTACATCATGTACATAGCCCTCCCCCCTCTCTCTATCTCTCCTTTTCTGTCTTGTTTACATCTCTTCCTCTCTCCGAATAGGCTGAGCCAGCACCTCGCACGTGACGTAATAAAATCAACACTACAAACCTTCACTAATTATGTGTCTGCTCTATTAACGAAAACTTAATTTCAGTGTGAGTTATCTATACGACGCACGATTTGACCTAAGAGTTCGCAATATTTCATGCCACTCCGCGCAGGAAAAAACATCGGTAAAAGAAAGCCTTTTTATTTTCCGAGTCAATCAAATAGAAGAACATGTCTGTTTTTATTGATGTACAAGATCCTCTCTCGATACTATTTTGTACAAAAATGGTTGGAAAAGACGTGTAGAATATTTTTCTTAGGTTTGTTTTCTTCGTGTCGTAAAATTTAATTAAGCGAAGGAGCAATGTCAATACCGTTGTCGTATTGCAAACATCAGTCTTAGGATCATGACGTCATAATAGTTAAACATGATTAATGAAATTTTTAAATCACTGTCAATGAAGTTATTTGACCGTTTAAAGATTTGAAAGATAAGAAGGCCTACATTTTCAGTGCAATCATTTTAAAAGTGATGACTACATTTATATAAAAAAATATATAGACAGATATATATTTTAGAGAGTGATATCGTTTCTAGAGATTAGTGTTTTGGAATGATCAGTCCTATCTAGAAGAACAAGGGTAGGCTACTTGTTACAGACCCATAGTTACAGTCTTTATACAGTTTGTTTTAGTATACCGTGATATAACTTTATGTCATGAAACGATAGTGCATTTCATTGACTTTACAAAGGCCTTTAACTTGATAGAAACAATGTACCTCTAGGTCTTAACTCATGTAGTTTGTATGTTGAACATCGTAGTTTGAGTAAGATAATTTTTCCGAGTTTTAATGTAATTTAAAGTGAGAGCGCATATAGCTTTGCGATATGCTTATCCATTTGTTTGTGAAATGATTCAACCTACTCTATTACAAGTTTTGTGAAGAAAGGCCTATCAAAGAGTTGATTAATTTCATACGTTCAATGATTAAATACGTAATAGGGCTACAACAGTTTAAAGAGGTGTTCCATATTTTGCAATGTGTTTCAACATACCATTGGTGTTTTCCTTGATTTTTCGAAGGCATTCGACACGATAGACCATGAAATTTTACTTTACAAATTAAGTCACTATGGAATCCGTGGGGGGGGGGGGGGGGGGGGCTCTTGAATGGTTTAGGGATTATCTAAAGAATAGGAAACAGTACGTTAGCATCAATAGTCATGACTCTCAACTAAAATTGATTTCGTGTGGTGTCCCCCAAGGTTCCCTGTTGGGCCCACTTTTATTTATTTTATATATTAATGACATTTAAAACTCTTCTCAGGTACTCTCTTTTATTTGTTTTGCCGACGACACAAATTTATTTTTTTCACATAACAATCCCATCTTACTTGCTGACACAATGAATAATGAATTACGACTAGTCCAGACTTGGATCCACGCAAACAAATTATCTCTTAATATTGAAAAAACCAACTACATGATCTTTAGTAATTCTTTGAATGCCCTCCCCACTCCTCTTAAAATTAGCGACACTAATCTTCAACAGGTCGATAGTACTAAATTTTTAGGCTTATATATTGATAATGACTTATCTTGGAAAACCCACATTAATTATCTTAGTAAAATTTTGTCCAGAAACACCGGAATTCTCAATAAACTCAAACACTTTTTTCCTAGCCGCATTTTACAAAACATATTCTCAACTCTAATTTCGCCATATCTTAACTATGGGATTCTTGCATGGGGGAATGCTTCAAAATTTTTACTGGACTCTCTTTTTCTTATTCAAAAACGTGCTATTAGAATTGTAAATAACGCTGGCTATTTGTCCCACACAAATGACCTTTTTGCAAGCAATAAAATCTTGAAAATAATAGACTTATTTTACTACAATGTCGGTATATTTATGTTAAAATTTTCGAATGGGGAACTTCCAGATGTTTTCTCGCACATGTTTACAAGAAACAATGCTATTCATAATTATCCAACTCGACAGCGCGACGCTTTTCACCTTCCACGTACTCGAACAAATTTTGCATAGAAAACAATCATGTTTACAGGGCCAATGTTTTGGAATAACCTTCCCCACGAACTTACTCGTTGCATAAAAATATCTTCATTCAAGTGCAATTTAAAGAAACATTTGTTATGTTCATATACCACGCAATAATTTCTTTTAGCCTTTACTCTTTTTTTTTTGTTCACCACTCACGCTCCGACAGGGACGCTGCCCGGCAGCTTGGTCCGAGCAACCTGCCGAGCTCTTGGGGAAAAACAAACAAACTGATACTCTTTAGAATTACTAGCCAATTTCCTTGAGCTCGGCGGGTGCTCGGCCACGTGGCATGGTTAGGCGTCCTTGCCGGAATGTATATGTAATGTGATTTGCATATATTACAATGAATCCATCTTATGAATGATGTCTTCGTGTACATATTTATACTTATCCATACATATTCAATACTGAGTCAACAGTCGAATTGCCTTCGTAGAAGCTTGAGCATTATCGTATTTCATCCTGACTTCTCCTGATTTGTTTGGTTTTGTTTGTCTATTCCTCGCTCGCACACTTTTCTGTTGTATTGCTGAATTAATCGTACGCCTTTTGATTTTTGATTTTTGATTTTTGTTCTCGATTTGTTTTCATGCTGTTTCTTGAGTTGTTTATGATTTCTTTTGTTCATTTCTTTGGTCAATTTGTTTATCCGTACTCCGAAGTGTTCTTTTAATCCACATTATTTTGGGGTCTATACGATTTACAAGCTTGCTTTAAATAGGCCCCATTCATATTTCTTTATATATCCACTGTATGTTTGATATTGACCATTATGTAATATTTTGCATTATTATACTAGTTTTGTTTATGTCAAAGACTGACTATGCTGATGTATTATTGCTTTTATTTTACATGTATTGAACAGAAATATGAATAAAATTGAAATTGAGATTGAGAACATTATTTATACATTCGTAAAATGATAATGGGAAATCATGATTCAAATCAAATAACAATTGATATTGATGGTCTGATATTCTTTCATTCTTATCATTTAACGGTAGGCCTACGTGCCCCCCCCCCCCCCCTCCCCTCGCCAAAAAATAATGCTAATAATAATGATGATGATAATAATAATAATAAAAATAATAATAATAATAATAATAATAATAAAGATAATAATAATAATAGTAATAATAATGATGATAATAATAATAATAATAATAATAATAATAATAATAATAATAACAATAATAATAATAATAATAATAAATGAATTAAGAAAATGAAATAAAAACAAAGATAACGAGTCATACTTGTGGACAAGTAGAAGGTGGTCTGTTTATTGGCCAATTCATGCACAGGCATGGGATGGTCTTGAATGCACTGTGATACTGTGGACCTTCAACACTGACACCATCTATTCATAAGAAATCAGAGACACTGCTCAAGAAAGCTCATAGCGCATCTATAATAGAGGCCTATATACTAACATTTCAGAGACTTACCTAAATGGTAACATGTAGATATAAAGGGGCGAGAGAAAAAAAATGGGGAAAAATCTTAAAGAGCCTAGAACAAAGTGAGGGATAGAACAGAAGAGGGTGGCAAAAATCACATTGTAAAAAGAATGAAAAATGACCCTACTGATTCGAACCGGGGTCGCGCGTTCTTAAAACAGCGTCTTAACCAATTCATCCACACATCGGGAAGCATTCGTTATTCCGAAGGTTCGTTATTCCAAAGGTTCGAATACTCCGAAGGTTCGTTATTCTGAAGGTTCACTATTCCGAAGGTTCCTTGTTCCGAAGGTTCGTTAATCCGAAAATTTCGGTATTACGAACCTTCGGAATAACGAACTTTCGGAATATCGAACTGTAACCCACAAATCTTCCCATTCACCTAATACGTAATGCACAGCAGGGGATAGAATAATTGAGAAATCGATATCCAAGCTGAATTTTTTTTTTTTTTTTTGAATATGTTTTTATTGAAGAATCATCGAGGATTACAATATATACAAACAATTTTTACATGATTAGAAAACAAAATCAATAAGGCAGAATAACAGCAAAATGGTGCAATGATCAAAACCATGATCCCGACATCTGATTAAAAAACAGAGACCACGTATCCAAAAGCTAGTAGACTCAGCTACAACATACTAAAAACACCTAACAAAGGCAAGATACAGCTCATTAAAGGTCTGTCATTTCATGATAAGAAAAAAAATGCCCATTCTATTGACATAACACGTAGATTACGTCCGATTTTGACATCAATGCCTTTAATCAGAGTTTACACCATGAAGACGTGGT
>OZ022585.1:19617367-19690888 GCA_963669155.1 Arbacia lixula
ATCCAGTTTTCTGAAATAGTGGCGTCAGAATATTGATATAGTGAGCCGCGAAGTGTTTCTGTTTTGTACTGTTGTTGTTGTTGTTGTTGTTTTTATCCCAATAAACCAGATCTATCTAATATCTTATTTTAGTTTGTATGAAATGCCAAACTTATTCGATTATAGTGTTTAATTATCTGAACTAATGCTTTCATGAGCTAATGATAGTAGTCATCCACACTAAGATACATTAAAGGGGAATGCCAGTTAAGGTATAAGTTACTGTCAAAAAATCAAATCAAGGTTGGATGACAATTGGGCAACTACCTACCAAGTTATTGATATTTTACTGATGCATAGGCCATTATGTTCAATTACATTTTCAAGTTGTATTATTATCTTTACTATGATTATCTTATTATGAGACTTTTATTGATATTATCATATCCATGATATTTGTTATGAAAACCAAATACCTACTGCATTCACTGCTTCCCTATTTCAGCACGTTTGAGCACACACAAAAAAATCGTTCTTACTTTTTTCCCATTTTCAGCAAACCGAGACACAGAAGCGGATGTCGATTAGGAGATCAAAAATCCCGGACGAATGCGTGGTCAAGGCCCTGCTGTCCAAGGACGCGGACCCGAACGCAGTGGACAATAGGGGGCGCACTCCACTTCACGTCGCTGTTCTGCAAGGGAACGTCGAAGCCGTCGTCCATTTGCTGGCAGCGAGCTCCATCAAGATGGATGTAAATCATCCGATATGTCGTCATTTACATTTTATTTAAATTAGATAACAGACTAATGAATCTATTACTTGGATACTGCAGATAAAGCAAGATCATTTTAGATATTCTTGAAGATTATACATATCTATGCACTGACGAATTACTTGCAAATTCATTTATTGAGAGATTGATTTGTGGCAACGTCAAGGAAATTTACCTGTAGAGACGAATTAGGGTGAGTCTGATATAATCTTTAGCAATATCATAAACAAGAAGGAATATCAGCCGGAGTATTTATAGCAGAATAGTAATGGTTGTTGTTACAGTGATGTTACGACATCCTTTTTCTCTCGTTCCCACTCTCCCTCCCTTCCTTTCTCTCTTTCCTTCCTCCATTTCATCGTTCCATTCACTCTTCCGTCCAACCCTACAACCACCCACACGTCCATTAATCCACCCACCCACCCCTGTGCTGTTGTTTTTTGCCCCAATCCATCCCTTACTCCAACCTTTCATTCCTCGCTCCCTCGCAACAATTCCCTCGTCCCTATATCTCCATCCAATCACCGGCCTCCCTACTCCTTCCCTTCCATTCACCGCCCCCCCCCCCCGCCCTTCCCTCGTCCGTATCTCCATCCAATCATCCCTCCCTAAACCTTTTCTTCCACTCACCCGCACCCCCTTCCTCCCTCATTCCTCACTCTCTCATACCTCATCCCCCGTCTCTACTATATCTATCACCCCTCCCTTCTCCTTTCCTTCCACTCGACCCCCCCCCCCCCCCCCGTCATTTCTCCCTCCCTGACCCCCCCCCCCCTTCCCTCGTCCCTATGTTTCCATCCCATCACCCCTCCCTTGCCCTTTCCTTCTACACACGCCCGCCCCCGCCCCACCCCCGCAGGAAGATGACCACCGCAGCATGACCCCACTAGTCATGGCGTGCCTATACGGCAAGACGGAGATCGCGCAGCTCCTCGTGGAGAAAGGGGCCGACCTCACCGATTGGGACGATAACCTCGACACGCCGCTCAACATCGCTTTCAGAGAGGGCCACAGGCGGATTGTACGGTGCATCATTGAGAAGGCCAAGGAGACGGGTCAATTGAAGGAGGTATGTTTGGATTTCTTTAGGCCTGAAGTGATTGTGGACATACATACATTGTGTCTGTCTGTTAGTCTGTAAGTGTTCCTGTCTATATATTCGTCGATTTATCGGTTACAGTTCGATATTCCGAAGGCTCGTTTATTCCGAGGGCTCGTTATTCCGAAAGTTCGTAATTCATAAACACGTAAATTGCTATACGCCGATGCTCGTTAGTCCGAAAACGAAAAAGGATTCGTTAATCCGAGCATTTGTCGCGTAACGTTCGGAATAACGAACCTTCGGAATAACGAGTGCTTCCCGATTTACCCATGGCTGTCTAGTGTCTGTAATACAGCTGTATCTGTACGTCTCTGTATTTGTCTTTGCACCTGCAGTCTCTCTCTCTCTCTCTCTCTCTCTCTCTCTCTCTCTCTCTCTCTCTCTCTCTCTCTCTTTCTCCCTCTCTCTCTCCGTGTCTCTATGTCTCTCTACCTGACTTTGTCTGACTCTCGATATTCATACATCTGTCTCTGTCTACGTCTCTCTCTCTCTCTCTGCCGCACTTTCTGTGTTTCTCTGAAGAGATACATAACAATCCATTATGCTGCTCTTGTTGGTCTATTTCTCTCTTCTCTGATTTGTTAATCAATTCTCACTCTTTCTTCATCCTATGTATTATTTTCCACCCTGTTTATTACATTTCCCTTTCTGCTACTGCACCCGGCAGCTATTGATCGAGACGAACAGGAATTCCATCGCCCCGATCCACGAGGCGGTAAGGGGCGGCCACAAAGAGCTCCTTCAACTCTGTCTTGAGCATGGTGAGTTCAGGACGAGCATGTTGCTGCGAAAGTGTGGACGGTTTTTGATTTAATTGAAGTGAGTTAAATTGAATGATTTTATTAAAATTAACATCGCAACCCAAAGGCCGAATTGGGTTTAATATAAAAAAACATTGGGACATGTATAAATACATTGACACACAATTTACATAAACAGCCGATTAAAACATTGTTTGAAAAAAAAATCACAATACCCACACTTAATTTGCATGCATTTAATACATATGATGATATGTGGTATTGCAATGAAAGTCGTCCAATATCTTATTTATGTTTTAAAACAGGTACATAAATACTATGGCACTGATGAGGAACTCGAATTGAAAAAAAATGTAAGACAAAAAAGGAAGCGATTACAATATTGCTCAAATAGCTATACAAACTACCACAAGCTTATCAAATATGTAAAGAAAATTAATAATCAAGACCCTATAAGCAACGTTTTTACGCTGCACGCCTGTGATTGAAATTGGGGTACTCCTTTACAATACTACAGACCTCCATTTAAAGGGCATATACTGTACTGGGAAGGCAAAAAAGCCATAATTGTTAGCAATCTTCTTGCCAATGGTCTTAAATTCATGTATTGTCTATTTTAGAAGCTTGCTGAAAGTTATTTGCCCTCAAATGATCTACATTTGGAGTGATTAAATAACAAATCCTCAAAATGTTCGGCCGAACATTTTGAGGATTTAATCATTAATCATTAATTACTTCATATGTGGATCATTTGAGGGCAACTTTCAGCAAGCTTCTGAATTAGACAATACATGAATTTAAGACCATTGGCAAGAAGATTGCTAACAATTACATTTTGAAGGCTTTTTTGCGTCCCCAGTACAGCATATGCCCTTTAACGTCTCAAATAAGCATACATGCTATACACGCAAAGAGCATAAAAATCAATTATTTTTTACCAATGAAAATGAAAATGTTCCTACAGTGCTTGGAGCTGACGCAACGGATAGAAAAGACGACGATGAAAAGGACGACGAGAAGGACGATGACGACGATGATGATGATGACGACAACGACGAAGACGTGATTAACTATGGGGGAGAGAATGATGACACGCCCCTTCACGAAGCTGCTCACATCGGTAACCTCGACATCGTCAAAATGCTCGTCGCAAAGGGCGCTAAGATTGACGTCACTAATTGGGACAACCATACGCCACTCCACTACGCATGCGCAGAGAACCACCAGAAGGTGGCTGAGTATCTTGTCGAAAAGTAAGCAGTCGACATGATCTAGGCAATATGCACAAGTATAGCAAGTGGGGTAGGGGGTGGAAAGGGGGAAACGGGCCCCATCCAAATAATAACTTTGAAATGAAATGAAATGATCCAACCAACAGATGTAAACAAACAACTGTGTCTAGTAATGAATAAACAAGTAAATCAAGATATCAATTAATAACTGTATTGATAAGATCTATATAATTAACATTAGAATTGATACGTATATTAATAGATTGATATATACATAAATGAAATCAATCAATCAATCAATCAATCAATCAATCAATCGATCAAACAAATATTAATACAATTTGCATTCAAGGGGCGCAGACTTGAGCCAAACAGGAGACGATATGATGACACCACTCCAAGTCGCAGCCGATGCTGGCAGTGCCGACACCATCATCAGCCTAATCGATCGTTTCCGTACCCTGAACACGGGCACGAGTGCGAGGGAGAACGACGCCGACGTCGCCTCTGAGCTGCTTAAGTGGTCCGCCGAAGAGAACAAGGCCAGGACCTTGCAGGTCAGTTGTGGTAGCGAAGGATACCACTATTCGGGATTACCCATAGGGTGCTGGTCACGGACAACAGTTGGTTGTTGTCGATTACCTTAAATAGTATTCAAAGTTCAATAATACCACGGGCATGCTCCCATCGAACGCATGCACTGTGGAGTCGACCATAGCGCACAGTGGTCTCCAGTCTCTAGGCTATATGTTTCGGTCGACCAGCCCAAACACTCCTCAAAATCAAGCGATCGCTATAAAGCAGGTTTCCAGTTTAAATATTGGGAGGGAAGTTCTTCCATTCTCCGAGCTTTTTACAACTTTTTTACCTTCTAAAGGGACTGCCTGTCTTTTAAAGTTGAAAACAAAACAAAACGATGATGCTACTGATGGCAGAGATTATTCTTATGATTTTGAACGATCCTTCTTCCTGATTTTATACAGCTCCTTCTTAACCATGGATCAAAACTGCACGGAGTTAGTGACGACGACATCGTGGAATACGTCTTAAACGCGGCCTCGAAAGGCCACAAAGAGTGAGATATGAACATCGTTTTTGAGAAATTGTACAATAAGCGTAGTTCACAAACACTACATGTTTGACATGAGTATTGTTTAACTGATTATCAGCCATTCGGCAGTCGGTGGAGAAAACGGGCGCTAAATTTACCCAAATCCTTCTTCCTCGTGAAAGAGGAGCAAAATAGCAAAGTGGAATTCATTAACAACAAGAAGAGGAGAAAGTGAGGCTATAAAATCAGTTGGACATTTTTGAGCAACTCTTTCATTTAAGTATACAACGTGATTATCATTGCCCCAGAGCAGTACAATGGTCGCGCACAGATGGGTGCCTTTAGGCATGATAGGGACTTTATAAAGTCGCATGATCACTTGAAATTTTGAGCAAATTAGCTGGAACTCTCAGTTTGAGGCTTTTAACAACAAAAACCTCGCACAGGAGACTCGCCCTTCAATTCTTTGTGAGGCAACGATATGTAAGTAAGCTACCTGTGACAAAACATATGTATAGCCTAATTACTAACATCTAGTTTTCATGACTTTTTTAAATTCGCAATTCTTCTCGCTTTTACTTGTGTCGACCCGCAGGACGGTCGCTGTTCTCATTCGCTGGAAGCGGAGTGACGTAGTGGGCACATGTGATAATATGGGGAATTCCCCTCTCCATCTAGCCGCGGAAGCAGGGCATGACGTCACCGTACAAGAGCTGATCAAGGCTAAGGCCGACGTGAACGACTGGTTAGTTTGAATAACATGTTCAGAAGGGCTACTGGGATAACACTTAAATATAATTAAACCTTCTCAGTCCCATGGTGAACGATTTTTTTCGTAGCTTGGTATTGGGAGGGTTTAAACTATTTACCCATATCCCACGATTCTATTAGTATCATTTTAAGTAGCACTGGCATGGGTTAAATTGTATACAAGACGACAATTTGAAGAAGCAGATAAGGAAAAAACTGAGGAACGTTCAGAAAAGGCCCATTTGCAAAAGTCATGAAACTCGGCAAAAATCACCAGTATACCGTACCAATAATATGTATAAAATCTCACAGTAATAGCATTACGGACATTATCAGAAAGAGTGAAAAACCATCCTTGTTAACGTTTGAAATGCTCCATTCCATAGTGACCATACTCCCCTCATTTGACAAAAGGAAGCAAGTGAAAATCATTCAAATTTAAGTTATTGGTACTTTTGGATTGTACCTAGTATTCCCTACTGCAGACAAAATCTGGAGAAGAAATTGTCATCATGCTGTGAGATATTCAATCTAACATGATGTGGTGTTGCACCGATGCCAATGTAATTGATACATTTTGCTAATTTCCGAGAACGTCTCTTTTGTAAGTTGCTTCCTTTTGGAGGGCAGCATAGTCTATATACATTCATATACCATATCGCACAGCATAGTGCGGTGGGCCCCTCGCCTCAACATTAGTCTGCTGAACGGAGAGCCGCAATGCGTGTTATACGGTGTCCGGTCTCTAGGCTAAAGACGACCCGCTAAAAACCTCCTCGCAATATAATTCCACTCAAAATAACCTTCCAGTTCTGTTCTTGAAATATGATTTGAAAAAAAAAATGCGGCCCTCAGCAGCCTTTAATTCCTTCTGCCGTATAATCATTTTTTAGAGAGAGTTATGGTCTCGAAATATCATATTTATCTCAAAGTCCAGAAGATAAATGAGGGAATATGTCAGGAAGTATTTTACTGCAATAAACAATCATTTTCCTGTCTTGCCTGCAGTAATTATGATGATGGGCTCCAACGAACACCTCTGCATCTTGCTGCTGCCAACGGCTGGACTAGAACAGTCAAACAACTTGTCAAAAACCAGGCCGACGTAGATGAAACGGATATGTATAAGGTTTGTTATGATTTCAACTTTACCCCCTTTCCCCACTCGTCATTTTCCTACTTTCTTTCTTTTTTTCTTTAACCCCTTTCTCCTTCTCCTCCTCCTTCTATGTATGTGTTTCTCTTTTCTGTTGGTCCTTCTTTCTCTTATCCTACCTTCGTCTGCTTTTTTCTTCTCCACCTCTCTATGCTTCAGTTCTTTTCTTTATCTCGTATTCTTCTTCATTTGTTGTTGTTCTTCTTCTTCGTCCCACTTTTTCTCGTGTTCTACTTCGTTTGCCATGAAGTTAATGTTAATAAAAGAGAACAATCCGAGAAACAGCTCATTCAGAATTAACTCTTCATGTGTCAGGTAAAATAGTGCTCTGACTATGAGTTGTGCGTGCATTACTTATGAGCAAATGCACATTAAAGGGAAATATTGTACTGGGAAGACAAAAAAAAAACTTCAAAAGCGTGATCGAGAGTAATCTTCTTGCCAATGGTCTTAGATTCATATATTGCCCGTTTTAGAAACTTGCTGAAAGTTATTTGCCCTCAAATTATCCACATTTAGAGTAATTATTGATTAAATCACAAATCCTCAGAATTTTCGGCCCTAACATTTTCATTTCATTTGATTTAATCACTAATTACTCCAAATGTGGATCATTTGAGGCCAAATAACTTTCAGCAAGTTTCTAAAATGGACAATACATGAATTTAAGACCATTGGCAAGAACATTGCTCACGATCACCTGTTTGAAGATTTTTTGTCTTCCCAGTACAGTACATGTCTTTTAAGGAAAGCCATTATACGTTCGACACCACGTTAGTAATACATTGTTGCAGATCACGGTAGTTGTTTGACAAGTGGAGTTGCCTTCTTGCAATCTGCTTTTTCAGATTTGTCCTCGGCATTTTATTTAAGATAAACTTGATGTGTTAACCGTCAATTGTTTGAATATGGTGTGTGTTCATATTACATTGCAAAATGTGCAGTATACACATTTTTCTATCAGGACAATTTATCTTAGAAGTCATTTACCAAAGTGTTCAAAGCAAATCACGTTTTTTATGTTCTCCGGTGTGTTGTCTCTTATAGGATTTAATTGACATGTATTGGTTCATCTCCATCGATTAATGCTTTCCAGTAATGTACATGAAACATTTACAGTGGTTTGATATTCTAGTATATATAACTTATGATCTATATATAGATTTGTCATTTCAATTTCGCGTATAATGTTTTGACCGGGACCGAAGGAGCACGGCATTCGGTTGAATGGACTGCGTCGACTATATTCAACTCTCGCATGTAACCATTGGCAAGAAGATGTGTAGTAATCAAATGGGGTGTTCATGGTCTGATTAAATTATGCACTAAGGAAAATCAATTTAGGTGTCACTCCGTTCCTGCCTTCCTCTTTCCATGCAGATTACCCCGCTAGACCTGGCATGTCAAAATGGACACATCGACATGGTCAAGCTGCTGATGTACGACGAGAAAGCAAATATCTTACTGAGAGATAAACAGGGTCTGAATTGTCTAGACTACGCCATCGACAATGGGCATGAGTAAGCTATTGATTTGACGTATGATGTGTCATCAATTCTATTAGTATTACTAATTATAGGAAAAAGACTGAACGTAGTAAACAGCAGCTATTAAATCATAGCTGTTTTCACCTCCTCATCTTTGCTTTTTCTCCGTATTTCTCTTCTTTTATTCTTTTCTTTTATTCTTAATTTGACTTCCTTCTTCTTTCAATTCTTTTTTTTCTTTGTTTTTAATGTGTTCTTCCTCTGTTCTTTTTCTCATTCTTATTTCCTCCCCTTCTTCTTCTCCACTCTTTTTAAAATACATTATTGGGCTGAAAATTTTCCCCTGGTTTGAGTATACCTAGTCTCCCAAAATCAACATCAAGTACATCAATCATGTTGATAATAATACAACTATTGTTCACGGTGTTGATTCATCCTGTCATATTGGCATAATTTGAGGTGGCTAAGTGGGGGGGGGGGGGGGGGGGGGGAGGGCAGAAATGCCGAGGTCAGACACCAGCTTGCTGTGAGATTTTGCGCGCGGGTCTTCGGTCGTCGATCGGCTACTGGTTAGTATGTTACTTTATGATGATTACAAGTATCGAATGAAACGTACACGACGCACGATGCGAATAACGCAGGGAAACACACTACTCCCTGTTTCAAACAGAAATGACATTTCGAGTTTATTATTGCTCTTAAGCCAGTAGCCTTTATAATCGTACCCCATGACGAATAATTCCCCTCTGCAACCCTCTTCTAATTGGGTCACTTTGATTGTGATGTTTGAAACAAGCCAAATAAACTTGTTAGCAGAAGGGCAAAAATTTATAAGACTATTGTATTAGACGAACCAACGGTACCTCAATTTGAAATACGATTGCCGATTTAATTCCATTAATATCAATCAGCTGTCACTGGCTATATTCTGATGTAATCATACCGTTATTTGCAGGGTGTCTGTGTGTGTTTGTGGGGGCGCCTTCGCCCCCACAAACACACACAGACACCCTGCAAATTACACACCTTGCCTATTTGTTTGATTATTTTTAATGTATATTAACTGTATCATAAAAAGCTAGATCTGCGCCTGTATATATTCGTTTGCATACTAATGGAAATTATTCTGTTAAATATGTTTGTGTTTATAATGTATGAGACAATTCAATGTGTTTATATTGTAAGAACAATTATATTCCTATTTATATCATTTTGTATGATTATGCATTATGAAAATCTGAATAAAGGTAGAAAAGTTTGAAAAAAAAAATAGTACACTAAATACCGAGGCAGGGAAAAACAATGAAAAAGGAGACCTGGGGTAAACGTAACCTGACATAGCTAGATGTCCTAGGATTACACATAGGACTGGACAATCACAGCATGATCATGACATTAACATCAATGTAAGACCGGAGAGCCTGGAGAGCCATCGAACTATATCACCACTCTCATCCCCTTCTTACCTTCTGCCAGGGACATAGCAAACCTCATCCTTAGCCACGATAAATGGCGAGAAGTGATGTCTGTCTCCAGTCTGGATGACGACACGTGGGAGAGGACAACTCCCATGAGGAAACTCATCAAGAAAATGCCAGGTAACCATGGCGACGCAAAGAAAGAAAACAGGCATTATATCTAAACATGCATATCATACACACAGAAGAGGGCGATAATTCATGTATTCCATTGCACAAATTTAAGTATGACAGTAAAATAATGCAATAACATGAATACGATGCACGTATTATACAGTTATGATAATGATGTCATTATCAAGGAGTATATAAACACCCGGACTCCTAGAAAAGATCAAACTGCAAAGGCTAAAACATTTCATTACCAACATCAAAGGCTACGTTTATAATCTAAACTTATACTATACAGACGTTGCTGAAAGGAGTATTTACATCTCTGTGCACTTAATTGTCATCTTTAACCTAGACCTTGCCAAAAGAGTGATGGACAAATGCGTGCAGGTAGCTCCAGATGTGGGCCCAAAGGACCACGACTTCTGGGTGGAATTCTACTACGAGTTTCTAGAAGACTCCTTTTCCAACTGGGACCGTCCCAAGGATTCAGATGGTAAGACTTTCACCTGAATTCTCCACTCCGCATAACGTCCTCCCATAATACTTGCAGAGACATTCGGATTTTCTTTGTTTTGCAGTCATGTCCAATTCCGGTCACATGCACTTAAGTAAACAGTAAGCGTACTTCATGTATTTCGATTAAACGGACATGGCCGCAAAACACACCCGAATAAGGCTGCGTGGTTCATGGGACGTCTTTTCATTATGCGATATAAACAATTATAAATTTTCTCCTTATCAATACGTCTTTCAAGAAATTGAACACGTTGTTCAATTTGTTTCTTCTTGACAATGATTGTATATCTATTTGATGTAAACGTTTGTAGAGTTTGTACACATCCAATGCACAGTTTGTAATCATCCTTTGCCAGAAAAAAAATCAACATTTCGTTATATAACGATAATAGCAAGAGGCCACTCATAATCCACATTTTATGAATATACAACAACACTTCGAATAGTTTTAAATGAGTAGGACTGTATTTCACATTTTTTTTGTCTCCGTCATCTGCAGACGAAGACGAAGATGATGACGATGAAAACGGCTACGACGATGACAACGGTGACGACGATGACGACGGTGACGGAGATGACGATTCAACGAAGGAAACCGCTTTCATCTCAAAACCGAATGGCAGGTCCAGCTCTGAAGGAAAAGACAATGATGACTCCCACGACAACGATGGCTACGATGACAGCAGTGGCGCCGACGACAAGGATGGTGATCAAAAGAAGCCGACGAAACCGAAGATGATGACTAGGAAGCCTGAAGATAACTCCCAGCCGACGGGCGATGCGTACGACGCCACGGGGAAGTTGAAGCTGACGGCGCGTCCGTATACGGCTCGCTCCAAGGACATCGCCTTGAACCACCCTCTCAACATCATGGTAAGAAGCGAAATTTACGGAAATAAATGATAAATGTTGCCATGAAATCATAACTTATTAAAAATCACTTATTGTACTTTGGGCCAATAAATGGCGTTGCTTTTCACTTTTGAAACGTTACACAGAACACCGACATACTTAACTACCTTTACTCTACATTATGCGTATTGATAAATGCCATTTGACGAACCAGCATACTTCATTCTCGTTGTGATGTAGGTGTCGTCCCAACGCGCCGACCTGCTGAGCCATCCGCTCGTCTCCAGTCTGCTCAGTTACAAGTGGAACCGCGTCGGCCAGTTCTTCTTCTGGGCCTCGCTCTGCTTCTACCTCCTCTTCGTTGCTATGCTCACCGCCTACGTCATTGTGGTCCCACCCAGCTACTACCTGCGCTACGCCAATACGACGGACGGCGTCACGTGGTTTGTGAATGGCGAGCAGCGCTGGGTCGGAGAGTTCAGCCACATTACTCTCTACTTCTTCGGCCATATCGGTGACTGGATCATCATGATTCTGTCTTTGATCAACTTACTAAGAGAGGTGACGTTTATGTTCAATAATTACAGGGGAAAGTCGTCCCATAACTCCCATAACTCGTCCCACAGCGCAGCGATATGTGGATTATGTTCTATAGTCATATCCACTTCCGGTCTCATACCCTAGTACACTAGACCGAAAGCGGATATGACTGCATACAAAATTCACACGTGACTGCGCGGTGCATCATGGAACCTCTGTTCCTCATAATCCGTATGGAGAATTCTCTCAATTCAATTCTTGAAGCATTTGTGTGCCAGATAAAATGCTGCTCAATGTTATTGCTTATGCCAATGAAGTTGCATCACCGCCAGATTTAATATTGATGCAATTTGAATTCAAACTAGACATGATTATTTTCTGCATAATGGCCAATACACTTAAGAAATGGTATAGCTTATGGACAATGAAATTTAATATAAAAAGAAACTACATTGAGGCTATCAATATAGAAGATAGAAGGGAAATACTATGACATTAAGGTTTTGGACTATGGATTGTGCAAAATAAACTCAATATCATAACGAAACTAGAAATTGCGAGATAAAAGAGATAGATTGAGACAAAAGAGAGAAGTAGAGAGTGGAGGGCGAGTGAAAGGGGGGGGGGGGGGAACAAGGCACTCCGTGTACATGGCATTACACTCAAACAAATGAAAACCACTCCTTCGACAGGTTTTCCAGCTGGTTATACAGCGGAAGTCGTACTTCGGGTTCGGGAACCTGCTCGAGTGGTCCCTGTACGTGCTCGCCATCCTTCTCGTCCTCCCGCTCAGCAACGTGGACTACTACAACGGAGTCAGCGTTCGACTGGTGAGTGCCTTGATCGATCAGGAGATATAGAGCGGCGTAGAAATTGCATCTCTTGTCACTTGAATATAAATATTTTTCTTTTCTTTCTTCGTTAATTTACGTTTTAGTGCTTTTACACTCTGACGGAAAATTTGGGGAAATTAAACATTAGTTTGTAGAAACAGTTACTGAGAATTGCCAGGAAACAGGGCAAAAGGGAAGACCGATGACAATATATGATATCGAGAGAAGGAAGAGAGACAGAAGAGAGAGAAAAAGAAGGAAAACGCAATGAAGAAAGCGAAAGATAATCAACCCCAAAAGAAAGGAGGGTAAGCAAGGGGAACGAAGAAATACGAAGTATATATATAATCATTCAACGGCGCCACTACATGCATGGTTTTGGTTTTGTCTGGTGTGACGTAGGATTGGCAGTGGCAGTGCGGTGCTGTGGCCGTGTTTCTCGCCTGGATCAACCTCATCCTCTTCGCCCGCCGCTTCTCAGGGATCGGCATCTACGTCATAATGTTCATAGGTACATGAATCGGATTATTGTTGGTTGGTTGGTTGGGTGGGTGGGTGCTTGGTTGGTTAGCTAAGTCGTTTGGTTGGTTGATTGGTTGGATGGTTAAGTCGGCTGGTTGATTGGTTGGTTGGGTGATTGGTTGGTTGGTTGGTTGGTTGGTTGGTTGGTGGGTTGGTTGGTTGGTGGGTTGGTTGGTTGGTGGGTTGGTCGGTTGATTGGTGGGTTGGTTGGTTGGTGGGTTGGTTGGTTGGTTGGTGGGTAGGTTGGTGGGTGGGTTGGTTGGTGGGTGGGTTGGTTGGTGGGTAGGTTGGTTGGTGGGTGGGTTGGTTGGTGGGTTGGTTGGTGGGTCGGTTGGTTGGTTGGTGGGTGGGTTGGTTGGTGGGTAGGTTGGTGGGTTGGTTGGTTGGTGGGTTGGTTGGTTGGTGGGTAGGTTGGTTGGTTGGTTGGTTGGTTGGTTGGTTGGTTGGTTGGTTGGTTGGATGGTTGGTTGGTTGGTTGGTTGGTTGGTTGGTGGGTGGGTTGGTTGGTGGGTAGGTTGGTGGGTTGGTTGGTTGGTGGGTTGGTTGGTTGGTGGGTAGGTTGGTTGGTTGGTTGGTTGGTTGGTTGGTTGGTTGGTTGGTTGGATGGTTGGTTGGTTGGTTGGTTGGTTGGTTGGTTGGTTGGATGGTTGGTTGGTTGGTTGGTTGGTTGGTTAGTTGGTTGGTTGGTTGATTGGTTTGTTGGTGGGTTGGTTGGTTGGTTGGTTGGTTGGTTGGTTGGTTGGTTGGATGATTGGTTGGTTGCTTGATTGGTTTGTTGGGTGGTCGATTGGTTGATTGGTTGGTTTGTTTTTTGGGTGCCATGGAGTGATTGGTGGGTGATGGATAAATATATAGATTGATTAATTGTCTGATTAATTGAGTGAGTGGGTGATTGATTGATTATTGAACAATTTGTGATGAACACAATTGGGTAAGTTCATTTGCTTTGTACTAGCTTTATTGTGTACCTGATAAACTGGCCAAATCAATTAAGGAAATTATATAAGTATGAATATTCTCTCTAATATGAAAATATTGTAGCAATATTTGCAATGTATTTGCTTTCCTTACAGACATTCTGCGCACGTTCATGAAGTTCGTTATCATCCTCATCCTCTTCGTCATCGCCTTCGCCATGGCTTTCTATACACTTCTCATGAACCAGGTATCTACCACCAAAACTGCTACCTTTCACAATCTCATTTTGTCACGAGAACGTATTTCCATATTGCTGACCGTAATACAACTAGTTTGATCTATCTGTCCTTTTATTTCCTTTTTTTTTATTCACAGTGACATGATAACTACACTTTCCTTTTTTCTTCCTTCTACATGTTTCTACATCTTTAACATATCATTACCTTTATTGGCCATAGTATTGTTATTATCATGATTACTATCATTGTCATTAGTAGCGGTAGTAGTAGTAAAAGAAGTATGTAGTATGTTGTATTATCCTTATCCCATTAGCTTCGAACATAGTAGAAGTAGCAGCTAGTAGCCTCAGTAGTACAGAGAAAGCTTATATACAGTTATTACTGATCAGTATTATCAATATCAGTATTAAACCTAGCAGCATAAATATTACTCCGGTAGGCATTATCAATTCCATAAAACCGTCCTCGTTATCGTCATCATCATCAACCTAGCAGCATAAATATTATTCCGGTAGGCATTATCAATTCCATAAAACCGTCCTCGTTATCGTCATCATCATCGTCGTCGTCACCACCCCCCCTCCCTCCTTACAGGAACCCTTCCATCGCGTGGGGTACTCGTTCGCTAAGACGTTCGTGATGATGATCGGCGAGCTGGACTTTGGAAACATCTTCCACAGCCAGAACTACCTGGGCACTGAGAACACTCTGGAGCAGGGCGAGGAGGATTTCTTCCTCACCAACGTCTTCTATGAGGGCATCACCTACACCATCTTCACCCTCTTCCTCGTCATCATGTCCATCCTCATCATGAACTTGCTCGTGAGATATGCATCTTCTACTTTATGTCCCCTTTCTTTACTGCCTTCGTCTTGCATGCTATTCCATCATATGTTCTTCTACATTCTTCAATTCTCATTCTGCTTCCCCTTCGTCCTCTTCCTCCCCTTCATTCTCTTTCTGTCCTGTCAGCTTCCTCTTGTCCTTCTTCTTTTCCTTTTCAACGTGCTTCGTCTTCTTTCATATTTTGTATGTTCCCCTTTCCCTGCTCCTTACCCCTCGTTATTTTATCCACTCTTCTCCTTCTCTCCTCTTACACCCCGTGCTTTGTTTTAGTAATGAAACACATATTCATTACATTTATAAAATTATAATCGAATGATGACAACCGTTCATCGGAAAAATGATATGGGATGGGGCAAAACAAATGTCGGACTTGCCCATCATCTAGCATTTAAATTTTAGTGAGGTACACGTGTTATATCAAAATCATCATGATCATATGGCTTGATGTAGTACCAAGAAAACGTCATAATCATGATTCCACTACTTCATTATTTTAACTTTATAGGTTGGTCTCGCAGTCGACGACATCCATGCTATCCAAGAGAAGGCAAAGCTTCACCGTCTTGCCATGCAGGTATATAATATAATTTCTTCCAATTTCTCGCTGTGATTTTAGTTTCTCTGAATGATTATTGAATACAATCATCATTATTTAGGTATGACGCTTACAATTTTTAAGGACAAATAACTGATCGAGACATCGACAGGGAAATGAAGTTGAAATTAAAATGGTTTGACATTGTTTCATTACAAGTTAACTATTCGCCATTTTTTGTTTGGTCAAAATATAATCATGACGATGAAAGGTAATTATGTTTCACAACACATTATTTCATGCAAATCTTTTGGTAATTTTCTTTTGGAAAACCGTGTTAGAAAGAATGATTAACAAAATTAGGACACTGGATTTAATGTCATTACCACTCGATTATCTCATCGAAAACACATTTCATCGAAGTCACAATATCCAACTGTTGATCACAATAGGTGGAACTGGTAATGGAAGTCCAGCAAGCGCTACCTATCTTCATCTGGCGGTCGTCCGTGCTCCGCAACAAGCGCTTCTACCTCCACCGCGCCCGCTGCGGCGGGGTGCAGAAAGGCTATCGTACACTGACCGGTGATCAGGATCTCCTGCGAGAGGCCATGGAAGTATGCGACAAGCCCAAGGTATGAACATACGGCCAGACCCGTCTGCACAGACCATCTAACACCTAACGTGAACCGGCTTAGGATAGCTAATAGATCCTGACACACACAGTGCACTAATTTCCATGCTGGAATTAAGCTATGTACCTCATCTAAAAAAAAGAAAAACAAATCCTGTTACCTGAATGGAGAACAGGCATGAACTAGATTTGACCATCCTTATTTGCATAAATAGCGGTCAACAGTATACAAATATTGACTGCTATGAGGGGCACAGTTAAAATTATGAGCCCAAGATGATGTCAAAACCATGACTATGCCCGAAGCGAAGCTGAGGGCATAGTCATGGTTTTGACATCACCGAGGGCCTATGATTTTAACTGTGCCCCGAATATTAAGCAGTCAATATTTGTTTTATAAACCGAATGTATAGATTCTTCTCATCGATTGGTTAAAAGATTTCCTGAACTGACAAGGCCTACAAGATAGCATGTGATAGGCATGTAAATCAACACTCATTGCGCGTACAGGGATTGCGCACACACGAGCGATATCGCGCGGTGTTGAGGTTGTCTTATTATTTTCCGGGCACAGTCGATTGCCATGCCCCGGGCACAGTTAATTTTGACGTCATCTTGTTAAAAACGGGGGCACAGCTATTTCGATGACTCTACTTTTAACCAATCAGATGAGAGGAATCTATGTATGAGGTTTATAATACTGTTTGAAACATAAATTCGCATAATGAATAGTGACCGGTCAGCTTGTGCTCGAGTCCCTAATTGGGATCCAAATAGCAATGTAATCTTGCGAACAAATTAACGTCAATGCTAACGTACACTGTTGATTGATGAAAATATGAGAGAGTTCTGCTATAGTGAAATCTTTTTTAATGATTGTGATAAACTATAAGCCCGCGGTGATCTCAAAACAACTTAATTCACCTGGCGCCTATAGATATAACCACGTGCTTCAGAGTAGTCTCTATTTGTGTATTTTTTAGTTGATATAGGAGAATTGACCGTGCCAAAAACGACAATTTTTTCTATCTATTAACATCTGCCAGGTAGATAAACATGTAATGATTGCAAATGGGCGATGATTTTGAGCACATCCTCTTCTCACATTAATGGCAGAATGATTGATTGAATGAACGAATGATTAAATTCACGAGATAATTTGTAATATCTTATTCCAAGTCGACAGTCGAGTATTGGCTTTATCCTCTGAAAAGAGGTTTAACGCAAACAGTGTACAGTGTACGCCCCCCCCCCCCTCACAAAAAAGTGAATCATTATTATTGAATTGATATACATGTAATTGATTTTGTTCCTCGGAATCACTATGGTATGTTGAGCTTGTCCACAAATTAAGGACAGCGAATAGTTGAAATCGACCACTGTAGTGATTCTGTGATGAAAATTGATGATTTAGGGATAGCATCATACTATTTTTCTGGTCCCATAATGTTAGTCTAGGTTTTAATAGTACACTGTTTGCGTTAAACCTCTGTTCAGAATACGGGTCAATATATTTATCATCCATTTGTCATTATTATCCTCTGACCGGTCTCCCCTCTCTCCAGGGAGACTTCATGCACCAGCCGGTGACCACTGACCAGCTCTTCAACAACCTCAAATACCGACTCAAGGTCATCGACACCAAGGTCGTGTCGGTCAACGAGCGCGTAGAGGAGGACGCGGTCCAGCGCCGAGGGGAGATGGTGCACATCCGCTCGGACCAGAAGCAGCTCCGTGAGCGATTCGACCGTCTGGAGAAGAAGCTAGACGCGCTTCTCAATCACAGTCATATCAAGTGGGAGGAGACGGAGACCAAGTAGTTTGTAGTTGCTGAATCTCAACAACGGAGACTACTTTCCAGTACGACTGGCTAATTTGGTCTGACATTTCAGACCCCAAGTAGTTTGCAGTTGATCAAACAACGGAGACTCACCACGACTGTTCTTTACATGTCAATACAACTGGCTAATCAGGCTACAGTCTGACAGCTAAGACCCCAGCTAGGTTACAGTTAATCACTGAGTCTTGACTATGAAGACCATAATTCCCATTATGACCTGTATGTACATGTAGACATGTAAACAGCTTTTAGTCTGACATTGCACACTCATACATACGTATATTGAATGTCACAATGACATTGCATAATCATGTGCCTGCAAGTTTGAATTTCATACACGCTGCAATATGTCATTTTCAATTTGTCATAAGTTATGTTGATATAATATGAATTGTAATCTGGGCAATATATGCATTGCTCTTCTTGAAAACAAGACTGATACGGTCGAATTCTAATTCTAGATTTTATTTGAGATTCCGGGGGATCCGAATGTTGCTTCCAACTGTTCAACACAATAGTCCTTTCTGTTGGTGCACGGTGCTGCTAATCCCTGCTGTTCTTGCTGCTGTTGGCCGTGAGTTTGGTCGGTTGTAAGTTATTGTTTCTGTTTCTGCTGACGGTGATACATGGTGCTCACCCAGTTCATGTGATTTGCACCAGGTAATTCTCTTTTACATATTTTATTTTTTTATATTTGTGTTAGAAATATTTTTGATGGAATTATAAAGAATGTATTACGGTATGCACAGTCACATGTTGCTATATGTTATCTTTTTTAGCTTCCATTTTTATACAAATAATAATGAATGGTAATTGGATATGTATGTAATGCACGGCATGACATATTTTTTTTTATAAGCACAGTACTATTTTGATAGACTATTTACTAACAGTATCTATAAAAAAGACAAAAAACAGTTTCTCCTTTGTTTTTTCTACAAAGATTGATGATAGAGAATCTGCCAGATATGCATTGATGGCAACAATCGGGATTTTCCTTCAATTTGTGACATGTACAACATGTAAATGCAGTAGAAATTGACGTGTATTTTTTGTCGAAAGTATTTCGTATGAATTGAATTGAAGTGTTACAAGCCAGTAGGCCAAAATCGATCATAACCGTCATATGTGTCTTCTCATGACATGCATGATAACAGGACCATGCATTATCATAGTAGCATAGTATAGCCTACATCAGCGACAATATCTTTGATGAAGCAAAAAAAAGTTCGACATTGCTATATTTCTCCGTTTGTACAAAGAGATTATTAATCGTGTTAAAAAAGGTACAATTAGATTATGAGATGATTTGAGTATCTCAATCATTCGATCGTATAATGAACGACAGGTACTGGTAAATAATATCAATCAGTTAATCAAACTTCCAATCAACTTAACAATCGCATTTATGAGTCAACGAATGGAATGTAACATCTGTTTTTGATAATCATATTAATTACATTCCACAGGCGATTTTATAAACCTCCTTGATTTTGTTTCTGTTTAATGGTTGCCGGGGGTTTTGTTGGGTAGACCAAAGAGCTATTAATAGCTCTTTGGGTAGACCCACCTGCTAAACGTAACAACCGGAGGGGGGGGGGGGGGGGGGGAGGGGATGCTATCCAAATGAAACATACATGATGAAGCTGATGGGAGAAAGGTGTTTATGACACATGTATGTTTGTAATTATTGATGGAATCTCCATGGCGATGTCTGTGATACTACTCTTTGGTAATTTCCTCTCCTTCTACAATGATGTGGATGATGGATTGGAAGAGAGAGAAAGATAGAGAGAGAGAGAGAGAGAGAGAAAGAAGAGAGAGAGAGAGAGAGAGAGAGAAGAGAAGAGAAGGAGAGACAGAGAGAGAGAGAAGGAGAGAAGTGGAGGACGAATGTGAGAGGGGGAGACGAAAACAGAACAAGAAAGAGGAAGAGAGAGAGAGAGAGAGTGAGAAAGACAGAGAGAAAGTAAGGAAGAGAAAGAGAGAGAGAGAGAGAGAGAGAAAGAAAGAAAGAAAGAGAAAGAGAGAGAGAGAAAGAGGGAGTAGGAGGAGAGGGAATGTATTTTCTGATTGTCTGATTGTCTGATTGATTATTTGTGAAATGGTGGCTCATCAAAAAAAAGTAAATAAATGCAGACACGATGCAGCAGAGGAACAAGGAATAGACTTAGGAGTAGGAGTAGGTGGAGGGGTGAGTATAATAGTCATTATATGATGTATCGTTAAATATGGTTATACTGCATTATACTGTTCTACTGTTGTGTAAGTATTCCTGCCAAAGTAGTGTTGATAGTGTACAAAATTCCACGTGAGTATTTAGGAAAATGAAATCATCAATGATTTTTTTTTTATTTCACTATTGTCAATGTATGTGAATAGAACGTGTAGCGCTGATAAATGCGAGGCGATCGGTGATTGGTCCAAAGTTTCCTATTATGACGTCATTCCCTAGTTACGCCGCACGCACACATGCGTGCGCACTAATTATTGTTACTTCGCACGGTTAATTGTATGCGACATATCGGTATTGTAGTGTTGGCTACTATTTGCGACTGACGGATCTTCTTGTTCTTGCTCAGTTTTCCTAGTTTTTTAGCGAAAATTCGGCGCAAGTTCGGATTCTCGTTGGGATATCTACAGAACATTGCAGTAAGTTCATTCATAGTTAGTATCGTTATATTTTGTTCTCAATGAAATTTATGAAATGAGAGATATAATCACCACTTTGTTGTTCACATTGACACAAAAGTTTGCATCGTAATATATGAAGCATATACACAGATTTCTTTTCACCAAACCTATGATTTGCTTCAAATTGTTATGAAAGATGAATGTAGAATTCCAGTACAACAAATTAATGTGTCTTTCTTTGTGAATAGACATTTCACAAAAATTACACCGATCATTTGTCATGTTTGTAAGCGTTATTCTTTTTACTTTGTTTCACATCAGCCTACTGTTAACAGTTAAAAGTTATACTGTTTTCAGTAGAACATGTTCAGCATGGAACGCGATTCATTGTTACCAGGCTTTGTTTTTGCAAAAAAAATTGTTTTCTGTATTTTCTTGACGTCTTAAAGCAATGGAGAAGAAATCTGCCTTTACTGTAGCTGATCAAGTGACCCTCGCACTAGCAGCAACGCAGCACGCACAGCACGCCCTTTACACCCCGGGGCGGGCCCGGCGGCCAGCACGGGCAGCGTGCCGCTGATGTAATGCGAGCTGCTTTCACAGAGGTCACAGCCCAGACTAGCCGGGGAGACAATGTGAAGGTAGGTCTTAGCTTAACCCGTTGTATGCCAAGCAAAATGACGTGCAATGGGATTTATGTGGTAAACTTGCCCCCAAAATACACTTGTGGCGGACGAAAAGTCTCTAAATCATGATGTTTCGATTGAGTGAAGTGAAGGGAAAGATGGGAAAGTGGTATAATGGGGTGAGAGAAGAAGGGCGGGATAAAAAGATAAGGAGAATAAGGAAATGTATATCTGTTTTCCTCTCTGTCCTCAATACTGCTGGTCATTCTGATGGTCATATTGATGGTGGTGATGATGACACCGGGTCTGGGCAGTGGATACGAGTATGATGATAAAGACACTGCTGATAACGATGATGGTGGCGATGAGGATGAAGATCATGATTATGATGGGGATGAGGATGGCGAAGATGATAATTATTTGAATGATAATGATGATGATTTATCACAATGCTGCTGATGATATACCCCACCCGACGTTTCGTGTGGAATATATTTTGTTTCGATTAGATAAACTTTTTTTTGTTATGTATGCAGATCTGATGCACGTCTCCGAATCAGCGCGTTACTAAAGGTACCCCCGTAGCAACAACTATACAGAGTGCATTCCACAAGTTGAAATTGAATCACTAGATACAGGTGATTGTTATATCGCATTACTGTTTACTTCAGGGGAATGTTTTTGAATGGTTTCGAAAGCTGAGAATCATCATTTGGGAGGGTTTGAACGGTAGCGACTGGCAACATTTCAGGTCGTCCCCCGAATGTCATACATTTTGGCTTACATCGCCAGATTCGGCGATATAGTGTGCGTTTCTAGGACCAAACATACGAAACAAATCAAGATGTCGATTCGGGTAAATTAAGAGATATATGCAGAAAATTATTAACAAGAAAGTGATTGTAAGCTCATTGCATAAAGCGTAATTATATTGAGTATCACGTGACAAACTAACGTTTAGAAGAAAACAAAATGTAAGAAAAAGAGAAGAAAAGAAAAAAAAATGTATAGAAAAAGTATTGGCTCAAGTTAGTAATTTGCGACTTTGAAATAAATTGGTGAATATGAGTTAAACAAAAATAAACAATAATAAAAACAACCGTACACAAGTATAATTAAACATTGTTATTGAAACGCACAAATTAGCTTTTATAAAATGTACAGTTATTGCAATCGATTCATTATCTTTAAAAAAAACCGAGATTTAGGCGCACTTTATAATTGGAAGAATTAAAAAGCTGCTCCATTTTGTATGTATTTGGTCTTTTGGTAAAATATCGGCTAAGTAATGATTCCCTTTCGGATGCAAAAAACGGGGAATTCAAATAGATAATGAAATTCGTCCCCTAATGAATGAAGAGTGCAAAGTTTACATAACCTCATATTCCTTGGAGTATTGGAATATCTCCCAGAGTCAATCGATAAGTGGTGATTGGAACACCTGAACCTAAATAATATTATTCTCTCTCTTGGGGGAGGTCATTCAAGTATTTCTCAAAATGCAAGGACTGTTTAAATATTCGATAAGTTTTCGCATGAGAATTTTCAAAATGGTAGAAAACACTGAGAGTGTATATCTAGAAGACGGCGTTCTACAGAACTCTTTACCCGTTCACGACTAGCAGACTCGCATGTTTCCCACAAATTGCTCATGCCGAGGTTGTCACGTGTCACTTTCATCTTCTTTATCCAAGGAGATTGGTTTATATTTTGATCATGCAGTACTTTTAATATCAGGTGTACTTTGCCAGACTGCTTACCTCGTCCACTGTGGACAAGATTAAACCAAAAATTGATCATCCTGCTTCCAACATATTTTTCTAACTTATGTCTTCCGAGCTCACTAAGAATCATGCAATTTGCAGTATTTCTTCTAACATTCATAATTTGACTACAAAATTGCATGTGGAATGTTTCAAGATTATCTAGTATACCAAATCCCCATATTTCGCTTCCATAAAGCAAAATTTGTAAAAACAAGCTGATCAAATAATTCCAAGACAATATCAAGAAGTAAATGTGAAATAGATATGTTTTCGACAAAAGACTGTACATTGCTCCTCATGCTTGGTTCAGCTGCTTCACTTGTGCTTTGCGAAATGTATTTTTATAATCAAAGGTGGTACAGAGATACACACATTCATCAACAACTTCTACCACGTTATCATCAAACTTAAAAATTGGAATCTTCCGTACTTTCCCACGAGAAATGTTTATAACTTTTGTTTTATCAGTATTAACTTGTAACAACCACCTTTCACAGTATACATATAAGGCATCAAGTGCAAGTTGAAGTTCACTGTCAGATTTTGCAAGAACTATTGTATCTGCGTAGAGTAAACAGCTTGAAGTATATATATCAATATCTATTTCATATGCAGCTGCATCAGTTTTACGAGGAAGAACATTTACCCTTGAAATTTCTCAGAAATGAATCATATAAAAATAACGCGAATAGAATAGGAGACAATTTTTTTCCTAGGATTGATTCTTGCTTTGTGGTCGCGCAACTATATGCGCGCATATCAATCATGTACGCGCGCGTAAGCAAATGAATGCTGCTCTTTTTTTATTGCGTGAGTTATGAATGGCAGGCCTGGCGTGTGTTTCACCAAGCTGTTCGTAAGTTACGAACGACTTTACGAGCGACTGGTGAACCCTTCTTGTGCTAAATGCGATGCTCAATGAACAAAAGTGTGATATCGCATTTAGCACAAGAAGGTATCACCAGTCGTTCGTAAAGTTGTTCGTAACTTACGATTAGCTTGGTGAAACACCCCCCTGGGGCGACTCTCCCAAATATTCTCCTATATCCTCTCTTACACGCATTACCAATCCTCTTAACTTAGGATAAGATTTCTCATAGGCCTCCATACATTATTAATTGAGCTCAGTGATACTTCATACATCATACATCAGACATCATGCCATTCACGCTGTTATGTATAGGAAAATACATAAAAAGATGTCCCAATATACCGCGCAATGACATCCCGAGAATGTTTGCAGTCATAACCACTTATTAGTTCTAATGTTGAGATATATCAGATCGAGAGTGGGTACGACTGCCAAAACAAGTGCGGATGCACTGCGGTGCGTTATAGGGAGACTTTTCCCTATATACGCGATATTGAGAATGACTGTTTATAATCATGTGAACAAGCTATAGTCATGTTTGGAAGAGGTAGCAAACTGCTAAAAGAAACGCTTTGAAGAAAGGTAAACCGTGCGCTAGTGGGGTGGGCGGTTGTCGCCAATGTTATCATTCGATTGTCGCCTTATCAGTTATCTCCTTTTCGATGTTGTTGTCGGGTTCGAAAGCCTTGTTTTCTTTCTCTTTGGCGACATCGTCCAGCTGTATTTCGGTCGGCTCTATCCCCTCCTCCTCGGCCGCGATCTTCTCATCGTAGGCTTTTCTGCAAGTGAGGAAATCGAGCCAGAGTTCTACTCCGTAGTAATGGCAATACAATGACTTAATTCACCTTCACATGTGTATCTCGTTTACCTATTGTTCCATTGCACGGTGTAACGTCATGTTTTTAATATAGTCATTAGAATTCCCTCTCATCTCTTTCGCTGTTTTTCTCTTTCCTTCTCTCTCTCTGTCTCTGCCTCTGTGTCTCTCTGTCTCTCTCTCTGTCTCTGCCTCTGTCTCTCTGTCTCTCTCTCTGTCTGTCTGTCTGTCTGTCTCTCTCTCTCCTTCTATCTCGACCCTCCCCAGACCTATACCCTCTCTCTTAGGATTGCTTTTCTACTTTCCTGCTTTCTATCTTTCTATCATAATACTTATATTTGTCGTTTCCCTACATAATCACTCGAACGACTGAGGAGAAATGGTCAACCTACGTGCCAAAGATCTCGCCCTCTGCAATCGTCTCTGGCAGCTTCTTGCCCTTGGTCTCGGGGAAGAAGAAGGAGAGTAAGCCGGCCAGAATGGTGGTGGAGCCGAAGATGATGAGAGGGGCAGGATAGTAGTAATCCCCAAGGATTAGTATCAGTGGGGACATGATGGCGCCCAAACGGGCCATCATGGAGCAGGTGCCTACCCCTACGCTCCTGCATGCCAGGTTTATAAAGAAAGAGTTAAGTTTCTATATGAGACGATATTAGTCTGTCCTGTAGCAACAAACTTGATAATGTGACCCTGTATCAAATATAATTTCTGTGTCTGGAAGATAAGGCTAGAGTCGGACTAGAAAGTTTGTACGACAAGGATGGGGTACAGTGTCTGCAATTGTGGACCCGCTGACTAACATGGCTTATGCCTGCAAACTTGATATTGAATGTCTTATCGGTGTAGTGTGGTTGCTAGAATCTGGGGATTTCATATAAACGCTAGCCTGGAGATGGTCTAGAATTTAAAAGAGGCACAATGGCGACTAATTAATTAATATCAATTATTACACAAGAGTGTTAAAAGTAAGCCCGGTGAGAATCAAAAGGAAGTTCACTCCCAGAGCCATATATACTCAGAATTTTTCCTCTTCGGTGGTTTCACTAGGTAACAACATGGCGCCTGTTGCTTTATAGGGCGCAAGCAAATAAAACAAATGCGCCATATATCGATACCTATTGAAACCGAGTTGGCCAAACCATGTGTACAGATGGCTCTGTTAACGCCATACAAACAGCACTTCCTTGTACCCAAATGATACATGTTAACCCCCCCCCCCCCCCCCCCCCCATCCCTCTGACTTTGAAGTGACGATATTGTGAGATATAGATAGTTACCTTATCGGCGTGGGAAAGCACTCGGCTGAATACACGTAGACGATAGAAAACGATGCTGAGATCGATAACTTGCCCAGCATAGCCACGGCCGTGTTCCAAGTCCCCAATGCTAGAAGGAAAGTTCAGACGAAGAGGAATAGTACATTTCTCTAAATGTCGTAAATCCTTAGAGTGTTATCAATTATCCTCATCACAATGCGAAAAAAACCCGTTCCGTTTGGGCTTATTCCTCACAATATACACACACACGCAATCACACACGTACAAACACACACACACGAAAACACACAAAGAAAAAATCATAGATCTACCGCTTCAAATAGCTCTCCATTTCTGGTACTCTCACCTTGATAGTTCAGTGTACTAATCATCGTAAAACAATTTCACCTTTTTCACAATAGCCACACGTACCACCTCACAGAAACAAAACCACACCATCCCATTCCTTTAAAACGTGTCCGTAAACGAGTCAGTGGACGACACTCACGCAGCCCGATGTTGACGAGGCACGCCGTGCCGCCGACAATGAGGAAGGTGGCGATGCTAGGACGACGACCG
Organism: Arbacia lixula; assembly: GCA_963669155.1. Lineage (NCBI taxonomy): Eukaryota > Metazoa > Echinodermata > Echinoidea > Arbacioida > Arbaciidae > Arbacia > Arbacia lixula. The sequence continues at coordinate 19,644,077 of OZ022585.1, forward strand.
AAGTACTCGATGACGATGATGGCTAAGATGTACCCGATAACTTCGACGGCACCTGACAGGAAGAAGTTGAGGTAGACGTTTACTCCGAGATCACTGCTGCTGTAGGTCAGTCCGTAGTACACCATAGTGTTCGCCATCCTGTGCATTGGGAATGAACAGGTTTCAATATTCAATATTCAATTCTTTATTAATTCAACAAACAAAAATAAACAACTTTCATGAACAATGAATATAAGGCATCACCAAAAAGCCGATGGCTTGTGAGGTTTCAGTGGGTCTGCAGTAAGTGTGCAAAGATATTGTGTGAAAAGATAAGGTCACCTTGTTTGATTTTACACACAGCATGTATGACTAATAATCATCCGAAAGCATGACAATAAATTACATCACACTTGGCAACGAAATGTGTAATTCGTGTAATACTGACTAAATGAATGCGAAAATGTATTAAAGTTCGATGATAAATCTATGAACTGAAAGTATGTGTTAATAAACACAAAATGTCATGCGCTGTCCTCAAAACAATACCTTTTAAAGCTGTTTCTCACCATACTAATCTGTTTTAATGAGAAAACGCGTGATGTGCTATGACAGTCACAATAGACCTACTGAGATAGTTTGGATAAATTGATATCGCTAATATCGCCATCTGTTCAGCAGAAATAAAAACTTGGTACATGAGGAGATTAAAGGAAATGGACTGGGAAGACAAAAAGCCTTCAAAAATGTGATCGTGAGCAATCTCCTTTCCCTTAGTATTCATGTATTTTCTACATTAGAAACTTGCTAAAAGTTATTTGCCCTCAAATGATCCACATTTGAAGTAATTAGTGATTAAATCACAAAATCTTAAAGTGTTCGGGCCGAACATTTTGAGGATTTGTGATTTGGCAGGTTGTTTTACTGCACACTTCCTTCTCATTTACCAATTAAAGATGAAATTAATCGTCCGCCAGCGGAGCACGGGAGTTCTGAAGAGATCCAACACTCCCGCTTTGGGCTCTAGACTTTGGGCTTCCTTCAAGATAAAAAACCAATGTGTGGAGATAAGTTGAATAAACAATACGCTAATCTGATGCCATGTTTGTTCAGGACATGCTTCCAGAAATGCGTTTAGAGAATTGCAAATTATCAAAGGTATTTGTAATACAAAGGCTGAGATTTATTACAATTATATTTCTTATTAAATTGTTCTCATTATTGCATACCTCCTCCCCCTCCTTTTCCCTTTTATTCCCCCCCCCCCCCTTCTTGAAATGAATTGCTACCATCTATTCAGATTATATTCATTTTCTGCCTCAACGTCAAGCACTATATTCAGTAAATTTCTCTGTATAATGTCTAGTTTATTCTTAAACCATGATTATCATCGTCATATCTTCGTCATGGTATAAGTATTTACCAAGGATGTTTAAGCACATGGATATACATCGCTTTGAACAAGGTTTGATGCCGCCACTTAATCATGTTAATATTCATGACTAGCAACTGCTTGCAACAATATGATGCATACGCAATTGCGTCACGTTCACCTGCCTTTTATAATAGGTAATACGCATTCCTATACATGCATACATTTCAGCTTTCGCTGCTGAACTTTTAATTTTGTCACTAAGTGCTTATTATGTAGTTAATAAGGACAAGCGAATAAGAAATTTGATACTTTTTGAGATGGAAATACTAGCTTGAGCGCGGTTGGCCACGTTTTTCATGTTACTTGTCCGAAAGGAAAATATCTGAAAGTAACGTTTCATGCAATTTTGTAAGCAGGTATGATGCGGAACATTGTGAAATTGAGACTTTTGTACTGCAACTTGATATCACGTTTAGAGCCTTTTTGCCATATTGTAACGCTATTCCTCGATTGAATGTTCATAGATGCATCGTGGGTATTACATCTCACAACTGCGCAAGCACATGTGGTGAGGATATTTCACTAAATTCTTGAAAAATAAGTTCCCACTAATCTATGTAAAATCATCCACTTAAAACGAATTTCGTATTTGTTCGCCGCCAAAAAAGTCTTATTTTGACGAAAATTTGAAAAAACCCGAACGCCTCCAGTGACGTCAGATTAGTCAAAATGCCATAGACTGTATGAAAATCAACAATAGACCATTTTCGGAAAGTATTCACAACTTTCCCCCTGACTGCGTAGTAACGCGTTATTGCATTCACTTGTATCTTGTCATTCAGATTCAATGGATGGAATGCATTTTGAAGCTATTAGTTGTTGTTACTCGGACAAACCTCGGACAAGCTTTGGGGTTCCCATTGGTAACGTATTGGTTAAACGGCGTGAATGAAATATTTCATTCATGCAGTTGGCATTTATGGCACTTTCACGTCTGTGACGTCACTGGAGGCGTGCGGTGTTTTTTTTTTTTCAAATTTTCGTCAAAATGAGACTTTACTGCGCCAAACGAATGTGAAATTCGTTCTTAGTGGATAATTTTACATAGATTAGTGGGAACTTATTTCTCTTATTCAGTAACCCTTTAAGATAACCATACCAGTTTATTGAATATTGACCTTTGAACTTAAATTGCTCAAGAGCCTGGAAGACAGGCTATGCTCATTTACTTGCTCTTTAATTTCCTCCTCTGTGAATAATGGATCTGGAAGTTTCTTCTTGTTCGTCCTCGCCACATTTTGGATAAGCTTCTCCGCCTTCTTCGTGTTGCCATGGGAGATCAACCAACGCACCGACTCGGAAATGAATCTATCACCGTGATATCATAGGAACAAAACAGAGGAGATTTAATATTATCCGTACTGCATATATAACAAAAGTCACCCCACGATGCACCACGCAGCCACACTCGGATTTTGTTTGTAGTCATGTCAGCTTCCGGTGCAAGTGCATGAGACCGGGGAAGTGGACGTGACTGCAAAAGTAAATAAATTCTGATGTCGTTGCGCGAAACAATATGGGACGACTTTTCCCCACATGCGGCATGGTTAATGCATTACAGAAGACCACATATTCACATGATACTTGTATCTTATAGGCCTAAGAACCCCATTAATACAGATAATTCTCGACGCTTATTGGCTGTTTCCTTGGTAGTTTATATTACGGTAAAATCAATTCATATGCCACACTACCTAGGACCAGGAGTAGCTATTGGAATGTATACGTTCTCGGCTGAAAGTTATGTATTAGCTATTTCGTGGGGCCCCTCACAAGACAAAAGGAACCTATTGCTCCTTTCTGTAAGGACATTTATTGTAAGCGCAAATATTTTAATCAAAGTGGTAGTATCTACATAACAGTCCCGGGGGGTGTTTCACCAAGCTGTTCGTAAGTTACGAACAACTTTACGAACGACTGGTGATCCCTTCTTGTGCTAAATGCAAAGATTATGATTATGTGTTAGCGCCAATAGATAAATTTTGATAATGGCACTACTACAAATTGTATTTTCAAGCTTAACGCTCGCAAACAGAAAGAAGCGTGCAATTAAATGAGGGCTCCTTTTGAAGTTCCCCCCCCCTCCCCCCCCCCCCTCCAAAAAAAAAAAAAACATAAAGGGTTCCGGTGCACCTTGCTATAACCACTGCTGCAGAGCAACATTTTGTTATCATAGAAAAACATTAGGGAAAATAGAGAGAAGTGGATGATGACGACAGAAAAAGGGGGAGTGAGGGAGAGATGGAGGTAGTGAAAGGGGGGGGGGGCGCACATAAAGAAAAGGTGGGAGGGGTAAAAACGGGGTGGGGGTGGAGGGGAGAGGGCTAAAGTGTGGCTATGTGGCTAAAGCATCACAGCATTTTATTTATCATAGCATGGGGAGCATATAAAGAACATGGATTTAAGGGGAAAAACGGGACACAGAGAAAGAAGAGAACAGGAGAAGGTTGACAAGTGGATAAACATGAATTAAACAAATATGAAGAAAATGCTCGCTTACGGAACGAGAAGAAAGAAGGCGAAGAGGGGGGCGGACACGACGATCTGAAGGGTTCGCCAGTATCGGAGGAAGTAGGCGATGATCGCTAGTAGCATGTAGCCAACGGCAAAGAAGATTTGGATAGCGATCCCTGTCAACGTCCTCCACTTGGGTCCAACAAACTCGACACCTGAAAACAAGACACAAGAATACCAGGTCTTAAGAATACTTTAGTCCAATGATATATTTATTGATATACCTATTACCTGAGAAATACCAGTCAATAATACTTTTATTTCATGGATTTGCATGAGTGGTGACCAGTTTGTGCTTCAGTCTCTATGGGAGTTTGTGTGTTTAATCAGGGATGTGTTAGGAAGGAGGGACAACTCGAGCATAATTCATTCAAACATCTGTAAGGATACTAAAGCGTGCTAATAAATGTCAAAAGCATTCCACAATCACTACAATACTTTGATGTCCCATGCGCGCCACCGACATTTAGCTGCTGTCAACTTGGAAAGCAATATCTTTAATTCACTTTTTTGTCTCTGGAAGCTATGTTTCTTATCACATTTTTGGGCAATTTTCAAGAAAGTTACGGGCAACACCACTAAAGATCCTGTACTCAGTTTTCTTCTAAATAATTGTTGAATGATGCACAAACGGAGATATAAGATAATATTCTTACTTACACAATTAACAAATTTCTTCACTTTCCGCAAATTTCCGCAAATGTGGGATTCAACCATTATCAAAATTATATCTTAAGCTGTTTATTTTCATTAAGAGAGTTTGCGTGCATTCGCGTGCAACTGAGATATTTTAGGACAAAAAACTGTTTATTTTTGTTCGCTGATATCTCGTTTCCTCACAAAAGTATGGATGCAATCCAACAGAATTAGACAAGCGAAATAAGACTCTACATTTCTTTTGTTCTATCTGAGAAACCGTTGCTACGCAATCCTGTTCTTTAAATTATAACACCTGAAAAGCGTATGCTGAGAAGACTTTTTTTTTCGGCAGTGCCACGCATGGGTTCAAAGAAAGAAAGTTGTTTCATATCCTTCCATAACACATCCCTGGTTTAATAATTTGCGCAACTATTTAAAAAAAAACATATACTTTAGTGTTGTGGTGTGCCGTTTCTCATAAAGCTAAGAGGAGAGGACGGCGAGCTGCACTTTGCGTACCTTTAGCATGTTTAGTAACGTGAATACCATAACGTACGCGCGGTTTGAACACAAAATGTGCAATGCACGGTACAAATACGAAATCCAAGCTAACGTTTACGCTTGCTGTTGATTGACGGAAAAGGTGTAGTGCTCTAGAAAAATCATTATTAGTCTAATGTAGTGGGCGTTATCGTATATAAAGAAAATACATACTGCTCTGATATTCTGCAAATTTTTAAACCATAGGCCTAGGCCCATGGTCATCTCAAAACAATGCTATTATAACTCAGCCTATACGCCGTCATGATAATAACATTGTTTTTAGATCACTAATTTCAACCATGCCCTGTAGAGCAGTCTATATCTGTAAATATGTTCCACTGTTCAAAGAGATATTGCTCTGAGGCACATGGTTACAATTCTAAGCACTAGGTTGGATAACGTTAGATTAAATTGCGTATTTGTACCGCGCGTGGGTTAATTCGTCATTGAAGTCTCGTTGCAAAACGCACGCCAGAACGTTGGGAGGTGATGTTAGACAACTCACAAAGCACTATTGCTACCACTTGTTTCCGTGATAGGCACAGTGTTGCACTGAGGTATATGTGTCAGTCAATGTCGCGCAAATGATTTACCACGCAAACTCAAACACTTATTATGCAAATTCATGCAAATAAAAGTACTGTTGGCCTCTACCTATGCAAATACAGTACTTCTTTTGCTAGGTGTATTTTATCTAGTCCATGACTGTCAATCAATCCAGCAACAGAATTATCAAGATGAGGTATATAAACATTTTTTAACGCATGCCACACCCTCCTAACATTACCACAAGTAAATTATCTCTTAAATCATTTTAAGCATAACAGTCCACTTGTATGTGCTATTACACCTGTTTTCTAACTTACATGAGATAATTAGTGTAAGGTGTATGATTCTTAATGCAATTTCCACACATTTGAATCAGTCTATCACCATTTGCTAGCCTCTCTCTCACTCGTGTCCGTCTCTCTTTGTCGTTCTGTCGCTCCGTCCTTCTCGTTCTATTGTACATGTACCTCTATCCTTTCTTCTGTCTCTCCGTCTCTTTCCCTCTCCCTTTCTGTCGATAAGTGTGTTCACGTCCCGTTTGTATCACGGTCATGCATGCATGCTATCGTCCGATGTTCATTTTACCGCTTGGCGTTCCCAATGTCAGGGGAATGTCGTTGACAGTAATGTTTGTTGCACTTCCCGCCTTGTTGACATTCCCGCACGCATGATCTTACATAACTTTACATAAAGGTGATAACGTTACTATCAGTTCGAGGACATACTGAAATGTTGACACTGCTTTACACACAGAATTACATATTCACCTATGACGAATGCTACTTGGAACACAGCCTTGTTTCCAGCCGCTTGGATGAATCGTAAAACCATATACACCCAAAAGTTGGGTGAGAAAGCTATCAGGAGTCCAAAAGAAGCCTGGAACGCGAGGCAAACGAAGAGAGTTGGGTATCGTCCAATTCTATCAACAAACGGAAATTCAAATGCATTTCATGAGTGTTGCTGTGATATATTGAATTGCCAGGAAGAAATAGGCATCTCATAATGTGGATACATAATCCGGCGTCCATATTATGATCTTTCATTTCAGTGTAGGCAACACTAATTTGAAAAAAAAAAAAAAAATCACGTGTGTTGTAAAACGTAAATAAGATGTTTTGAAAAAAAAAACACATAGAGAAATACAATTTAGAGCAATAATTATGCAAATTTGAAGAGCCAAAAGGTGTGTTTTCAAGGTTTCCAGCGAGTTTTCAATTTTAAGATTTCGTTATCATTGCATCTCAGTTCAACTTCAGATATCACTCAACGGCGAAAAAGCATTCATTCTGTGCAGAGATTACATGTATGCTCTTGAAAATGATTTGATGATCTTCTACACCTGATATCAAAATCTCTTACCCCAAGATGGGGTAAGAACAATAAAAGCAAAGGGTAACAGAAAAAATGTCCGTATTGCATAATATGCGAAATTGTCACATAATACACCGTGCAGCAACATTCAGAAATGTTTTGCAGTCGTACCCATTTCCGATCTATGCATTAATGTACGCGACCGGAAGTGGTTACGATTGCAAACTAAATCCGGATGTCGCGTTATGTGCTTCCAATTACATGACTTACTTGTCTGCCATTACCCCAAAGACGAAAGAGCCGACCAGGTAGCCGAAATAGAAGACCGACTGAGCGTAGTCAGGGTAGTTCTTCTGGCCGCAAACCAAGTCCCACTAAGAAAAAAACAGGGAGAAAGGCTTTATTTGCATTTTCACACTCCGCGTGCCATCGTTAAATGTTTTGTTTACCTTGTTATATTCGAGAATCGTGCTAAATGTCTTATGAAAACGTTTGTGATCACATCGGATAAATGTTTAACCGTGGCATTTTAATGGATATATTGACGAAACGGTTTATGTAAATATAATTATGAATTTAGTAAATTTCTTGTACATAATTGATACTTTTAAATGTTTTTTTTTATTTGATTTGTATTTGAAATATTCAACCATACAAACAAAACCATCGCAATCCGTTACACACGTCATGATGACACATCCATTGTACTGTAGAGTAACGAAGTGGTATTATGATGGCCGGTTTTTGGTTCTAGCAACATCAGTATTGTGAGAATTTCACTGGTCCGACATTGTCTAGTTGGCTAGTGTCGTGTACTGTCAATGAGAGTTACCTCTGTTGGCTCTGCTTAGAATTACTTGTCTTGACAACAGGTTCATATGACGTCACACCTCAATACTTTATTCTTACGTCTTGGATGATTGAAGATTTCAGCTGACTCTGGTCGTACTCCCAGCCATTTGGGCATGGTATCGGTTCAGCCGTTCCATTATTTGAGTAGTCGAAGTCAGGATCAAACGGCAGACCTGGTTGCCATGGAAATAGAGTATCATCAGTCATCATTCGTTGAGAACATTTGGACAAATTACCTAACCAATTTTGCTCCGGGCTAAATGTTGCGTTTAAGAAATGTGTTCACTAGTTACAAAACGTGACAATGGCACTAAAATAGTAAAACGTTTAAGTTGTGAGATATATTCTGCTTAATTGTGAAAGTATAAATTCTTGACGTTATCGTATACTATCAGAGATAAATTATAAATAGTTCTCTCTCTAAAAAAAGATTGGTATGAAAACGGAAACATAACAAGTTTATTCCCGTTTGTCCACAGTGGAAGTATTACATACATAAGTACATACACCATGTCACCCCATTGCCTTAATATGCAATCTAACTTGCTCACCATGGCGCATATACAAAGCGTTCGATGTGTGCTCTCTAATTTCCTTTGCGTTCACTAGAAAAAAAATGCTGACGCATGGACATGGCGCATAACTTATTTTTCATTTGGGATTTTGCCCCTTATCATGTGCTATAGACCGATGTTTCCTGTCCTTGCGCTCGCCCAATCAAGAACTCATGTCCACTAAAGCTAATGCCTTGGTCACAACCGGCCGTGCGTGCCAACTTCTGCGATTCCTTGCGTCTCTACATGGCTGTAACAAGAACTTGCAGGAAAAGTACTTTCTTCGTAGGGCACTCACGGGCGTCTTTGTACCTTAATAAATGAGCTTCCTCTTGCTCGCAAAAATCCAAGGTGAAGGTGCAACCCTTGTGCAGCTGATATGCAGCTGCCGTGCATGCAATAACCTTCTGCGTCCGACGCAAGGCTTTTCTGCTTAACCCGACGCAGACCACACGCAGAGAGGTGCCAGTTGCGAAGAAGGGACACAAAATCAAAACAGCGTTTTCCCGGCCATGTTCATGGGTTCCATATTTTTTTTAAAAATTAAATTCGTTGAATCTAAACGAACTTCGGATCCGCTAATTACGACAGAAGTGTTCCGCTCTGATTACGGTCCGTTATCATGATTATCATTCCCACTTCTACCTCTCATTTTCCAGCATAACTTTGGTGAACATATTTGTTCTGCGTACGTCACAAATTTGCATCAGGTACTTAAAAGTAACATTAAGATTACCATTTATCTCCTGTCATGATAACAAAAAATATTGGACAGTTTTAATAGGCTTTCTGAACTTGGTTTGTCACACTGCGTTTTATTTATATAGTCAGATGTGTCAGATAAAGGCACACACATGAAGTTTTTCTATCCCTTATTCTTTCCAGACAGTATACTTTTTTCTCTTCTGAATGCGGTACGTGACCTGCAATCGTTTTTTTTCTTCTGATGATGTAAATAAGGAATGGATATTGTCATAGTGGTAACCTGTGATATTGTACATGGTGCACTCATCGTAAACAACCTCGCCGTTCTCATAGGTAAAGGGTATACTGGCATTCCTCTTGGCTTCCTCGCACTCCGTCGTGGTGAGATTCCATTGGCTGCAGTCTTCATCCTTCCAGTAGCTCGCCTAACAAGAACGAAATGTAAAATTACACCTCATTGCAAAGCATATATTCTTCAGTTTTGTTACCGTTTGTCGTTCTCATCAACACGTATGTAAATTTCTAATACAGATCGAAAACATTAGAACATAAGAACTGAAAATCCATAAGCGTAGCTCGCAAATAATGTGCCATTCACATTAGCCATGTTAGCAAGCATGGACTGCACGTGTGTGGGCGTTGGTGAGGAAGTTGGGTGGGGTGGCAAGAGGGCACCTGACCCTAATGATGTTTTGGGGTAAAGTTTGTCGGCCAAAGAGACATTTAATTTTCAGTTTCGTCCATCCACATGAATACATTGTTATTTGTATATACTGTAGTAAACATTGTCATTTGTGGTACTTTAGTGATGTAGGCCTTCTTATATCGCCCACCAAGCTCAACCCACTCTCTCCCTCTTTTCCCTTGACATTTCCATGTATCCATCCAAAACTGTATCATTCCATAATGTCAATTGTATAATTAACGTTGTTTATTGCTTTCTCTATATAATACCTTAAATTCGATTGGTTCACTTTGATTATATTTATTTGCATTGTTATCAATGTTATTTTTTTCTTTTGTATTGTATCATTGCATAATTGCTTTATCGATTTGAAAAAAACCAACACACAATCATGACAATGCAATTCAATTCAATTCAATCCTTGGAGATGAGTGTGGCCGCTTATGAGTGAGAGTCGAGGTTATCTGTGTATTATGTGCTTATAACGTGTACAGGCTAAGCGAGTTTTTACGGTATGAATGCAATATTCGACTCGTTATTAATTTTTGAATATGACCCCCCCCCCCCAATCTTTTTATTTCAAAGACCTCTTACCGTGCAGTAGTGCTCCGTAGTCCCAGCTATAAAGACTTGCGTCATGGAGTGCCACGAAGTGGTGGCTGCCATGATACACACCAGAAAGTAGACGCGCCTCTGGTAGGGCCCGAACGATCCGACAGCGCCGATGATATCGTCGAAGCGCATCTTGACCTTCAAGACGAAACAGTGGGCGACTACGCCAATTACTTAAAAACAGGGGTCTATTACTGGTAGGCTAAGACCGAGAGGAAAACCCTTTTTCAGCCAGTGATCATGGATGATGCTATTCTGTTTAATATTTCTATTAAATTGCAGTCCTTTTTATGAAGGTTTATAACGACTGGGTAGATCATTTGTAAACAATTGTGCAATATGCTGAATGCAAACAAACATTTCTCTTCATGGTTAAGAGAACAAAAAATATTGGGGTGAATTTGGTGACGATTGCATGTATGTATGGAATATCTTACTATTGCATTGTGGACTATTATGGAACAATTATCTTGCAGTTTGTTTATTTTATCATATAACACTCCCTCCCTGATCTCTCTTTCTTTCATTGTACCCCACCAAAACTATTACGGTCATAGGCTAGTACAAAAGTAATTTTTAACACTTACCTCAAAGTAAGGAATAATGAGAAATATGAAAACGATCAGAAATATTCCAACTGCGATATCCTAGCCCGTCAAAGAGACATTGATGCAAGCGTAGCTAGTCCTGTAGAATTCGATTGATGTTAGCCCATGCAGTATCTCGGATACGATGGTGGTGTTTGTGTGCTACCAGGGCAGGCATAGTCAATTCTGGCGTTTCTATGCGGAGGGGCGATCGAGGCTCCTAGAAACCGGTAGGTGAAGAAGAAAAACAAATACAGGGTCGTCTGTACAATAATTAATAACCGTTTATGAAGGAGGATTCGATGCTCGGGTTCAAGAATATCCTTTTAAGTTACATCTTGTGGTAAGGAGAAGGGAAAGGTGCGGTTGATTAAAGGGGTTCATTACTTTTTCAACAAGGGTAAACGTGATGTAAGCAAGGGGGTTGACCGTTTTAAAACTGTTCCCCCTTTTGGCTACGCCGATCCTTGATAGACTTTGTCCTATGTTGCGAGGGTTAATCGTTCATCGTGGAACGACTGATGTTATCTCTCTCTCTCTCTCTCTGTCTCTCTCTTAGCTATCCTCGACCTACTTCGTCATCGCTCCCTGTGCAACATTGTGCAACATTACTTATACCCTTTTTACATTGGGTTTTCTTATGGACTATCTTAGCCCCGGGCTATTATTTGAACCTTTTTACACCGGCGTTTCTCAGCCCCGTAATAGTTCTTAAACCCGACTAAGGAAATCCACGATGTTCCCAGTCGAAATCATTAGCCTATAGTATATGAATATTTATGAGTGCACGTCTTGCACGCGTACTCTCTACCACTCCGCATTAAGGTCACTCGGCCGTGGGCATTATCTGATTGGTCACTGCATTTCCGCCTTGCGAGCTAAGATCCCCCGCCCTTTACCTCACCACATGAATGTTAATATCTTCACCTCATAAAGCCACGGAGCGCGCGCGCAAAGTCCCGCGGTGTTGCGGCCGAGACGCAACTTGAATTTCCGTTGATTTGCTCAAGCTGCAAGCAATCAAAATTAATTGATGCCTCCCTTGTATTTATATCTAACGCTGTAGAGCTCAGAGCATTGACACTACCACAGGTTTCATGATAAGAATCCAATTAACAAACAAAGAATATATTGATGAAGGATATAAAACACATATTTTACGATCTTTTTTTTAGGATCTTTGTGGAATCTATTGGTCCCCACGGTGAAGGCGTTGGGTTCCATTTTCCCACGATCTTCGGTCTCTGGGAAAATAGTAGCGCACGTTATCCATTTCATCACCTTACAAAATTCATCATGATCATGGCATGTTCGTTTAGTATGTTCAATATATTCAACGTAGAATGTTATGATGTCATTGTCCCTCTGTCCAACCCAAAATCTCTGTGAGCGTTACAAGTCATAATCCTGTATTCCAACCAAATGGACGTGCTATGGGTTAATGTGTATTACTTGAACAAAATGGATCAAATGCGCATACAGAGTTGGAAAAGAAGAAATAGGTGATGATAAAGGGGGGGGGGGGGGGCTACGTGCCGCGCTAATACTGTGTTGCTAATTATTCTTTAAAATGTGACACGTACATTTGTTTACAATGTATTCTGTTTATGTGCTTGTGTTCTTATGGTAGTTCATAAATCGTAATATCTGTCACATTATGGTAAGCCACCGGTATCATTTTTTTTATGACAGTCATAAATAAGTATATGATGTCCTATTTAAGGGTATGCATGTTATCCCTTGACCCTTATCTCGGTCATGATGTTTTTAAGAAGTTGTGAATCAAGACTCTCCAAACTAAGGTTTTATCAGTAAAGCATGTCTTCTATCCACCAGAGATAGAAATCTCCATGGGATAAAAGGTCACTTTCATATTTGATCTTCGCAGGTATTCTCAAACACATCTTAGGAAGCTTTTTAATCAATATTAATGAGCGCATGATCTGTGTTTATTGGTGACGTTAACTATCGTGTCGATTTACCAACATAACATATAAACTGGCTGTAGAGCCAAGTTTACAGAGGTTGTATCCGTTCGGAGGTCCGAACAGACACAACCCGGAAACAGAATGCCATCCGGCAACTTTGTGGCGGAAGCATAACAACATAAGCATGATTAGTGAAAGCCAGTTGTCTTGTTCACTATTTTTTAGATCGATAATAATTTGAAAATGAAGGGGAAGTATATTGCAAAGTTATTTTGAAGATTTGTTTGGTCAAAATTAGAGTTACATCTCATGAAAAGTAAGTTGTATGTTTTACATTTCTCATATCGTTTTTTTGTTCTGTGTTCCTGTGGCCCCGGGGGTGTACAGTCATGTTGTACAGATCGCACGTCTAACCAAGGATGTTTAAGCACATGGATATCCATCAGCCGTTTAATTAATTCAGATTCATTGTACTCTCCTTCTAGTCACAAAAGAACCCTTCACAAAGATTTTCTCTTTGATTCTCTGGATGAGTTTTGCCTGGATTTGACGTATAAACAAAATCGGATGTGCAGAAAAATTTGAGAAAGTATCCTCACCCCATATGCTTGCGCAGTTGTGACATGTAATACCTACGATGCAACAGTAAAGATTCAATCGAGGAATAGTGTTACAATATGGCAAAAAGGCTCTAAACGTGATATCAAGTTGCAGTATAAAAGTCTCAATTCCACAATGTTCCGCATCATACCTGCTTACAAAATCGCATGAAACGTTACTTTCAGATATTTTCCTTCCGTCAAGTAACATGAAAAACGCGGCCAACCGCGCCCAAGCTAGTATTTCCAGGTCAAAAAGTATCAAATTTCGTATTCGCTCGTCATTTTAACTACGTAAGAAGCACTTAGTGACAAAATTAAAAGTTCAGCAGCGAAAACTGAAATGTATGCATGTATAGGAATGCGTATGACCTATTATGAAATCCAGGTGAACGTGACGCAATCGCGCATGCATCATATTGTTGAGAGCAGCTGCTAGTCATGAATATTAAGTGGCGGCATCAAACCTTGTTCAAAGCGATGTATATCCATGTGCTTAAACATCCTTGGTCCAACTTACCGAATATGTGCGGTGAACCTTAAACTACCGCAGTATACATTTGCATATGGTTATAATGATATGATATATGAAACATTTGCCAAACCTTGCGTACACCGCAAGATAAACGTACACCTACGTGCACCTCCTTGCAATGGATGCATGTGTTATTAAAAGCGTAGCCAACCGCAAAAGCCACAATCAATTTGTTGGACATGTCGAACAACCGTCTGCGTCCTCTTCCTTGTTACCGCGTGTCTGAAAAAGCGCGCAGCTCGATCCTTGTGTTGGGCTGTAACTTTTCAAAATTTGTTTTTCAAAGGTTTTCTTAATATCTAGTAAAATGTGACACTTTTGAAAAATAATTTGTAAAAATTCACAAATCCCATCAAGGTGACTCTTACACATCATGCAGCCAAAGGATATCAATTCCTTTAGATGCAGGTTTCGTCTAATTTTTGTCAATCATTATTCTTGTAAAAATCCTCTGAATATTGAATGAGATTGTCACTTTTGGACATGATTTTGAGAAAAAATGTGTGCATACGAGATAATTAATTCAGAACCCAACAATGCTCATTGTTCAACACACTTGTCAATCTACGTAGAAACTTCCATCACCGTTTCATTAACAATGTATGATGCTTGTGGAAGAAAGACCTCGTGTGTTGACATGTATGGTGCACATTGAGCATTGTTCTGTTCTAAAATAATTAATTTTAGTAATGTATTCACAACTTTTACACTTAGTGTGTAGTACTACGGAATTTCAATCACCTGTATCCCGTCATTCAGTTTCATTGGGTGGAATGCACGTTAAATCTATAGTTGTTGCAAGTCGGACAAACCTCGGACAAGCCTAGTTGACCATGGGATGACCTTGAAAAGGGGGATCCGTTATTGATTTTCGTGGTCCACATTTTCGCCCTACCTAAAAATTAGTGATATTGGGTAACTTTTGGTACTGAATTCAAATATGAATGTTGGAACTTGTAATCTTACAATGCATACCTGCAAGTGCTTATAACAGCATCACATAGCTAGCACATTTCTGACATAAGGAAACGATTATTCCCACATGAAAGGTTGTTAGATGGTATTGTGTGAAGACATGTGATGCTCTTGTGGACAGCTGGAGGTAGTCACTGCAATGTTTAGTTTGTGCATAAATTCTTCTTATCATCCTGCTCTTTTCTACCTTTAATGATGTCACATGGGGAATCTTGAGTTGGAGGACACTTTGGATGCGGGGCTTGTCAGTGCTGAGAAAAATAAAGAAAATTTTTTATAAAATATATGACTTATATTTCCATTGAACAGTTACTGATTTTGTTATGTACATATTGTGTTGCATCAACATAAGTCGGAATACATTTTGATTACAGGGGACCTTTAAGGAAAATCAATGTAATTTCTTTGATTTAGTAAAAACAAATTTCGTCATAGTAAGACCAATATAGTAATATTATAGGCACCTTAATATACATGTTATCTGAACAGACTATCTATTATTTAAATCAGAAGCCGTCTTACACAATCATCATCGTCACCACCATAAGTTAAAAGAATGACGGATCCAGGGAGGGGGCCATAATTATGAGGGCACAAGGAGGGGGGAGTGGGGGATCAAAAAAGGCTGATACATTTTTTTTTCCTTCGTCCGAAGATTCTTGGGAGAAAAGTGATCCAAAAACTGCCCCCGTCTGTCAGAACATCTTGGATCTGCCGCTGCATCATTTCACTATCCTTATATAATTATCAGCATCACAACCACAATCATTATCATTATATTAATAAACAGCACAATCATTACTCACATCATCAGCGTCATCATCGTCATCGTCCTTACAATTATCATCATTATCATTATTATAACAATCACAGCACAATCACTGTTCACATCATCAGCATTATCATCATCATCGTCGTCATCATGATCATCATCATTACTATCACTTAACCACACCTCTATCTTCATCACCAGACCCATGTGTAGTAGATATTCAACTCGCCGGAATTCGAGACTGCAACTCGGCTGAGTGGGAGAGTCGGAACGAGGAATGACGAATAAATGTACATGGATATGTTCAGTGTTAAAAGGATACCGATCGACATGAATTGTTTACAGGTATCATTATTCTTCAGAGCGACTCTTAACTCTTAACTTTCCGGGGGTAAAACCTCTCTGTGCCGAAGGTTTTTTCTATTACATTTTCTCTATTACATTTTTCTCTATATTACAGTTTGGTCGCAAATTTGCGACAGCGGCACCTTACCCCTAAGTCACAAAATGCGACAGCGGCAGTTAAAGTTAAAGAGTTAAAGATTTGTTTTTTTCCTCTATCATTTTGAGTGCCAGGTCAAAACACGTTTATAAATCATACAGTATTAAAACAATCCACGTTGCAGCAAGTACTAGGTGTTAAAAAAGACATTTGACACTTTTGAAAACTGATTAAAAATAAGTTTCAACTCACATCAAACTGAAATTGACACATCATAAATTCAAGGGATGTCAATTGTTTTAGAGACAGGTTTTATGACATTTCATAGATTACTTCTCTTGTAATAATCCTTCGCATATTTAATGAGATTTTCACATTTGGAAAATTTGGATCTGAAAATGAGTGTGTCAGATCATCAGTTCAGAACACAACAATGGTGATTGTGAATCACACATGCCAACCCGCTACTTCTTTTCTGCCAGAAGCATCATGCATCATTAATGACACAGGTGTAATACACAATGGTCATTAGTGTGTTCTGAATCAATTATCTCATACACACACATGTTGAGGTTAAAAGTTGTCCGAAAGTGAAAATCTCATGAAATATTTAACGATCATTACAAGAAAAGTAATTAACGAGATATCACAAAACCTGTCTCTAAAAAATTGATACGACTTAGCTTCTGAATACCATTCAGACCTGTTTAAAAATATCTCATTTCAAAGTCACCCAAACAGTGATCTGGAGTAATTTTCTTTAAGAATTACTTTGTAAAACCTCTTTCCACCACTGCAATTCTCGGCAATTTTGGATATGTTATAGATTTTTTTCCTTCTTAATAACACATTCATTTCACGATTTATGTTGCAATTATTTGACCCCGTTTTACGCTAGATTGACTGCACTATACCCTACACACTTGAACATACAAGGCATGCACTTATGCATAATAGTGAACTTGCAGCAGTGTGCACCCATCTATGCAAGAGAATGACAGAGTCATCAAAGATTAGAGAGAGCGGGAGGAGGAGAGGTGGGAAACAGCATAGTGTAGGGAAAAGGGAAGTATAGAGTACAGTGTGTGATTCAAGGAGAGAGAGAGAACGACAGAGAGAGAGAGAGAGAGAGAGAGAGAGAGAGAGAGAGAGAGAGGGGGGGGTGAGAGAAGAGAGAGGAGGGGAGAGAAAGACAAGGGGAGGGGGAGTACAGTGGGTACAGGTGCAGTAAAGTAAGGAGAGAGAGAGAGAGAGAGAGAGAGAGAGAGAGAGAGAGGGAGAGAGTGAGAAAGAGAGTGAGAGGTTGGGGGAAGATTGAGAAAGATACAATTAAATGTCTACATCTGATTCTGCAAGCCAAATATCATATCGCTACGTCTGCGCCTATTGCTCGGCCGTTTAATGGACGACGTTTAACCAATAAACGTATGAATATATATTCTCATTCTAATTAATACTGTTGCCACTGTGCATCATATTATGCCTCAATACCAGTTTATCGCCATCAAATATTGCAATACATTAATCATTTATAGTGATATCATACAAATATATACTGCCTCGAGAGGAGCCAGTGAAATATATGCGCATGAGGTGGCTTCGATGTTATTTATTCTGAGTGGCGCAGCCGCGAAGGGATAGTGATGATAGAAAACATCGAATGCACATAGGCTTCACTGCAGGTGCCTCGGTAGTATTTGCTTTATATTCCTCATCAAGACATTATATGATTGGCCAAGCAGGAAGTAAAATATTACAATTCCAAAAGATCCCTCTAACGTTAGCTGTAAATACGGAGCAGGAATTTTTATTGCACCTTCATGTAACACCGCGAGACTTGCCCAAGCGCACCATATGGCTGCCCGCTAAAACGCAAAAAAGCAGCTGGTAAACAATATCGTGTAAATTTTGCGTGTGTACTTATTTTACAACAGAGACGCAAGGGCATTTGGCACTTCTTGAAGAGAACTATCCGCCATTTGATGTCACGGATAGTACCATTCGGCCCTCGAAAAATGTGACGTCAGAGGGCGGAAAATCCCTTTTCAGAGATAATAGACATATTTCTGGTCAC
The DNA here is from genome assembly GCA_963669155.1 of Arbacia lixula. NCBI lineage: Eukaryota > Metazoa > Echinodermata > Echinoidea > Arbacioida > Arbaciidae > Arbacia > Arbacia lixula. The sequence goes on from OZ022585.1 coordinate 19,662,370, forward strand.
GTGCAGAGGTCCTAACGAAAGCAGGATTATCATTGTCATGAGGGATATAGATGACATTGATCATGGCGATGAACAACAGTCTATAACTCCCAATATTGATTCGCACACCGCTTTATTGACTTCAACACATGCACACTCGTACGGCGGGGTCACACCAGATCTGACATCAGACGTTCCGACACGATACGACATTGGATTTGGCAAGATAAAAGTTGAACCGGTGTTTATGCGAACAGTCGTGAACTAAAATGTCGTGTCATGTGTCGTGTCGTATGTTGGATGTGGGATCCGTGCGTGAATCCGCCTTCACATTGCGCAATTAAGTAATCATATCTTAAAACGAATCGACAAAATAGTGCAAACACATGGTTATGAGGCTTGACACATGAAAGTCAATAATTTTTATTAATGACTATAGCAATATCTAAGATTTGCTGCTGTAAATACGGTACTCTTAAGCCAAGGTTCAAGCCGTAAAATGGTTCGTATAGACCCACTGCGGAGAGATGGCGTAGATGGACACATAGACAAAACCAAAACATGAGAGGACATTTTTTGATAGACCATACCCACATCCCCCCCCCCCTCTCCTCCCCCCCCCCCCCCCTCCCCCACCCCATCATAGAAAACTTATGGTGATTGAGTGTTGTGAAAGGGTGATTCAATGTATATCATAATTAGTGTCTGATCAGTAATGTGTGTCGGCAATGAGGGACACCAGTATGTGGATAGAATGATAACTAGTTTTAATAATGGGACATACAACTGAGCTTTTGTGGCGCGATATCGTTTATAGAGGGCGCTACAATCGACGGCGTTCGGCGGTCTAATCAGCCCCACCCCAGTGCTGGCATTGCCCCATCCTCAAGATCTGCAAAACTTTGACACGCTATGGTGTATGTACACAAAATGAGCACATATTACATGTAAAGTCACCCGTATCACTGGAATTGCGTGCTGGTTTTCTGAAGTTTTTAAGAGGTTCCCCGAATGTTAACCGAGCTGGGCCACAATCAGAAACACCTCGATTTGCGACAAATGTTACCCGAGCCGGGCCACGCTCCAGAACACTTCGATTTGCAAACTTAACAGAGATCGCCTTTTTGCAGATCTTGAGGGTGTTGCAGTGCGGGCACTAGGGTGGGGATGATAAGACCGCCGCCCGGAACGCCGTCGATTGTAGCGCCCTCTATAAACTATATTGCACCACAATAGCTCAGTTGTATGTCCCTTTAATGTTTAATGGTGTTAGTGTTATCGATGTAAAGGTCACATTACAAATAAATATTATTGAGAAAATAGCAAACAAATTCGGCAACACCATGTGATTGCATTGTTTTAAGCACGATCATCGATTACGGCATGTCCAGGAATGTCGTTGACTCCTTCTTTTGAAATGGATGATGCTAGTATTGAGAAAAATGGGGATGTGATACCAACCGTCTTCACGACACATACTAAACTACGCCGTGTCCAAACAGTTACATCTGCAAAATGTCTCTACTATCAACTCATTTTCTCGATCTCCATTGGGATCAATTGACAATTTCGAGGAGACAGGGCGAGTTGGTGAAATATGGTGCGTGTGTGTATGTGTGCGCTGGGGTTGTCCATAGTGAGCATCTAATCGTAATCTCGCGTTGTTCCTGCACGTCGTTGCATGTATGCAATCATGATATCACCTAGACATTCCCGATTGTGTCTCAACCAGTTAGGTTCGTTACGATTTTCGTAACGAGTCATTTTGTATCGTAATAAACGAGCACGCAACGTGTCATTCCTGTTTCGATAAACATATATATATATATATATATATACGCTGTGTCCGAGTATCCTTCCCCGACAGTGGGAACGGTCGTCCACTATTTCTTGGGGATAAAAAAGAGTTCCTTGGTCAGCGTTGAGACAAAGCAGGGCATTTGCTTGCGCCCGTTGTATCGTTCGTCGTGCGATGTCGACTCGTATCGATAGGCCACCGTCCTGTTCACACGCGTCATCATTTGAATCAAGTCCATGCACGTGCCGTACTTATCGACGATGGTGATGAGCGCCTGGATGAACCACGATCCCTCCCGAAGGCTCCGCCAGGAGTAGTAGCCTTGATCACGGACGTGATGACGGGGAAGGGTAAACGAAGAGGAGTGTGAGATGAAGAAGGAGAAGGAGAAACAAATAAAAGCGTCAGTAGGCATGGTAGGGGCATATAATATTATATTGTAAGGAAATATCCCTTAATAAAGGGTTGGGCTCTTTATATCATTCGTATAATTTGATGAGTATGATTATTGGAATAAAGTAGAGATTGATCACTAAGAAGGATTTATCGATCAGCCGTAATTGCAGTAAATAATATAGACATGTGTTAATTACCTTAATTGGAAAAGTTTCATGATAAAAACTTCAAGGAATATGATGGAGCAGGATTGAGACACATAAAGATAATAGATTATTAGATAAATAGTAATATGACGTGTCAATTATAGTAAATGGTGTATAATTAGTAGATATAATCCTGTGAAGATGTTTGGTAACTACCAGACAAATTATTAAATTGTTGTTTGAGTAGAGCATGGTTTTTATACCACTCTGGCATGACGGCATGTGCATGTCATCCACGGCATGCACGACGCCAATGGGTACGTGAGTGCTACCGGCGTGCACGACGCTTATGGCTACGTGAGTGCTACCGGCAATCACGACGCTTATGGCTATGTGAGTGCTGCCGGCAATCACGACGCTAATGGCTACCGGCAATCTCGACGCTAATGGCTACCGACAATCACGACGCTAATGGCTACGTGAGTGCTGCCGGCAATCACGACGCTAATGGCTACGTGAGTGCTGCCGGCAATCACGACGCTAATGGCTACGTGAGTGCTGCCGGCAATCACGACGCTTATGGCTACGTGAGTGCTACCGGCAATCACGACGCTTATGGCTATGTGAGTGCTGCCGGCAATCACGACGCTAATGGCTATGTGAGTGCTGCCGGCAATCACGACGCTAATGGCTATGTGAGTGCTGCCGGCAATCACGACGCTAATGGCTATGTGAGTGCTGCCGGCAATCACGACGCTAATGGCTACCGACAATCACGACGCTAATGGCTACGTGAGTGCTACCGACAATCACGACGCTTAATGAATACGTGAGTGCTACCGGCAATAACGACGCTAATGGCTACGTGAGTGTTACCGGCAATCACGACGCTAATGACTACGTGAGTGCTACCGGCAATAACGACGCTAATGGCTACGTGAGTGTTACCGGCAATCACGACGCCAATGACTACGTGAGTGCTACCGGCAATAACGACGCTAATGACTACGTGAGTGCTGCCGGCAATCATGACGCTTATGACTACGTGAGTGCTACCGGTAATCACGAGTGCTGCCGGCAATCATAACGCTTATGACAACTAAAACAGTACTGCAAGAAGAGGAAAAAGTCAGGCCACTTCCATTAGTGTACTAAAGAGTGACACTGGCCATGAGAGCGTTAGTGAGCTGAGGTCAGCCATGCTGGATAGACATGTCTGGATGTTTTACTATGGGACCCGAGATGGCATATGCTGAAGCCAATGCCCTCGAATTAGTAGTAGTAGTCGTAGTAGAAGTAGTAGTAGTAGTAGTAGTAGTAGTAGAAGTAGTAGAAGTAGTAGTAGTAGTAGTAGTAGTAGTAGTAGTAGTAGTAGTAGTAGTAGAAGTAGTAGTAGTAGTAGTAGTAGTAGTAGTAGTAGTAGTAGTAGTAGTAGTAGAAGTAGTAGTAGTAGTAGTAGTAGTAGTAGTAGTAGTAGTAGTAGTAGTAGAAGTAGTAGTAGTAGTAGTAGTAGTAGTAGTAGTAGTAGTAGTAGTAGTAGTAGTAGTAGTAGTAATAGTAGTAGTAAGTAGTAAGTAGCGTGAAGAAATAGACCCAAAACATCTTATGAAGCAACATTTTTGTCTAGCACAGAATGAGTTAACGCTTGTCAATTGCCTTCACCTGGTGTCGATGAGTATGCAATGAGGAAGTCGGCCTCGACCGGGATGGTGTAGAACATCTTTTGTGCGAGGGCAGCATCGGGTTCGTCCTCGCCCTCGTCCTTAGCGATGCGAACGCCGTGGTCCATCTGTGTGCCCCGACATGCCTGGTAATATGCAGAGAGGGTGGAAGGAAGGGGAAGAGAGAAAGAGAAAGATAGAGAAAGAGAGAGAGAGAGGGGGGGGGGGGATAGAGAGAACGGGGAGATGAGGGGGAAGAGAGAGAGGGGGAGGGAGAGTGAGGGGGTAACGTGAGAGAGAGAGAGGGGAAGAAAGAAGGGGTGAGAGAGAGAGAGAGGGGAAGAAAGAAGGGAGAGACGTGTGGGGGTAAGGGAAGGGAATGCGAGAGAGAGGGGGGATGTGAGAGAGAGGAGAAGGGGAGAGTAAGAGATAAGAGAGAAGGAGGGGGGAGAGGGAGGGGTGGAGAGAGAGAGAGAGAGAGAGAGAGAGAGAGAGAGGGGGAGGGAGGGAGGGATAGTGATAGAGAGAGAGGGGGACGGATGGAGAGAGAGTGAGAGAGGGGGAGAGAGAGAGAGAGAGAGAGAGAAGAGAGGGAAAGGGGGTAGACGTGGCAATTGCGCATAGAGATGGGAAAGAAGGCATATTATACATTTGACTGAACGTAAATAACAGATATTCAATAATTAAAGTCTACGCACTTTATTTACTTCCCATGTTAAATATTGTTCCTCAAGAAAATAACGATATCAAATTATTTTTGGAGCCTGCTAGAAGGCAATCTTATCGGCAAATTTTTATAAGAAGAACGTCGTTTAAGAAATCCTAATCATAATTGTGAAATATAAACTAGGTACCTCGTCATCGTGAGACCTAATGTAGCTTCATTAATACAGAGTTGTAAACCTTAAACTGCGAGGATTGCTATCGTCTGTGATGCGACGCCTTCCATCAAATTTAGCGGCATTATTGAGACAATAATCCTCGATATTGCTCTGAGAAAGATCGAAAGCAAATTATGATGGCAGTCTGGAATATGGCTTTATGAAATTGCCATCGAAGCCAAAACAAAATTATTGCTATTAGGATGAAACCGCAGAAACTTGGTAGGATTAGGATAATATCCGCCTGTCCGCCGACGCAACGATTAGATAAACTGCACCAATTGTCTTTATTGGAGGGAGAGTATCCTTTATTTCACAACCGACTTGAAATACAGAATCAAAACACTTTTATGCCGTTACAGAGTTATATCATTACTCATTTAACCAGACAAATAACATTTACAATGTATAGAAAAAAACGCCAAAGGTTAGCTGATTCTGTAAACAACTTAATGGTAAATTCTGTATTTCTTTGTCACATTTTAAATGAAAGGGAATGTAGTGATAAAGATAACACATGTCGTGTAATCATGGCAGAAACGTCATGCCTTCATCGCGTGTCCGGAGCTCTTTAACCCCCTGTGTGCCAGATAAATTGCTGCTCTATGGGATTTGTGTGTACTAATTGTGTAAGAGGCACACGTGGCACACAAAGTGTTAACAAATATATAATGGTGTAGAGGGCCTTTCTCATCGTCGCAGTCCGGAGACTGAATTAAGTGGGATGCTACAAGCCGTGGTCACTGGATACAAGAACATATCATGCACACATATGTGCACCATCTCCATTCCCTGAGGAGTATTCCTTGCCCGCTGCAAGATATACTGTAGGCGCTAGGGCAAGATCATTCACATAATTATCCACCTCCTACCAGGTTCCCATTTATACTCTTGGCCTGGATGGAGAGCAGCAATGTGGATAAAGTATCTTGCTGAAGGCGACAAATGCCATGGGTGGGATTGAACCTGGAACCTTAAGATCTTCAGTCACAGTTCACATCCACTAAACCAAGACATCTGAGAAATCTGAACATTAATTCATAGCCTGCTGTTTATTGTTCATACAGCAGATTACGCAGGTGTTGCACTGCTCAGTATCTGAGTGGACAAAAGCCAGCCAGCAAAAACGTGGGCCCGGTAAAGAGCGGGTTAATGAGTCTATGCATATTCATGGGGGCATGCTATGCATATCCATGAGTGCATGCTGTGCATAAATTCTTGTCCCCCTTTAACCAATTTGCCAGACAGTGATTACATGGACTTCATAATAATGAGTTTGTGTACATACCTGAAAGAAGAGCAGCTTTGGTTTGCCAACCAACGTGGGGCACATGTTGCCCTTGAAGCGTAGTGCTACTTCATCTATACAGACGGTGCCATCTGAACAGTACAGCACGCCCTCTTCGCCGTGGCTCATAGCAATGAAGACGAAACAATCATCATTCCGGAAATCGTCACAGCTCACTGCAAAATAAGGAGAATGACATGGAGGACAGAAGAAAGGTAGCCTGTGATCATGGTTTTGACCACGAAAAGTCGCCAATGTCGATATCTTAAAAGGAGGAAAGATGCGCAGCTACAAGTCATGCTTTACTTTACCACCTTCTTAGCAGTTCATGCATTTTACAATGTTTTCATAACTATTGCGAGTGATTATCATGTGGAAATCTTATTTGTGCTATTCTAGCTAGTTAGTACAGACTGCTACACTAGGATAAACAACATTTTACAGTCTGCTGGACTAGTTGTTAAAGCGCTGGACTAGTTGTTGATTAGTTCCAATCTAATAAGCTGGATTGGTGACGGCTGCCACTGCTGTTCATGACCAATCTGTATTTGGTCGAGGGGAAGGGCGGTTGCCATATAACACTTGAAGCACATTTAGAATGGGAGTACTGATTGAGTATGTGTGTTTGTGCGCTGAGTGTTTGTTGTAATTGGGGAACCGCTATACAGTCGGGGGACTAACTTGAAAGTGACTCCCAAACCTATAGCCCTATCTCATTTCAATCGACCAGCAGCTATATATAGTAACCTACACTCTTTGACCAGACTCCTGAAGTCGGCAACGTTAAGATCGCAGTGCGTCTCGGTCTCGAACCCGAGCTGCCCGAACGCCCTCTCCAGCCCCTTGATGTCCGGCTCCGTTCCGTCCCGGTTCGACATTCCCGTGATCGGCTCGAACACCGTCTCGTTGACGATCACGGCTCGACCACGCCGAGGGTAGTCCATCCTGTAGACGACTGGGTGGGCGATGTGAGGAGGCAGGGTCATCCGGGAGGGCGTGGACTGGGTGCTGGGGATGCTCCCGTTCGGTAGACTAGTGTCCACTCCACCCGCTCTGGATAGGGACAATGCGGACTAGGGTTAAAATCTACTCAAGCCGAAGCGGGTTGCCAAATGGACAATAGGGGACATTTCAGATGGCATCGCGCAATGGTATATGGAGCTTTCTTAGCTATCTGGGACGGAAAAACAATAGCAACAAAGAACGGGCGGTGGGCGGCCCCCAAAAAACACTCAGTGTGAATACACGTAAAGCGTGACAAAAGTGGTATTGTCGTTGTAAACTGTGAACTGAAAGGTTACTAAATTAGAAAAATAAGTTCCTTCTAATCTATGTAAAATTATCCACTAAAAACGAATTTCACATTTGTTTGCCGCAATAAAGTCTCATTTTGACGACAATGTGAAAAAAAACGCACGCCTCCAGTGACGTCAGAGAAGTCAAAATGCTATAGATTGTATGGAAGTCAACAATAGACACTGATAGACCATTTTCGTAATATATTCACAACTTCTCTCTAACTGCGTAGTAGCGCGTCATTGCATCCACCTGTATCTTGTCATTCAGATTCAATGGATGGAATGCACTTTGAATCTATTAGTTGTTGCTACTCGGACAAACCTCGAACAAGCTTTGGGGTTCCCATTGGTAACATATTGTTTGAACGGCGTGAATAAAATATTTTATTCACGCTGTTGGCATTTATGGCATTTTGACTTTTCTGACGTCACTGGAGGCGTTTGTTTTTCCACATTTTCGTCAAAATGATACTTTATTGCGGCAAACGAATGTGATATTCGTTTTTAGTGGATAATTTTACATAGATTAGTACGAACTTTTTTTCTAATTTAGTAACCCTTGAAGATCTCAGGTTCCAGGTTCAAACCCCAACCTGGTACTTCAGCAAGATATTAAAGTTACATTGCTGCCCGCCACCCAGGAGTTTAAATCGCTTACCTAACAGGAGGTGAACGATTATGTGAATTATCTTGACCCAGCGCCGATATCGTACAGCGAGAACATTGGAAATGGTGCACATATTTGTGTGGGATTGGTTCCTGTATCATGTGATCAGGGTTTTGATTACGTAACATCCCTTAAATTCAGTCTGTGCACTGCGATGGGACAGATCCCATAAACCGTTTCACGAAACAAGTGCTAACCTTAAATCCCTTTTTTTCGAGTCACTGTTATATTTCATGAAGAGTAAATCACTCACATATTATTATAGGCAGGGGGTAAGATAATGACCACAGAATTGTTATTGTTTCGCATCTGAATACAATATATATCATTCCAGAGAAAAAGGGGATGGATGATATATGTTCAATTAATGTAATCTAATATATTTACCGTTTAAAAACGAAATTAATAAATGTACGAATGGAAACTCGGACCATCACTCACTTTCTGCCTTCTTACTCATTTTGGTAATTTTACGCGGTATGATAAAGTGATGAATTTTCTGTATATCGAACATGAGGAAGGAATCATCTGGAGCTAAGTACTCATGTGACTAGTAAGAAATACGATCTCAGAAAGGGAGAAAGGAAATATCCCAACAACTTATGTAACCCATTGGAATGAGGTATAGACTTTAATAGGGTGACCGCAGTTATCGCAATCATTTGATGGCCGTATATAGAAGCTGTTTTATTGGAATAGACACTCTCACATACACACTTTCTTGACGGCGGAACATTTCATTTTGATGTCTGTTTACAGAATAGCGTTGACACTCTAGGAAACCCCTCTGACGGATTAACTATTAAGGCGTCAAATGTGAATTCATCCAAACAAAAATCTCATAGAACTACCTTTATCAAGCACTGAAAAGGGTTAACGAAAAGCATCGGATCTCTAGAGGTTAATAGCACGGACCCCGCTGAAAGCATTCGCCCATAATGTGCTGGTTGAAATGTTGCTCTTGGGATTTGTGTGCATTTTATGTGCCAAATTGCCTCAAAGGCGTCTAATGAATTAATCACAAATGATTGCGGGCTTTGAAACTAATGGACACTCGTGTTCCTGAAATGTTGACTGATTTGATTCAGTAACCTTAAGGTTGAGGTGTAAATACTGGATAGTGACGAATAGAAGGGAGAGGGTGAAAGCGAAGTCAAGGTTGAAGAAGGAGGTAGTGGTAAAGATCATGATGAGAATAAACACATTTATAAGAATAAGAATCATTTTGTAGCAAGAGGAAAATGACAGATGTTGCAGAAGGAGAAGATTCAGAAAGGAGGAAAAGAGGTTGGGAAAGTAGAAGAAAGAAGAACAAATGAAGAAAAATAAGAGAACTCAAAGATCTTTCATTTACCTGAAATTATCGGACAAATTATCGGTTGACCCTGTCGGCGTCTCCCCCGCCAATACGGCTGCCCTGCTCGGGCGATATCGCTTTACCAACCCAACATCGCGTTGATCCCCAAGGTCGACGACGTCGAATCCATCACAGATGCTGTCCATGGTCATGATATCGGAGTCGACTGTGAGTCGATCTGAGTCGAAGTCAAAGTTCTCATTGATGTCAAAGACGGGGTCTTCCCCTCGATCGCGATCGGGCTCAATCTCGTGGTCAGTTTTGGACGTTTTTCTCTTAGAATCACCTGTATCAAAAGAAATAAGCAATACAAAGTATACACCTTGCAGTGTTTCAAGTTCAATTTTCAATTTGCATTTTCACTATTTTTTTATTGATAAAATCGTTTATTACCAAGAATACAAATAACAAGTATACAATGAAGAAAATCAAGAAACACGTAAAAGTGAAGAGATAAACACAAAGGGCAATTTTTGTAAAAGTCAACTCCCAACTATTTGACAATGGCTTGTAGAACAACAAGGAAAAGAACAGAAGGCCAGACCGCACAAACAAACACGACAGAGAATTATGTGCTTTGTAAGTTGTTTTGCAAGTTACTTTTCTTCCCCCCCATCCTTTCCCCATGTGTGCACACAAACTAACCACACACATACACACACACACACACGCATACACACACACATACACACATACACACAAAAATTATTTTGCGCATCCTATTTTATTTATGCCTCAAATCCAGGCAAAAATTATTTAGAAAATCGTCGGCTTTGATCATGGAATGTAATATAAACATCCTTGGTAGTACACATGAACATTCATTTCGTACAAGTCACGATAAATCGATGTTGCTCTTTAAGCTAGGTTGTCAATGTGTGTGCTGCTTCTTCGGATGTGTTAATGGTGTGTTTAAAACGAAAGCAGGTCCAAGTTCGTGTTATAATCAGCTATATCTGTCAGTGGCACTTTAGCGTCCAATGCGTCTAGAGACACGATAAAGTGACATTTAAGTCGCGTAACGGCCATCGCTGACGTGGCAGGTGACACGATTTTTGTCATGATTCTGCGTTTGTAAGTACCGACACCTAAAATGTGACGTCACGTGCGATTCAGCCAGTTGCAGAGTCGTCGACTGATCGGATCGTGTCATCTGCAGTGGCATTAAGTATAAACTTGATGTGATCGTATAACTCATGCCAGTATACATCGCTATCAACATTCACTCTCTCGGCTGCCGACATGGCCGTGGTCACCGTTACTATAAAGGGTCCTTGTGTTGCCTTGTATGCATGTTACAATAGTGATGATTTGAAGATAATTTATTCATGAACTAAAACATTATGCAAACAAAATTGTTTATAGAGCAGTTAAAGTCGCAAATGATTTGAAGATTCTTAGTTTATGATTTAAATGGTTTACACAGCACACTTACTAGGAAGCGTGAAGTTATTCATATAGAACAGACATTTCAACGAAAACACATTTCACTCATTTCACTCTGTAATATCAAATAAGACAGAAACCACACGCATGACTATGCTGAATAATTGCAATTGAAATGTTTTTCTCTACTCTACTCTCCTCTTCACGTACGCCCAATAAAGTGCGCAATATCTTAACTCGATGACGCATTTCCCGATTTTCCACCCGAAACTTTATATCGCCGGAATAGATCAAGCATATTTCCATCTAGTTTTAATTGAGCTGTAGTTACAATCGTATTAATGTGATTAGCGAGGCTAATCACAGGGGAATCTCGACTGAGAGACTCAAATGACATAAAGCTGGCGTATATTACTCTGTTTAAACGACCGGCGTCTGGTAAGGCCATCGCACACGATTTTGCCACGATTCTGCAGTCGAACGGGCCAATGACTGGAAATGTGACGTCACTATCTTGCACAAGTTCATTGGTCGAGTCCTGTGATTTATCCAGTCGTAGAGTCATTCGATTTATCGGATCGTTTCGTGTGCGGTGGCCTTTATGACCGGCCGGCCAATCCATGAGTCATCGTGCAACAGGCAAGCATTTAATAAGAGGACGAGGCATATGCAATCCTTCCGATTATGATATGTGGAGGTTGTGATGGATGTCTGCATCTGCCTACCTATCGTTAGAGCAGAAAGCGAAAGACAACCATTAAAGGCTCTTGGTATTTGGGTTATACTACGCCCCCCCCCCTCCTTTTCTTTTAACATAATGTTACTGATAAAAGTTTGTATCTATATAGCGCCTTAAATAAAGCAGTAACGTCTCTTTGTGCTTTACATCATTATTACCTCGATCATCAGATGCCTGTAAGTCTTTGAAACACATATTTATTTACCATGGAGGCCAGTAAGGTTTGCTCGTACAATATCTATCGGGTCCCCAAATACACACCTCGCATGTGATACGATCGTGAATGAACAGTATTTTATTGTTTGGGTGGGAAAGTGTATTATGTCAAGTAAAAGTCAACAGGACATTAGATTGACAGACGAACATTCTGCTGTTATAAGGGATAATGGAGATGATGAATCCGACGACGATAGCCACGAGACTGTATGTGATATGTTGAAAACGAGTTGGTGTATGAGGGCTTAATGAGGTGTGTCGGCTGAGCAGTTTATGTAGAAGGAAGAAGGAAGATGAGGCATTAAGTATAAATATTATGTGTATATGTATGTATGTATGTATGTATGTATGTATGTATGTATGTACGTACGTGTATATAATGTATGCATATGTGTATATGAGTGCGTGTAAGTGTGTATGTGTATGTGGGAATGTTTGTTCGTGTATGTCTATATACGTGTGTTACTGTTGATTAGAGGAATACAGGTTCACAATAAAAGTGCATAGCTAGATATTACTTCGACATAACATGTTTTATTTGCGGCAATACTGTTCAGCCGACACACCGCGTGCTAAAGATTCCCCGCCAATACGACCATTGCGTCAGAACAAAGCGAACTTTGTTGTTTCATATCTCTCTTGATATCTCAATTTCTGAAGTTCAAGTGTTTAATAATTAAAGTGCTATTAAAGTCTCCGAAGTCTCATTCGCTTGATAGATGATACAGCGCTTGGGTGCCGTGCCATGTTGAATGTTTAATGCCGTAAAGATGGAATTCGGGTGAATTCAAGGTCAGGAGGCATGGACAGATATACACTTTAGACCATTATGTCGACGTTAGCTGTTAAAGTGGCAACAGTTTAGATCGGTCACTTGAATAATATCATGTTCTTTGACAAAGTAAGTAAATACCGCGAATATCGGCCTACAGGCTATGAACGTCATGAAAGTCATTATATTCAAATAGAATTTGAAAATTATATTAGATTGACTCCTATGTTATTATAAAATGTTACACCATGAAATATCAAAGTATCATTAGGAGTATTATTTATACTCATAAGAAGAACATCATTTCCTCCTTCTTCCGGCTGGCAAAGGCGGCAAAACTAATGTTTCTTTCATATTACTGCTTTCATTGAAACCAGCTTTTCTCCAGGGTGAACTATCACGTTAATGTTTTAAGATGAAGAATTTGGTTGGATCACATCTTCCACGAATAACAACACAATAATCTTAATAGCCGAATTACTTTGATACTTAATTGAGGTATGTTCAATTATTGTCGAACATCAAAAAAGTGCTACAGGCATTATAGCAATTTAAATTACACTCAATTAGTGCGGGGAAAAGACATAATCACTCCTTGCCTTTAGTAATATTGGCTTGTTAACGATTCAATCAAGAAGGTGAAAGAAACCCTAAAGAAGGCAGAGCTATCCTTGCGAACATTCGAACAAATTGTAATTGGATGAATGGGGAATTAACAACTTATTTTAAGAGACACACACCAATAGAGAAACGTCGTTACTCGATTGGCAAGAATAATACACGCGATGAGTCAGAAAGAGCGTGCGAGAATGTCACATGCATTTGAGATACTGCGTAGTACCAATCCAAACCATTGGATGTTGCGCGTGTGCTTTGCGTTTATCTTATTTGTGATGAAAGAAATAAAATGAAATGAAACAGTTTGACAATTATCGAGTGATATTTAAGCCTTCTTGAAGGTTTGTGATGCGTAATCTGGAATCATGGCAATCTAAATCGACACGCTTGTCCATCATTTGATTTGTTGGGATGGAGGAGAACGGTTTTTCGGCTTTTCTCGCTGTTTCCGTTTACCAAATCGAGTTGCATTTCATTGGCGCCACGTCGATTACCTAGTGCAAATCACGGTAGTGGTGTCGGAGCCGGAGGGGGGGGGGGGGGGGGGAGTGCGGGTGGGGGGGGGGGGGGTGAATGTCTGCCTCTCCCCTAGTATATACCTTGGCGGCGCTGGATTCAAGGGAATCCATAATTTATGGTTATAACGTCTAGTTCTTTTACAGGCACTACGCTAGCTCATTACTAATTTGTAGATTATTGCAAGAGTTGAGTAGCATGGCAAATTAATTGCTAGCGAAGTAGCGTAGACCTACCATGACTACGTGTGAGTAGTAAACAGGTTCAAGGTTCCATTCTGAGTTATTTGAAAGCAAAATGACTTTCATCGAGGTAGAGATAGATTTAGGGTAGCGGGTTGGGGAAAATGGGAGGCAGAGCTGGTATGGTCTATGTGCACTCCAGCGAAGTGATATTGTGCATAATCGTAAATCCAAGTCTAAGACCGACCGAATGTGACGGACTCCAATGTCCCTTCCACCGTCTAGGTCAGGTATAGTGGTCTAAATAATTGGTCCCAGAGACGATGCCTAATCTCCCAGTGTCGCCCAATAGTACAACAATATAAAGACTACTATACAGTCAACTGGAACGAAACGAGTGAGCTTTAAGGAAAGTTGGAACGAAACGAATGAGCCTTAAGGAAAGTGACTCCATGTTACTTAGCCAGGTTATATTTGAGGAGACATCAGCAAAAAACAGTGAACCCTGGTAGTACAGAAAGCTTGCACAGCTACGCTCACATCCCGTTATCCCGGTATCCCGTCGTCAATTGCCGCCTGCGGTTCGCCGTACATGATTTGACGCCGTGGCAACTCAAAATTTAACGTTTAGCATTTTGTAAATACCGACACTGGGCAAAACGTCAACAGGTGGGGAAGCCGTGTGAACGCGCTTTAATACGAATGTGTTTTACGGCAAGTGGTATAACGGGATATCGCTTCTGTATGAATGCACCGTACTCTCTTCAAGGAAAAGTCCACAGTGAAGTTAAGTTAGGTTTAATAAAACAGTTCGTTAAATAAACATATAAGTGAAGGTTTAAGGAAAATCCGGGAAGGATAAGAAAGTTATGATCTTTTAACATGTTAATTTTGTGACGTCACGTGCGAGGTGCTCTTAAATTATGTTGTGTGCTGTATTGATCAAGAAATTGCTCCTTTAATGTTCTTGACGAAGGATCGAATAATTTGTTTTCATAGAGGTATGTGGGTTTAAATATGTTTCTAATGATGTTTCAAATGACGCTTACATACATCCACACTCACACACACACACACACACACACACACACACACACACACACACACACACACACACACACACACACACAATATTCTATCCCATTCGCATTGATGCACCAATAGAGATAGTGGATTGTAAACGTAACAGCCATTTGACACGCAGAGGTGCATCGTTGATGACGAGACCAGAGGCGGGAGATTCCCAGGAGAAGGAATGCATGCACCCAGCAAGGCAGTCAAGGTATCTCCAGCGAAATGCAATCAATTACAATGATGAATCAGTCTGCTTTAAAGCTGTTCAGCGTTTCGAAAACAAATGATTAGATCAAAAGGGTCTAGCTGCCGTAGATGAATTCATTCGCGATTTGTTTCTCCAGCTCCCCCTATATTTCCTACAAATGGAAGATAATATCCTAGCTTCAGAAAATAAGATTTTTTTCCCTTCCAATTTGTATCAGAAATGTCCAAATGCCTGGAATCGAGGCTAAGGATTAATAAGCGAGTGGTTGATACTAGAGTGATGATCGGAACACCATAAGCCCTAAAGGGGAGCACGTGTGGGTTGTGTGCATGGGTGTGTACGTGTGTGTGTGTGTGTGGGGGGGGGGGGTTTGTGTGTGTATGTTGGAGTCTGCATAATAATAATAATAATTCATTATTGCTAATGATATTATGATAAAACACGTCCTTTTATATCTAAATTAATATGTCAGGTAAACATGAGGAATATGACTTTAAACACATTGACTTTAAGCTTCAGGATAGTAATCTATTATGTTTGTAATCAGCTTATCCGTCTCATGTGTGAATATCAGCAACACAATCAACGTAAGCCATTGTAAGCATTTGTGTCTATAGGTCGAGGAGAGATGAGTCGATCACTTGACGAAGACAAGGGTCACGTGATGGCTAAAGTCGACTTGATCATGATAAATATGTCGGATGTTATTCCCATTGGCGTCGTGGTGATTAATGCTGTATTTAAGATGCTGTGTGAGATTGTGGCCGAATTTCAAGGTATGGATAAATGAAATATGAATAAAGTTACTATCGCGTCACATGCCTAACGTCAGGGCTCTGTGCAAGAGCAGTGTACGCGACTGTAAATACCACCCTGGTGGAACACAACGTGAAATAAACTAGGCCTCCTCCCTTCCCCTCTCCTCCCAACATCTATCTATCTATCTCTCTCCCCCTCTTTCTCTTTCTCTATTTCTCTCTTGCTGTCACCTCTTCTCATGTCCCATTTACTTCCTCGGAGAAAAAAATGCTTGATCTCGAAAAAAAAAAATTATCCCTTCAAAACATGACAAAAGGAGGGAAAAAGAGATTTATTTCACCCGATTATGTTCTTCTTTCACTACTGCAAAAAAAAATACTATTTATAACGTGGCATTACGTACATCGTGGAAATCTTTCGACGCAAGTCTCTACGCGAAGACCCACTCATTCTGTAATATCAATGAGAGTACAGGCCACCGAGGATGACACGATTTTACCGCGATTCTGCAATCGTATTAATACAAATTCCATGACCAGTCCTGCGATTCGACCAGTCGCAGAGTCGCACGACTGGTCGTGTCGTCTGCGATGTCCTTTTGTAGCGTTTGGGCACCACACGATTGCGGTTACAGAGTTTCGACGCCAGTGTGATCGCCTTTCCCTAGTTATTGGGCTCGAACTACCTCGTAGTTTGAATGCTAATGGGACAGAGAGATTGGCCCATGGGCATGACTCTGTATGGTCCATACCTTTACCCGCGCTTGAATGGGGATGTGTATGTATGTATTAGCTGCATAGTGTGTTGAGGGAGGGGGAGGGAGGGAGGAAGGCAGGGGAAGACATAATTATGTCGTTTTTCTGAAACTAAGAAGAACTGAAACGCCAATCCCCCCCCCCCCCCCCCCAGCAAAAAAGTATTGCATATCATACAACCTATATTATTATTTTCTTTTACAGAAATCAGGAAAACATCGGCGGATCCGTGAGGTTTCAAGAAAGGAGAGAGGCGGGGGGGGGGGGGGGCTGTTGCCGGATGATCACGTCTTAATGTGTCATCTACATATAATCCGACTGCATGCGCACACAGGACAAGGTATAATGGCTAACAACATAAAATGAAAGATTTCTCGCCTCATAAATAACAAAGGGGGACATCGGTGGGAAATGTACGTGCGTCTTGTACTTATTCTTTTCGCACGACTCCCAAAATATTTATTTCACTGTATTCTTATGGCTTACATCAACAGATCGGTAATAACAAATCCCGAAAATGTTTATTATAAGGACACCTATACTTATTACACAATCTTAGTTATAATAGTAATTCATTTCATCAATATATCATAAAAAGACTAGGCTTATCATCTTCCAAATGTAAAATTCCTTGGATTCGGCGATAATTACACAGGTTTGCGTGAAGAGGTCCATTTGTTAACACAGTGCCAAGTACGAAAGAGTACTGATATATCTACAATGTGACTTAAAAGTAATCCGAATATGGCATGAACATGAACATGAATCTTGTTATGATGTTAAGTCAATTCGGCCTGCGAGCTGTGAATTGTCACTATTGCTATTTTTACCCAAACAAACCATTACCAATTCAAGTAACATCAAAGCTCACCATCAAAGGAATCGCCATCATCGACGCGCCCGCTCTGCGATTCGTCGTCCTGTTCCATGTTAGCAGACGATGTCGATCTCGACCTCCGTTGTACGTTCCAGTCCTCTCTCTCTGCCTCCGCTGACACTAACTGGTGATTTGACGACATTTTTGACCCCATGACTGCTCCTCGGTATATATATCCACGTCGCGATTATTCCGAGCAAACAATTGATTTAACCCGATTAGCAGGGGTGTTTACCGATTAAGTCAACTATTAACGCCACATGTCAACAAGCCGACAATTAAGAAGGTAAACAAGACCGGTTTGCCGAGAAAGCGGGGAATTTCAAATCATTCTCATTTCTTCATGTTCTTCTTCCATCATCGTTATTACTTTATCTCCTTTCCCCCACTCATCCGACAGAGAGGATGTTGTGACTCAGACAACGTAGGTCTTTGTATCGTATTTGCTTTCCGTCTGTGTGTACCGTGCGGCTCGCAAGGCTGTCGTCTGCCGAATGAGATGGCGAAATAAGGTTTACTTGGCCCGCAAATGTGTGCCTCGCTAAACTAAGCCCGCGCGCTGGCAGGGTGCCGTTCGTGTATATAGATGCGTAACGCTAACCTTCCCCGGAATATTCATGGGGAATGTGCGATGTGGCGGTTTAGGAATTGCTCATAAACTCAATCATACAAATGCTCTATTCGGGGTGTTTTACTTGTCAAGTTTGTGATGGGATAGAGTTATAGGGGTAAATGGAAGATGTCAATGCCAGCTTCAACTTTTATTTTACATTAACAAAAAAAAAAAAAATAGGCGAGAGGCAAAACTGCAGAGTAGTACGATTTTGTGCCTTATTTGAATTTAACATCACTGCACGGTTTCGTATTTCACAAACTTAGGAAAATAACAGATTGGTAAAAGTTTGAGAGAAATCAGACATTATAGAAATTTATGAATGTTTGCAATTAATGATTACTAGCAGTGATTCTTGATCACTAACATCGATAGGCAAATTACGTCCTGTATGGATTAATGTTCTCGTGTGCCACGCGTAAACCAGACAACCATCTAGAGCTTTATTACATAGAGAGCAAACCTACAGGGATGGTGATGAACCCGTTGCTCACGGTTAGACTTTCTGGCTTTGCAATACCTGGTCTAGTAAAGATGTCAAAATTTGCCTCGGAACGACAGTAACCAAAAGGATGTGGCTTGATTATGTCCTAGAATGTATTTGGAGTTTATTCATAGCCTGCTGTCTATCGTCCGAACAGCAGATTGTATAGGAGTCGCGCTGATTATTACGTGAATAGAGAACAGCCAGCCTGCATATATAAAGTGGGCTTAGTGAAGAGTGGGTTAAGATCTTTGAGAAAAAAAAATAACCCTGTGTTTGATTTTTGTGCATTTATTCAAGTCAACTTATTTTAGGGTTTTGATTCCTCTTTAATATGTTCATCATAAAACATTGTTTGAAATTATGTGTTTTTCCTTGAGAAAATTAAACACTACTATGACTTCTATGACTATGACTTGTACGTGTGTGGGAATACTATTCGTCAATAGCTAAATGATCTCTGTTTTTGTTATCTATAACCTTGTCAATAAAATTTGATAATGTCGCTTTGGGGTTAACAAACTGTAGCATATCCATATGGCCGCCGTAATCATTTGTGTCGTGATGATGAAGCTAATTACTGTTGCAGCCAAGCTTCATTTAATCACTTACTTAGATGATGTATGTAACGGAGGTGAAGAAGTAGGAAGAGAAGAACAAGGACCAAGAGAAAGAATTTGGAAAATTGGGAGGTTAAAAAGGGAGTAAAAGAAGAAGCAGAAATCAAAAACGAAGAGTGACTAAGAAGATAAAGAAGCAGAAGAGAAATGAGAAGAAGTAGATGGATAATATAGACCATAAAAGCAGAAGAAAGAATAGAAGAAGGAGAATATGGAGAATTGCATTAAGCGGAAAAAAAGAAGAAAAAGAAGAAAGTGAGGAATAGAAGGTTGTACAAGTATTAAAAGAAACAGGCAGAAGAAAGGCAAAAAGGGCTTTTACGATACCAAGAAAAAAGTGTTCCAAATCATACTTGTCCAAACGTCTGCAACTTTCTACTCAGTGGATACGATGTAGAGTATTTGAACATGTTGAATGATCTGCAAATGCATGACTAACACAATCCCTTCCATGGAACGCTGACGTTCTCATACCAATACAGTCATTATTGCCTGAAATACCAAATCTATCAATATGCATCATTATTTCCGTACATTCGTGAGAAGGCTTGTCTGGGATGAGCAGCGAATCCCTCTCACTCAAATGATTTGCATTAGTCTTTGCTGATTTATCTTGTCGGCTGCTCACGAATTGAAAGATTGTCGACGTAGCTCCAATACTAAGAATAATATTATCACATGTCTACGACGCCACGACTCATTTCTTACCCAAATCACACCACGACGAGTCGTGCTCAACAAACAACTGTCGCGATCTCAACTTATTTCTCTTTTGTGGAGTAATAAATGCACCCATACTCTCTATATAATTTCAGTGTTATTATAAATTACATGTTCACATTATGTTCATATTATAATCAATGTGTATTCATTGGTGAAATGGTCTGGTCCTAGTTTGCAAGGGTGATTACTTTGTCAATAAATGCAAGGACAATAACACCACAGCGATATAAATGTTTTTATAAGTAGTATTAGTATTAATAGTTTCTTTATCATAAAGACACAAAAGCAAATGAGTTGGACAATCGAAGACAGAACAAAGAATCATAATGTATATTTCTGCCTGGAGATGATCGAATAGAATTTGTTCAGGACTCTTTTTAAATGTCAAATATTCATCCTTTTTAATGAATGTATCTTGATGCATCACCTTAAATATTAATTTCATCCGCCCAGCTGCCCAGCTTATGAAGTTATT
Source organism: Arbacia lixula (assembly GCA_963669155.1). Taxonomy (NCBI): domain Eukaryota; kingdom Metazoa; phylum Echinodermata; class Echinoidea; order Arbacioida; family Arbaciidae; genus Arbacia; species Arbacia lixula. The sequence goes on from OZ022585.1 coordinate 19,682,858, forward strand.
TAAACGGGTATATAATTGTCTTCACGCATAGACTCGTTTCAAAAGCTACGAGGATAGGTTTATTTAATGATAAATCTTAGCGAAGTTGGCGTGGATAGAGGTGGTGGTGGTGGTAGGTGGGATGGGGGAGAAGAGGTTTAGGATTTAGACGCCCCTCCCTCAAATGCTTATATAGGTCCCTATTCTCATTCTGGCCATCGTAAAGGTTTCTGTATTCTGTAAGCTCGTCCACGCAAGCACGTTACACTATAAATATGATAAACAAGCGCAGGAAACTTAAAGCAAAAAATGAACCTAGTATTTGTTGATTGATCGATTCAATATGAAAACATTTATCGTCCCTATAAAGAAAGTAAGACTCGAAGTGTTGTACAATAACGTGAGTAAAAGAATTGTCACTGTTCTTGATATTTTTTTTATATATATTCATTCATCTATTTTTGGATACATAGTCACTGAAGTATCTATCAAACTGGTTTGTGACAACCATTCAATGAACGATGGAAGGCGAGATTCCTGTCAATCAAACGAAATAACCGTGTGTGCGCAATTCAGTCTACGATTAAACATTTTCCAAGCACTGGTGACTACGTACACTTTCTTCGCTCTTTGTGTGTCCATGTCGCATATTATCACAAGGAATACATACGTAAACATACATCCGTTAGACGTGATAGAACAGGATTTTGTCTGGCAAACAGAGGCTCTTAACCTGCCGCTGTCGCATATTTGCGACCAACCTTAAATAGAGAAAACTGTGATAGAGAAAACGTCCGGCACTGGGGGGTTTTACCCCCGGCAAGTTAAGAGTTAAAAGGCACTCAATGTTGCTGCATTTGCGGAAAGACAAACAACAATTTAAACAACAGATTAAGCCACCACGTCATCCTGTAATGTTTGACATAGGAACATTTTCGTATACGTTAGGGAACATACAGGAAAGAGAAACAAGGATATGTCTGTGGTGATTACATGCTCTTAATACAAGTCACGTGATAAGACAAACACTGACATCCATTCCCACCAGGTCTGACAGGAATACAAGTCGGGAATCTGATGACTCATTCCTATATCATAAAGCTCAATGAGATGCGGTATGAAACCGCTCCAACCGTTGACAGCTTAACTCTTGTTCGATGGGAATTGCGTGAATTACTTGTGAAAATTATCACGCGGGGCTCTCTGAGAAATAATATCTTACATAATAATCATTCGTGATTATTGTTATTCGAATCTAATGACGAGTCATGTTTGATTGTACTTTGGTAGAATAATATGGCCAGAGTATTCTTATGACGTAAACAGTTCAATTTAGATCCCAACGGGTTACAATACCACTACCTTGAGAGATAGACACGTCGGCTTATTACTAGTTCTCGTTTTTCAGTTTCCAATCATCATAATATGAACAAGACACCCGATAATCCAGAGGAAAACAAGCTGAAGACATTGAACATGATGAACATGATGAAGAGAGCCAGGCCGCATTCAGACGCTCTAATAATCATTCACTCTATGACCAAAATAGGTCTACGTTATCGACAGATTAATGCCCGTAGACCGCTACTACACGAAGACTAGTTATTTGGGGCGCAAAATAAATAATGTGATGCTGTCACAAAAATATTGATTTCTTATCACAGAATCACAACGGTGGGGGATCTCAATTATTCGTAATAATCATTATGCGGACTCACTGAATGTACCATAGTGATGCTGAGGATTATATCAGTGCTATCGAATTGATAATAATGTTTCACGTTGTTTTATTTAGCTTCCCATCAAGTTAGCCCAGGTTTAGTAAACGTATCAAATTAGACCACCGTTTTGAGTACGGGCCATAATGTTCTTCATGTCGATCGTATCATGATCAAACTATTGTTCGAATTATCATGGTGTTAACGGGTCACCTGATAGGCAAGATCTATACACGTTCTAGATAGCGGAATGATGAAGGCGCCACGCCGCATTCACACGTTCCCTCCTCCAATACTCAAAAAGTACTGCATGTAAAATCCGTTGGAGTTTCTTTATTACGTTGCGGCTTCTTGATTGTATATTCTTACTACAGTGACTATATACTGATCAATATGTCCAGGGCACTGTTTGGATAAGCGCTTTTTCATCCCACTGACAGTGACGGGGAATTGAGTACGTGGGTAATATGCAGGGAAGGATATAGAGAAGAACTGTAAGGACGGGGAGAGGGGGGTCTGTGTGTTCGTAATAAAGATACATGAGGGTAGGCCAACATGGAATAGATATGAAGAAAGGGATAATAAGCATGAAGAGAGATGGGGAGAGATCAGGGAGGACAGCGAGAGAGAGAGAGAGAGAGAGAGAGAGAGAGAGAGAGAGAGATAAAGAGAGAGAGATAGAGAGAGACAAACAGACAGACAGACAGAGACAGAGAGAGACAGACAGACAGACAGTGACAGAGAGAGACAGAGACAGAGAGAGCCAGACAGAGACAGACAGACAGACAGACAGACAGACAGACAGACAAAGAGCGAACGAGGTGGTGGATGGAGGAGAAATACATAAAATAGAGCAATAGTTAGAGGAAGTACAGGGGGGGGGGGGGGGCGTGGGTGTGGCTAATGTGGAGAACTAGGTGAAAAAATAATGACTAAAATAATCACCATAGAGAGAGAAAATGAACAAAATGTGAAAAGAGAGAGAAGGGGGGATGAGCAAGAAAACGTGATAGATAGAGATTATGTGAGAAGAGAGAGAGAGAGAGAGAGGGAGAGAGAGAGAGAGAGAGAGAGAGAGAGAGAGTGTGTGCATGTGTATGTGTGTGTGTGTGTGTGTGTGCGTGTGTGTGTGTGTGTGTGTGTGTGTGTGTGTGTGTGTATGTGTGTGCGTTGGGGGTTGGGGGGCAAACATGACGGGGAATGTAACAATAAATAGAGCGGGAAAGAGGGGTGGGGGGAGAGATTTATGCAACTGGTGTAGAACATCGGCAGAGGGGAAGCACGCTCCGTAATGAATGAAACATTAAAAGTATGAGTCATAGCGAGATATTTATCGACTGCGACACGAAGATCTGCTTAGTCTCTCAGCGGGCCTATGAGCGGGGTGGAATGCAAGGGCTTCCCACCACGCTGGCCTCAAAGAACCACGGCATTCTCATTGCGCATCCATGATTTTTCATCTCTATTTAGTATCCAACCTACATCTTAATTGTGCGGTAGGAGGGAGGAATAGACTAGAACAGGAAATGAGAGATAGCAAAGTGAAAGAAAAGGGTGGGAAATAAGTAAGAGAAAGAACAACAGAAATAGTCAAGCATGCATTCACACACACAGACATACACACACATACACACACACACACACACATGCACGTACACATACACACATATAAACATTATACGAACATTATGCACTACATAAAACACACATGTACAAACACATACACATGTACAGACATATACAAACACAGAGACACATACATACATACATACATACATACATACATACAAACACACACACACATACACACATGTTTGATGACAAAAGAAAATCACAGTAATTTCACGGCTTATTTGAAAGCCTCACTCGAGTCCGATCGGGTGTCCTGTTAAGTTTATACATTTATTCATCATGTTTATTCATTTGCTGAACCAGCGTGGCCCATTCAACATTAGCCTTGCTCCCAGGCTATAGGGCATTTCTACTTCAAACTGCAAACAAATTGAGTCTGGTATAAGACTAATCACGTAAGTGTTCTCCTCTTTTCTAAGTGCGCGAGCTGGATATTTCATTTTCATGAAAAATATGGTTCATGGTCTATTAACATTTGTGTATTATTGAAAGTTGTAGATGAGTGAAATTACTCATTAAAAACAACCAAAGTATCGGGTGCCTCTTCAACTTCTACTCTTTATAAAAGTGATACACCAAAATCCCATGAAGGACCATTTTCTTTGGCCAGGCTAACGTATCTCACTCCCACAATCAGACTTGATTTGCTGACCGATATAACAGCTACTAGAGGTTACTATAAGGTTGCTGTCTCATAGCACCTCGAGGGTTTGGGTCTAGAGGGAGGGCGTCCTAGCGATGAACTTGGCTCAGACGACGTCTTGTCTACCTCTCGCCTATCTGTTCTATTTCGTAAGCGTTGCGACCCAATAACACTTACTTCCCTTCTTCATTCTCCCCTTTCTAATTGATATTCTCCTTTATCATCATCTTGTCCTCTTTCTTTTCCTCCTTCGTATTCTTCTTCTACTTCTTTCTCTTCTCCTTCCTTTCTTCTTATTCTTCTTCGTATTGTTCTTCTTGTTCTTCTTTTCCTTCTTCTTTACTTTTACGTCTTCTTCACTATCCTGTGCTCGCCTGCGTCTTCTCCCAAACACACTTGTTATGCTCTATCATTCTATTCATCCTCACTTCTATTTATTTTGCTTCCGCTATCCCTCGATACTGCATTTATCCTCTTTATCTTCAATGTCTCCTCCTCTCCTTGCCTCTTTTATCTTCTTATTCATATTCCCCAGTTACAATCCATTATATTCTGCTCTATCAATCTATTCTCTCTCCCTACTATTTGAACTTGCTTCTGATAAGCATTACTAGTATGGAGACCTCATCAGCATCTTTGTACAACTTTTTTTTTAGTATAACGTAATATTCAAATATGATGTGTGGTTGATATGATTTGACACATCAATAAATAAAATCATGTACTGTATGCGCGTACGAGAACTATAACCACTTCTATGATAAAGAGAATGAGCAATGGATGAGCAAAGCTCGGTAACGTTAACATCAATCATTCCTGCCATGAAATAATCAGGAAAATAATTATCTGTCCACAATATATGATCTTCATCGTGGGTGAGAGCGATGGAGATGGAGAGGGAGAGAAATAACGAGAGAGGGGAGAGAGAAAGAGAGAAGAGGAAGAGAGGGGGAGAAAGAGGAAGAGAGCGATAGGGAGGGAGAGGGAGAGAGATAGCGAGAGAGGGGGAAAGAGAGAAAGAGAGAAGAGGAAGATATGGTGAGAAAGAGAGAGGGAGCGATAGGGATGGAGAGGGAGAGAGATAGCGAGAGAGGGGGAGAGAGAGAAAGAGAGAAGGGGAAGATAGGGTGAGAAAGAGAGAGCGCGCGATAGGGAGGGAGAGGGAGAAAGATGGGCAGAGATGGGGAGAGAAGAGAAAGAGATGATGAGAAAGAGATGGAGAGAGAGCGATAAAGGGGAGAGAGAAAGAGAGAAAGAGAGAGAGAGAGGGGGGGAGAGAGGGGAGAGAGAGAGAGAGAGAGAGAGAGAGAGAGAGAGAGAGAGGGGGGGGGGGGAGATACAGAGAGCAGATGAGGAGATGCCGGGGAAAACCTCTTTGGCCTGTCTAATATCTATGCGTGAGTCATCGTGATGCGGTGTGTGGGAATCACCCGTGCCTGGGTTCAGCAAACCTTCCAGCTCACTCTCAAAGTGAAATTGAAAGCTTAAAGCTCAATATCACTCATTTCAATTATTCTTAGATCGGTGTAATGCAACGTACATTTCGATCAGCCTCACTTAAAGAAAATGTTGAAAAGACTAATGATAGATGTGCGTGCGTATGTGTGTGTGTGTGTGTTTGTGTGTGTTTGTATATGTGTGTGTGTGTTTAGGTGTAGTATGTTGTTTTCCCCAAATTTTTCACAGCATAATCAGTTTAAAATGATTGAAAATGGCATTTTATGGTGAATATAACGACTTAACGTTTTATGTCCGTAGTGTTTATGTCCTAAGCGATGGATGTCATGAGCATAGAACAGCAATGACGACAATACACAGTATATTACTGATCATGAGATATTTAAATGTTCTTTGAATATTTCCATGATGAGAGTGTAGGCCTACTAATAAATACTTTTTAGAAAATAGTAAAACTTTCGGTAACACCATGTGGTTGTATTCTTTCGGATAATTGACTTACTTATGGGGTGAAGAAAAGAGAGGAAAGTGAAAAAGTGAAAAAGAGGAGAGGTGAATTTTTATATTTTATAATACTTACACAAGACTATTTTTAGCTTTAGTTTTCTGTGTTTCAAACCGAAAATGAATGGGATGAAATGGAGGTAGAAGAAGAAGGTGGGTGGTGATTGAGAGTTGTGAACTAGTCACAAAGTAGTGATAAAGAGAAAAGAAAGAAAAAGAAATGAGAAAAGTGTAGAAAAGTTAAAGTAAGTTTTGCAACTACCTATAGGTTCCTTTCAAAATCTGAAAGGAAAAGTATCAGTCTCGACGTTTCGGGCAGTGTGCTCTGTCCGTCATCCGGAGAATAACTCGAGTTATTTTCCGGCTGACGGCGCATCTTAAGAAAGCTCAAATGGCTCCTTTAATAACATGTAATGACTCACTCGTTGCGTACCTGGACAAGTGGCTGTATACCTTGACTACACCTATACACACCCCTCTCCAGCCTCCCGACACACTAAAGTTTCTTACGTGCGCGGATTGTCTCTCTTTTATTCCCGCCTTATCTTGCTCGGTGTAGTCTGCTCCTGTCGTCTGCGCCCAGCGAGCGGTTTGAAGCTGATGCGTGTTCCATTTATATAATCAAGTGTTTTCCCCTGCTAGTCTGTTTTCATACTTCGTAAAGCATTCATTCGTCAGTTCATTGAAAGGTGCATAGTCAATTGCGTACATAATTGAGTTTGTGTATGAGTATTGTAAACGTATTTTCCCTAGCCTATCGAAACATTCATGACACCGCCGAAGCTTGTTCGTTGAAGTGAATTCGTATGTGTTTGTTTGTTTATATATATATATATATATATATATATATATATATATATACTATATATATAAATGTGTGTGTGTGTATGTCTGTCTGTCTGTCTGTCTGTCTGTGTGTTTGTGTAAGAATACAGGAAGGGGGGAGACACAGGCATTGATATATTGTACGATTCCATCCGCTTGTAATTTGGTTGAAATATTTGTACTTGTTTATTTATGTATTTATTTATGAAGTGAATGAAATCATATGTGTTGGAATAATCATTCACATTCACTGTGCGACTGTTATGTTATAAAGAAAATACAATTATTTTTTTTCAATTTACTTTAATTTTTAATTTTATTTATACCGTGAGAGAACTACAGCACAAAAGAAAATAAAGTGTATTTATAACATGAAAAAAAAAATATTCTGTTGTTTTCTGTCTTTTCTTGTTTGTCTGTTCTGCTTACTATAATCAAATTATGTGTAGACTAATCATGTAATTGTATTTTTGTATATGGTTATCAAATGAAATTGCGGCTTCATGCATTATTTGAATGGAACTAAATAAATACTATTGAAAAAACACACAAAAAACGTGTGTGGGTGTGTCTTCATACGCGCGCGCACGTGTGTGTGTGTGTGGTGGGGGTGGGGGGGGGGGGGGACGCATATCCTCTTTCGTATTTATGATGTAATCAGTATCATAACTGAATACGTAATGCTCGATGTGTTGATTTTAGATATTTCAACCACGCGGAACGAACGAAATGAAAACACTGATAGCCTCGACTATCATCTGTTGGAAATTCCTGAAAAACCCATATCTAAACTCAACTTGAAGGAAAAATCCAAATCTCGTCGATCTTGAATCACAATCACATTTCTTATTATTAAGAAATGTGAATGATCGCAGCTAGACTTGTGATCGGTAGCGATCGTAAGTTGAACTTGCAACCAATTCACATCAATCGCAACTCTTTATAAGACGGGGCCCCCAAAAGAATATACATTGGACAACTGAAATAATAATAAAGAGCGAATTGGATTGAGACCAGTTTGATTGATTGAGACTTGCAAATGATGTTGTTCGAAGGCGTGAGCCCCTCTTGACCGGCTTACCTGTGCGCATGTGAAGACTTTCATTCAAAAAAAGGAGTAAATCCAATTCAGGTGATTCCTAGTAAACCCCAACATTTCTATTTAATTTTACTGCTATAAATATAAATATATTTTATTTGTGTTAGATGTGTAGCCTTAAATCGATAATAAATCATTTCGAATCATCTGTGAAGTAGTTCGAGACAAATGAT
>OZ022585.1:19691088-20118436 GCA_963669155.1 Arbacia lixula
TAATAACAAATCCCGAAAATGTTTATTAAAAGGACACTATATTTATTACACAATCTTAGCTATAATAGTAATTCATTTCATCAATAGATCATAAAAAGTCTAGGCTAATCATCTTCAAAATGTTAAATTCCTTGGATTCGGCGATAATTACAGAGGTTTGCGTGAAGAGGAACATTTGTTAACACAGTGCCAAGTGCGATACAGTTTAGTGGTGTATCTACAATGTGACTTAAATTAAAGTAATCCGAATATGACATGAACGTATAAATCTTGTTTTGATGATAAGTCAAACACATTCGGCCTGCAAGATGCGAATTGTCACTATTGCTCTTTTTATCCAAATAAACCATGGCCAATTCAATTCAAAGCTCACCATCAAAGGAGTCGCCGTCATTGACGCGCCCGCTCTCCGATTCGTCGTCCTGTTCCATGTTAGCAGACGATGTCGATCTCGACCTCTGTTGTACGTTCCAATCCTCTCTCTCTGCCTCCTCTGACATCAAGTGGTGATTTGACGACATTTTCGACCCCATGACTGCTCCTCGGAATATATATCCACGTCGCGATTATTCCGAGCAAATAACTGATTTAACCCGATTAGCAGGGGTGTTTACCGATTAAGTCAACTATTAACGCCACATGTCAACAAGCCGACAATTAAGAAGGTAAACAAGACCGGTTTGCCGAGAAAGCGGGGAATTTCAAATCATTCTCATTTCTTCATGTTCTTCTTCCATCATCGTTATTACTTTATCTCCTTTCCCCCACTCATCCGACAGAGAGGATGTTGTGACTCAGACAACGTAGGCCTTTGTATCGTATTTGCTTTCCGTCTGTGTGTACCGTGCGGCTCGCAAGGCTGTCGTCTGCCGAATGAGATGGCGAAATAAGGTTTACTTGGCTCGCAAATGTGTGCTTCGCTAAACTAAGCCCGCGCGCTGACAGGGTGCTGTTCGTGTATATAGATGCGTAACGCTAACCTTCTCCGGAATATTCATGGGGAATGTGCGATGTTGCGGTTTAGGAAATGCTCATGAACTCAATCATATAAATGCTCTATTCGGGGTGTTTTACTCGTCAAGTTTGTGATGGCAAATGGAAGATGTCATTGTCAGCTTCAACTTTTAGTTTACATTAGCAAAAAAAAAAAAAAAAAATAGGCGAGAGGCAAAACTGCACAGAAGTATGTTTTTGTGCCTTATTTGAATTTAACATCAATATTCGGTTTCGTATTTCACAAACTTAGGAGTTAGATTGTAGTATAGATGTCAAAATTGCCTTGAAAGACAGTAACCAAAGGGATGTGGCATTGTGTCCTAGAATGTATTTGGAGTTTATTCATAGCCTGTTCGTCCGAACAGCAGATTGTATAGGAGTTATTATTACGTGAATAGAGAACAGCCAGCCCGCATATATATGTGGGCTTAGTAAAGAGTGGATTAAGATCTTTGAGGAAAAAAAACAACCTATGTTTGATTTTTGTGCATTTATTCAAGTCAACTTATTTTAGGGTTTTCATTCCCCTTTAATATGTCCATCATACAAACATTGTTTGAAATTATGTGTTTTTGCCTGAGAAAAGGAAACATCACTATGACTTATACGTTACACCTGTGTGGGAATGCTATTCGTTAATAGCTAAATGGTTTTCTCTGTTTTTGTTATCTCTAACCTTGTCATTAAAAATTGATAATGTCGCTTTGGGGTTAACAAACTGTAGCATATCCATATGACCACCGTAATCATTTGTGTCATGTTGATGAAGCTAATTACTGTTGCAGCCAAGCTTCATTTAATCACTCACTTAGATGATGCATGTAACGGAAGTGGAGAAGGAGGAAGAGAAGAACAAGGACCAAGAGAAAGAATTTGGAAAATTGGGAGGGTAAACAAGGGAGTAAAAGAAGAAGCAGAAATAAAAAACGAAGAGTGACTAAGAAGATAAAGAAGAAGAGAAATGAGAAGAAGTAGATGGATAATATAGACAATAAAAGCAGGAGAAAGAATAGACCAAGGAGAATATGGAGAATTGCATTAAGCGGAAGAAGAAGGGGGCGAAGAAAAGACGAAAGTGAGGAATAGATGGTTGTGCAAGTATTAAAAGAAACAGGCAGAAGAAAGGCAAAAAAGGCTTTTACGATACCAAGAAAAATGTGTTCCAAAGCATATTATTTTATGGGTGTCCAAACGTCTGCAACTTTCTACTCAATGGATACGATGTAGAGTATGTGAACATGTTGAATGATCTGCAAATACATGACTAACACAATCCCTTCCAAGGGACGCTGACGTTCTCATACCAATACATTCATTATTGCCTGAAATACCAAATCTATCAATATGCATCATTATTTCCGTACATTCGTGTGAGGGTTTGTCTGGGATGAGCAGCGAATCCCTCTCACTCAAATGATTTGCATTAGTTTTTGCTGATTTATCTTGTCGGCTGCTCACGAATTGAAAGACTGTCGACGTAGCTCAAATAATAAGAATAATATTATCACATGTCTACGACGCCACGACTCATTTCTTACCCAAATCACACCACGACGAGTCGTGCTCGACAAACAACTGTCACGATCTCAACTTATTTCTCTTTTGTGGAGTAATAAATGCACCCATACTCTCTATATAATTTCAGTGTTATTATAAATTACATGTTCACATTATGTTCATCTTTTTTATAATCAATTTGTATTCATTAGTGAAAATGGTCTGGCCCTCCTAGTTTGCAAGGGTGATTACTTTGATAGATGCAAGGACAATAACACCACAGCGATATAAATGTTTTTATAAGTAGTATTAGTATCAATAGTGTCTTTATCATAAAGACACGAAAGCAAATGAGTGGGACAATCGAAGACAGAACAAAGAATCATAATGTTTATTTCTGCCTGGAGATGATCGAATAGAATTTGTTCAGGACTCTTTTTAAATGTCAAATATTCATCCTTTTTAATGAATATATCTTGATGCATCACCTTAAACATTAATTTCATCCGCCCAGCTTATCAGGTTATTTAGACGGGTATATAAAAAAATATCATTTGTCTTCACGCATAGGGTCATTTCAAGCGCTACGAGTATAGGTTTATTTAATGATGAATCTTAGCGAGGTTGGCGTGGATAGAGGTGGTGGTGGTGGTGGTAGGTGGGAGGGGGGAGAAGAGGTTTAGGATTTTAACGCCCCTCCCTCAAATGCTTATATAGGTCCCTATTCTCATTCTGGCAATCGTAAAGGTTTCTGTATTCTGTTAGCTCGTCCATGCAAGCACGTTACACTATAGATATGATAAACAAGCGCAGGAAACTTTAAGCAATATGGACATAATATTTGTTGATTGATCGATTCAATATGAAAACATTTATTGTCCCTATAAAGAAATTGAGACTAGAAGCATTGTAACATCATGAAATAACGTAAATAAAAGAATTGTCACTTTTCTTGATATTTTTTTTTATATATTCATTCATCTATTTTTGGATACATAGTCAATATATAATACACTGAAGTATCTATCAAACTTGTTTGTGACAACCATTCAATGAACGATGGAAGGCGAGATTCCTGTCAATCAAACGAAATAACCGTGTGTGCACAATTGAATCTACGAGTAAGCATTTTCCAAGCTTTGGTGACTACGTGCACTTTCTTCAGTCTTTGTGTGTCCATGGTGCATATTATCACAAGGAATACATACGTATACATACATCCGTTAGACGTGATAGAACAGGATTTCGTCTGGCAAACAGAGGCTCTTAACCTGCCGCTGTCGCATATTTGCGACTAAGGGGCAACATACCGCTGTGGCAAATTTGCGACCAACCTTTAATAGAGAAAACTGTGATAGAGAAAACGTCCGGCACTGGGGGGTTTTACCCCCGGCAAGTTAAGAGTTAAAAGGCACTCAATGTTGCTGCATTTGCGGAAAGACAAACAACAATCTAAACAACAGATTAAGCCACAACGTCATTCTATAATGTTTGACATACGAACATTTTCTTATACGTTAGGAAACATACAGGAAAGAGAAACAAGGATATGTCTGTGGTGGTTACATACTGTAAATACAAGTCACGTGATAAGACAAACACTGGCATCCATTCCCACCAGGTCTGACAGGAATACAAGTCGGGAATCTGATGACTCATTCCTATATCATAAAGCTCAATGAGATGCGGTATGAAACCGCTCCAACCGTTGACAGCTTGACTCTTGTTCGATGGGAATTGCGTGAATTACTTGTGAAAATTATCACGTGGGGCTCTCTGAGAAATAATATCTTACATAATAATGATTCGTGAATATTGTTATTCGAATCTAATTACGAGTCATATTTTATTGTACTTTGGCAGAATAATATGGCCAGAGTATTCTTATGACGTAAACAGTTCAGTTTAGATCCCAAATGGTTACAATACTACTACCTTGAGGGATAGACACGTCGGCTTATTACTAGTTCTCGTTTTTCAGTTTCCAATCATCATAATATGAACAAGACACCCGATAATCCAGAGGAAAACACGCTGAAGACATTGAACATGATGAAGAGAGTCAGGCCGCATTCAGACGCTCTAATGATCATTCACTCTATGACCAAAATAGGTCTACGTTATCGACAGATGAATGCCCGTAGACCGCTACTACACGAAGACTAGTTATTTGGGGCGCAAAATAAATCATGTGATGCTGTCACAAAAATATTGATTTCTTATCACAGAATCACAACGGTGGGGGATCTCAATTATTCGTAATAATCGTTATGTGGACTCACTGAATGTACCATAGTGATGCTGAGGAATATATCAGTGCTATCGAATTGACAATAATGTTTCACGTTGTTTTATTTAGCTTCCCATCAAGAAAGTCCAGTCTTAGTAAAATTAGACCACTGTTGTGAGTACGGGCCATAATATTCCTCATGTCGATCGTATCATGATTAGTTTTCTATTTTCGTTTTGTATTGTTTGAATTATCATGGTGTGAACGGGGCACCTCATAGTCAAGATCTATACACGTTCCAGATAGCGAAATGATGAAGGCGCCACGCCGCATTCACACGTTCCCGCCTCCAATACTCAACAAGTACTCCATGTATAAAGCCGTTGGAGTTTCTTTATTACGTTGCGGCTTCTTGATTGTATATTCTTACTACAGTGACTATATACCGATCAATATGTGCAGGGTACTGTTTGGATAAGCGCTTTTTCATCCCACTGACAGTGACAGGGCATTGAGTACGTAGGTAATATGCGAGGAAGGATATCGAGAAGAACTGGAAGGAAGGGGAGGGGGGGTCTGTGTGTTCGTAATAAAGAGACAAGAGGGTAGGCCAACATGGAATAGATATGAAGAAAGGGGTAATAAGCGTGAAGAGAGATGGGGGAGAGATCAGGGAGAACAGCGAGAGAGAGAGTGAGTGAGAGAGAGAGAGAGAGAGACAGACAGACAGACAGACAGACAGACAGCCAGAGACAGAGAGAGACAGAGAGAGACAGAGAGAGAGAGAGAGAGAGAGAGAGAGACAGACAGACAGAGACAGAGAGAGGGAACGAGGGGGTGGCTGGAAAAGAAATACGTAAAATAGAACAATAGAGGAAGCAATAGAGGAAGCAATTAGAGGAAGTACAGGGGGGGGGGGGCGTGGGTGTGGCTAATGTGGAGAATTAGGTGGAAAAAATAATGATTAAAAGAATCACCATAGAGAGCGAAAATAAACGAAATATAAAAAGAGAGAAGAGGGGATGACCAAGAAAACGTGACAGATGGAGAGTATGTGAGGAGAGAGAGAGAGAGTGAGAGAGAGAGAGGGGAGAGAGAGAGAGAGAGAGAGAGAGAGAGAGAGAGAGAGTGTATGTGTGTGTGTGTTTGTGTGTGTGTGTGTGTGTGTGTGTGTGTGTGTGTGTGTGTGTGTGTGTGTGTGTGTGTGTGTGCGTTGGGGGTTGGGGGGGGCAAAGATGAAGGGGAATGTAACAATAAATAGAGCGGGAAAGAGGGGGGGGGGGAGAGATTTATGCAACTGGTGTAGAACATTGGCAGAGGGGAAGCACGCTCCGTAATGAATGAAACATTAAAAGTATGAGTCATAGCGAGATATTTATCGACTGTGACACGAAGATCTGCTTAGTCTCTCAGCGGGCCTATGAGCAGGGTGGAATGCAAGGGCTTCCCACTATGCTGGCCTCAAAGAACCACAGCATTCTCATTGCGCATCCATGATTTTTCATCTCTATTTAGCATCCAACCTACATTTAATTGTGCGGTAGGAGGGAGGAATAGACTAGAGCAGAATTGAGAGATAGCAAAGTGAAAGAAAAGGGTGGGAAATAAGTAAGAGAAAGAACAACAGAAATAGTCAAGAAATGGAAATTCGCATGGACGTGCATTCACACACACAGACATACACACACACATACACACACACACACACACACATGCACGTACACATACACATATAAACATTATACGAACGTTATGCACTACATAAAACACACATGTACAAATACATACACATGTACAGACATATACAAACACAGAGACACATACACACATACATACACACACACATATATACCCGCACATACACACATGTGAATCGCAATAATTTCACGGCTTATTTGAAAGCCTCACTAGAGTCCGATCGGGTGTCCTGTTAAGTTTATACATTTATTCATCATGTTTATTCATTTGCTGAACCAGCGTGGCCCATTCAACATTAGCCTTGCTCCCAGGCTATTAGACATTTCTACTTCAAACTGCAATCAAATTGGGTCTGGTATAGTACTCATAAGACTAATCACCTAAGTGTTCTCCTCTTTTTTAGTGCGCGAGCTGGATATTTCATTTTCATGAAAAATATGGTTCATAGTCTTTAAACATTTGTGTGATAATGAAAGTTGTAGATGAGTGAAATTACTCAATAAAAATAACCAAAATGTCGGGTGCCTCTTCAACTTCTACTCTTTATAAAAGTAATACACCCAAATCCCATGAAGGACCATTTTCTTTGGCTAGGCTAACGTATCTCACTCCCACACTCAGACTTGATTTGCTGACCGATATAACGGCTACTAGCGGTTACTATAAGGTTGCTGTCTCATAGCACCTCGAGGGTTTGGGTCTAGAGGGAGGGCGTCCTAGCGATGAACTTGGCTCAGACGACGTCTTGTCTACCTCTCGCCTATCTGTTCTATTTCGTAAGCGTTGCGACCCAATAACACTTATTTCCCCTCTTCCTCCTCCCCTTTCTAATTGATATTCTCCTTTATCATCATCTTCTTCTCTTCTTTCTTTTCCTCCTTCGTATTCTTCTTCTACTTCTTTCTCTTCTCCTTCCCTTCTTCTTATTCTTCTTCGTATTGTTCTTCTTGTTCTTCTTTTCATTCTTCTTTACTCTTTCGTCTTCTTCACTATCCTGTGCTCGCCTTCGTCTTCTCCCAAACACACTTGTTATGCTCTATCATTCTATTCACTCCTCACTTCTATTAATTTTGCTTCCGCTCTCCCTCGATACTTCATTTCACCTCTTTATCTTCAATGTCTCCTCCTCTCCTTGCCTCTTTTATCTTCTTATTCATATTCCCCAGTTACAATCCATTATATTCTGCTCTATCAATCTATTCTCTCTCCCTACTATTTGAACTTGCTTCTGATAAGCATTACTAGTATGGAGACCTCATCAGCATCTTTGTACAACTTTTTTTTAGTATTACGTAATATTCAAATGTGATGTGTGGTTGATATGATTTGACACATCAATAAATAAAACCATGTACTGTATGCGCGTCCGAGAACTATAACCACTTCTATGATAAAGGGAATGAGCAATGGATGAGCAATGCTCGGTAACGTTAACATCAATCATTCCTGCCATGAAATAATCAGGAAAATAATTGTCTGTCCACAATATATGATCTTCATCGTGGGTGAGAGCGATGGGGATGGAGAGGGAGAGAAATAACGAGAGAGGGGGAGAGAGAAAGAGAGAAGAGAAAGAGAGGGGGAGAAAGAGAGAGAGAGCGATAGGGAGGGAGAGGGAGAGAGATAGCGAGAGAGGGGGAGAGAGAAAAAGAGAGAAGAGGAAGATAGGGTGAGAAAGAGAGAGCGCGCGATAGGGAGGGAGAGGGAGAAAGATGGGGAGAGATGGGGAGAGAAGAGAAAGAGAGGATGAGAAAGAGATGGAGAGAGAGAGAGCGATAAAGGGGAGAGAGAAAGAGAGAGAGAGGGAGAGAGGGAGGGAGGGAGAGAGAGAGAGAGGGAGAGAGAGAGAGAGAGAGAGAGAGAGAGAGAGAGAGAGAGTGGGGGGATACAGAGAGCAGATGAGGAGATGCCGGGGAAAACCTCTTTGGCCTGTCTAATATCTATGCGTGAGTCATCGTGATGCGGTGTGTGGGAATCACCCGTGCCTGGGATCAGTAAACCTCCCAGCTCACTCTCAAAGTGAAATTGAAAGCTTAAAGCTCAATATCACTCATTTCAATTATTCTTAGATCGGTGTAATGCAACGCACATTTCGATCAGCCTCACTTAAGGAAAATGTTGAAAAGACTAAATAAATGATAGATGTGCGTGCGTATGTGTGTGTGTGTTTGTGTGTGTGTTTGTGTGTGTGTTTGTGTGTGTGTGTTTGTGTGTGTGTTTAGTCGTAATATGTTGTTTTTCCCAAATTTTTCACAGCACAATTATTTTAAAATGATTGAAAATGGCATTTTATGGTGAATATAACGACTTAACGTTTTATGTCCGTAGTGTTTATGTCCTAAGCGATGGATGTCATGAGCATAGAACAGCAATGGCGACAATACACAGTATATTAATGATCATGAGATATTTAAATGTTCTTTTAATGTTTCCATGATGAGAGTGTAGGCCTACTAATAAATACTTTTTAGAAAATAGTAAAACTTTCGGTAACACCATGTGGTTGTATTCTTTCGGATAATTGACTTACTTATGGGATAAAGAAAAGAGAGGAAAGTGAAAAAAGTGAAAAAGAGGAGAGGTGAATTTTTATATTTTATAACACTTACACAAGACTATTTTTAGCTTTAGTTTTCGGTGTTTCAAACTGAAAATGAATGGGATGAAATGGAGGTAGAAGAAGAAGGTTGGTGGTGATTGAGAGTTGTGAACTAGTTGCAAAGTAGTTATAAAGAGAAAAGAAAGAAAAAGAAATGAGAAAAGTGTAGTAAAGTCATAGTCAGTTTTGCAACTAACTCTTGGTTCCTTTCAAAATCTGAAAGAAAAAGAGTATCAGTCTCGACGTTTCGGGCAGTGTGCTCTGTCCGTCATCCGGAGAATAACTCGAGTTATTTTACGGCTGACGGAGCATCTTAAGAAAGCTCAAATGGCTCCTTTAATAACATGTAATGACTCACTCGTTACGTACCTGGACAAGTGGTTGTATACCTTGACTACACCTATACACACCCCTCTCTAGCCTCCCGACACACTAAAGTTTCTTACGTGCGCGGATTGTCGCTCTTTTTATTCCCGCCTTATCTTGCTCGGTGAAGTCTGCTCCCGTCGTCTGCTCCCAGCGAGCGGTTTGAAGCTGATGCGTGTTCCATTTATATAATCAAGTGTTTTCCCCTGCTAGTCTGTTTTCATACTTCGTAAAGCATTCATTCGTCAGTTCATTGAAAGGTGCATAGTCAATTTGCGTACATAATTGAGTTTGTGTATGAATATTGTAAACGTATTTTTCCTAGCCTATCGAAACATTCATGACACCGCCGAAGCTTGTTCTTTGAAGTGAATTCGTATGTATTTGTTTGTTTATATATATATAAATGTGTGTGTGTGTGTATGTCTGTCTGTCTGTCTGTCTGTCTGTCTTTCTGTGTGTTTGTGTAAGAATACAGGAAGGGGGGACACAGGCATTGGTATATTGTACGATTCCATCCGCTTGTAATTTGGTTGAAATATTTGTACTTGTTTATTTTATTGTATTTATTTATTAAGTGAATGAATCATATGTGTTGGAATAATCATTCACATTCACTGTGCGACTGTTATGTTATAAAGAAAATATAAGCAGATTATTTTTTTTCAATCTACTTTAATTTTTAATTTTATTCATACCATGAGAGAACTACAGCACAAAAGAAAATAGAGTATATGTATAATATGAAAAAAAAATATTCTGCTGTTTTCTGTCTTTGCTTGTTCGTCTGTTCTGCTTAGTATAATCCAATTATGTGTAGACTAATCATGTAATTGTATTTTTGTATATGGTTATCAAATGAAATTGCGGCTTCATGCACTATTTGAATGGAACTAAATAAATACGATTGAAAAACACAAAAAAGCGTGTGTGGGTGTGTCTTCATACGCGCGCGCACGTGTGTGTGTGTGTGTGTGTGGTGGGGGTGGGGTGACGCATATCGTCCTTCGTGTTTATGATGTAATCAGTATCATAACTGATTATGTAATGCTCGATGTGTTGATTTTAGATATTAGTTTTCAACCACGTGGAACGAACGAAAAAAAAATACTGACAGCCTCGACTATCATTTGTTGGAAATTCCTGAAAACCCATATCTAAACTCAACTCGAAGGAAAAATCCAAATCACGTCGATCTTGAATGCACAACCCCCCATGATCAATCACATTTCTTATTATTAAGAAATGTGATTGATCGCAACTAGACTTGTGATCGGTAGCGTAAGTTGAAGTTGCAACCAATTCAGATCAATCGTAACTCTTTATAAGACGGGGCCCCGTTATACATCGGACAACTGAAATAATAATAAAGAGCGAATGAATTGAGACCAGTTTGATTGATTGAGACTTGCAAATGATGTTGTTAGGAGGCCTGAGCCCTCTTGACCGGCTTACCTGTGCGCATGTGAAGATCGACTTTCATTCAAAAAAAGGAGTAAATCCAATTCAGGTGATTCCTAGTAAACCCAACATTTCTATTTCATTTTACTGCTATAAATATAAATATATTTTATTTGTGTTAGATGTGTAGCCTTAAATCAATAATAAATCATTTCAAATCATCTGTGAAGTAGTTCGAGACAAATGATAATCATTGTAGATTTAACCCCTTTTAGAATAAAACGCTTTGTTTCGTAACATATCAACATTTTCATGTGGAATTTGACAAGAAAGGGATATATACATTGTGATATCGTATTCCCATGTCGGAAATTAGTATTTTAAAATCAGAACATATATATTGATAAAAGTATGGATTTAATCCTTTCTTGCATGTTTGGAGTGAGACTCTTCATGTGACAGCTCTCCACTCGAGCTCTCCTGCATAGTGTTCCCAGGAGCGCTCAGGAAAATGCTGAATTACTTGTGTAGATGTGTTTTGAGCCAGTGCGCGTGGGTGAGTGAGTGCGTGCCAGCTGTGTCTCCTCGGGAGGTGTGTTTGATCAGGGTTGGATCGTGGACCCTATTCTAGGCTCCATGTAGTCCAGATACTGGCCGTATTTCATCGAACGCTTATTCTCCCACACACAAATACGCGTTTGAAACGCGTTTGGAAACGCGTTCGTAAAGGCCTTTTGGAAACGCGTTTAAATTTCTGAAAAGTTGACAAACACTATAATTTGCGTGTTTCAAAACAGCTTTCCAAACCCCATAATCAAAACACCTTTGCGTTTATCAACTCGTTTAAACGCGTTTAAAAACATTAAACGCATTTGGAAACCTTAATTCTACCAAAAAAAAAAGAGTTGATAAACACGCCCACTGATTCACATAGTACACACACCGCGCCAGACCACTGATTGCGCGACTCCACGAATCTGTCCGCCAGGAGCTGAGAAAGTGGAGGGCAGACAAATACATCTAGCTGTGCGTGTCCGCAATGCGTATACGTATACGGCGCGCTTCAATTAAAACAGTCCAGGGTGGTGTTTCACCAAGTTGTTCGTAAGCTATGAACGACTTTACGAACGACTGATGATCCCTTCTTGTGCTAAATCAGATTCTCAATTAACAAAGTGTGGTATCGCATTTAGCACAAGAAGGGATCACCAGTCGTTCGTAAAGTCGTTCGTAACTTACGAACAGCTTGGTGAAACACCCCCCAGGCAGGGGACGAGGCTCTATGCTTTGATCATACCACGGATTCTTGATCATGCTAGTAGCTTGGGTCCAGTCCATGGACGCACTGACTGACAATTGTTTTTTGTCTGCAAACTAGCCTCCATCGTCCAATCAGGGCGGCGTTAGATCTGACCCGAACATCTGGAGGGCATTTCATGAACGTTGTCAGCACTGAACAAATGGTCAGTGCTGACAACTTCAGTGAAATCCTCGGTTTTGATTGGATGAGAGGCACTAGTCTCTGACTGTTACTATGGTAACTGTCAGAAAAAGACAGCTTGTCAGACGAAAAATGTTCATGAAACGCCCTCCTGGGGGGCATTTCATCAAAGGACTTGTCGGACGTTTTATCCGACAAACTGTTATAAGCTACTGAAATGCTTGCATCTTATTGGCCGAGAGCAAACTTGTCGGATAAAATATCCGACAAGTCCTTTGATGAAATGCCCCCTGATGACTGATTCAATCAGTGGACCAGCCCCGCCCCCTACTCCCATCTCACAACACCCTCCTTTCTGAACTTTATCATTAAAGGAGGGCAAGTTGTTTCCCGCGCCTTGTCTTATAAAGACGTGCGATTGATCGCAACGTGATTTATGATTGATATAAATCGTAACTCTTTACATTAGAGATTAGTGGATTGAACTTGCGATCGATTCGGATCAATCGCAATTCTTTATAAGACGGGGCCTGGGTGAATGACATGGTCTGAAGATCAGACATGGGTCCCGTTGCATAAAACTTACCATTAATTGTAACTCTGCCATCAATGGTAAATTACCATGGTAGCATCGCTCGACAACCAATCAAATTCAAGGTTTCCATAGAAGTTGCCACTGATAGCAAAGTTGCCATCAGTGGAAAGTTTTATGCAACAGGGCCAAGAACCTCAGGCTGGGTCAGATGATTGAGGAGCACTCTGTTTAGCACTGACCGATGCCTATCGATAATTAATCCCCGAGGAGATGAATCACAACAAGGCAGAGAAGTGTGAACTCCCCCTGACCACTCTATAATGAGAACGCCTCCAGGCAACGGCATACAACACGATGACCTATACTACTTCCGCTCGCGTTCACACTAACGACAATCCTTATGTTTCCTCCCACATTGATTTCACATTCAATATCCGC
This sequence comes from Arbacia lixula, assembly GCA_963669155.1. Lineage (NCBI taxonomy): Eukaryota > Metazoa > Echinodermata > Echinoidea > Arbacioida > Arbaciidae > Arbacia > Arbacia lixula. The sequence goes on from OZ022585.1 coordinate 19,704,290, forward strand.
TGTCATCACATCAGCATATTAATCAGATGTATTGGTTCAGTTGTACTGAACTTGAACTTCACTTGAATTTGAATCGGAATAAAGATATCATCTCTATTTTAATCATTTTGTTTACCCTTTTCTTATATATTGATTACGTAAGCTTGCAATAATTTACATATATAAACACACATCTGTATTAGGACAATACACATGGTACAGTATTAAATCGTACCTGGGAGAGCACCTCGCACGTAACGTCACAAAATAAAAGCTTTAAAAGATCCTAACTTATCATTTGACGGAGATTCATAAAACCACCACTAATATGTTTATTTCATGCGTCTCCTTTTATTGGAACCAACTTTGTTTCAGAGTGAACTATCCCTCAACGCAACGATCATTCCCAGGAACTTGTTATTACCATGGAAACAATGAGAAAAAAGACAATTTTAGTAAACAATTCAAATATATGTAAATAGGCTGCATAAAGCCTAATCCCAGTTTCTTAAAGTATACATATTAAGTTGTCAAAAGTTGTTATCAAAAATACTGAAATTACTGAAATGTAAGAAATTGCCACATATTTCTTATATGGCAACATAAAAAACACAAAATTGGTGTCTAAGTGTACATTTTTGAAGGTGACAAGTTGATTCTGATCATAATCTTTCCCATGTTAGTTCATGATCATGCTTAAAAGAGTTATTGCCATGAAAACGATATATAAAAGGGTAATTTAGTCAGAAAACAATGCAAATATATGAATATAAGCAGCACAAAAGGTAATCCTAGGTTATAGTTGTATGAATATTAGATGCCAGAATAGTAGCATTCAAGATTGAGTCATTTCTAAACGATAACTGTCATGCATCGAATGACCGTTACTTTGACAACACAATGGTGGCAAAATATTGAAACTACAGTAATATAAGAAATTGCCGTATAGTTCTCATACGGTACCATAAAAACAAAAAATAGTATCTAGGTATACATTTTTCAAGGTGCCCAGTTGATTTTGATAGGAATGCAAATCATGTGAGTTTTATTTGGAGTTTTATGTTAACATTTGAGAGGAGGATGGCAATTTCTGAAATTCCAATATCTCACTGATGCGTTCCCATGGCAACGGCTCTATAGGCCACACCCACCACCAGTGCAAGGGCAAGCAGGCAGATTCTGATAGCTGACGGCCCTGACTAAGATAAAGAAAAAAAAACAAACATTAAATAAAATTGTGACTAAGGATGGGGAGGGGGGTGTGGGGGGGGGGGGGGGGGGGTCGAGGTAGCATTCAGTCTATAATAATTTATCATCCATCACCTCAGCCAGCAGGCAGTCCAGACCATCCCGGCCGCATGAGCGTTCATCGGTTTAGATCAGAGAGCACGGTCAGCGCCGCAGGGCGTGTGAGGAAAACACAAACAAAGGAAGGCGACGAAAGTGACCATGGAGATGACCTACTTTTCAGATAGATAATAGAGATGGGATCCTCAAGTGCAATCCGGTACGCCTCTGGCTTTTGGAGGTGAGAGTCTGTCCTACATTCTGTTCAGTTTCTTTTGTTTAAAGGGGAAGTTCCGCCTGGGATTATTTTGGTTCCAATAGAAAGAGACAGATGAAAAGCAACATATGACATGTATGAGTGAAGGTTTAACGAAAATCGGTCAAAGAAAAAGAAAGTTATTTGATTTCAAAGTTTTGATTTTGTGACGTCACGTGCGATACCTACAGGTATGTGTGCAAAAACGTATTTCTAATAATCTATCAAATGCACACGTGAAAAGATGCATATCTTTGTGAGAAAATGCACATTTTCGAAGAAAAAATGTACACAGTATTATGGGAGAGCACCTCGCATGCGACGTCACAAAGTCAAAATTTAAAAATCAAATAACTTTCTTTTCCTTTGACACATTTTCGTCAAACTTTCACTCACATGTTTCTTTCATTTGTCTCTTTTTATTGTCATCAAAATAATTTCAGGGTGAACTTCCCCTTTAATATGGAATCTGTCAGATAATATGCCGCTCTATGGGATTTCTGTGCATACCTGGTACATCAAGACTGGGATGCGGTATATCACATTGGTAGGCACAACCGTATCATGTTGAACCTTGGTTTGAATAAGATAATAAGATAATACTGCTTAAGAATTTCACTCAGAATAAAGAAAAAAGGAAATATTTCAGTATTATAAAAAAAAAGTATCATATCGACCTCTATATTTCCTGATGCATTTTTGGTCGGGTCGTCCGAAAATATCGTCTTGTACCTGCAAATCCATGCACTGACATATTTGGAACATGTCAATCCATGCGTCTCACTCCGATCAATGCAGTTTATGGCTTCAAAATAGAGTAGTCTAATTTGCAGACAGGCTGGCATTCAAGTTGTAGATAGGTTTTAAAGGCTTTCACGTGTCGATTCTGTGGAGAGACGTCACTATTTAGCTGCTACACTTACTTGCGAACTTAACGCACGTATGCGACACGCAGTGAAATGGCTAGCCACGATCAGGGCCGAAGGTTTAGCTTCGGTAAGGATCGGGTAAATGCGTAAGTGCCCGAAACAATACACATAGGTAAGTGTGCGTTTTGCACGGAATGCACGGCATACGCAATATGGCAGCGCGGTCGGGATATATCCTGCGTACGACGCGTGAAAGCCTTTAGTTCTCTATACCGCATATAAGGAAAAATCGTCCCACAATACACCGCGCAGCGAATGTTTGCAGTCATACTCACTCCCGGTCTAGTGTATTAGTGTATGAGACGGGACGTGGGTATGACTGCAAGTTATGCGTTGCGCAGTGTATTGTGGGGAAAAGTTTTTCTTATGTGCTATATAGATAATCAAAACCTATCTACAACTTGAATGCCAGCCTGTCTGCAAATTAGACTGCTCTATTTTGAAACCATAAACCATAAGCGAGAAAGTTTTGTATGAAATGGATGCTTAAATGAGATTTCAAAGATCCACTAATTCACAACTAGTAGTTGCCTTATTAGTATTAGAACAAACTTTCCTTGTTGACGATGAATAGAAGTGGTAAGGATTACGTAACCCGTGATCGTAGCAGAACCGTCTTGATGTGACTACAGATTCCACTAATTTCCTTTGATTTCAGGGCAGTGTAAAGGAATCATCTCAACATTAGGAAGTCTTTGAAATCAACTATGACAATGCAGTCCTCTCGACGACAATGGAACTGTTCTGGCAATAAATTATTATCCGTTTACTCATACTTCCATTATATTGTTTTGATCGTATGCTATCATAGCGGCATGTATGCTGTAGAGCGACGTAAACGGTTTCAACACGAACGCGATGATGGACCCTCTAATTTTCCCAAAGAATATCGTCAGTATGAAAGATTCCCGATCCTGCACGCTCTTCATCAGCCATTCCGTCGCGCTGACAACGGACGTGCAAATAACGCAGACCAGCGTCCCCTTAGCCTGGTTCCCTCCAGGTATCAGCTGCCGCTGCACCACGACGAGGAGGAGAGCACTGATCTCTAGAGGGGAGATCAGTGGAGGAGAGTCACGACGCACACAGTGGCGACAATGACGAAACCATGATGGTGAACCAGTGCAGAATGGCGTCATCTTGAGAGTCCGGGGAGCGTCGTCCGGGGACGTGTTCACGTCCCAGGCGCCCTCCGGCGGCTAATTGTAACATCCGCACAGCGAACATGCCTCCAGCGCAGAACAGAAGCATGACGTTGTGGCCTCCAATGAGACCGTGTAGCGGAGAGACACGGTCCTTCACTCGGATGCAATAATTGGGAAGCACTTGGTCGGGGAGAAGTGGCGGAGGCACAGAACGACTGGGGTTGTACAGAATACCACTTGACACGCAGATTGTGCATACGCCTTTCTGGATGTTGAGAATCAAGGGAGCTAGAATGTATTACGTAACTGACGAGACAGTAGGAATGCGACACCCCAGCTGCCGTGTGAATGGTTGCTCTATAGACATGAGCTGTGGTTGGATGATCGCATTGCGTGTGTAACTCTTCAGGCCTTCTGTCGTCGAATTCGTCTAGTTTCACCATAAACTTGGGTCCATGGTTTCACCATGGACCTATCATGGATGGACTGCGCTCGGATAGACTTGCTTTGATCTATGAGGTCCGCCGCCTCATAAAAATTCAAGACATTCAGGTGTTTTAAACAATTAGCTGTATTTCTAATTAGGTAGTGCCTTCTCTGAATAACAAAAGAAAATCTGTTTTGAGAAGTACGTCAACCGTTCAGCCTTCGCTGATCTTTTTACATCACGCACTGTGAATTAGTTTTGGGGTGAGCGAAGGGAAATTTTGAAAAAATTGTAGAAAGAATTTGATCTGTTACTTTTTCGGACACCTCCGCACACGAAATTGAGGTTGTTTCCATGAAAGATGAAACATTCAATAAACGATTTACAAGATATTTTTAAAGAAATATGATTCGGAAATGTGCGATATGGAGGCATTTCTCTGGTATGTTTTCTACAGTATTCTCCTTTTATCACAAAAACGAAGAAACAATACAATCTGAAATTCACACAATCGTATCTTTATAACATGTAATACTACTGCACATGCACTTCAGTTCATGAAGTGGTTCTGAAATCTTCTGCGCATACAGAATATATATTCCTCAAAATGCATCCTACAGTTTTCATGCTTGTTTGGCGGCGGATCTCCCTCGATCAAAGAGCCAAACGCGTCAAATATTCCATTGTGACATCAATGCACACGACTGCTGTAGGAATAAATTACACTTCGTGCTGACTCCATTCCTTACACCTCTCTGGTCCAATTCGGTGGAAATTCTGGGGCGCCATCTATGACAGCCAGGGCAGATGTAGGGACAATGTTTATCCGTATCTGAAACAGACACGCTTCGGGTGGCGTTGATGAATTGGATATGACCGTCTAATATTATACTTTAATAGACAACAATAGTCGACGTTAACATATTGACACCGTGGAAGAAACGACGAAACCTCCTTACTGCATTATATGAGGACAAGTCGCCCCATGGTGCATCGCGCAACCACATTCGGTTATTGTTTGCAGCCATGTCGGGCTTCCGGTTCATGTAGTACGCTTATCTATGAGGAGACGACTGCCCCAAAATGCTGATGCCACTTGGACTATTTTCTATTCCCCCCTAATTGCGTTATGGAAAATGGAACACATGCAATACTTAGTTTAAGGTCATGCCATTGGTTCAGTGCGCTTTCCACCATGTTGTTGTTTTTGTTTAGTATTTTAATGTCAATCAGTTAACGTCGACTAGTATTGTCTATTAAAGTATAGTAGACTTTTCTAAGTCATGTAAGACTACAAGGATTTATTCGAGGTGTTGAAGCACTGATATGTGGTGAAACTGTTCTGATGTTAATTTCATATACCTTTCCGGTGTTTGCAAAGCATATTTTGAAAATAAAAAATTGAGCCACGATTATTTAACTGGCGGTATCAGTGATTATGCCCCCACCCACCCCGTGTCCCCTCTTACCGAAACCTCTCCAACACTACACAGAAGAAAAAAACAACTCGATTTCTTCATCTTATTTTTCTTCCCCTCCTCTATCCTAGTTTTTTTTTCGTCACTTCCTCTGAGACTCCTTTTATTTTTATCAGGCGTACACACCAAAGCTGCCTCATTTTCCTATCTGACATACTGGACAGACACACACACAACTGTACACACAAATACCTCTATCTCTTATTCATATGTATATTTCTTCTTTTCTCTCACAACATTCGTATTTCTCTCACTTTCTCGTCTTTCCGTCACTCTCTTTCGATTTCTTATGGCTTTCTCTTTCTTTCACTTTTTTCTATCAAACATATCAAACATTTACACAAGCAGACGAAAGGCACAAACACACCCACGTGAAGATATGAAAAACAGCAAAATGTTATAAACATTTACAACAAACCATTAGTGTCTTTAGTACTTTAATTGACTCACATGATTGCGTTCATTTGACTTCCGTATTAATATATCTCATCTGTACATTGTGTGAAAAGCAAGGTGTATACGTGTACTAAAAACAGGCCTCGTCCATTTCTAAGGCAAACACACACAATTCAGACACTACTCCCAAAACTATCCACAGACAACACACAGAGAGGGAGTGAAGAACGCATTAGATAGAAGTGATGATATATAGATACACATGTACACAGCTGACGTGTCGTCAATAAATAGTATGATACACCTATATAACAACTATATACAATACATGTACATACAAGCACATACATACACTGAATTCTCCAAGGCATCACAGAAATATTTCAAGTTTCATTGGTTACGATCATCCAGCATCATTATGCACCAAGTATTTTTTTGTTTACTGAAGTGTTTACTAGATGTGTTTACAGGCAAAGTTGTGTAATTTAGGATCAAATAATGCCAGGGGCACAATTGGTTTATGAGGCAGTTGTTCCCACTTTGAATACCTCCTTCCTATTTCCAATAAGAACAGGCTATTTTGAAACAATTTCATACACTTGTTGAGTGTTCTACACAACTTTTCCCTTATTCACACACAATTATGATAATGGTACAAATTCACATAAAATCGAGTTGTTTTGCTTTATATTGTACAGAGATATTGATTATTTCTTGGGGGGGGGGGGGGGTACTTTACTACAATTAATCATATCACTGGAACCATATCATCAATCTAAACTTTGAGTTTCCAAGTGGCATTCAGAGGTTTACCAATCGTTGCTTTCTATTCTGTTTGACATCATAAATATCTAAGTAATAGTAAATGTGTTGTCATGTACAGTGCATGCATGACATATTTCTGATATCACCTGTTTCAAATGTGTAGAATCATCATTTAACGACTTATAATCCGACAATTCAAGTTTCAAACTGATTAAAATTCAGCAAAATTGCTCTCAAGTTCAGAGTGATTTCAAGACAGGATGCACCATGTGTGTGAAGATTTTGATATTAAAATGCTTCCTTGATCATGCGGTAATCAGAATTTGAGAGATTAATAGAGTACTGTGGAGCAATACTTGTTACAGAGGTGTTCTGCCACCATTGCAGGGGTGCCGATTTCATTTAAATTTAAGCATATTTGTTCTTATTTTGAGATGATTCCTACACTATAGCTCAAAGGAATTTGCATAGGGAAAGGGAAAGGGAAGGAGCCGCAGTTTTAAATCGCGGTATATTTTGTCCAGTTCAGCATGAAACACGATGCTTTAGCCTAAAAAGCATCACATTTCATGCTGAGCTGGACAAAATATACATGTACAGTACCACGATTTAAAACTGCGGCTCCTTCCCTTTTTTCCTTTTCCTTTTCCCTATGTCAATTCCTTTGAGCTGGTGTGTACCTGGTTTCCTGATATCTAACAAGACTAGGACCCAGGCCATGGTCAAGGCAAAGTGGAGCTCTGGTGGTGATAGGTCCCAAGCTTTTATATCTACTACCCATTACCTTGAAAGCGAGTGCAAATTTACAAATACATAGGCAGTACTTAGGCGGCATGCACCTGTTATCTGTGAGTTGTTGAACTACCTGTAGGACTGGGCCTAGAGCTCTTGGCTAACACATGTAATCAAATCTTATGAATTCATCGGTAGAAAACTAAGCACAATTGGTGTATATACACACACATATATACATACACAGACGTGGAATAGCCCATATGCAGAAATATGTCAAGGCATATGTGCACCAAGAGTGCAAATCTTTCTTCACCTTCGAATGTGATCTTGGTTGGAACTTGGAAGGACATGAGTTCTTTTCACATTTCACTGTACACAAAATGCATTTTGTGAAGGGACATTTACAAAAATAAATGTTATCAAACCAATGTTAAATGAAAGCACAATACACTAGGCTCTCATTTTAATGAAGACTAATAAAACCTCCATCTCAGAAAGTACTTTCACAGATCCCAAAGTTAAAAATTCCTGTCAATTTGGTCATTTTGGCAAAACGGATATCAAGTTTATTGTGCTGCTCCCCGCAAATGCGATAAAGAATGCGAGTCCACCATTTCAAAGCTTCAAACAATAACGTCAAAAATAAAATTAGGGCTAAAAAAAAAAGTAATAAATGTACCTCTTCGTTGTTACAAAGTCATATATGATGTCTACTGGGAAGACTACAAAACCTGTTATTGTCTCATTACAAAATATGTTTGCATCTACATACATATTCATAGTTACCGAAATCAGCTACATTTACAAGCAGCACATCCAAGACATATGAAAGGAGGATTTCTCAAGAGTACATTATCTTGTACTTATTACAATCAGCTTGAAGTTAGTTTACAACTGATAATATCACTATATGTACGTAATGAACATATGTGAAGATACAACTGATTGGTGAAACAATAAGTAACCATTTACAAAGAAGTCCAACAAAATGTTTAGTTTGTTTCCAACTTGAATCTACACGCTAGAACTGCCCTCACCAATTCACATATAAGCAATTATTCCATTCCTACCCCAACCTCTCCATTTCCGCTAATGAATGCAAAAATATAAATATTTGGATATTCAGTTTAATGAAAGAGAAATGTTTATTCTTCTCTTGTGTTCTATTTTATTTTACAAAATTTTTCAGTCAGTGCCAACCTATATGGACCTCCTTTATTGCAAAGCACCATTAAGCATTCATTGTGATCAACCATGCTAAGCGACTGGAGAATAAATTTAAAAAAAAATTATTCTCTTTCACTAATAGTCCCGTCCCACTATTTTCCATCATGCAGCCTGATTGTGGGTCTCCTTGAAAATCGTTTTGGTTTAATAGCTGAAAGGGTTTTCCCACCCTCTGAATAGAAATATGATAATGAATTAATAATCAATAAATCAAATATATCTTGTCACATTGATATGGGTTGAGAAAATTATGTTGTTCCTACAGTACAGCCTCACAAAGATATGGAAGCAAATTGCCTTGTGGTGAATTTGGTACACATATAGGTCAACATATGAACAGTCTAACAAAGACTGTTACATCAAACCATGATGAGAGTGTGATACTGCTACAAGCGACAGTGACTTTGGCGAATTGATATCTCCTTGTAACTTGATTTAAGAAATATGTGTTGATGGATTCACAAGATTGAATAGATTGAGACATGGTTCATTAGATGAAGACCTGATTTCACAGTCTACACTTGACAAGCCCTGTACTGAATGACAAATAAGTTGTGGCAATCCGAGTAGCAGCAATTCAATCCCTTGCCACCACAATTACACTTAAGGCAATGATCAGCAAGGAATGTTATAAAAATATATTACAAAATCAGCCTGATGTGCTCATAGTTCTTACATTCACATGGTACAAAAGCTACAAACGGAGTTGTTGATCAGTGTACGCAGGCAGATGTGGGCATGCTTTTCATCATAATATGACTTCTTCAAGATCATCATCAAAATCGTCAAAGCTGGACTTGGGCACGTTGACGGTGATCCCGTTTGGTTTGTTTGCTGGCTGTGAGAACAGACTCCCCTGCTGCTTCTTCTCCCATGGGAGCGCCGTGCTGTCCGCGACAGGCTTGGCCTTGGTCGCGTTTGAGAAGAGTGTGCCCTCAAACGAGCTTCTACCCTTATTAGGAGTGGTGGCGGTCGCATCCCCAAAGAGATTCGATATCAGATTGTTGTTTTGTTTGGGTTTGGGCGTGGCGAAGATGTCAACATCTCCGTCGTCATCATCATCATCAAACAGACCACCGGTCTTCACGGGGGGTTTGTCACTGGCCCCCGCCCCCGCTCTGCGGCCGAAGGAAGGGGCGTAGCTGCCAAAGGCGTCATCAGCGGGGGGTGCAGGCTTTTTCTTGGTGGCAGAGGAGTTTGGGGACCCCTGCAGGTCTGGGTGTGAAGGCTTGCCGTTGTGCAGGTTCTCAATTGGCTGGGTGAACCTACAGATACATGGAGCAAACATCACACGGTTTGAATTGACATCAAATAACAAAGCTTGGATGGTACGCTGTAAATTCCAACTTCACACTCTAGACAGTACAGATTTAATGAGCATGCTTCAGCTCTGAATGCTCTTGGAATGTTTCCATGGTGACAGTGTACTAATAAATACTATCCCTAATATAAATTCTTCTAGGTCATTTTTAAAACTTGACCCTGATAAAAACAGGTCAAACTTTAGATACCACCATATGGCTGTATTCTTTGACCCTCTAAAAGAATGAAAACAATGCTCCAACTCATATGTCAATTTCATGAAGTTTGTAAATACAGAGATAAATCAAAGTGACATAATACAGCACAGATGATACAGCGTGAAGTAAATTTCTGCTGCATAATAAACATATTCTGCAAGTCTTACAAAGCTATTATTGGGTGAAAAAGAGGTCGTAATATGCAGCGGGGGAATACCGGACCTATTTATGAAAATTGCTGGGCATGAAGTCAAGTTCTTAACAAACAAACAACATTCATGTCAGTCAGTCATGGTTCATTGGAAGACATCTTTATTTTTAAGGGTACATGTTGTATACGTCTATCTGTATGAGTAAGAAAACGTGTCCACCAAATACACACAGGCGAGAGGGCCACAACTGACTGAAAGCTTTGGATTAAATCTGCATACATAACAAAAGTCAACTTTCAGGGGTGCCACTGATATGTAAACCCTAGGCTTGTTTGCTGAATTCACAGAGGTAAAAGGTCAGAGATCCTACTTGTATTCCTTCTTGCTTCCCCTAGAGTCTGGCTTCTGGTCAAGCTCCCTCATCTTGGCCAAGAGTAGATCCTTCTTCTTCCGCTCCTCCGCCAGTCTATCCGCCTCCTCCTTCTGCTTCCTCCGCTGAGAGGCCAGGTCTTCTTCCTCACGTTTCTTCTCTGGAAAGAAAGAAAGAAAGGAGTCAAAACATTAACCATCTCATCGCAGGTTTAAAGTTGAGAGTTGGATCAAGAGACAGTTGTTGTTGTTTTTTGCAATTATTTGCAATATTGCAATTTGCCATGCATAGTGGAAAGTCTTCATAGCAATTTTTAGTGCCTAAGTTTGCCCCTTTTAGTACCCTACGGTGACAGACTAATGTTTTTAGCAGGGAGATCTATTACAGGCATAAACAACTGTGCTCTTATGGCTTGATATTGTTTATCTGTGGCACTGATGCTTTTAGCAGGAGGATATATTGACGGTATCACATTGCAATTTGCAATGCATCATGGGAAGTTTTCAGAGCAGTGTTTTAAAGTACTCAAAAAAAAGATTACCACTCATCTTGTACACAGGAATAAGAAATTTGGATAAGCAACATGGATAAGAGCACTACGTGTAGTAGCAGCTACATGGGATGCAGAGATCATGCATGTACCTAACAAAAGCAATACAAAGAGATCACATTCTGCAACAATAGCAGTCATCAAAATTGTACTTACTAAAGGAAACATTGGAAGGAATGGGAATTCCTTCTTTTTCTTTTTTTTTATAGGGGGGAAGAGAAAATTCTTGCTTTTTAATGAAGTACTCTTGGCAAAGAAAATTCAACTTTTGCCATAAAATCTTCTATGGCCAAAGACACATTTAGATTTTACACAGAGAATACTTATAGCTGACATACTGCTCTAGGATATAAACAAGTGTATTACAATTATTGATCAGCGCAGTTTCACATGGCCTTTGATAGCAGTGTGTAGGGCAGGCTGAATCTTTGAAAGGAAAATAAAGCAAGTCAATTTGGAGTGCATGGTTTCCACGCCTCAATTAGTAAGACAAAGGCAAATACTTTTTTCAAGCATTAGCCATATTAGAAAACACATTGCGTTAGAAAAAAGGAGGAATAAATGAAGAAGTTGGAAGGAGACATGTAATATGAAAATGAGGCAATGGCATGATGAGATAATGAATGATAAACAGGAAAATAGTATGAGGGCTATTTTACAGTTGTTGCATATTCTGCCCCAATTTGACAAAAAGGAAACAAGAACCAAATTAACTTTTCTTGTAAATGAGCAGAGTGTGCAACAATTGTAGTCAAATGCAACACCACATCATGTTAGATTGAATATCTCATACACGTAGTAAGATGAATATTCCTTTTCCAAATTCTGCCTGTATGTAGGGAATGCTAGGTACAATCTAAAACATCACTAACTCAAATTTGAGGGATATGATACTTGCTTCCATTTGTCAGAGAGGGGCACTACTGCTCTATTTACATGTACTCTGAAATGATTGTAAATTACACGCAACAGCTGCAATGCTCAGATTACATTGGCTGTCTCCATGATATAAACGCTCATAGTAACTAGCAAATATACAGATGTCACCAAAATAATATTGTCATACGGCACTGGAATATATTGCTACAAGTATGCAGGCTAAAGTTTCACTTTTCCTGGTAATAAAGATGTGTCCTTCATGTTGGATAGTTGATTGTACATAGCTAACTACACGTTCTGACAGTTTCATCACGTCACGATATGCAACGGTACTTGTTGTTATAAAATAAGCCTGGCCTGGCCCAAAACTGCACTCTGCTCGTAACATGCCAAAACATGTAGACAACATGAGGGCAGCAAGTGCGTGTATGTAATTATTGGCTACTGATAATCGTTTGTCTCACAATGTAAGGTAAACGGAATTGAAAATATCACGTTTCGTGCGCCGCTGCAACACTTTGTCAGGTGTGATACAAATTTGTAGTAAGAAGGGGTTTAAATACCCTATGGTCAGTGCAGTGCACTAACTGAAATCTGCTCATAAATGGTCCAATACTAAATGTGTGATACAAAATTGTAGTAAGTAGGGGTTTAAATACCCTATGGTCAGTGCAGCGCACTAACTGAAATCTGCTCATAAATGGTCCAATACTAATAGCCGGCATAATTATTAATGTAATTATTATTTTCACTTTTATCGGCAAGAGCTGGCCAGCTATGTGAGCAGAAAGCTCCATCCCGGGCCCGTGGCAGACCAAAGAAGGTATTACAGGGCGAAACGAATACATACACAACGGCATAAAAGGAAGACATATTGCAGATCAAAACCGTTTCAAACAAGCGACAATAAATACCAAAACAAAAAAAATATTGCCCCCTTGGGACAATCTGGATGCAATTCAAATATGGTTGGAGAAAAGCATACGTCCATTGAGTGGAAAATCCCAGAAAAAAATAATTTCAAATAAACAGAAGGACACGCACAAAACTTTAGCCAACTTATAGTAAGGATAACATGTTACAATAAATGTAATATGCAATGGCCCAAGAAAGCAAACACACCTTTTCTACGAATAATATAATATGGAAGCAATTAACAGTCCAAGGTTCTCAATGAGTAATGCCAGAAAATTATTAAAAGCACATGTTTGATACAAGAAACAAAGTGATGTGATGAGCACAAAATAAATAGAGGATAGAGAGATGTTGTGCATGCAAAACATGGAGAGGTAAGAAAAGGCATTACAAATAATATAACATGGAAGGAAGAAATTAATAATCTAAGGTTCTCAAATGTGCAACGTCAGAAAATGATTAAAAGCACATGTTTGATATAAGAAACATAGTGATGTGATGAAAAACAAAATAAATACAGTATGGTGAGATGTTGTACATGGAGAGGTCAGATGGTGGTAGAGGGTTTCTGTGAGGTGGTAGAGGTGTGGTTTGGTGCTGGTGGGTGGTAGAGGTAGTGGTATGGATGGTGGAGGTGCAATGTTGGTGGGTTTTGAAGGGTGGAGGGGGGGGGGGGGGGAATGGGTTCAGTCATACACCCACAGGTATCAAACCCCACTCTGAAATGCTGAAATACTCTCTTGCCAGTCTTTACCGTGAACAACGCCCTCTCGAGAGCTTGTGTTTCCGCTGCTCCCACTATTGAGCCGGGCGTTGCTGGAGTACTTGTGGAGGTCCCTCACGCTATTGACAGCAGCCGGTGGCGGATTACTGGGCTTGAACCCTGCTCCAGCCGCTTTCGGCTTGGAGCCAAAGAAGGGGACGTTGTCCTCGTCTGACGAGGAGTCTCCGCCGAAAACCGGCGTTTTGGGGGCGGAGGGGCTACCCTCGGTTACAAACGTAGAGGACTTAGCGAGTGCGACTGTTTGACATGATGGTGGAAAGAAGGGGTAGAAGAGCAATAAAGCAAGTGGGATAGAATGAGTGATCGTTCAATGGTTCCTCTAAAGTCATTACACTAAAAAGAGAACTACAAAGATCTATTCTGCGTTTGGCTGGATTATTAGTTAAAGGGCTTTCTAGGGTAATTTCAATTTGAAAAAGAAATATTTCCCAGTAGTGAGGATAGCGTGCACCATCCTATAAATGGTCGCATGTCAACCAGAAATGGCCAGGTGAATAAGTAGGTTAAACTCTCTGGTTTTCTACTGACTCGATTTTTCATTCGTTTGCAGGATGGAGCTCTCCTGACTACTGGGTGCTTTCAAACGAGTCATTGTTTTCATGTAATAAGATGGACTGCCATAGATCTCTACAGTGTGTTGTGGAAACTCAGTGCACTGCATCAAAGGTGCACACCAGTTGCATATTTTGAGCTCTGTGCAGTACTAAGACATGTTCACAGGGAAGCCATTAGTCACTACTGCTACCATACTAACAATATCATTTAGCCTTTCAGAGCGTTTCTCCACCGCCACTAAGCCACTGACCACCTTGGTATTCAAAGACAGGGCAGCTAGCCCTTTTGTCGGTTAAACAAAATAGGATTTTGTAAAACCACAGAAAAAAAGAAAATACTGTTTATGAAATTCTCTACCAATAATAAAACTGATAAGCGGACTTGTGACGATTGTTTCATTTTGGGAAGGTTTTAGACGGGCTGTCTAGCCTCGATACCGTAGACGCAATACACAATAGCACACATCACAGCTTATCGTTGACCTTTAGTATACCACTGCGAATGTAGATCATGGTCTGGCTGTTTCAAACGTTAACAAGGATAGTTTTACACTTTTATTTAAAAGGTTTGGCTATGGATATAAGATTTCATTCATGTTATCGTTTGGGTAAACTGCTAATTCCCTACGAGTTTCTTGACTTTTGCAAATACATGTAGGCTAGCCTTTCTTTAAAGATTGCCACATGGAGCAATTTCCTTGCTTTGGCACAAGATGGGAAAGGCTAGCAACATAGTACAGGCAATGAGCTTCAGCAGCATACTGCTTCCATGTGAACATAATATAAATTAACTACAATTGTACATCATTCTGGGCCCTGTTGAATAAAACTATTAATGGTTACTCTGTCATCAATGGTAACTACCATGGTAACATTGCTCAACAGCCAATCAAATTCAAGGTTTCCATAGAAGTTGCCATTGACAGCAAAGTTGCCATCAATGGTAAGTTTTATGCAACAGGGCTCTGAAGTATCTACACAACTATAAGACTGTTTTTTGATAACTAAGGGAGAGTATCTGTAGAAGAGCGGATTGTATTGCAAGCAGTTTGTGAATGCATGTTAGAGGTGTAGAGACTAATGTTGGTAATCTGCTAAATGCCAGGGGCGGTATTCCGAAAACGAACTTAGGAAAAAAATTATTGTATCTCAGGGACTTAGGAAAAATTTTATCTTTTGGTATTCCGAAAAGCCAACTTACAATAAAAGATAAAATTTTTATTCAAATGAGCTAGAGATAAAATTTTTATGTAAATGAGGCTCCGAGATAAAAATTTTATGCAAATGAGCTAAATCGGTATTCTGAAACGCACTTAGGAAAAAAAGTTAGGATAAAAGATAAAACTGCTCCCAAGCAATTTTATCTCCAGACGTACGCGCCTAGCTCCATAGCATTACGTGCAAAATTAATTCGCGCATTCAACTTTTTGCACATGTGCGCATCAAATGCAATAAGGCGCGCTGATAGACATCAATGCACAATGTCCCTTTCAGTTTCATGACATCACACCATCACCTTGATGGTGTTAATGTACATGTATGCAAAAGACATGAGAGGACGTTTATTACTGGCTGCCTCTGGGATAGGAGCGCAGGGAATGCGCTCATTAATATTGGTTAAAATCTTCCGAAAATATTTTTCGGAATACCAAAGATAAAATATTTTAAGGACATTGTATCTTAGGGGAGATAAAATTTTTATCTCTGTGGATTTTCGGAATACCCCCCCAGGTTTCTGGGTAAGTTTGGTTTTGATCTTGGTAAAGTCAGACACAAATGAACATGTAGACATAGGAAGGGGTGCTTTACATGTGATATTGTATGACTTTCACACACAAATGTATTTAGTTTATATTGAAATGTGCACATGATATTTGTTGACAACTGAGTTTGCACATCGTGCACCAACCAGTTGAAATCAAGACTTGCGAGAGCCCTACCTTCATTGTAATCACGAGAAAACAAAAGCGTTCGATGCTTTTATACTGTACATACATAGTTAAAGAATGCATCTAGTAGTATGACATTGTCTTGGTATAAGCATACATGTAGGAAAGGTGCTTCGTCAATGTTTGCAATACAAAACTAAGGAAAGGATATTGTTGCTTAAAGATACTGGAGTGCATTTATTTGTAATGGAAGAAATGTAAATGAATTGAACAGTTACAACTATAAAGCTGTTCCCCCATTTTCCCCCCAATCCCCCTTCCTTCATCCTTGTACCTACCGCAGAACCACACCTAAACAACCACCTATAGTTCCCTATAACACTTACAACACTTACTCAACTCAACGGAATTGGCATAGGGAAAGGGAAAGGGAAGAAAGGGAAGGAGCCGCAGTTTTAAACCGCGGTATATTTTGTCCAGTTCAGCATGAAACACAATGCTGTAGCCTAAAAAGCATCATGTTTCATGCTGAACTGGACAAAATATACCGCAGTTTAAAACTGTGGCTCCTTCCCTTTTCTTCCCTTTCCCTATGCCAATTCCTTTGAGCTGCAGTGTATAAGCTATACTGTAACGATACTTCATCATGTTAACGGTGCTCACTAGAATTGCTTTGGCAGGAAAAAGGTAAATTTGCGCATGCATAGTATTGTGTGGTATTTGCACACAAATGTATTGGTATGCTGTTATTAGACCGTTTGCTCATGATATTTGGGGCATAAAAGATATATGTAAAGATTGTATAAGCAACCTCTTCCCTGATGTTCAACACAAGGGTGCACTGAAATATATGCTTTGGACATCAAACCACTCATAATCTTCCATTTGGGTCCCCTTCTTAACCAATATCAGATAAACCTGATAAAACCAGATATGAATTCCTCTAAAGTAGTAATTAATAGTGGCTGATCTAAAAAAAAAAAAAAATTAAGAACCATTCATCTTTATGGGATCAACTCCTTCTTTTCTAATCAAATGGTTCTCCTGTAGGTGTAGAACTTACCGTGCAGCAGACGTATATTACATTATGATCTTTGAGGGATTTATCACAATTAAAGAGCCTATAAAATCCTTCAGTTTGACTGGATTGTTTGGTGAAAAAAAACAATCCTCAAGCTTGCTATTGTCCTTCTGTGTTGTAATACTTCTACATGGACCAGTACATGATTCAATACAGTATAAAACTATCGAAATATGAACATGACGTTGAACTTGACATCACATCCTCTTTCTCAATATACACCATAACTCTCTGTTGATGAACAAGTATTACACCTATATGTACATATATGCTGAAATGATAAATCCAATCACTCACCCACACTAATGGAAATGTAAACACAATGATTACGTGCCACCACCTGTCACCATGGTAACATGGATTAACAGTATAGCAGAAATAGCCCTCGTATGTGTAAGATAAATGGCTGTACTGTACAGTAGCTGTGTGTGTACTACAAGAAACAGGCGTCACATATGAAAGACAAATCATAATCAGGCTTACCTTCTTCTTTTTGCTTCCTCTCTTTTTCCTATCGGAGAAGAGAAAATGAATAAAGAAATCATGTTCATGTGATCACGCAAAAAATTGTTTTCATTTACAATTTCCCCAAAGTGATATCCAACGTAACACAGCAAGAGAAAAATATCAATACCACGAAAGAAGCCACATTGAAAGGGATCAAAGGGGAAGGGGGGGGGGAGATGTGAGCAGAAACTACCACCTCTAGATAAGAGGAAATTAAATATATTAAAGGGAATATACTGTAATGGGAAGACAAAAATGCCTTCAAAAGGTGATCGTGAGCAATTTTCTTGGTAATGGTCTTAAATTCATGTATTATCCATTTTAGAAACTTGCTGAAAGTTATTTGCCATAGAATAATCCACATTTGTAGTAATTAGTGATTAAATCACAAATCTTCAAATTGTTTGGGCCGAACATTGCGAGGATTTGTGATTTAATCACTAATTACTCAACATGTGGATCATATGAGGGCAAGTAACTTTCAGCAAGTTTCTAAAATGGACAATACATGAATTTTACACCATTGGCAAGAAGATTGCTCATGATCACCTTTTTTGTCTTCCCAGTACAGTATACTACATTGAACTTCAGAAATAGTTAGAACTGGGAGAAAATAACATTTTAATATAAAAAATAATAAATCAACTGCTCAATTATACACCTAATGCACACTTTTTTTTTATCTGACAAACTTAAATCACATCATAAATAAAGTATGAATTATATCAAGCCTCTCGACACAAACTCTTTGCACTTGTTATGTTCACAAAGCAAATATGATGCCGAACTATTTTTTAATAGCACACAGTGGGGAAAATATGGTGCTACCAAAAGTTTCACTCCACGTGCATGAGTGATTTACCCAGTCACCATAGAAACCTACACAAAATATTGGAAACATTATTATACTACATCATTTAATGTCTTGTAAAGCATTCAATGTCTTGTAATTAGATTTATAGTACATGTATTGCGTGTGCTCTTTGAGTTGCCTTGATGGCATTTTCCCCATTCCCTGGCTCATGTACACTCTGTTCTACATGGTGTGTATGCATCCATGTTCATGGAACAGTTATATGAAATACTGCACTATATTAAATAATCAATAGTAACGTCAATTACGTCAAAATATCGAGCTATGCTGCTGGACTATCATTAATGTGCCGATTGAAGAATTTTAGAATGATGTAAATAGGGTAGAGTTCTGCTCTGGAGAAATCTTGTGTAATGATTGGGAGCTCCAAATACCTTAGTTTTCCATCACTATTTTATTTAGTAAATAAATGAAATACATATTGCTCTGATATTTGGGATATGGTTAGATTTAAGCCTGTGGTGATCTCAAATCAATGCTATAATCCCTCTGCCTGCAGCCTCATGATGATAGTATTGTATTGAGATCAACTAGGGCCTATAGTTTTAACAATATAGTGTATTTATCGTTTACAGGAAATTCCTCTTCCATGAACTGAGTGGAGGGAATATTGACTGACTGTTAAATATTCATCTGGATAAATTCAATTGATATTATGTTATTATTTCACATCAATTTCTTATCAAATGGTTCAATATACACATAATCACAGCAATCTTTAATTCTACATTATGGAACATTATTTGGGTTTATTTTTTTTTAGAAACAAGGATCAATTTTGTTAGGTCAGGTCATCATGTACATGTAGATTAATGTACTACATACTATGAACGTTCATCTTAATCAGTATCTGCAATTTATGCAAGCAACAGAAAAACACTTCTATTAAAAAACAACAACATGAAGTTGAAGTCAGTTGCCTATTTTCAGACAGTTTTTTAGTAATTAATGTCACAAAAGCAGGAAGAAACTGCCTTCTCACAAGAAACAATCACTACATGTACAAGTACAAGATATGTACACATGAGTACATGCTTTTGCTAGGACAAAAATATGGCACATTGTAAGAGTGCTAATGTTCAATTGTTTATGAAGAAAGAAGTTATGCACATTGTCATTTTTAAAGTTATGACATTGCTTATAAAACCAAGATACGTGAATTGCGTAAACAGATTCGGGATGGAGTGACTGACGGACGGTCAACCCGAAAACATAAATGCTTCTAGCCACTTTGTGGCAGGGGCATAAAAACCTTAATCTGATTCCAACTAAATATGAATGTATTAATGCAAAATATACACTTAGTTTCATGAGTTGCAGTGAACATAACCCATCACAATTAATGTATTGTTAAAACAGACACAAATACAATTAAAAAGGTCCATGTGGGCAGTTTCTCCCAAAGAAGATCACACATTAACTCTTAGCTCGCTTTGTTCGACTTGCGGCACATACAGCGGGCTGCCAAGTTCGACTCAAGTCACATTTCGCGCACAATGCATACGAAACGCATTTAATTGTATTGTGCGCACACACATACAAAAGCGACGCGTGTATTGCATCGTATATAACAATAAGGGGATTAAAGTATCAATGGGCAGGAAGTCTCCCAGGACAGGAAGTCTATTGAGAAGTACCCAGGGTCAATTTCAATAGAGAAGTTTAGTTCATTGTTAGTAATTACTCTTTTTGAATGCCCCATTCAAATCCTAAATTGCTTGGCTCATTATTCCCATAAAGACACGGGTTTGGTATGTAATGAAAGCTAAAGAACACATCTTTTCTATGAACTAACTTAGAGAATAACCTTCATTAGGAAATATTGAATATAAGAGGTATAACATAGCCTCCAAAACGATAATTTGGAGACAGAATGTAAAGTTATAATTCTCAGAATCTATGATATTATACATGAAAAATGATACCATTGGCATGAGTATAAGTTTTTCTTAGACTTAGCTACACATTTTTTTTTCATCACGACAAACCAATAAAAAGTTATTGGAAGTGGAATAAGACAGTGCATGCAAAACCCCTCTGAGTGTAGCACCTTGAAATTAATGTGGCGCAGGGGAGATAGTGCGCGTGGCGGGCAAAGAGTTAAAATGGGTAGACACATCATACAGGTATTCAAAGTCATCACACAAATGCACAAATGTGTGTTTTACCCCTGAAAAGTCCGCTGACTTCTGTTGGCTGCCAGCTTTGTGGTCAGTAGTTTGTAACCATGGGGGCTGCTTCTCCTCCCTTTGCCCCCCTCCCCAAAACACATTGCCCCGCTTTTCCTTCTTTTCCACCCGCTTCCTCGTAGCTCCAACTCTCCTTTGAGATGGCGGAGAATTCGTTGAAAATGTGGGCTTGTACGAGGGCTCCTTCTCTGCCTTTGTCTTTGAGGCACGTAAGTTTGAAGAGTTTGACAGATTTGATGCATTGGAAGAATTTGTGGTATTTGATTGTGAGAATGAGGGGATGTATGGTGGGGTTTGGGGTTTGCTTTGGTAGCTTTTGGTGTCTGAATACGAGCTCTTAATGTCTGAAAAGAAACTATGACGCCCAGTCTGCCCCATGAAGCATGCGAGAAATGAGAGAGATGGAGAGAAAGACACTACATGAAAGCAGAATGCTTCGCTACACAAATAAATGCACAAATATCCAAAACATACAGCTAGAAATGCTATGAACTATATTAGAGTGGTTCCAGAAAAGCATATTACAGAGTTCATTTCCTTCATGCTTTACAGAGAAAAACACTACACAATTGGTTGTAAAAGACAGCATCACAATTCTATTCATAAAAAATGGTGTAACACAATATATTGCACTTTAACATAGAAATTCAAGCAATCACATGGAAGCCATTTAAATGATCAAATTGGCCATTCCACATAAATGTCACACGAGTCACACATATTTCATGTCACACAATTCACAAACAAGGGTCTACATGTAGATCAAAACTGAGAAAATATTGGAGCTGAATCCATTACTCGATCAAGTAAATCAATCATCTATACCCTGACAAGTGACTCGTAAGACAGAGCATGCGTGACTCCCGTGACACTTACATGTACATGGAATGGCCCAAATGCTTTCAATAGAAAAAGGCAATTTTATTCCACTATAGCAAAATAAACTTCTTTTCTCTTATCTTCTGTTACGATTTTAAAAATTAAAATAATACGACTAACTGTAGATATAATCAGTTGCAGGAGAAATATATACTTGCTCCTCCACATTGAAGAATTCAAAGAAGAAGATGGATGATTCGAAACTTACCTTTCTCTCTTCCTCTTCCTTCTTCCTCCTTTCCTCCTCCTTCCTCTTCTCTTCTTTTCTTCTCTTCTCCTCTTCCTCCGCTTTCTGCCTCTGCCTCTGTTCCTGTTCTTCCTTCTCTCTCTTCCTCCTCTCCTCAACTCTCCTCTGCTGCTCATCCCCTCTCTCTCTCTTCTGGATGCCAGCATCGAGGTCTTTCAGGATGTCGTCTTCATCCCCCTTGGGTTGGGGGTGGGGCTTGAACCCCGCATCAAGATCCTGCAGGATTCGCTCTTCCTCGGACAGCTCCCTCTTTGGCGGCGGCTCCACCTCCTTCTTCTCCTTCCTTGGAGATTTCTTCTCCTCCTTCGGCAATTCCTTAACCTCCCTGGGGGAGAGAACGTCAGAGCTTTTCCGCTTCTTCTCCTCCGCAGATGACGATCGTTTGATAGGAGGGTGGGGCGGCGGCCTATTTTTCTTGAGATCTTCGTTAGATGTGGCGCGCGTTTGGGCCAGTGGTCGCGGGGTTGGTGAGAGGCTGGTGTTGAGTTTAACCGGAGGCTTCAAGACACGGTGACTATAAATGTTCCGTATATCCAACTCCTTCTCCTTCTCCTACACAGGGTTCAACAGAAAACAACGCTCATAAGTCAAGACAGGAAGTATTTCTATGACTTAAATGACCTCCTCTCTGTTTATGAGGATGGCAATTCTCCATAACGAATGTACATGAACAGCAGCAAGTCATTATTTGACTTTAAACTGTGACCTTTGACCATGACCTTTCTGAATCAAGTCATAATCACTTGATTGTCCTGTCATGTATTTTCATTGTACCAATTTTTCTTTTTTTTTATATGACAATTCTGGGGCACACTCGCCTACTGGTAGGGATTAAAAATAGTAAACTTTTGGGATTGCTTCTTTTTCCTAATGTAAGGGAAATATTCTCAAAACAATCAGATTATGCTAATGCACTATCAATGTTATTTTACCATCGTTCACTTACATTCTAGATCTCAATTTCTTCCTATCTTGCAGTGATTTGAGGCGAAAATTGCAATTTTTTTAAAACTCTTTATATTAGCCTGGCCTTTATTTCATAAAGGTACATGCCTCAATTTTGTGAAGGACCAGTGTGTTGACTACATGGCCAATGGAATGAGGTCATAAAGAAAGAGGTATGTGATTGGCTGAAATATCTAACGATGCTTAGGAGTAACGTAATAATGCCACTCATTATTATTCAATTTCAAAGAAAAATTACTTGTAACCAAATATTAATTTGCTTTTTTTTCTTTCTCAAAAAGACAATTTACAGGGAAAAAGGGTTTCTGTGATTTTTCATGAAAACAAAATGAATCGGCAGAAAATCTGCAGAAATTGCTCTGATTGCAAAAAAAGCAGAATCCACTGCTTTTGGAGAAAAAAAATGGAAATCCGCATATACATGCCTGCATGACGGGAAGTATTTCCATGACTACAATGAACTACTCTCTATGTATAAGGCCAATAATTACATCTACCTAGAGCAACATCATTACATGTATGTTGCATTAATAATGAAATCATTTTAAAAAAAAATTATTTACCTAAGGATGATTTCTAGATGAATTAATGTCATAACTCTCTAAGTGCCATTAAAATGGTGCTCTATAGGGATTTGCGTGTAGTACTTGGGAATACGAGTCAATGACTGAAACTCAACGAAAGCACAACTACGACAAAACACCTTATAAACTATTACTAGTAAAACAAATAAGAGGGTCACTTAAAATCAATATGACAACGATATAAAAGTGCTATAACATGCAAACCAGAAACTTGACTTACTCTGAGTTGGTATTTGAGATTTTGATTCTCTTCTTCGAGGTACGAGACACGTGATCTATATTCTCGCTCTCGGTGCTTCCAGTTGTCGCCATCATGCTTCACATTCTTTTTGAAATTGTCCACGTACTTCTCCAATTCCTACGAAAACAAGAAAGATATACTGTGATTCAGCAAAAATCTTAGAATCTTATACATGGATTAATACCTACATGTACACTGTATTGCACGACATTGGGGCTAGAGTAATACCACACCCTTGAAATATCCTCCACATTGGAAGAAAACAATCACATACAAGAGTGGCTATATGTTTCAATATAAACATGAAAGTGATACAAGTATCCTACAGTGTACAACACCTTTCATAAAACAAAACCTAAACTGTATATAGAAAGGCCACTCAAGGGAGTTAAGAATGTGGTCTATATGAGCAGGTGATATTTATGAACAGGTGAATTTAGCACAGGTTTGAATGCAAAACATTGGGTCCAGTGCTGTCAAAAACAGTCAAATGTCATGGAAACTGAAGCTTTTTTTTTCATGCATATTAATCTCCATTCCCTAAGCTGAATTTATTTTTTAAAGGGCAGAGATGCAATGGATCAGCTTTGCCAATAGCGACGATAAACGGTAGCTCCTTTCAAGAGAGAGTCGGGGATTATTACTAGTTACAATACATCAATAGTTTATTTAAGATAATGAGGGCTTTGCTAGTTTCATTTTAAGCACTGGCTGCATGGGCTATGATTGGTTGCCGGTTTCAAATAATGGACCTGGCTTTGTAAATAATAATTAGGATAAACCGCTAGTTTATTTGAAGGCCGGGTCTAGAATTAATAATAGTTACGATAAAAAAATCATAGTTTATTAACATTAACACGGTTTTATAGTTCAGAAAAACCAGTATGTTATTCAAAGGGTGGGCTTGTCTTTATGAATATCTATGTTTGCTTGCCGGTTTCAAAAAATGAACTCGGCTTTATCAATATTTATGATAAACTGGTAAAGTCTCTCAAACGAAATTTTCCAGCGTGACTTATGCCTGCTTAGGTCGGATTGGGTCTCATATTTCATGGGCAACACACAATGTGGAGAATTTAAACCGTAAAATCCAAGACTTACAGCCACCCTCCTCTCCTTCTCGTCCAGCTGATCGCACAGCTTGTCCACTTTCCTCTGCAGCCTGTCACGGTCCAGCAACCGTTTATCATCAGCCAGTTGCCGCAGCTTCTTGAGCTCATCGTTGAGCTTGTTCAGCGCTTCGTTCTTCTCCTTCAGCCGCCGGTCCTTGTCCTTCTCCCGGTCCTGGGTGCGCCGCAGCCGCTCACGCAGGTTCTCAACCTGAGCAAGCCATGAATTATTGCAAACAAATTTCAAGATTTAAACCACACATAAAAAATGAATGTATGGGACTCAGACTTTCAAAATGGCTAAAATACAGTTTCATCAGTATTTTACAGTTAAAGTTGGAAATCTTATAAGAATAAATATTTCTTGGTATCTAATATAAATAAGCTACAGATTTGAGATCAATGGATAAGCCTTAAAGTAACTAACAGTAACGTAACTAGAAGTGTTTTTGTGCTCGCAAGATTTCTAGTAAAAAAATTGTATTATATTCATTACAATGATACCAGCAAAGATATGGTTTGAGTTCCATTTCTTGTTATTACAAACACACATAAATTAATGAGTTGATTTTGTTATTCTAATGTAGGTCTGACCATCATGCATTGACGAGATGAAAATCAAATGATAATATCAATGCATCTTCCTACAACACCCATGTATATTAGTAAAGGGTACCATAAAATTGAAGGTAAATGAATCATGGAATATCTAGCCCACCTCAGCGGCGTGGCTCTGCAGAAGCTGGGGCAGCTCCTCCTCCTTGTCGTCATACTTGGCGAGGGCTGCCTCCTGCCGGCGCTGGAGCTGCTTCATAAGCTTGTTCTCACGGACGACGTTGTCGTACTTGCGCTGGAGCTCGTCGACGTCACTGCGCAGCCGGTTGATGGTGTGTCCCTTGGCTGAGAGCATGCGCCGCGTCACCTCGGTGGTCCGTGGCGACTGCTGCAGGGTGGATACGCTCTGGGAGCGCCCCATGCCCTTCCCCCCCTGCTTGGGAGCACCTGAAATTAAAAGTGAACATGGGTTTCGTCATATTACTAATGTGGCAGTATTCAACATAGATGTAGATTATCATTATGTTTTTTATATCAATTTGGCAGCAATTTTTAGCCAATCTTGGCAAAGTTCATTGATATTTAACCTCCAACCTTTCATCGATTTTACAAGTACCATGATTGGTTGGAATTACATCATTTGATTTGAATTTATTGTGAAAATGGTCAATTTTTTGCAAGTTAATCTACCTGTCACCTCCATTAGAATTGACACTTATTTTACAAAGTTCATTGGTTTCATGTAATACACACATGTACCAAGTTTGAAGCAAATCTGGGGGGGGGGGGGGGGGGGGGGGTATTCCGAAGACAAACTTAGGAAAAATTTTATTGTATCTCAAGGACTTGAATTTTATCTTTTGGTATTCCAAAAAGCTAACTTAGGATAAAAGATTAAAATTTTATTCAAATGAGCTACAGAGAATCATGACATTTTTATTTAAATGAGCATCAGAGATAAAAAATTTTATGCAATTGAGCTAAATCGGTATTCTAAAACTGCTCCTGAGCGTGACAGGTGAGAAACTATCGGTGATGTACAGATGTAGCGACCGAAGTCAACATTCACAACTGTATTGCCCCTGTCAGTGGGTGATTAGCAGCACACCGCAGGCATACAGAATCTTCTTCAATTTTCTGTGATTTGTACAAAATTTTATATTTTGACCTTCAAAAGGGAAACCCTGCCTTCAAATCAATTTGGTACCTTTTTTCTTGATTTTTGTTGCTTTGGTGTAGGTGGTCCCATAACTTCTGAATGTTGACCGACTGTCTTTGCTCGTTCCCGAGCTGAATCGATTGCTTGTTCCATTACTGCGACCTCGAGTTGACTTCTTATTCCTCACCGGTGACGCCCCTCTTGAGTCTTGGTCAGAGTCTTCAGAATTAAACGAGTCAGAGTATGTAGGCGATCTTGACCGCGATCTTGAGCTTCTCGGTGACCTCGATCGCGACCTAGACCTTGAGTATGTGCCGTACGACTTGGCGGAGTTCTTCTCACGAGACATGATGCCAGATTCCGATGTGAAGTTTTCCGATGAGGACCTGGAGTAGGCCGGGGAATCGCGTTCGGGCTTGCTACGGCCCTTGTCGCGGCGCTTGTCGTTCTGTTGAGGGGAGCTGGTGTACTGTGAGGGTGGGGTGCCACCCCTGTTGTATTCTCCTTTCAAGGAAATCCCTGGATTACTTTTGTCTTCATCTCCTTCAGAGTCAAAGAATGGATCGCTCGCGTTGTAAGGGATCATATTACATCACATCCTCTGAATGTTCCCCTCTCTTGTCTTGTCTAGCATCAGGCGATCTAAAATCTGAAACAATAACAATAAATGAAATCAGCAAAAATAAGAAATTACAAATGAATGTAAATAGGTGTACATGATTTTGCATTAAATGCAAATATCTTCATTGATGATGATGACATGGAATATAGCTTCTGCAAATGAAATTGTGCATACATAATGTAGCAAGTAAGCCTGAGTCATATCGATTTTTTCAGAAACCGGTGTTCGATGGCTTTGCGCCGATCGAACATCGATGCATCGATACATGACGTCACCCAGCCACTGCCAAGAGCCAATTTATGAATGAAAATATAGTAAGCATACGCAGTGCAATCCTTCCATTTCCCCACATAAACAAGCATGCAATTCTCTATCACCTCGTACCAAAATTGACCTAGAATTTCACTTTCCTATATTTTATATGAATTATGATAGGTAACCTCGGAGAATCTATTTTCTCACCGATACTGCACATGTAAGCGAATTTCGATTACTTCTTGTTTTTCCGTCAAAATCTTACAAATTAGCGTCAATATGGCATCGTATACATGTATGTAGGTTGGAATCTGGAGAGTCTATTGCAACGGGCAGAAAGTCAATCAGCTTCCGGGTTGCGATTTTTTTTTTTCGTAACCCTAATGCGTCGAAAAATCGCTTCCGGGTTTCGAACAACGTGACTGGATATTGTATCACTGTTTTGGCGACCACATGGTTATGACGTGATCTACGCGACGCACCAATCAGTGGTCTCCGAATCGCTGTACGGAGACGCTCTATTAGTCTGTACGTCGGCAGCGTGTATGCAAATGAGCCTTACGCACGATTGCCACTGTATTTCCGGGTTTTCACAACACACGATGCTATCCGTTGTACAAAGTCTATGGACAATTGTTTGTTGTGGCGTTGCGCTGTATATAGTAGTGAACGAATCAAATCCAAGTAGTATGTAGTAGCTGCTTGATCATCGAGCGACCTGTTCATTCTCTTGATGCGTTACCTGCAAAACTCACAAAAGAGAGTAGGAACCAAGTAAGCAAATTAAAATTGTGAAAATATGAAGATAAATTGTGTATAACAGGACTATCAAACAAAAGATTTTGTGTTTTCTAGTCAATTTGGTAATTTCGTCGATGCATCGAATTCATCAAAACGAAATCGGAGTTCGACTTCTTCGATCGAACACCGGCTTAATAATCGATTCGACTCAGGCCTAGTAGCAAGCTTGGCATTTTCTTGTTTGCATACATTTATCATCCTGTTGCTATTCACATTTTCCTTCTCCTGGTGACTGCTTCCTTTAACTATTCTTGTGCCAGATTAATTGCTGCTGAATGGAAATTGTGTGCATCAAATGTGCAGAAAGTCACACTTGGCATGCAAAGAGTTAAAAGCTGTAAGTAACATTATACCATCATACCATTGGTATTGCAAGAGCACCACTGCTTTCAATGAAGCCCAGCAATTTTAAAGGGACAGTTCACCCTGAAGATAAATTGGTTTCAATTAATAAAAGCAGAAACATGAAAGATACTATATTAGTGATGATTTCATGAAAATACTTCAAAGGATAATTAAGTTATGATCTTTTAACTTTTTGATTTTGTGACTTCACCTGCAAGGTGCTCTCACATAGGTTGTGTACAAAACGATCAATGCTCTTTCTCTGTTTTTGACAATTTTTTTTCCATACAGGTACTGTATGTGTGTAAAAACGCATTTGTATCAAATGCAGTTACAAGGATGAATATTTTTTGGAAAAATGCACATTTTCGAGACAAAAAGGTACACAACACATGGGAGAGCACCTCGCACGCAACATCACAAAATAAAAAAATTCAGAGATCAAAACTCTATTATCCTTTGATGGATTTTCATGAAACCTTCAAATATATTTTATTCATGTGTCTGCTTTCATGGAAACAAAAATAATTTCAGGGTGAACTATCCCTTTAATGTCTAAGAGGAAGACCACAGCACATCCCCACTTCACCTTTCTACGCCTTGATCTCCCCCCAAAGACAGCACAATATTTTTTTTTTTTACTTTTGAGTAGGCCTAACAAGTTATTCCACAGTGACTCACACTCACATCATGTTAACATTTATAATAAAAGATAGGGCTTTGACAGATTAACAAAAGGCATTATTATATTCTCAAGATATCAATTTCATCCTCAAAACAAAACATTGTGACACATTGTTATCTTCACAGATCAGGAAGGAAGTTGATCTAAGGTGAGGTTACTCGACCGAAACGCCTGGCACGGCCACTAAACTACCACTAGTTCAGTGGGCACGGCCCAGCTTCCACAGTGCACCGCAATGCAAATGCAACGCAGACGGGGCCAAAGAGCATGTATCTGGACACAAATTCGAGTGCAGGTAGACTCTGTAGCAACTTCAATTAAATTCACCACTGGAAAACGAACAAATCTTCAAGGGAATCGCGAAAACATACACTCACTGATGACAACGACCCTTCGTGATTATAAAGCTATCGTTGAGGTGAGTTGACGATTTATCTTATCCGTTTTAAGTAGGGTTCCAGTTGCTTCTTTGTAACGCGGCGCTCCACAATCGCACAAAATCAAACATTTATGCATGCGCAGAATGCATCGAAGCGCTGTGCCACACTAGCACGATATCGATCGGGCTGCGCTGATGTGAGGATACCTTCTCGGTACGAACTCACTGTCCGTGCTACGAAATTACTCACGGGAAAGCCTCCAATAATCGTCCCAAACAGATCATGATTAAAAACGCACAACTGAGTGAATATGTGCCACATTTACTCACCTTACATACCCTCCTTTTAACAAAATGTTGTTAAATCCATATTTACTTCCATACACTCGATAACTTTACATAGATGCACACACAGGTATGTCGCCTTGTTTTGCATAGCAGCGATGCCTTGTTTTGAAACGCAAATATGGCAACCATGTGACGTTTCTGTTTGTCGCCATCTAGTGGCGAGGGATTTCATTTGGCTTTTCGACCTTTTCACCTTGGCGTTGTATATTTTGTTAATTAATGCATTTGGGGGGGGGGGGGGGGGGAGTGTGTGTGTGTGTGTGTGTGTGTGTGTGTGTGTGTTTGTGTGTGTGTGTGTGTGTTTGTGTGTGTGTGTGTGGGGGGGGGGGCTGCCATATTATTGGCCGGTTTCTTACATGACTTTTGTGTTATGATTATAAACTGTAAACCAAAAAGGAGGAGGGGGCGGGCCGGGGCGGGGGAGGGGGGCGGAGATGCAGCTAATAACCGTCCACATCTCTTTCCTATTCTCTCCTGGGGGGGTATTCCGAAAACGAACTTAGGAAAAATTTTATTGTATCTCAGGGACTTAGGAAAAATTTTATCTTTTGGTATTCCGAAAAGCCAACTTACAATAAAAGATAAAATTTTTATTCAAATGAGCTAGAGATAAAATTTTTATGTAAATGAGCCTCCGAGATAAAAATTTTATGCAAATGAGCTAAATCGGTATTCTGAAACGCACTTAGGAAAAAAAGTTAGGATAAAAGATAAAACTGCTCCCAAGCAATTTTATCTCCAGACGTACGCGCCTAGGCCCATAACATTACGTGCAAAAATAATTAGCGCATCAGCTTTTTGCACATGGGCGCATCAAATGCAATAAGGCGCGCTGATAGACATTGATGCGCAATGTCCCTTTCAGTTTCATGACATCACACCTTCAGCTTAATAGTGTTAATGTATGCAAAAGACATGAGAGGACGTTTATTACTGGCTGCCTCCGGGATAGGAGCGCAGGGCATGCGCTCATTAATATTGGTTAAAATCTTCCTAAAATATTTTTCGGAATACCAAAGATAAAATATTTTAAGGACATTGTATCTTAGGGGAGATAAATTTTTTATCTCTGTGGATTTTCGGAATACCGCCCCTGTAACCCAATATCTTGTTTACCCGGAACTTTTGCTCATTGGCGCCGTTGCATGCATACGATCACTTGCCACGTACCGCGACAAGAAAGTTACCTTGTCCTTCGGCAATGATTTTTATTGAGATTTAATATTTTAGTGTTCAAAGCTTTACTCGTTGTGTGTTGAATGAGAAAAACACATTTTAGAATGTAAAGTAGGTCTACATCTCGGTGATAAATGTTGTTGTGACTCCGAGGACTTAACCTTAAGCTTGGGGGAGCAGCTAGGAGGTGAGAGACTGATTTTAATTTGCTCTTTTTTCTTTATTCAGTTCAATATTAAAACTCTATAGTCAAGAAGTGGAAGTTAAAACTTGTAAATGCGGCAAGTCCAATGGCCCCGTGTGAATCCTGAGATTTTAGGACTAGATTTTACCGGCTCGTAAATAATATATAATCATGGTCGGGGTTAACTTTCTTATAAGAGTACAATTCTATCAATATTTATTCATTTGACATGTTTGTATTTGTCCTCAAATTAATTCAAATGTAGAATACTATTTTCTGATACATGATTTTCAAATGTAGCGAAGGGCACTTCAAAGCCTCTGGCGGCCTGCGATTCAGATTCAGAAAAACGATGATCAAATTGACGTTTGGATTGACAATTTTCAATTATAAATATGGAACAAATTCGTCGCATTTAAGTGATCACACAGCTTTTACGGCTGTCGCGTCCTGCATGTTGAGGCTTCAGTGCTTGTTGTATGAGTACTAGTATTACTTACGGCTAATGGTATCCATGTCTGTCCGTGAAGCTGGTAATTGGCAGGCTACCATTAAGCATTATTGAGGGCACTATCGGCAATGGAGGAGGCCGGCGAATACTTTGTCATAACAATGTGGTGTTCTAGTATACTTGTTCATGAATTTATTGTTTTTTTTTTTAATTTAAAGTATTTCAATGATTTTAACGGAAATAACGACTGTATAACAAATGCATAGTAATGTTCTGTCCCCATGAAACATTTTTTTTTTCACTGTGTGTTTTACTCTTTATAAACCTTTTCACACCCCCCCCCCTTCTTCTTTCTTACTCTTTATATCTGTTTGTCTATCTGTATGTCTTTCCCCTCTTTCATTTGCTTTCTTCGTCTCTCTCCGCCATTCCTCGCTCCTTCACTTCTTCCTCCATTTATGTTTGTCTTTCAGTATCCCCCCTCCTCTCTCTCTCTCTCTCTCTCTCTCTCTCTCTCTCTCTCTCTCCTACACGCCTCTCTGTCCCTTTCCGTCTATCCGTCCAAGTCTCTTTCACCATCCAATTTCTGTTCCCTTAGCCTCACAATTCTATAGCCCTTCAACGTCCAACCCCTTCTCAACCCTTCAACCTCCAATCCTCCCTCACTCCTTCACAACTCCACAAACCCCATCCCACCCCCACCCCCTAGTCCTTTTCAACACTCCCTCCAGCCAAGATGTCTGTGAACTGTAGCGTCATCAATGACCACACACTAAACTGTAGTGGTACTATTTACGAGGTGGCAGAGGGCCCTGTCACGCCTGACGAGCCAGAGTTCTGGATCTACATCGGCATCTATGTCGCCTTGATGCTCTTTGCAGGTACCATACTATCTTTTTTTATATTTATAGTTCAGGTACCATACTATGCTATTCACCCTTTGTGTGCCAGGCAAAATCTTGCTTAATTGGTTTTGTGCGTTCAATAACCCTTTTTTTGGTTATTGTAAAAAACATTTTGGTGATAGAAGTGGTATTTCATTTATCTTTAATGAGCCATTATTGAACTAGAAATTCACGCAATTTCCATCGAGCGGCATGTATCTGGCACGAACATGTTAAATACTAGTACCTACATACTCGTTACCATTTTTACATTATTTCTCTATAAACATTATCTTTTTCTTTCTACACACTTTCCTTTATTCTTTATTTCTCGTCGTTATGTAGATTTTTTCTTTAATTCTATTGATTTTTTACTTAATTACATGCAGCATTAGTTTTTGTCTTTTATTTTCACCGTCGTCGACATCGCCACCGTTAACGTATCCATCACCTTACCCCATATACACGCCCTAAAGTCACTTTGTTGGAAATGACTTCCTGTGATGAGTGTAATCGTCTTATCTTATTGGATTTATATTATCTTATTTGTATTTTTTTTTTTTTTTGTAAATAATATTGATGACATCCATGTAAAGCACAAATGATTATTGGTCTAGTAGCTAGGAGGGGTTCCCGTGCACTTCCACCCCCCCCCCCCCCCAAAAAAAAAAAAAAAAAAAAAAAAAAAAAACGATTAGACACTATGATTTATGTACATGATTTATTTATTCAGATATAACCGAATATGTTGGTCGGCAGCAAAGGTTGAAAGGATAAGCTTACAATATTCGTATATTTAAATGTCAAAGACTATCGTAATTATGCAGGCTTACCAATATCAGTATCAATACAAGTCATTTCCAAATGTAAAATTGATGTTCTGTAATGAAATAGATATTTAAATCAACAATCATAATCCGGAACAATTTGATTGTATTTTAAAGAGAGCTAGGAAACAAGTTAATAATGACATTGTCATTGTCATTGTCATTTCATTGTCCCTGGCCAGGTCTTGTGGCGGGCCTGACGCTCGGCCTGCTCTCTCTCGACATCACCACTCTACAGGTGCTCTCGACCGCGGGCACGCCCAGCGAGCAGAAGTACGCGGCGCGCATCCTCCCACTCGTCAAGAACTCCCACCTCCTCCTCGTCACCCTCATCCTCGCCAACGCAGCCGCCGCCGAATCCATGCCCCTCTTCCTCGACCAGGTCACCAGCCCCATCGTCGCCGTGGCCGTCTCGGTCACCGCGGTCCTCATCTTCGGAGAGTGAGTTAAGCAAGAGAGCGGGGGGGGGGGGGGGGGGAGGGTAGGGGGAGAGAGAGAGAGAGAGAGAGAGAGAGAGAGAGAGAGAGAGAGAAGAGAGAGTGGGAGGGAGAGACAGACAGACAGACAGACAGAGAGAGAAGAAGAGAGAGTGGGGTGGAGAGAGAGAGGAAGAGAGAAGACAGAGAGAGAGGGGGGGGGGGGGGGTGAGAGAGTGGGAGGGAGAGAGAGAGAGAGAGGGGGGGGGGGAGAGCGAGCAATTATTTGTCATCACTTTTGCGTCTTTTATTCGTAATGTTTCTTCTTGGTTTCTTGCCACAGAAGGTCATGGTCATAGTTGTACAAGCTATGAAATAAATATGCAAATTAATTTGCCCTTTCTGCTAATTCTTTTCACCCCAGGGTACTCCCCCAATCAATCTGTTCCAAATATGGACTAGCTATTGGAGCCAACATGGCATGGTAAGTAACATGACTGTGCTGTTACCAATGTCTTATTGCCGTTTTTAATACAGCTTGTGTAATAGTGCGCGTGTGTGTGTATGTGTGTGTGTGTGTCGGGGGGGGGGGGGGGGGTGGGGTCTGTGTGTTTGTGTGTGTGTGGGGGGGGGGGGTTGTGTGTGAGGGGGGTGGGGTCTGTGTGTGTGTTAGTCATGTGTTTGTGTGTGTGTGTGCGTTTGCCTATTGATATGTAAATGGAAAAAAAATGTATAATTTGAAATTTATATAATTCTGTCTATATTACTAGTCCTATAACTGTTAAATAAAATGTTAAAGAGTTTGTATAGTTGGATTCTAGTTTATTCATTTTTCCGATTTATTAAATTTATGTTATGTCATAATCAAGTAAAACTGTTTATGAATGATAAAATGTAAAAAATGAATATTGAATTAACTAGGGAAATTATTTCATGGGATATATTATTGTCATGTGGTATGAGGAAGAAATAAAATACGATTTAAAACAAAAAAATGTTTGCTTTGACTTAAAATATTCAATCAAATTTAACAAAAGCAGTTCAAAGGATCAGTTTATAACATTGACATAATAGGTATACAGTACGATCAATGACAATCACAAGTATGTACATAATATACAGCTCTGAAATTGATATCTCAATACTTGTTTGTGATCAATTAGTGTAACTTTCATGTTCAGGTTTGTCTACATCCTCATATTTCTGACCTTCATCATCTCGTGGCCCATCGCAAAGCTCCTCACACTCTTGCTGGGAGAAGGGACTGGTACTTTCTACCGCAGATCAGGTAATCTTGGGGATTCTTTTATCTGATCACGGCCCTGTCTTAAACTTGTGATTGATCTATATAAATCGGTCGCATGTTTAATCCTTTATCTGTAATAATTATACAGAGTTAAGATTGATATTAATTGCAATGCAATTAAGTTACGATCGATCGCACTTTGCAGTTCTTATCGTAATCTTGCTCACGATTGGATCAGGCAATCAAATTATTGTCGCGCAATTAGATAAGATTAAATGAAAAATTACACGAGGGTCCAAGAAGATAAAGCCTTTGCAACGCTATCCTAATTACAAGGCTTGTTACCGAGTCTGTTAACCTACGAGTCTGCTAATCCTACTTTAGTAATCTTAATATAGATTTCTGCACACAGTCGATGGTTACAAGACGTTGGACACGCAAGAGAGTACTGAAGTGATGTCGTCATATCCATTGTTATGCATATTTCCGGTTCTAAACTGCATCACTCCAGTGAAAGTTTCACTAGGCCCCGTTGCATAAAACTTACCATTAATGGTAACTTTGCCATCAATGGGAAATACCATGGCAACACCATTCCACAGCCAATCATATTCAAGATTTCCATAGAAGTTGCCATCGAAAGCAAAGTTACCATTTATTGTAAGTTTTATGCAACAGGGCCCTGGTCTGACATTGTCTAATGAGCTAGTGTTGGGCACTCCAAATGAAAATCCCCACTATGATTACAGCTGCTTGATCTGCCCACATAGTTTAATATCAAATGTTTTGACGACGTGTTCACATGATGTCACACTTCGGTGCTCTATGTTACTTTTAATATCGTTGGTCGACCAGAACTGAAGGCCCTGGTTGACATCCAGGCGACGTCACCGGACGCAGCGGCTGAAGACAGCGCCCTCACGCAAGACGAGGTGCTGATCATCAAGGGTGCCCTGGATGCAGAGAGCAAGGTTGCTAAGGATGCCATGATTCCTCTGGATGAAGTCTTTATGTTGGACTATCATGGTACTCTTAGTAGACCTGTCATGAATGAGGTGAGTTGTGATAAGCAATGAGAGGAGGGTATAATTGTTGTGGTGATGGAGATTGGGAACCTAAAGTTGAAAGGGGAAACGAAGCAAGGTTGTTAAAGACGTCATTATTCCTCTAGATAATGTCTTTATGTTGGACTACCATAGTGCCTAAGCTTAGTAGATCCATCATGGAAGAAATGAGAAGTGAATAAGATGAGAAGGAAAAAGAGATAGAAAAAATGTTTATACAGAGAGAGAGAGAGGGAGACAGACAGACAGACAGAGAGAAGAGGGGGTGGTAGGTATTAAAGCCGAAGATTGGATGCAGAGAGTACAGTTGCTATGGACGCCCTATATATTTGGATACGATCTTTTGATAAGGACTACTAAAATTTCATTGCCGATGTAACCGTGTGCTGTAAAATATTAAATGTCACGACAGAAAAAATCATGAAGTGTGATACAGATTGACCAAAAATTAAGACAGTTAGCTTAACAACGGATCTCTTCGCTGTCATGTAGATTATAAGCAAAGGGTACTCGCACGTGCCAGTCTTCAAGGATCGACGGGACAATATCCAGGGTGAGTTTGTGACCAAAAACCTCATCATCCTCGATCCTGACGACAACGAGCTCGTGTCCGAGTCTCTGGACAAGTACGGGCGGCCTCTCCACTCTATTCCGTCCTCCAAGCCGCTATACAACATTCTGGATGAGATGATGGACGGCAAGTACCGGATGGCGGCTGTGTATGAAGATGAAGCGCCCTCAATGCCGGCCCTACTGGAAGTTCCTCAAGATGTCAGTGAGGGTGCTGTTCCAGTCTCGCCTACCTTGCCAACAACTACGTCGCAAATCGGTGTGGTGAGTGGACTAGCTATTACGTGTGCCTGGGTGTTGGGATCGTAAGTGACGTCACATTTCAATTTGTAGGGCCTTAGGACTGCAGATTCGTTGCGGAATCGGGTTGTCTGTGGTGGTTTTATACACACACTTTCTTCTAAATCATTTGGAGGATGGGTGACCAAAGTCATATTCCACAACATCATCACTGAGTGATATTGGCCAGTAGTTGACGTTACCCACCTATATGATGACTGATATGTTCCACGAGAATCATCAATTTACGGACTTCTTTTAATTCCCCATTGATTTCTTCCTTCCTTTCGTCCTCCATTCCTGCAGAAGGTGATCGGGGCCATCTTCCTCTTCAACGTTCTGGAGGTGGTCCTAGGCGAGCCCATCATCTCGGCAGACGACGTGTACGCCCAGGTCAGACAGAAGGTCCAGGTCGGCAAGGTCAAGCTGGTCCGGTCTCACAGCACGGCCGTGGGCTCCATCAATTCACCGCTTCCAAACACTCTCTCGGTAAGTCTTTCTCTACAGGCCACCACAAACCACACGATCCGATTTAATAGTTGTATGATTTTGCCACTGACTCAATCAAAGGACTCGTTCGTTGGATTTGTGCAAGATGGTGACGTCACATCTCCAGTCGTAAGCCCGTACGACTGCATAATCGTGTCAGCTCCAGTGGCTTTAACGCCAGGGGTAGATCTAACACCTTATCGATATTTATGTACGTCAGCACCAAATGGTGTGGAATTGAAGACCCAGTTTTATAGTATAGCCACCACAGGGAGCTCAATCGCTTGTTCGTTAGGTGGACGATACGGGACAGAAGTGGTAACTATTATGTAATCATGGCAGAAGTGGTTGCCATGGCTGTCATGATTATCGTTGGCCTTTACACTTATACCCAGCCCAACGCTATTCAAAGTATTTGATTTTGATTAAAGCCAGCGGAGTGGACTTTTTTCATTGTCTTTGATGTTTATTCTAGCAGAATTTATAAGCATTTCCCAACAACTCATTTAGCATACTACCCGCGGCGTCATGCTGCTCTGTTACTGAGACGTAATGAAGTAAACGCAATGGTAATAAGTTTACGCTTGTATTCATGTATCTCTCCCTCTTTGACCCTCCCTCCTACGCTTTAGAATAACGCCCCTCTTTTAACTCCATTGAAATATCATTCATAACGTTATTTATTTTAGCCAAAGGCTAAATTGCGACAATATGATCTGAAGCATCATATAGGTCTACATAACGATGAGAAATACATCGTATGAAATTAGCTGAGTGCAATATTGTAGGTAGTTTGCAAGTTGACAATGGTTGACAAGAGCAAAGACAATGCTTAATTTAATTCAGTTTCGCTTTCATCACGGACACAAACTTCCCCTTCCCCTTCTCTCTTTCTCTCTCTCTCTCTCTCTCTACGCTTTCTCTCTCTCTCTCTCTCTCTCTCTTTCACTCTCTCTATCTCTCCCTTTCTGTCTCCCCCTATCTCTTCTATCTCTCTCCCCCCCCCCCATTTCTCTCTCTTCTCTCTCTTTCTCTGTCTTCCCCTCTCCCTCTCTCTCTCTCTCTCTCTCTCTCTCTCTCTCTCTCTATCTATCTATCTTTCTCCCCCCATTTCTCTCTCTTCTCTCTCTCTCTCTCTCTCTCTCTCCCCCCATTTCTCTCTCTTCTATCTCTTTCTCTCTGTCTTTCCCTCTCCCTCTCCCTCTCTCTCTCTCTCTCTCTCTCTCTCTCTCCCTCTCTCTCTCTTTCACTCTCTCTATCTCTCCCTTTCTGTCTCCCCTTATCTCCCCTAACAAATCTTCTCTCTATTTTTACAGCCTCGCCCCTCTCACGATCTGCCAACGTCAGAAGACACACCCCTACTATCGGAAGGCAACATGGCGTAGCAACATCCTAGTCTTAACTCCAGACCCGTGACGTTCTCCATTCCTCACTCAAAACTTCGTCCACTCGGCAGTGATTTAACTCTCCCACTCACCGCCTGCTGTTTGGACGTACACTGCAGGTGTACATCAAGAAAATTGTCATACTCAACTGTGTCAATACTCAGGCGGTGCAGCCTGGAAGGTTAACACCCTGCCAACGACCCAATGAAAGTGTGATCGTGGCAATACCTGCAGCGGTAAACTGCACCAGTGTGAACCTAAATTTAATAAGGCATAGCACGCACTTGCAATACATTCTACTGATACCTCCAGGCTATAGTGAGCCAGTAGCTGACATTGATCAACGGAGGTTATGTTCAATAATGTCTGCGAGCCAAGACTAGCTGTTCATTCCAGCAGTCCATCATGCATGTTGGACTATTCATGTGCCCCTGTGCACTATACACGGTATAGTCATCACTCGGAAAAGTATTCTACCTGTGCATCAAAAGTTCATCCAATAATGATGCATTAATGCAGATTTTGATTCGTCCACGAAGTGGTGTGTTGAAGGGGGGAAGGGGGGGGGGGGAGGGGCGTCATGTTGTTCTATTAGCCTTTCCACTGTTTTTGTTCCAATGCGCACTCACTGTACTAGGTGCTAGGTGGGGGCGGGAGCTTAGTATGTTTATCTGAAAGCAGTGTTCCTGAATGAGTACTAGTACGTTCTTTGGGTTCTTCGAATCCTCTGTTAATGAATATGTTGCATTCCAAAGAAGATGTGTGTATTTACTTAGGTATTTATTTAATGTATTTGTTAATGTATCACTGAAATTGCATAATTAGAAGGAGTGGGTAAAGCGCATGTCCACCTCCTTAACCATTCACAATTAAAGTCAAAACTAATCTTACCCCTGAATATTTTGGAGACCAATTTCGGCTAAGTTAAACCATGTTTACACATTTACCTTTACTCCTTAGTAATTTATCAATATGGAAATAGAAATGTAATGTGCAAATTAGGTTCCCCCTGTTGCCTGTTTGCACTCGAAGGGGTACCTCAGCTTAGTGGAAACTTGACCTCTGATTTGAGCATGAACATGAGGCAAACAATAAGTGAATGCATGAGAACAAATCTAACCTATCATGGGGAATTAGGTAATTAGAGGTCACTCCATAAATCGGCAGCATCTTCTATGTCATGTCGTGCGTTGGCAGAGACACACTGCACCTTATAGATTGTGTAGCCTACTCCGAGCAAATAAAATTTGATTAATCTTATCAATCTTATTGTTATATATCACATCATGTAATGTGTGTGTATTGAATTGCTTTGATAATTCTTTAATAAATCTCTCTTCCAAAGAAAAAAAATGGTATGATTCCCTTTGAACGTTTGTACTTCATTTGTAAGAGAAATTTAGATTATTTCATACATTGGAAGTGTCGATGAACGCTGTACACCACATCGAATGCACATACAATACAATGTTTGCTCTCAGCAAAGTCCACTTTGAAATGTCACGTAGTACACTTAAAATTTGTCTTTTGTCTATAATGAGACCCTGCAATGGAGGCTGAGATTAGAAGTAAGCAATGGAAATGTCGCCACGTGATTGAGGTTATAGTCGCAGGCGCCCTTATTGAAATGAGATACGCGATATCGTAATAAAATAGGTCATACAAAACAGATAGGTTGACCCGGATAATACAGAAGTGTTTTGTGTTGTTACTCCTTTCCTTAATGTCAACAGCACGTTTACGGATTAGCTCAATTCATTATCATTATATACATGTTTTATTTCTTGACAAAGGCACATAAATCATCCAGTTATAATCAATCCATCCTTAGAATGGATTTGAACCTTAAGCATTGCCACACTATGTAGACGGCCTAAATATGCAGTCATTGATACGTTTCATTTAGAAACATCACATAATGTATATACCAATTTCATTGGTCCTTCCTTTTCTCCCCGCTAAGTATTGTATACACAAATGTATGTGTATATCTGTAAACCATATTGACACAGAAGCTATGAACCATGTGGTTCGATCACGTTCCACTGATGGAATGAAGTAGGCCTACATTGGTAGGTTTTTGTTGTATACCAAAGGTGAAGGGTGAGTAATGCTGTTTACCTTCACATCTAATATTTGCTATTGCATGGTTTGGTCGATGATGTCATTGCCGTCTTGTGTGTATTTGCAGATGTGCGCGTGTGTGTTTTGGTTTATGTATTGAGCGTGTTGGATGTTTGAGTGTAAATGTGTATGTCAGGGTGTATCCGTGTGTGCGTACGCGCGTACAAACCTATGTGAGCCTACATTTTTTTTAAAGGTAGATTTAACATTGTAGTTTATTTGGAATCTAAGAACTGAACGTAAATGATTATAAACATGTTTAATCTGTATTAATACTTTGAATTGATAGTAAGATGTATTTCTTCTGTGAGAGTTAAAATGGTAAAAATGTGTTTCGGATGTGACAGGGGTTAACGGGAAATTTAAATTGCCCATAACTTTTTTTAAATTCAAAACTCTTGCTTATTTCAAATGAGTCATCAGGGGGGCTATGCCTTTTGCCAGACAACTTAAACATGTGTATAACTTTGATGAAATAGAAGTCCTACATAACCCAAGATGAAATTAGTTTTTTAAAAAAATACACTGTAGTTGTACTCTGCCAAGCATCACTGCAGATGATACCGAACCAGCCTTGAATTAAATCTTGCGCTCACAGAATTTGGTTTAAAACAGGGCAAAACGGTTATAATATATAATTTATATAAAATATAAACTAATATGACATTTTCCATCCCACCAGGAAATTTAAATTCTCTATTTCATTTGGCAAATTCTTCTGTTCCAATATAAAAGGATGGTTCATATGACTTATTGTAGGATGTTCTCATACTTAAAATCAATAAAGCATCTTGGTTAATTAACTCTTAACTTCCCGGGGGTAAAACCTCTCTGTACCGGAGGTTTGCTCTTTTACAGTTATCTCTATTACAGTTTAGTCGCAACTTTGCGACAGCGGCACGTTACCCCGTAGTCGCACAGGGGCAGTTTAAGAGTTAAATGGTTTCTTACAAATGTTAACATGTGTGTCACATCCGAAAAACGAACCTCAGTCACATCAGAAACGTTGGTGGTCAAAAGCAAACATCCTGTCTCAAAAGTATATTAAATTTGTGAAAGAGTATAATGAGGTCGGTACTCCAAAATCAAGTTTGTTCACCTAACAGCCATTATGGTCTCTGCCCATCTTCAAAGTGCAAAGTTTAAACAAAAATAACAAAGCCAGATGTAAACATTCTTGCTTTTTTTTCAAATTTTTAAACCTCTAAACCAGATAAGGCTTGTGTCATTGTACATTTTAATGTTCCTTATTGCCAAAACTATGCATTTAGCTATCATCTAATACGTTGAACGATAATGTCATGACTATTGTGCTTTAAAATAGATAATGACTATGAAAACTCATTTCTCATCAAAAACTTCAAAAAAACTATATAGCTAGCACATCCACTAGAGTCAAACAGAGAATGATTAAGCTCTGATAACTTTTGTTACATGCCATATTACTCCTGTATTTATTTATTTTATTTTATTTTATTTTTATTCAAACATATTTAAACAGGATGACAAGATCAGCATAAGCTGTTTTACACCAAGGTCCTGTGTAACATATCAATATAACAAACATACATACAACAGTCGGGATAACCAGTAAAAACAACCAATAATTTTAAAACGCTTTACCAGTAAAGTTTATTTATCGTTATTAAAAATGTATTATTGATATTTACAAATTAAAAAAAAAAGAAGATATATATGAAAGACAATATACCACTTGCAAGCTCAGCAAAAAACAACACACAAGCTAAACCATACAATCAAAAGTGTATAACAACTATAAACATTCAGTCAAATCATACAGAAAGTGCAATCACCCAAGAACAAAGGGAAGAGAAAACTAACAGTAAAGATGCACTCAACACAACATATTAGCACAAATGTAACACACCTGTCAGCCATTCTATTGCTAAGCCTGCAAAGCAATTTTGAAATTTAAAAAAAAAAAAAAAAAACAATGATAGGAGCGACGAAAAAAAAGAGTTGTTGCTAGGAGACACATTATTGGTTGCTTTCTGGTTGTACATTTACATGAAATTGAATTAAAAGAACATTTTCTTATACATGCTTTTGAAAGATTGAAGAGAACTTGAGTTTTTCATTGCATCTGGTAACGCATTCCACCTTTTACCTCCTGCATATCTGAAACTGTTCTTATAGGATTCTAAATTTGGTTTCGGTATTACAACATTTAAGGTATCAGCTGCTCTGGTATTAAATCTATGTCTTTCAAAAAGCATGTCAATACTATTGCACAGACGAATAGGTGCCAGACCATGTATACATTTAAACATAATTGTTGCAAGAAAATAATCCCTTCGTTCTTCAACTGTTTTCCATTTTAAAGATCGAAAAATATCTAAACCATTTGAATTTTCATAGTCATAATTACAAGTAACGATACGTGCTGCTCTCTTTTGTAGACGCATTAAGATTTCTTTGTTTTTTGAAGAACAATTCCCCCATACGGAACAAGAATAATCAAAACAAGGCTGAATAATAGTTTTATACATAAGGTTTAAGGAGTTGAAATCAAGGTATTGACTCATGTTGTGTATAACATTTACACAACAAGAAGAGGCCTGGTAAAATGATTCGAAATTTCGGCAGTTTTTATAGCATTTGCACCATTAATTGTAAACGGAGCCATTTTCCAATGATTTCTTGCATGTGTATGCCGTATAACAACGCTTCACGGTTGCCAATCAAGGAAAATGGTAGCCCGCACAATTTAGTCCTGTCAACAACTTATATTAGGGCTTAAATTACTTTGAACTTAAAATACTTAAGTATTACGTAATCATGCTGGTAGTTTGAGAGTATGGGCCAGGTCTGATGAAGAGTTTCGATAGATCTTGATTCGATCTCAAGCATAATTAATTTAATATACAGAGTTACAATTAGTACCGATCGCAATTCTTTATAAGGCGGGGCCAGGGTGTTCTCAATGTACAATGTGGGTCTATTTTGAGCTAAGTTCATGGTTATTCAAACCGTCAGAGTGCCTGTAGGTCCCTATATCATGTATATTATAGCTTGACTGGTACTTCTTGATGTATCATTCTGCTGTTCAATTACAGTGAAAAGGGACGGAACTACAAGTTGAGGTAGACGGACACAATTATCAAACACACACACACACACACACACACTCTGTCTCTCCCCCACCCTCTCTCTCTCTCTCTGTCTGTCTCACACACGTACACACACATACACATATACACGCAAATACACATACACCTTCCCTTCCTCCACCACCCCTCCCCCCTTCCCCGATTTTCGAAATGTTTAAGATGATTAGGAAAATGTCTCCAAACCTAGAACTCTAGTACTGTAAGGGTTGCCTCTAAGAATAACAAGATCTCCTCCGAATATTCACCTCATATAACAACAGCAACAAACGAACGAACGAACAAAAGCGCAGCATGTTTTTTTTTATTATTTACTTAAGGTTTCTACTTTCATTCCTAGAATAATCGACAGAAAACAGTGCGCTTTGTATTATCATTATGTTATTTTTTGTTAAACCAAGGAAGGAAAAAGCGAGCGCATCCCTGTGTTAAGCCATGCATGCTGTCCAAAATCCTTTCGTTTAAACAATGGACCGTCAAGAGTGCTTAAGGAGGTAATTCGATATTTACGGCGCTTGATATTAAAGGCCTTATTTCGCTGGCCCGGGCAAGAGACCTGATTAAATATCACATTCGCAACGCAGTACTGCAGAGTATGACTATGAGCTCTGGTCGTTAAACCTGCCCATGAAATGAGGAAAGTAAATGCACAGCTGCTCTAGTTT
Source organism: Arbacia lixula (assembly GCA_963669155.1). Taxonomy (NCBI): domain Eukaryota; kingdom Metazoa; phylum Echinodermata; class Echinoidea; order Arbacioida; family Arbaciidae; genus Arbacia; species Arbacia lixula. The sequence goes on from OZ022585.1 coordinate 19,749,241, forward strand.
GGACATCGCCTTTTTAGCACATTTTCTGTTTTGGGGGGGATATTTCGCTTACGATTTTTGGTAGGTATGCCGCCTTTTCACAACTTCTTTGTCATCTTCTCCTCGTAACGGTATTGTTTTATGATTGATTCCTTCATTATTTGATTTCGTGTCACGAGTTGTCATTTTTTTTTCAAACCGTCTTCGCTGGCCAAACGGGCCAAAGGCCATCCAATGTTACATCTCTTCTATGTTGGATTCTCGTCAGGAGTAAAATCTATTATTCTGCCACTGTCAATTTCGTATAACACAACATTTTCCTGTAAAAGAAATCCACTACCTTTGAAAGTGGAATGTACATCGCTCACTCAAAATGCATGTTATTTAGTTTTTCTCGTTTTTGCAATAGCTCAATAATAAGAAACATTGCGCTTTATAGTGCTCTTCCCATGGTGTTAGTAGTGGAACTTCTCACGTGTGTTTGGATTTAACATACAATGTACACTGCATTATGATTAAACATGAGTTGAAAGTTTGAAAGAGATCATACATCCTCGCGTTTCATTGCAACAGTGTCGTATACGTCATCATGAACGAAACGAATTCGACGAGCACTCCGGTAAGCGAGCTTGGATTCGATGGAGCCGTTGTCAACACGACGAACATCACGGTAAGCGACGGCGGATTCGGTGATCCCGTCGTCAACACCACGAACATCACGATGAGCGAGGTCGGATTCGGTCACGCTTTCCTCAACGCCACTAACATCACGATGAGCGTCGGCGGATTCGATCACGCATTCCTCAACGCCACTAACATTACGATGAGCGTCGGCGGATTCGATCACGCTTTCCTCAACGCCACTAACATCACGGTGAACGAGAACGAATTCGATAAAGCCGTCTACAACACTACTCTTCGCTGCATCAGTGCAGTCGAGGGCAGGCTTTATCCAGAGGAATCATCTTACTGGGTTAGCATTGTGTTGTACGCACTGCTTACATGTTGCTCAGGTAAGTGCTTTGACGGATGGAGAGATACATGGATTTAAAGGGTTGCTAAATTAGAAAAAATAAGTTCCCACTAATCTATGTAAAATTATCCACTAAAAACGAGTTTCACAATCGTTTGCCGCAATAAAGTCTCATTTGGCAAAAATTTGAAAAAATGCACGCCTCCAGTGACGTCAAAATTCCATAGATTGTACTGAAGTCAACGATAGAACATTTTCGTAATGTATTCACAACTTTCCCCCTAACTGCGTAGTAACGCGTTATTGCATTCACCTGTAACTTGTCATTCAGATTCAATGGATGGAATGCACTTTGAATCTAATAGTTGTTGCTACTCAGACAAACCTCGGACAAGCTTTGGGGTTCCCATTGGTAACGTATTGTCTGAAATGCGTGAATAAAACATTTTATTTACGCCGTTGGCATTTATGGCATTTTGACTTCTCATACGTCACTGGAGGCGTGCGTTTTTTTTTTTTCAAATATTGGTCAAATTGAGACAAGTGAATGTAAAATTCGTTTTTAGTGGATAATTTTACATAGATTAGAGGGAACTTATTTTTCTAATCTAGTAACCCTTTCAATATCAGAAGAATATGTGAGGTTTCGCTGGCGCTCAAATTGTTAAGGTGAAATTAATGAAGACGCCGCAGCAGAGAAGATTGTTCGGTCTTATATTTTGATCAGGAATAAAAAAAAAAATACATAAGACCCATTTACACTGGCAAACAAAAATCGAGATTTTTGTAAGATCGCGATTTTTGGGTGTAAGTTGCTAGGCAACTTACATCCAAACAACCAAAACATCGCGCCAAAAAAATCACTTCCCGGAGTGTGATTTTTTTAAACATCGCGTAAAAAATCGCGAAGTTTGCCAGTGTAAATGGCGAGGGTAGAAAAATCGCGATTTTTTTTTTTGCCACGTAACTTGCAGCACTCTCGGCCGGTTGACTTTGATCTTTCAATGCATGAAAATGTTAAATGTTCGTTTACTTCAAAATGGATAGCAAATATTATTCATTTGTTGGATAAGTATGGATTAAGCCATATCTGGTTAGAGCAGAAACAGGTGAATGTAAACTGGGTGAAATTAGTTTTTGAACAACGAATACGAGATACAGAAAAGCAAAACTGGCACAACGATAGGTCATGGAAAAATAAGTATATTGATTAGTAATCTGTGAATTCATTATGGTCAAAATCCGTTATAGTCATCATCATAATCGGCATCAATTATCCAAATTGTCCTTCATACGTCATCAGTTATTGTCATCAATTCCACCACTGTAATCACGTACGCCATCAATATTCTCATCATCATTATCCCCATCATCACTAACAACAACCGTATCGTCATTGTTGTTGTCATCATTATTATGATCATGATTATCAAACCACCAAATCCGTGGTCATCGTTGTACTTGTCGAATGCATGATAATGACGATGATCATCATCACCATTAAATTACCAACCCCATGATTTTCGTCGTCTTTGTGTTATTCATAGTTATGATGATGATAATTATGACCATCACACTATCAACCCCGTCATCATCGTCGTCCTTGTCATATTCATAATTATGATGATAATGATCATTGACCATCACACTATCAACCCCGCGCGTCATCATCGTCGTCTTTGTGTTATTCATAATCATGATGATAATGATCATCATGACCATCAAACTGCCAATCCTGTCATCATTGCCGTCATCGTCAACCTCCTCTTTAGGTCTGTATTCGGGTCTGACGGGTAGCTACTTCTCGCTGGACCTTACGAAGCTCAAGGTGATCGCCCGCCAGGGTGTCAAGGGCGACCAGGATCGCATCTACGCCTCGCGGGTCATCACCCTGCTCAATTGGCCCTACCTCGTGCTCGTCACGCTCAACCTCGGCAACGTCGCCGCCATCGTCGCCCTCCCCATCATCCTCAGCTTCGTGGCTAGCCCTGGGTTCTCTATAGTCGTGTCAGCTTTCGCTGTGCTCATCTTTAACAAGTGAGATCTTCGACTGGCCTCCTTCTACAGTTTGCGCCTTCGTCTATTCACGACCTGCTTCTACACAATGATGACGTCACCAAGACGCATGTAGGAACATGGCTAACACAACTGACCCATGTACTGCTTTACTGACATGACTTGTATGAATAATGCATATGAATCATATCAAGACCATCAAGAGAAAAATATATTCACAATATTCTAACATATCTATGACAAACTTATTGATCTGAAAATACGATGATCCTGGTACCATTAACGCTCCATGGACTTTGAAAAAGTGTGCTGCTTAGGGTTGCCATGCCTGTGGACCATATAATGTCATATTCCAATGTCTGTCGCATTTCATGACCTGTTTTCCCGTATTCTTTCTTTTCCAGATTGCTCCCTCAAGTCCTTGCGGATAAACACGGACTCGCATTCGCCGGATGCATGGCATGGTAAATTAGCAAATAAACCTGATAAAGGTTCGTTCACACAGAAGCAGTTTGCCGCTCGCCGCTCGCCGCTCGCCGCCGGCACTTTGACACCGGTGCTTTCCTTCCGCAGCAAAGCCTGGAAAGCCCTCCCTCAGCAATGTGCCAAGGCGATAAGTCCTTCCGCAATTGTGGAGAAAAATGTATGAAGGTTGAATGGTGGCAACATGGCAAGTGGCAGCGGTAAAACCAAGGATGTTTTAGTACATGGATATCCATCCCTTTGAACAATGTATGATGCCGCCCCGTAATATTCATGACTAGCAGCTGCTCTCAACAATATGATGCATACGCGATTGCGTCACGTTCACCTGGAGTTTATAATAGGTCATACACATTCTTATACATGCGTACATTTCAGCTTTCGCTGCTGAACGTTTAATTTTGTCACTAAGTGCTTGTTATGTAGTTTATAAGGACAAGCGAATACAAAATCTGATACTTTTGAGATGAAAATACTAGCTTGGGCGAACGGAAATATATAAAAGTAACGTTTCATGCAATGTTTTTAATGGAATATGACGCGGAACATTGTGAAATTGAGACTTTTGTACTGCAACTTGATATCACGTTTAGAGCCTTTTTGCCATATTGTAACAATATCCTTCGATTGAATCTTTATAGATGCATCGTAGATATTACATGTCACAACTGCGCAAGTATATGGGGTGAGGATATTTCCCCAAATTCTTCTGCGGATCCGATTTTGTTTTTACGTCAAATCCAGGCAAAAATCCTCCAGAGAATGAGCGGCTTCGAACATAGGAGATCAAAGACAAAATCTTTGTAAAGCGTTCTTTTGTGACTAGAAGCAGAGTACAATGAGTCTGCATTAATTAAATGGCTGCTGGCACTCCATGTGCTTAAACATCGTTGGTAAAACCGCCTCCGTGTGAATGCACTGTAATGCAGCTTAGGTGATGCAGGGATGTGTTAGGAAGGAGAAACATCTGTATGGATACTAAAGCGTTCTCATGAATTTCCAAAGCATTCCACAATCACTACAATGCTTTGATGTCCCATGCGCAGCACCGACATTTAGCTGCCGTCAACTTGGAAAGAAATATCTTTAATTCCCTGTTTTGTTTCTTGAAGCTGTGTTTCTTATCACATTTTTTGCAATTTTCAAGAAAGTTAAGGGCAACACCACTAAAGATCCTGTTCTCGGTTTTCTTTTTAAATAATTGTTAAATGATGCACAAACGGGGATATAAGATAATATTCTTACTTACACAACAAATTTCTTCACTTTCCAGATTTGTCCCGAAATGCGGGATTCAATCATTATCAGAATTTTATTTTAAGCTGTGTATTTTCATTAACAGAGTTTGCGTGCAATTGCGTGCAGCTGAGATATTTTACTAGAAAAAAAAAATGTTTACTTTTGTTCGCTGATATCTCTTTTCCTCACAAAAGTATTGATGCAATCCCACAGAACGGGACAAGAGAAATAAGACTCTTCATTTCTTTTGTTCTCTCTGAGAAACCGTTGCTACGCAATCCTGTTCGTTATAGTTAAAGCACCTGAAAAGTAAAATCATATCACATGCTAAGACCACATAATTTTTCGGCGGTGCCACGCATGAGTTCAAAGAAAGAAAGAAAGTTGCTTCATATTCTTACATAACACATCCCTGGGTGATGCGTGACAGCAGGCACAAAGACCGACGCTCATCCTGAGAGCTCATCTGCAATGGCAAAATGCAATCTTTTGTCAGTAAGTCGGTCTGTCAGTAAATCTGAGTCAATTTGTCTGAACCTGCACAAACTATTATAGCTGTAATATATTTTGGATGACATGCAACTGACAATTCAGTCAATGCGTTAGTCTCATATGTCTTTAAAGTGGTGCGATTATTGGCTGCATGTAGACTTCATGGTATTTCAAACGTTTTAGATTACTTTTTCTTCTGAATTTAGTGCAAATTGTATCCTGGAAGCAGCCCCAGTGTCATTTGTAATCATGCAATGACATGCACAAAGACGAACATAGTTTTAAGCTGGTACCAGTATGGTTGGCATGACTACAACAATAACGACCAACGTACATGAAATGTAAATGAGGATGCATGTAAGTCAGAAACTGAATATGTTCATGAATCAAACCGTACTCATGGTTGTACTACGTGTTAAAAATAAACTTAATGCAAATTTGAAAAATAATTAAAAAAAAAATAAGTTAACACTTGAATCAAGCTGGAATTGACGCATCGTACAGCCAAGAGATGTCATGTTTTAGAAGCAGTTTTTGTGACATTTTATCCACCACTTTTCTTTTAATAATCCTGTGAATATTTAATGAGATTTTCACTTTTGGACAAATTTGGACTTAACAATTGGTGCAATAATTAAAACACAACAATGTCCATTTTATATGTCAACCCACAACTTCCTTTCTTCCAGATTCATCATGCATTATTAATGCAATTCTGTGATGGCAGTTGCTAGCGGATTTACAGGTGTGATACACAATGACCATTGTTGTGTTCTGTATCATTATCTGATACACACTTTTTAAGGTCAAAAATGGTCCAAATGTGAAAATCTCATTGAATATTCCAAGATTATTACAAGAATAATGATTGATGTAATGCCACGAAACCTGCTTCGAACAAAACTGACATTCCATGACTTAATGTGTCCATTTCAATAGGCCTTTTTTTTCAGCACCTAGTGGTACTATTAGAAGTAGAATGAGGCGAAGAAGTAGCAGCAGTAGAAGTAGTAGTAGTAGTAGTAGTAGTAGTAGTAGTAGTAGTAGTAGTAGTAGTAGCAGTAGCATACGTAGTAGTAGCAGCAGCAGAAGCAGTAGTAGTGTTAGTAGTAGTAGTAGTAGTGGTAGTAGTAGTAGTAGTAGTAGTAGTAGTAGTAGTAGTAGTAGTAGTAGTAGTAGCGGTGGTGGTAGTAGAAGTGGTAGTATGTAGTAGCAGTAGTAGTATGACCAGTAGTGGTAGTAGAAGTAACAGTAGTAGTAGTAGTAGTAGTAGTAGTAGTCGTCGTCGTAGTAGTAGTAACATTAATATCATTAATAAAACCAGTTGTAGGTTGCAGTACTTGTATGTATTACCAGGGTTAGTTTCGCCGGCATTTCTGCCACCCTTAAAGGGTCCCTGCAATCAAAATGCATGTTGACTTATGTTGATGCAACTTAATATGTATATCACAAAATTAGTAACGGCTCAATGGAAATATGTGTCTTATATTTTAAAATAATTTTTCTATATTTTTCTCAGCACTGATAATCCCCGCCTCCAAAAATATCCTCCAACTCAAGATTCTTGTTGTGACATCATCACAGGTATAAATTAGCAAGATAATAGACATAATTTATGCACAAACTAAACATTGCAATGACTACCTGCACGTGCTTATAATGTCATCACATATTCATACAATGTATCCCCCCCCCCCCCCCCCTTGGCATAGCTAGCACATTTCTGACACAAGGAAACGACCATTCTCACATGAAAGGTTGTTAGGTTGTATTGTGTAAAGACATGACTTGTGATGCTCTAGTGAGCAGGTGGGGGTAATCATTGCAATGTGTAATTTGTGCATAATTCTGTCTATTATCGTGCTAATTTTTACCTTTGATGACGTCACAACAAGAATCTTGAGTTGGAGGATATTTTTGTAGGCGGGGCTTATCAGTGCTGAGAAAAATATAGAAAAAATTATTTTGAAATATAGGACACATAATTCCATTGAACAGTTAGTGATTTTGTTATATACATATTAAGTTGCATCAATAGAAGTCAACATACATTTTTATTACATGGGCCCTTTAAACCATTATAATAACGCAAGTTCAATCTGTGGTTGTCATCTCTAGGTTCGTGTATTTTTCCATCGCTCTATTCTTCGTTGTTGCCGGACCCATTGCCGCTATTTTGTCTCTCTGCGTCGGGAGGAGGAAGGAGCAATACTTCGAAAGATCGGGTAATTCACGCCGGTACCCCCTGGAGGATAAGCCCTCCCCTCCCCCTCCCCGGATTTTCCCCATATTACCATGCACTTCCCCCTACGACCACCTGCATCCCGTCCCACCCCCTCACCTATCCTCCACGCTCACCTCCCATCCCTTCTCCTAGAAAACTACCCGGCCTTGGGACAACTATCCCCTTCATCGAGTAAAAATACCTTTCCTTGCCTGAAAATATTCTTCCGTAAGATAACTATTTTGAGTTGTAGACCAGGGCTTTTCAGAAACTCTGGGTATTGATAATTTTAGCCCAATGATATTACACAAAGGCGTATGCACGCCACTGAGCTGTCTGAAAGCAGATTAATCTTCTCAGTACCAAGTTATATATTTAAAAAAAAAACGGTAATGAGAGCATATATCGGCATCATGTTCATTTTATATAACACTCCCTAGAATATAAATCCTGCTACATGATCCAATAAATATCTGCAGGGCCGGCATAGATATATGGATAAGGGATCCAATATTTACAAGCCTGGCTTCTTTTTGGCCCCCCTCCACATTATGACATGTGTATGTGTGTGTGTGTGTGTGTGTGTGTGTGTGTGTGTGTGTGTGTGTGTGTGTGTGTGCGTGTGTCTGTGTGTGTGTTCCTACATTTTGTTCCTACATTGTACCTTTTCAATATATGTAGCACTATACGCAGGTTATTTTATCTAATCAAATGAAGATGAACATAAATTCAATACATACATCTTTGACTCAGTATAACACAAAGTTTACATTTCGTTCTTTTCGTTGTTGTTTGTGGGAAATTAAATCTTGAGTTGTATTTATGATTACTCGCATTACCACGACAAGAGTTGAAGGCGCTGATAGAGCTGCAGATGACGTCACCAGACGCCGTTGCTGAGAAGAAGAACCTAACTGCGGACGAGGTTCTGATCATCACGGGCGCTCTGGATGCGGAGAGCATGGTTGCTAGGGACGCCATGATTCCTCTGACTGAGGTCTGGATGTTAGATTACCACGGTGTCCTAGATGAGGATACGATGCTGCGGGTAAGTAGGCATGGCATGGTTTGGAAAGGAGGGGCGGGGAGGAGGAGAAGTAGAAGGATGGTGGGAATTAAAGTAAATGTATCAAGTATAGGGAGAGACAGAGAGAGATGGTTGTAAAAGGGATATATATATATATATATATATATAGAGAGAGAGAGAGAGAGAGAGAGAGAGAGAGAGAGAGAGAGCGAAAGGAAGAGGTGAAGAGAGGGAGATGGGGAGCGTGTGGTATAGATAGAGGAACAGGGAATGGGGCCTCAAGAATGAAATTGGGAGTATACGGAGGAGAAAGAGGAAAATCTGCAGGGAAAGTTATAACGGCTCTGTTTGTTTGATATAGAAGAGGGGCGCCTCCTCCTCTTTCTCCGTCTTTCTCTGAAAATAATGCGCAAACATAATTCAAATGGTCTTCCATATCCAGATTGCCTCCCAGACGTTCTCTCACGTGCCCGTGTTCAAGGGCAGCCGGCAGAACATCGAGGGCGAGTTCGTGGTCAAGTCCCTCATCACACTCAACCCCGACGACCGCCGGCCAATCTCGAGTGCCCTGGCGCAGTACGGTCGGTCCCTGTCCTCTGTACTGTCTAGCACGCCCATTTACGACATCCTCGACGAGATGAACGCCGGTCGCTACCGTATCGCAGCTGTCTGTGACGACCACACGGGCGTGAGTCGAATTATAAATAATATTGATTCGTTATTCTGTATTATTAATCTGTTATCAATTGTTTCTTAGCATTTTTTTACCGCAGTCGACACGATGCGATGAACCATGCGATTCTGCGACTGGCTGAATCGCAGGACCCGAAGGGCATTTCATGAAAGTTGTCAGCACTGACTTAAAATAGTCAGTGCTGACAATTTCAGTGAAATCCTCGGTTTTGATTGGCTGAGAGCCACTAGCATTCTCTGACAGTTACCATAGTAACAGTCAGAGAAAGACAACTTATCAGACGAAAAAAATTGATGAAATGCCCCCCCCCCCCCCCCCGGTCAATTAATTTGTGCAAGAAGGTGACGTCACATTTCTTGTAGAAGTAGGCCTTTACGACTGCAGAATTATGGCAAAATCATGGTGACATTTTTATTTTGTTATTGATATTTAATCATTTTTTTGGCACTCATTTTTTGATAGGATTTCTTAATATCAATTACTCATCATTAATCATTGATGTTTTATTCTTTATATTTTATCTATTATTTGTTTTATGGTAGCATTACGTATAATTTGTTACATGCTTTTCTTATCTCTTATTTGTTATTACGATTTCAAAATTATGTTGTATTTAATGAATTTATATTTAAAAAGAGGAATATCAACATTGAAAAGGGCAACCGAAGAAGAAAAAGAAGAAAAAGAAAAGGGAGATGAAGAAGAAAAGGAAGTGCACGAGTAAAAGAAAATTATAAATGAGATAAGTAAAGAGAGGTAAAAATGAATTTAGACAGACACGAAAACGTTTCACTCCTAATGTTCCATTCTTTATTTCCATCTTCCCTGTTTTCGACAGACCGTGGTTGGAGTGCTGACCCTTCAGAACGTCCTGGATGTCATCTTGGGAAACCCGTTCTCTCATCGCAGGGGTTCGCTGAGCCGAATCACCATGGGGAAGATGAAACTGAATCGCTCCAGAAGGTCTTCGGCTTCCACGGTACGGCATTAACCCCTATACATCTTAATTTTGTTTGGCAAAACATCGGTAAGGTACGTTCACATGGAGGCGGTATTTACCGCTGCCGCTTGCCATAAGACCACATTTTTAGACCGGAAGTTAAATCGCCTTGACATTCATTATTAGGCGAAAGATTTTCAGACCTTGTCGCGGTGAGAAAGCCCTTGCGTCAAAGAGCAGGCGGAAAGCGGAAACAAACTGTTTTCCTCTAGCTCTACCGCTTGCCATGATGACTTTATCATCGAGCCTTCCAAAATGTTTTACTACTCCAGTAAAGCGGTTAACCACCTTGGTATGTAATAGACCGGTTTACTATAATGTAGTCAATTTTATGGATGTTTCTTCCCTCGGGGCCTAGTGACGAATTATTCTATTAACCTGTACCTAACAATGGTATTTCAGTACTTGGGATCCACTTTGCATACATTAGTTGTTGCTATGTCGGGCAAACCTCGGGCAAGATATCCGGTTATCAGGAGCAACCTTTGTTAAACTGCAATGCATAAAATCTGAATAATTATGTTAGTAAACCGGTCTTTTGCTTGGCCATGAAGATCATGTAATTCTTTATCCTATCCTATGTATTTTTAGTTTCGTTTTGCCTCATTTTGCTTTTTGTTCTTTCCTTTTATTTTGCTTAATCCGTTTCGGTCGTCTTCTCAGCTACATGTCACTACGTTTACCTTAATTTCGTTTAAACCTCTCTGTGCCACACAAACTCCCCATCCATAACATGTATTCACACGTACATGATTAATACTGCAAAAAAAAATATAGTTAACATTTTGCGCGCCAGACCAAATCCTTTTCTCACCCCTATTTCACGGTAACCTTTTTTTCGCTTTTCAGAAACTTCAGGCGATTGAGAAGACACCTCTCCTATGACCGATGTTCAACATTCCACAATCCTCCACCTTAACAACTTTACTGGAACTTCTCAACAAGTGATTTTAGGAAACTGATTCTAAGAGACAGCCAGATAGCCAGTCAAAATACGGTATCGATAAGAAAAAACATACGATTCTCGTGGAAAGATTGTCCCATATCTGGGCATGCTCGGAGTCGAAATGAAAGTTTTGAAGTGGATAAGAGCTTTGTAAAAAATAGGCAACGTTACTTCGGATTGGAATTTTGTAGAAAAAAATGCAAGTGTACCATTTTAAGAGACTTAACTGCGCCCTTGCCCTTGCATGACCGTTATACATGCGTTCATTTCCTCCTTAGCAGTGGTTTATTGTAGATCGCACTGCTTTGCATGACATTTGAAAATACGACGAGTAATACTAGAATATGCCTGTGAAGTTTCCCACTCTCCGCTTTCGAAGGAACAAACAAGCCTTTAAGAGACGATTTAACAAGAGCTACAAACATAAATCACCACACAAATTATTAATTTACAATGAAGCCCTTTACTTCTTTTCGACATGACATCTTCTGTCAGAACGGCGTACTAATATGTGTGAAAAACTGTTTTCTGAAATGACATCGTCTACCCAGAAGTTAACCATTTACTCCCAAACCCACGTTTAAGCCCTTATTCACTCAAAAAAAAAAATCTCCCCACCTACATGTGAGACAAACATGATAGTTCCTGCCCCGTTTTAAATAATTCACAAATTAACCTGGACCAGCAAAATTTCAGAAACAAAGCTCTTATTTGCTTGGTTATCGTTTTCTGTTACCACAGTTACTCCTCAACGTACACTGTTGTTGTTGTCTTGATTTTGATGTCTTTCGCTTCCTCTATATCCCCCTCTCTATCTCTCCTCTAGCATGCCTTTGACATCCTATCTCTGCTTTCTTTACTCTGGTTCCTTATTTTGCTCTCCCTCGTCTCATCTCTTTTCCCCGTATTTCTTCACTACAGCTCTCCACGCTCCCCTTTTCCACGCATAGCATATTTCAAATCTGCCTGTTTTACCTCACTGTGTTAAATACTCGTTATTCCGGTACGTTATTAATTTTGTCTGTATATATAGTATGCATTTTTGACTAATTAAACACTTTATTTTCCGCTCTTTGTGTGCTTCGTGTGTACTTTTAGTCTCGTCTGAATGAAGTTCGGCTGAGACCTAGTAATCACTTTTTCTTATTTTCAGTAGTCTGTTGGTGTGTTCGTATTTTGGTGTGCTACAAACATGTTAAAGTTGTGGTTAACTTTCTCTCATTTCTTTATTTCTGGACCAATTGTATTCATACTTGGTACAAATGAACCCTGGGCAATGCCACATGTGTGTTGATGAAGATGATGAGGTCAAAAGTAATCTAGGGGTCAAAAGATCAAATGACATTAGTCTGTTACAAACATTGTAAAGTTTGGTACAACTTGCTCTCATTTCTTTATTTCTGCATCAAATATGTTAAAACTTGGTACAAATAAGCCTTGGGTAACACCACATATATGTTGATGAGGATGATGAGGTCAAATGTCATCTAGGGGTCAAAAGGTCAAATGATATGAGGCATTTTCTGAAAGGTTTGGTTTAACTTACTTTATTTTTTTCTACATGTTTATTGATCGCGAAATTAGGCGAGACTCGTGGTTCGCGAATCACCTTGTTTCACAAGAAGTACATGTACATGTAATTCTCGACGTCCACTGTGTAGATTGTGTGATTTTTATGTGCAGATTAACTGCCACTCGCCTCATATGCAAAATAGCCATTATTTGAATATAACTATAGTGCTTTATATGGTCTGTACCCATGTCTTATATCAATGTTAAATGATATTATCGTGTATTATAAATGTATATGTCATTTTTACTCATAATCTAATTCAGCCAATGTATTTTCGAACTAAACGCATTTTGAAATGATGGTTGCAATAAACAATAATACAAGAGACAATTTGTCTAAATCATGTTTACTTTTCAAGATCAGATACTCCCCCCCCCCCCCCTTAAAAAAAAAAAAAACAAGAAGGATAATACTGAGAAAAGAGAAGGAGAGAGTGGGGGAGTACTATTCTCCGTGTGAGGGCACCACGAAGGGTTGCATGTTGACATTCGAAATTTCAACAAAAGACGATTAATAAAACTCATCGGAATTCAGAAACTTGAATACTTTGATAAGACAAAACAACCAACTGGTGATTTTTAACGACTTCATATTTTTTGTTACGATAATAAATGCGCCCTCAGCGGCGAGGTTGGACAGTTTATGGAAAATGGCGTGCAGCATGTGTTTTCTGATTTGTGGTATTTTATGTGACTGTTTGTCGTGAAAGAGATGCGATCCGTACCTGTGGCTAGATCGAGGAAACGCCACAAATGGTGGAGAACCCGGGCAGTTAAGTAAAACTGTGATTTCTTGTAAGATATGAACATTAATTGAACAATGATGGCCAAAACAATGCCGTTTGGGAGGGCGATCTCAACTGTGCAGCGAAACAATGTGCATCATCATATGACTCCGCTGTCGCTACCATAAACGTGCAAGGCACAGATCTGGGTGATACTGCAAATTATGCTTGCAATGATGGGTATACTGGTGAAGGAGTCCTGAACTGTGCGCTTGATGACCAAAACAATGCCGTCTGGGAGGGCGATATCAACTGTGCAGAGGTTGGCCAGACTGAAGTGGTGCTTGAGTGCGGACGAGGATTTGATCTGGTTGGCGACAAGTGCTACCGTGTCATCAATGAGGAGGACATCTGGGAGCTCCAGTGCGCGGCTTGCCGTGATTTGGATGCAAACCTTGTAGTGCCAGGGTCCCCTGAAGAGCAGGTACTTCATGTACTTCTAGAGAGGTACATCGCTGACAAAGTGAGTTCAGGCAAAGAGGTCTGGATTGGTATCAACTCCCTGGCTAAACAAGATGACTTCCGATCTGTCACTTATGGCGATCTGGGATACCTGGGCTGGCGCTCAGGCAAGCCAAACACTAGAAATTCAAGGGATTTCTGCGAGGGGGCCTGTGTTGCTCAGGAGAATGGCAGAAGTGGCTGGGATAATGATTGCTGCTTCCAGGAAAAGGCAGCTGTCTGCGAGCGTGAACCAAGCAATAAGCCTGCCGGCCCCTGTCCTGCTGGCTTCACACCATGGCAGGACCAGTATTGCTTCCGCTACTTTGGATCAGAGAGGACCTTTGAGGAACAGTGCGCTGAATGCAAAGCATCTGCCCCTGGGGCATACCTGCTACATGTGTAATATACTTGCTGTATAAATACACATGTTCAGGTCCATAGGGAATTGTGGATATTGTGCACATAAATTGCGGTGACTTCAAAACCATGAATTCTTGGACTGTTTTAAAGTCTTCCAAAGATTCATACATTAATTCCATGCCCCCAAACCTTAAAAATAATATCAGCTTACCAATTCATTAGGAGAAAATCCAAGATTTATTCCCGTTCAGCTTATGTAGTAGCGTCTGCTCTCCGCTGTGTTTACACGTCGAATGAACGTATTAGCATACGAAAAGAAATTTCCACCGTGACTAGTCTTTATCAAAGTCTGATGGCATTATTAAGCTCGTAATTTGTAGAAGCTCATATGTCAAGTTTTGTAGCAGACAAAAAATAAAAACATTGTACCCAGGTTATAATCAACATTTACGTGTGTCATTGAATATAAATAAATAAAACTGCCAACTTAATGAGATTTTGTCATTTATTTCTAAATTATAAATCGTAACATCATTTAAGCACAAATAATATCGCGAGGGCTATTGTGTGCACAGCCTGGATGTTTACAAACATGCTATCGGCACTTCTTTCGCTGAGCCAACTATCGTCCTCCCTGTTACGTGTCAAATAAGGGCTAGGGGGAGCTACGAACTTTTACACGAAAATTTCCTGAGGTTAGAAATCTGACGAGCGGTGAAACCTGATTAGCAAAACTACTTAGAATTGTGAGTAAAAGATTATGTCTTTCATTTTAATTTGCGAATCATATTCCAATTAGTGCAAGGAAGACGGCCTGCAAGTGATTTCAATTAATTTACGCAAGTTAAATAGTTATGCGTATTTGAAATTTTAGGCCGTTCTGCCTTACTTCGTACACACGGCCTATGGAGTTTGAAGCTGGTGCCCTGGGGCATCCCTAGCGACCGCTGAGAACCAGGGGAAGAACGATGCTCTCTACGCTTTTTTTCATGAGTACATGGGTATTTGATAATGATGGTATGATAAGACTCATACATATAATGTAGATCAGGGCAAGCTGTCTTTTGGTGTGCACGTTTTCATAATGATTCAGTTACAGGTTGCCCACATTATTGCACTTGTTGTACAAGTTGTACTTGTTCATTGTAGGGAGTTATTTGACCCGCACCTCATAGATATGAAGTGGACTATCATTATTTTGCCTTGTTGTTGACAAAACGAGGGATATATGTTTTGCTATGGGTTCTGGAGATGAATGTTTTTTTTCTGGAGGAAAGGTACCTTCATATTCAGTTTGCATGTTAGAGTACATGTATGTGTTATACATGTACCTGTTTTGAACCAAAATAAGTTGTACGTTTCCGGTCGGCAATTGCAGGTAAATGTAATTTAGTATTCATTCATATAAGCTACAGTCATAGTGTACATAAATCGAATGGGATTAGCATTTGTACGGTATTTGTTCCGAAGGGTTAAAATGAAACAACTGGTAGTGTGGACTTGCGGTCAGTGGTACGGTCAAGATTGAGCAATGGTGGACATTATTACACAATATGTTGCGGTGTACAACCAATTGTTTGGACTTCAGGAATATTCCTTACTCTGTCCCGATATGAGTTTATAAGGCAAGGTTGTGTGTAAATAGAAGCGATCAAAGGGATTGGTCACTCATTTCATCCCGTTATGTCAAGTATGAAATGACCTGTTCTTTGGTCAGTTGTAATACTATTTATTGTGACATGCCGGTAGGATACGTTCCAGTTTGTCACTTGGTTGAAAAGTTATGATAACCGTTATTGGCTGCAGTCGCACGGTAATCATAACTGCAGATGGACTTTTTGTCTCAGATTGGCACAGGTATCAATTATCAGGGGTTTTGTCCACTGCATACATTACGGGTAAATACCAAATGCTGAGGTATTTGTATTTTTGCTATTCCTGCCTTTTTTTTTTTTCTTTTTATCCCAGAAAATATGACCTAAATGTGTCATTTTTTTTTTGCTGAATACGGGTACAGTGTATTTGTGTGTTCCAGTACTTGGACATGTTTCAGGCATTTGATACCTTGATTCAAGTTTTCGCTGATTTTGGACTTTTGGCAATTTTTATGAAAACTGTCCTTTTAGCCTTATACGGACGGAACAAAATTTTGTTTTAAGTCACATGAGATTGTAGGTGCATGCTCTCACTCCTCAGCGACTGGGAAAACAGTGACAGAGCTATTTGAGTCAAGAGTGTATATATATATGTAAGTGTTTACATACGATAACCAGATAGGGTGGCCAAGTTGGTGTTCACATGTATGCTCATTAGTAGATTTTGTTTTGGGAGTGAAGCACCGACGTAGCTACCGGCTTCTGATTCAGGGATGATTGTGTAGTTATCACAAGTATGTTGTGTGAGTTGGAGTTAATGGCCCACATAAAGGGTTCTTTTTTTTTTATATACAGGTTCACATTTGTTGGTTCATGACTTTTAGACAGATAAACTGTTATGGTTTTTTAGATTTAGCTGCCTACACAGTGTCAGTGAGATGTAGACTATTTACATAGTGTTCATGTTCTTCAGATTTCATTGTTAATGTTATATCCATGCATATGCATGACAAGTGTTATAGCCATGTCAGATTGGTCCATACAGTTGTATGAGCTTGTGAGGTCATATTGTGATTACCAGAGGGATTCGGCTACTTGGTTGAATGTGCGGACAGTAATGTTATGGTATGGTCAATGAGGTTTGAAGGGGTTTAATTCATATTGCAATGTTCATGGATATTGGCTTTCTTATAGGAGCAGTCTTTGTCTCACGCAATGTTTTAGACAAACACCCTTAGCAGCGTATTTGAGTTAGTGTATTATGTTCTAGGTGTCTAGTGTTATCACGCGTCACATTTCACTTGGTTATTCTGTCACTTGTGTCTATACAATGATGAGGCTGGAGTGGTATTGCTATTCCATATGTCTACTGTATTATTGTACATGAGTGGGTTACAGGTATCATGTATAATGTTTATGTGTGGGGATTTGGTTTACAGTGGTGAACAACCCCATTGTTATATTTGTCGTCAATAGGACTTCATATGGTTTCCCCAATGACATTTGCACTATTGGCCATATACATGCACAGATTGGTTACTTGCCTTTTGGTATTTAGGTGTGTAGGCACTTAATTGCCCATTTTGTATCGAACTTTCCTACTATGGAATGTTAGTGAATTTTCGTGTATTAGAGTTACATTAGTGGCCCTCTTGTTCGGTGGCCTCATGATTTGTTAATGCATTGTTTCGATGAGAGTTATATGCTGAAGCAGCATTTGTTCTAAAGGATGAGAGACGTGGTATTTTAAAATGTTGTCTACATGTGTATGTTAGTACCAGGGTGCATTACTTACACAATGTCATGTGCCTTACAAAAAAAAAAAAAAAAAAAAAAAAAAAACATTTTGGGCTGGTTTTCTACATGTACCATGACTAGGTATGCTTGTAATATTGAATATATGCAGTCCTTTCCGGGCTCTGTTCAGTTTTGTTTCAACACCCTGTCATGATGTATGTCCATAGAGTTTGAAGTAGAACCGAAGTATGTGGGAAGATTATATCATGTTCTGTATGCCAGAGGTATTTGGGCTATATACAGTAGTATAGACAGCCTGTGGGTATAGTAACGAGGTGGAAGTCTTTTCATTTGTTTAACTTTAAGAGAGTTTGTGTCTATATAGTGGTACGAAGGGCTAATTTCTGGCACTCGCCTATCATATTTTTTTTCCAAACTCTCTTGGGTTTTGCCCTGTTTGCTTATGATGATGAGTAATGCGATATAATTTCTACTTGTATGTCTGTTCCATGTATTCTGGGGAATATGGCTATTATATTGTGCCACAGTGG
The DNA here is from genome assembly GCA_963669155.1 of Arbacia lixula. Taxonomy (NCBI): domain Eukaryota; kingdom Metazoa; phylum Echinodermata; class Echinoidea; order Arbacioida; family Arbaciidae; genus Arbacia; species Arbacia lixula. The sequence continues at coordinate 19,767,358 of OZ022585.1, forward strand.
GATGTGAACATTTTGGGAAATGTACCCTTCTGACTGGCCTGATAACCGGTTTATGTTTGTCTCATAGGTGTATGGTAGTTTCAAATGTTAAGCCTGGGTTTCCCTTTTTTCTATAGTCACCCCCCCCCCCCCCACATTGTTGTCTCGGCTGTGGCCTGCTGGTTGCAGTTGTCTCGGGCCTGATCACCCCTGGACACTGTTTCCTGCTAGCCAGTTGTCGTTCCGGTTTCTCTTCGGCGTAACAATGGTGTAAGGCGATTCCGGATAGCCTACCATTGAAATTGTGCCTTCAATTTTTCAAATTTCCATATTGCTCGAAATATACTACATGTACTATTATAGCTCAGTCACATTTGAAATTCCATTGTGCTCCCTGTATGAGTCAGTACCTGTTCGGTAATTTTGTGTGGTATAGCATGTGTAGAGGGTTCATTTCATGGTTCATTGTGTAAATTTGGGAACATGGCTTGACTATTGTAAGTGTGTTATTCAGTTTCTCTTCGAAATTGTTCACTTATTGAAACTCGGGGGACCTCGTTTTGGTGGCCCCGGGGGAGATGTTACGATAATAAATGCGCCCTCAGCGGCGAGGTTGGACAGTTTATGGAAAATGGCGTGCAGCATGTGTTTTCTGATTTGTGGTATTTTATGTGACTGTTTGTCGTGAAAGAGATGCGATCCGTACCTGTGGCTAGATCAAGGAAACGCCACATTTTCAAGATCTAGCATCAAACTTGAACACCATTTTAACATATTTTTACCACCCATCAGATACGTTACCAATAAGCTTTTGAAACAAAATGAACTGTTGAGGGTGCTTCATTATGCATTATTCATGATAACTATACTTAAAAGTAAACTTTGGTAATATGCACACATGACAAAAAAGGTTTAACTTAATTTTGATTACTCATTTTTGAGAGATTAGTGTTTGAAAGGTGTAAACCAATAAAAGCACTTTAACTTTTTTTTAAATATAAAATGTATAACAATAACATGCAGTTTATATATATAATAAAGATAATTCTTTTATAACATTTATAATATCATTAATGATATGCAAGTGTACTAAAATTATCATAGAACGCTGCTTGCTTGTACTTTTGACATTATATTTCATACAGTCAGAATTACAAGTTAAGAGAGATATGGTAACGTATCTTACAGACATAAAAAAAAAACCTCGATAGTTATATGCACATATTACGATTGGAAACGCATGGGCGCAATAAATGACTAATTTCGTCGATAACGCAGCTCAATTAACACATCGACTAGTAATAGTACATTAGTTATATGGAACAACATGATCAAGCTGATAACCTCAGAGTGCGAAGAGAAATCTAAATGGTAACGTATCTCACACAATCAACTTCCGCGCAGGCTATTATTGGCCATCTCTTACCAGAATTGAAATATCACCACACCAATTCAAGCAGCAAAATGTATAATTATTCCATAATAATCTCGTGATAGCTTTGAAGATTTATCAATCCTGCGGACGATTTAATTAGTAAAAGCACAGCATATTATCAATCAAAAGTCTAGCTTGTGTTTGGCTCTGATCAGATATTCAACAAATTGTAGTACAAAGTGTCGCGTAAACATGTTGCATCTATAATAAAATCATTATGTTTTTGTATGTTAACATGCTCCGTAATAACCCTGAATAGAAGAATTGAATTTTAAAATGAGTCAAGGAACATTGCTTCAATTGTGGTAACGTATCTGACAAAATAGTATTTCGGTACATTACACTTTCACTTTCAACGCATTGTTTTATTTCTACGTTTGACGTCTACAACCAGAGAGCCAAGGCAAACACAATTTTGACAACGGAATTTCCATTATTCCAATGCCAGAATCAATCAGTTCACACACCCGTAAACGTGTTGTACATACAAACGCCATATATGACTGTGGCGAGTATCTTAATCCTACTGTAGTGTACAGACGACAATCTACGGAAATATTCATACTTGACATGACAAATATTTTATATTGATAATATCCAAATGCTCGCCCCTGCTTTTAATATGAATATCGATCCTCGGATCCTTTGACTTCAAGTACGACAAGCATACAACGAAGTATAAATTAAGGGAACCGCTAGAATTGCAGTTTGATTTTGAGGATATATGGACAATGTTATAAGTCTCTTATTCTTAAAAGTGTGCTTCTGCATGACGCTGGCCAAGTCTCTGATTCACAAGGGAGAAATTATAATATACGTTACCGTCAAATACGTTACCGGTGTACGGTAAGGTATACATATTATGGCCGTTAATTTCTACATTGTGCTTTCCTGTCTTAATTTAAAACGTTTTTACACTGTAGTGTCAGATACTTAGAGCAGAGTATATTACAACTTCGTCAGGATTATATTCTTTCTGAAATGGAGCAGAGTTACAGTAACGTATCTTATTCCAGTTTAACGTATTACTGATTATTTTTGTATATGTTCATTTCGCACTGTATTTTTAGAATCTTGAAATGCACTTGATTCACCACATGTTAGGCATAGATAACTGTGTTGACATTGTCTAGCGCGTCTTAAAAAAAAGTAAGACCAGAGACATAATTGTGCTGATATGGCGACATTTATACTTCTTTGTGTAATTTATCATATTTTCATCACCAACTGTGGACTTAGTCATTATATTCGCTAGTATAGATTTAAGTTACAAAATATGTTTGCTGATACGATAGTTGCCTCGATAATGTTGGCGACACAACTTTTGGTGCCCTTATTTTTCGGAGAAGCCTTCCATATCGGTCTATAAACATAAATTATATAAAAACATGGATCGAGGTGGAGAATCAGAGAGATCATGAGAGAGGGAATAAAAATGATATTACCGATTTTATGTACCGTTCATATATGTAACTCTGCAAGCGTTTTGTAGTTGTAAACGTTTTCTTTAATAAGTTGTGCTTTAATAACATAATTTAACTGTATCACTTCAAAACGAATGAACCATAATGACATGTACATTGTATTGACGTTCATTGTATATACATAATTTACAACTGTAAACTAATTGTAGTACGTTATGTTCAGATATGCGGCGCGCACGCGTTCTACTTTCTACAGCCGTCCGTACCAAGGTGGTGCTTCGTGTCCGCAACAGAAGCTCCAAGTTCGTGTTATCGTAAAATACGAGAATAACCACTCCTGACATGCCTGATAAGATTTGTTTAGATCATACGTACATCCTGGCTGACTTTGTTTACCTCCCATCTTCTATTTAGATACAGATGTAACAGCTGTCAGCGTGTTATGCTGTAAGTATAAGTAATGAAATACATTTTAAATAACTTACTGTATTGTTGTGACACAGGTTAATTATCTCATTTACACCGTAGACGAGATATAGCTGAGTCTGGCCGAGGCCGAGCGAGCGCAAGCTAGCGACACTTTTCAATAATGTGTTCAATGTGTGAGTACTCCGCTAACGGGCGCTAACTCGCGCCTGGTGGGGTACAGCCCGCAGGCGTGCGAGACGAGCGCCCGCTCGATGACTATGTATTGCTGACTCGGCTGTAGTACATATTATGATATAGTTATTGGTTATGTACAGATGTACAAATATATGTTTAGAGTGAAAGAGTTCGAGCTCGAGCTCGAGTCCTGTCAAAGATCTTGTCTTGATATACTTGACCTACAATTAGGTTCATCTTCAACGTTACTTGCACTGTTGTTTGGCCACTGAATTCAAGGGAAAGTCCACCCTGTCAATGTATCCCTAAACTTTCAGTTCATCGTGTTTATTAAGTTGGCTTTAACAAAAGCAAAAATATAAAACTTAGAACTAAAGGTTTGACAAAAATCCACCATGGTTGGTTTGAAGATGATTTTAATCCATGTTGGAGGCCGCAGGGCCGCATGTTGTATTTTTTTTGGTATTGTTTACGAACTGCATGACAGAAGTTGCGATGATGGAGATTATACTTCATGCGCATGCGCTAGTTACAGTGTACAGTATTAAGTTTTCGGAACATCCAAGATGGCAGCCTGTACGGACCTAATTGTTTGTTCTAAAGATATGTGAAGAGGAAATATGTACGTTGCTCAACATTTTCGAACATTTTTAGAGTATAGGTACATTCAATAAAGGCAAGCCATTCATATGTGATAAATGTACTTGAAATGAGTAGTTCATTCATGTGTGCATTCATGGTCATTAGTAGTTGGACCCATCACGCATGGAAAGTGATTGCGAGCACTCAGGATGCTCCCGCTTCGTGGGAGCAGTCCCAGGGCTAATCTCACACGCGATGTCAAAAAATCAAAACTTCAACAAATAGTGACTCTCTTATAACCATCCTTTGCCCGATTTTAATAAAACCATCACTTACGTTGCAGTTTTAGTGTTTATATTAAAATCAACTTGAGGGTGGACTATTCCTTAAGCATTGCTGATTTCAAAAAAAGGAAATAGAAAGAAAGTTGTTTGCTGGTTCACATGTTTTTATTTACATGTAAGCAGAATTCGATTGTCTTTGAGGCTTTTGAGATGTTTAATGAAACAAAGTCCGAAAAAAGGGACTCCTACATCAGACCATTGAAAAACGTTTTCACTCGATGTTAACAGCTGGGTAGATATTCGTGACAGGCATTTTTTATCTCTTGTCCAGGTTGCTTTCTGTGTCAAAATCAGCGATTTAGATGGGTAGGGTTTATTTTTTTAAGCCTACTTTTGCCGGTCCAGAACATCGCATGTGCTCTCACAAAGTCTTTGGGAGTGAAATTCCAAACAAATAGAATGTGATATTTTTGTCCATTAATTTACATGTGCACAGAGCCATGGCAAGTGGAGGCGCAGGACGAGGAGTGGATGAGCTGGGTGCTGCTGTCTTTGAGGCTGCTTCTGCAGGAGATGTCTCTGGGTTCCGGGAGGCTGTGCGCTTCAAGAGGGCAGGCAAGATCAAGGGCTCCTTGTCGTGGAGGGATCCTTTCAACCGCACCCCACTCCTAGCTGCGGCCGCTGGCGGCCACACAGAGATGGTGCGCCTCCTCGTGGAGGAGTACGGCGTCAACGTGGAAGAGTCCAAATGCACAGAATTCACGGGTGAAGAGTTCACACCGCTCGTGTATGCTGCCAACGTGGGGCACCACGAGACCGTCGCGCTTCTACTGAAGAACGGAGCAAACGTTGATCACGCTTACCCCTTGCACCGGGCGTGCTTTGCAGATTCCACAGAAAACTTGAAATGTGTGGAGTTGTTAGTGGAGCAGGGGGCAGACATAAATAGGAAGTTTGTTGGTGGTCGCAATGAGAGGGAACTGGTCCACGAGAGCACCGCCCTCGGTGTGGCGTGTGAGCAGTTGTGCTCCAGAACTGTTGATTACCTTTTGCATAAGGGGGCCAATCCTAATATCGCAGACAAGCATGGCAATCTGCCGATGCACACGGCTTTCAGTGCCGTGTGGAACAGTCACTCTGAGATCCGGTGCAGGAACGGTTGTGTGAAAGACGGCGAGAAAATCATAACGTTGCTCACGCGATTCGGGACGGTACAAACTAGGAACGCAATGGGGCTCACGCCAGTTATGATCGGAGCGCTTACAGGTAACCTGGTCCATGTATCTGAATGGGAAACCCTATTCAGTCTGGAGCAAGGAGCGCAGGCTGATATGCTAGCATTGTTGGCTTCACATTTTTTACTCCGTGACGAGCAGGAGAGGGGGGTAGCAATCCTGAGGCAGCTGTGCGCTGGCCCTCCCACTGATCGGGCAGGCAATGCAGAGGTGACCTGTCCTTACGGGGAGTTTCATGTTCCTCAGAGTCTGGAGGACCTCGCCAGCATCCAGGCAAATAGTCTGTACCTGAAGGTGGTTGCCTTGGTGATGAGAGAGAGACTTCTAACCATGGAAGGCAAGAAAAAGTACATGTGGCAGGCTTTGAGAGACTTTGCTGATAGCTGTCCACTTACAATAGAAGGGAAAACCCTTGCCTTTAGAGCATTGAAACACGAATGCAGTCTGGAAGTCGAAGCCAATTTCTTTTGTGGTTTTGCCGTGGAGTGCCTCTTGCGCCTGGCAGATCCTAGTCAGATTCCACTACGAGAGAGTCTTCTAGAGGAGGTTGTGATCTTGTTCAAACTAGCTGCCATTCAAATATCGCCAGATGTTACTCAGATGACTGTTGAAGACAGGAGAGAAGCAATAGCGTACCACAGACACAAGTCAATGAGTATCATAATGATCCTGGCCAGGTATGCAAACTACCCACCCTTGAGTGATGATGACAAAGACTTTCTTTTGATGTTTGTCGGGCAATACGTCCTAGCGTATGACATGGTGTCAGAGATCATTAAGCGAGAGCGAGAAGCAGAGGAGAGGATTTCTGGAGATATCTGTAGTCAGAATGGAAGTAGCGGCGACGGGAACAAGAAAACAGGTTGGACGATTTTGCACAGTTATTCCGCTGTGTTGTCACATCGGCGTGCGCACAACGATCACTGCGTGGAGGAGCGACTGGTGACGTTCCTCCTGAAGTGTGGTGTCGACCCGTTCCTACCCACTAAGGATGGCTACTCAGCCCTCCACTTCCTGGTTAAGTCGTGCCCCTCCCCCAGCCAGACGGACTCCTTCCGGAAGGGCGTCGTGGTCCCTCTGGTGGAGTGGGGGAGTCCCATTCTCCAGCGGAACCCAGAGACGGGTCGCAACATGATAGACGACTGCTGCAACGAGGACACCAAAAGACTCCTAGAGGACCTCACCTTGCCCTCCCTCCTGAAACTCTGCACTCGCTTTGTTCACAGACATCATATCCCGTACCTGTCTGTTTTGCCAGCCCCTCTGCACGGACTCCTGGAGATGAATGTGTGACACTCTACACTTTTGTGTAATGTAAGTACTATAATGTAACTGAAATCTACACAATGTCAAAGTGTTAGTTACATAGAGCAACCTATGATTTTAAATTTTACTAGTATTTTATACCTTGTCATAACAGAGAAAAAATCTTGGAGTAGCCTCTGGAGAACCTCCGGCAAGCAAGTTAACCACTGTCTGTTAAGACACTCGACACAGGACAACAACCTCTGGAGAACCTCGAGAATTCTGGAGAATTTTTACCCTGGATTTTGCATGGTGAAGAACAGCATGCCCACAAATATCCATCAAAAAGCCATGTTTTGATATGAATGTTAGAAATCGTGCGGGGAAAGGAAAGTCTATTCAAAATTTTAGATTGTTAATGTTAAACTAGTATGCATACGTTTGCCGGCCGGTGGTACTTATTACCCGCGCTGTCCGTAATGACCGAGGTTGTTATAGTATCGTACCTGGAGAAGATCCTCAAGCAGTGGCTGTTAAGACGGTGTCCGAAACATTACCCCATGGATTGCTTGCCACACAAGGAACTTTTACCCAGAGTTTCTTCTGCGGAGGTTCTCCAGAGAACATCTAGGACTGTGTGTTGAGACAGGGTATCAGAAGATGAAAGAAAGCCATAGGTTTGATAATTTCATGTAAACCAACAGTGTCAAAGTGTCAAATGCATAAATACGTACAAATATTGTAGCTATTTTTTAATGCCTCTCCTGGATGGAATTATGTTTCCACGTTGTCCGGCCGTCCGTCCGGACCTCAATTACGCGATAACTGAAAAAGAATTGACTAAATTCGCTTATCAACATTTCGGTCGGAGGCTTTAAGGATATTCATCAAGATCAAATCCTAATATTTTACTTTTTACATGATAACTCAAGAAATATCAAACCAAACTTCATCAAATGGTAATGTATGACATGACAATTCAGTGCTTAAATTTTGGGTCAGATAAGTCAAAGCTAAGTTCAGAGCTCAAAGTCAAGTCCTAAAAGTTCGCTTTTTTACGTAGTAACTCAAGAAATAATTGAGATCAATTTTTTTCAACATTTGTACAATGATGGTACATACATATAACAGGATTATTGACTGCTTAGATGTTTGGCCATGTACACTGTAGGTCAAAGGTCAAATCCTGAAATGTCATGTTTTTACATGAGAACTTCAGGAATAGTACACATAATGTCATCAAACCTGGTACAATGTTAATATGACAGGGCAATTAAGTGATTTTAATATGGGTCAGAAAGCTCACAGGTCAAAGTCAAATTGTAAAATGTTGCTGTTTATGTGACAAGCTGTGAAATATGTGACCAGATATTACCAAATGTGGTGCAATGATGATATATGATAGGTCTCTCTCAATTAAGTTGCAATTAAGCCAAAATGAAAATATTGGCAATACTTCAGTGACTGCGCAGGAGGGCAAAAGCATACCAATCAGATGTCTCTAGTAGAGTGAGTATTATGTGAGTATTTTGTCGGAACTGAAATGAAAGCTGCCTTGATATTAATGTGTAGCATTCTGTACATATATACAGTACATTCTAGGTAGTTTTCTGTAACTGAAATTCAAAGTTTTAAAGTCCCCCAAAATGCAAGAGATAATCTACCTGTGGTAGGTGCTTAGTGGTGAGTAAATCTGAAAAGAATTTTGAAGTGACGGCTTTTTTGAGATTCACTTGTAAAATTGTACATTTTCAGACAGTATGTGTACTTTACATTGTACTTTATTTGTTGCAATAGAAATGAACATTGTTAACAAAGTGTCAAATACTAACATAGACTGTACCGAATCTCGTGACAGTTCTGGATGTTTAGCGATATGCGCGTAGTACGTCAGATCTGAAATAAAAGTCTCCTAGCGATTAATAACTTTCTAGAATCTAGAATCAAGACTTCCATGTACAGTACTTTGTAGGTATTGTGATGCAGTTGTAATTCAAAATAGCAGTGTCAAATACAGATTACATAGCAGAGAACAAATCATGCAGTTACATTGTTGGGGTTTTGGTTTGTGTCATTAGTAGCACATGTACATTAGAATTTTAATTTGCAAAAGTTATTCAACTTGGCAGGAATCTGCAGTATACCATTACGATTGCATACTATGAAAACTCGGTCATAGTGTCACAAACCTTTTCAGGAATAGTGAAAAAACACACTACAGCTCAAAGGAATTGGGATAGGGAAAGGGAAGAAAGAAAGGAGCTGCAGTTTTAAACCGCGGTATATTTTGTCCAGTTCAGCATGAAACCAGATGTTTAGCCTAAAAAGCATCATGTTTCATGCTGAGCTGGACAAAATATACTGCGGTTTAAAACTGGCTCCTTCCCTTTCATCCGTTTCCCTTTCCCTATGCCAATTCCTTTGAGCTGGAGTGTACATGTAGATAGCTAAAGTAAAGCATGGTAGCACAGCAATTTCTATTTTTGCAGTTTTTGTATCCTTCTCTTCCTCTTCTCTCAGTCTTTGGTTCATATTCACCTTCTCTTAGTTTTTATGCAGCTATTTCAAGGGTAATAGCCAGTTATTCAGAGCAAGACACTAATGTGTTTCTGTAACAACAAGCATTCCACAACATGTTGATGCCATATTCTGAGAATTGACGGATGTAACTACATGTAATATGACATTGTTTCATGAAATATTCTGTAATGGGGGGTTTTCTGTTAAATTATAGTTGTACATGTAATTCTAGTTTCAGTCATGTAGACTGATGTTTTTTGTTGATATAAATTCATGTACACAAGTATTTTTTTATCAGATTTCCATGTTTTGTGGTTGAAAAGATGTTCTGGAAGTGGAAGTTAGTCATAGTGAAATAAGACATAAAGGTTATCCCTTTAGTTAAAGGGGAATATAGTACAAGAGCTAATATTCCAGGAGGGTGTTCCACCAAGATGTTCGTAAGTTACGAATGACTTTCCAAACAACTGGTTATCCCTTCTTTTGCTAAATGCGTTACCACACTTTGTTCATTGAGAATCCATGGGTGCCAGACAAAATGTTTGTCTGGATAATTGGGTCGTAATACTGTGGTAATAAGCGCAGTGGGGTGTTTCACCAAGCTGTTCGTAAGTTACGAACGACTTTACAAACAACTGGTTATCCCTTCTTTTGCTAAATGCGTTACCACACTTTGTTCATTGAGAATCTGATTTAGCACAAGAAGGGATCACCAGTCGTTCGTAAAGTCGTTCGTAGCTTACGAACAGCTTGGTGAAACACCCCCCTGGCACCTATCCAAACCTCAACTTGACATAAATATCTGGGTACATGATGACATGCATCTACAGTATACAATTTGCATGATAGTGATACAATGCCTGTACATTGTACTGTCATATGGGACATGTACATGCAAATGTAGTATTTTATCTTTTTTCAAACTGAGTGCTATTGTTCTAAGTGCAAAAGTGACATACTTCTTCTCTAAGTGAGATTCACACTCTCATGTTTACATGTAGATGCATGTTTTTAATTACATTCCTTGAGCCTTTATTAATATTAGAAAAGCTTGGGGGAAAAGACTTTTGTGTAAGTTTTCTTTTGCAAATGACTCCTCCATGTACTTAACTCTATTTGTGATATAGCTCTAGTTTTCTTACAGAAGATAATAAGACTTACCTCTATCCAAAATAATAAAGATAGTTCATGAACAAACTTTTCTTGGTGTGTCTTGTAATGTATGGGGTTTTTTCAAATGCCAATGCAACCTCAATATTCAGTTGAATTAGGTAAAAGTACACAAATTAGTGAAACAGATGGGAAATTTTAGAGAAAAATCAGACATATATTTAGTACTGTTTTTCAAACAGATATAATTTCCTCATAATCAAATTTTTCACAAATATTTACCACTTTGTTTCTGTTCTATAGAAGAATGAAGTTGGCACGTTCTGGGTTGTCCATCCATCCATTCAGCCGGAGCTCGTTCACACGATAACTAAAAAAATGACTTGACCAAATTTCATCAAACTTCATACAATGATAATATATGGCAGAGGAATTAACATAATAGATTCTGGGTCATGTAGGTCAAAACTAAATGGTCATAGGTCAAGGTCAAATGCTAAAATTTCACTTTTCAATTGATAACTTGAGAAACCAGAAACTAAAGTTGACCTAACATAATTTCAGTGATAATATATGATGGGACATTTCAGTGATTACATTTTGGGTCATAGGCCTATAGGTTAAAACTAAAAGGTTACAGGTCAAGGTCAAATCCTAAATGTTTACTTTTTACATAACTCATGAAATAAGTGCTCAAACTTCATCAAATTTTGTAAAATGATGATATATGACAGGACAATTAAATTATTGTATTGAGGGTCATATAGATCACAGTTCAAGGTCAAATCCTGAAATCTAAATTTACCTGATATTAAACTGAATTTCATCAAACTCAGTACAATGATGATACATATATACATCAGAACAATTAAGTGATTCTAATGTGGGGCAGAAAGGTCACAAGTCAAGTTCAAATTGTGTAATGTTGCTGTTTAGTGAGAAATATTTGACCAAATATCACAAAACGTCATATAATGACTGTTCTCTCTCAATTAAGGTTTATTTCATAGCCAAAGAGCAAGTTTTCCATGCAGGATGGTTTTGTTTTTGTTTTCAAGATTCATAGGCAATACATTTAGTGTATGAGTAGGAGGGCAGAGGCATATAATCTACTGTGCACAGTCAAAGTTTTCTTGTTTTTAATTAAATTCATCTCGCCACATTATGAGGGTTGCAGTCCCTTTTAATGGGATGAAATTCCTCAAGGTGGAAATACGTCTAAGGTGGTGTGGAAGAAAGAGAAAAAGAGAGGAGCGTTTAATTTTGCTTTGGGATAGTATAAGAAGATGTATAGAGATAAAGATCATAGTAAATTTGTATGTAAAGCATGGAGAATGGGGAGATAGAGGGAGGAAAAAACAAGAGGGAGAGTGAGGAGAATGACAACAGGGGTTACACTTCGGGTGTGGATTTTGTGCAGGGGGGGTCCATTCCCAGTCAGAATAGGGTTAAGGAACACACACAGGCTAATGGAAAGGAGTAGGCTTACACATGTACACAAGTACGCATACACACACAAGAATAGAAAAGTGACACTATCACAGCTCTTACATTCAAAATCTGTATTTGTGACAATCCAACAAGAAACTGGTTATACACAGTTGCTACATGTTTACAATATGGTGTATAAAGCCATATTGTTGACCAAACAAAAATTGCCTACTGTACAGACAATACTTTAATACATTCCACTCGCAAAACCTATATTATAATATTGACCCCCAAAATTGCTCATTGTATAGTCACTACTTCCAATAAATTCTACAGAAAGTATGTAAATGTAACATTAAACACTGTGATGATTACAAGAACATTTTGTTCAATAATATTCATGGCTTTTTCTCTAAATAAAAATGGTAAATTAGGGGTTAAAAGCAGTGGCATATTATACCCAGTCATGAAGTAAAAAACCTACCCAATCCCCAATCTATTTGATTCTGTTATCTCAAAAACATTTTTGACAACAGCATGTAATGATGGGAAAATTAAGGCATTTCAAATGCATATACTGTACATGTACATGTATTCCTTGTGTAGCAAATTCTTACATAGATTTCTGGCATTTCCCCAAATGCACTGCACAAAATCCATACCGCTTACATTACTAAATCTCATTCCATTCTCTGATAAAAGTGTGTCAAATATTGTTTAATATTGAATCGTCCGAATTCCATTGAGCTTTATGTGAAATATCAGTCTACTGGGCTGTGTATGTAATGATCGATGCTCTCAAAATCTAGTACCTGGAAAACGTCACAAGCTTGTCGTCACAATCTGTTACACATGGAAAAGTACAATCTGCAGTACTCAGTATTTGAAAACCAGAGCAATATGACTACATGCATTCGAGAAACACGCATCTGCTTCAATGTATAACTAAGCTTATTCCGGACGAATGCCTTTTTAGACCCAAATTGATGATTATTTGGCTCCTAGATTGACAACAATATCTTTTAAATGGTACCACTGGGCAGAATTTAGATTCTCTTACATTAAAGATATATCTCAAATGAACATACAAAACAAGTTTGAGATCCTCACTTTATTTCTCCACTGCTAGGGAATCATTTTTAATATCCCATTTCAATAGTTCTGTCCGAGAACGATACCACCTCACGATACTCATCTATCGTAATTGCGATATATTGCAGCCAGCAAAGAAAATCTCAACAATTGTTTGTTTGTGGGCCGCTCAGCACAAATGGTATGTAAAGATTTCTTCAAAGGGCAGGGCCCAGCCATATCGTACGCACTCGACAAAGCAGTCGCCCAACGCTCATAAATGCAAGGCTGCCGATCAGAGCTGGGAAACATGAACAGCAAAACCGCTGGATGAGTTAGTTCACAACGGGGGGCTGCACAACAAGCAGGCATTCTCCGTAATATGTGAGCCAAACCGAGAGAATTCAGCTACACAAGCAGCAAATAAAATTGCAAATTCGAATTTGAAAACATTATCTATCGCGAGTGTCTTTTAATGTGGCGGATAATGAAAATGCCAGTACGGTGTACTGTACTTGTATATGGCCCTACGGACATCGATGATTGCTAGCTGCGTGTGTACACATTACAGCATGAAAGTTTGAGCGAGAGCGCACAAAGCCATACTAACTTTTGTTTCCAATGTGTGACAAATCACTAAGGTGCAATAACAACGTACGTATTGATCTAGCGGACGTGCAAAACATACGCATGCAACATCGAGATAGCCGATGATCCGCGTGCCCTATTACATAATTGCTTTGTTCTCTTATACATGTCAGACCTCACAACAGTATTGATATTCAATTCTAGTACCAAAACAATGAAATATTGGTTGTGTGATGCCCGGTGGTTTGCTTTCATGAGTTTTATATTGTAAAATTGACATGCCATATTATTGTCATCAGTTGAAAGGTACCATATTTATATCATACTAGCAGAATTGGCTTTTGCCTTCAATGAGCCCACATGTGTCAGAATTACTACGATGCTTTTATGGTCACTGACAGAGCTAATTCTACAAAGAAGAATCCATTCTTCTCAGTTACTCGTCTAGTTTTTCAACCTCAGTTTGGGGGGAATTATGTTATTCCAGAGCTCCAGCAATTCATATTTACATTAATATTTTGGACTACATCCTCTTTGATATGAGACATAAACCTTATATATCTTACCAAAGTACTAAAACAACAGAAAAGTTAATCAGAATGCAAGAGATATGACACCTTAAACACACTTTGTGATTAATTATTCTGCGTAAAGGGATAAGTGACAATACTACACTGCACTGTAATACAATAACAGTAGTTCTATATTGCCCAAATTCAAGAGCTACATACACACTGTATACTGTGGATATTCCAAGATCTTAATAATTGAATGTCTCTATCCTAACTTATTTCCAAATGACACAGCAGGTTAATTCAAGGCTTGTTGACCCTGGAAGCTTCCACATCCCACATACTGGCTTTCTTGCCCTCTGCCTCTAACCTCCACTGGCCCAGGTTATCACTGTTTGAAACAAAGTCATAAAAAGTAAAATTTAGTATTTTACCATGACCTATGACCTTCATGATCCAAAATAAATTCAGAGAACTATTGCATACACATGCTCCTGACAGACAAGAGGTTGGAAGGACAACCCTGAAACATAATGTCAACAGGCTACTTGGTTATACACATGTAGAGGCATAAATGAACAAGGTAGTTCGCGAACCACGAGTCTTGCCTGATTTCGCAATCGATAAACAGGTTTTTTTTTTAAAGAATTTTTCAAACCTTTTGGGTTTGGGTAAAGGTGAAGAGAAAGAGAAAAAGGCGGTGCATGCAGACAGATAGAAAGACCAAGATAGAGGCAGAACAGTGCCACGAGAAGATGGACAGGAATACATACTTGGCACCTGCAAGAAGAGGAGAGGTGGCAGGAACAAGGTCTGCCATCGCCTTGAAGCAGGGGATGCAGATATTGGTCAGGAAGCTCACCTAGGATGCGAGAGACAAGCACAGAAAAATTACCTCGTTATTATTTCCATAGGGCAAAGAAAGTCTTCAACATCTGTAAATATATAGACAAGCTGATGTTAGTACATTTCTGGATACCTGTTTTTTTTTTCAAAGGAGGAAACTCTTCTAGGGAACAGGGTATATTCGGTCAACGCAGTAAATAGGTTAACCTGTTTTGCATACATTTTGATAACAGTAATATAGACAATTCTCCTTTTAAGAGCAAACTCTCCCTTTGAGAAAATTATAACTTTTTAATTGTATTCCAATACCTTAATTTCTTAATCCCGCGACATTGCAGAACAAAGTGATTTTGAGAGTAAGTTCAAAAGGATTTTATGATAATTTACTTCGATCAATCTGCTAAATGCTGCTGACTTCAATCTGCTAAATGATGCTGACAACAAAATGTGTATAGCGCCCTCACCTGTTCATGAGCGAGATTGGGTAGGTTGTTTCGGTCCAGCATTGTGATGGGGGTTGTCCCTCTGCGCTTCTCTTCATCGCCCTACGGAGGAAACAGGAAGGGGTACGGGAAGGAATTCGTGAGAAAGCAGGTCAGATTTTACCAGGACTTTCACTCTGTCTTTCCCATTGACATGAAGATGTGTAGTAAATTAAGCCAATGGGGTATCCAAGGCATGGTAGTGTAAGGGTTAAAGAAGGAATCTAGAAGTCACTCTCATTTCCCACATATTCCTGGTTTGCACATGAAGCCAGCCCAGAGCAGCCCTGTTAAGTGGCTCAATTGTTGTATGAAAAGAACAAGCCAGGGAGGATTATTTGGCATTGTGTACATAGCTTACCAACATGTCAATTCATAACCATGGGTGCCAGACAAAATATTTGTCTGGATAATTGGGCAGTAATACTGTGGTAATGAGCCCAAGGGGGTGTTTCACCAAGCTGTTCGTAACTTACGAATGACTTTACGAACGACTGGTGATCCCTTCTTATGCTAAGCTAAATCAGATTCTCAATGAATAAAGTGTGGTATCGCATTTAGCACAAGAAGGGATCGTCGTTCATAAGGTTGTTCGTAACTTACGAACAGCTTGGTGAAACATGCACCCCCCAGGGCACATAAAGAGCAACCTCTTTATGTGCTCCCAATGCATGTTAGCTGAAGTGCATGCATATAGACCAGGGTCCCGTTGCATAAAACCTACCATTAATGGCAAATCTGCCATCAATGGTAACTACCATGGTAACACCGCTGGACAGCCAATCAAATCCAAGTTTTCATCGAAATTGCCATTGATAGCAAAGCTACCATCAATGGTTAGTTTTATGCAACAGGGCCCAGCACCTTTGTCTGGTACTTCAAGGTTTAAAGGGACTAGGCACTGACCTGGCCGTAGAACTCTTCATACAGACAGTCCACGATCTGCTGCTGAACAGGCCATAGCTTAGTGGTAGCACACAGGTCACTGGCTGTCATGTACATGCTGCGGATGTGGCTCCTAACACAAAGGGATGGATGAGAGAGATGTACAGAGAGTGAGAGAGAGAGAGAGAGAGAGAGAGAGAGAGAGAAAGAGAGAGAGAGAGAGAGATACAAAGACGAGTTAGACACAGCCAGAGGTAAGGGAGAGAGGAGAGATGCACAGAAAGAATAAAAGAGAGGAGGGAGAGAGGGACAGGAAGAGAGAGAGGGAGAGAGAGAATGAAAGGGGAGGAATAACAAGAAAACGAGTCACATAATATGAAAGTAGCGGGATAGAGACATAGAGAGGAAGGAATGCACAAGTGAGAGGAAGAGAGATACTCAAAGGAAGAGAGTCAGAGAAAGAGATATGGAGAGAGACTGAGAGAGACACAGATTGTGCGTGAGGAATGAGAGAGAGAGAGAGAGAGAATGAGAGAAAGCTGTGCTTTGCTTTGCTTTCCCACCAACTTAAATATAACTTTGACGACTCATACCAGTGCAGTGAGTATATTCTACTTGTGAAGAAGATGTGTAGTATGTTGCCTTTACCTGTGGTTCTCATTGCTCCAGTCCAGGCTCTGAGAGACGATCATCTTAGCCAGCTCCTTGTGATGGCCAAAGAATGTGGTTAGGTCTGTCGACAGGATCATCTCATTGAGCAAAGCAGTCAGCTAAATAGACAAACAGGTGAACAGACAGACAGACAGACAATCAAACAACTACGACAAAATGGACATCTAGTACTGTATACGACATATATTTCGCGAATTAGGTCTTCCCGACAATTTTGCGAGTGGTTAAATTAGCGATCGTAGAGTAATACTATTAATACATGTGTTCGTGCACGTCGTATTCATGTTTTCGCGTATTGTTTAATTTGAGGAAAGCATACGACTTGCGAAATTCGGGAAAATAATCCCCCCGTGAAATATATGGCGTATGCAGTAGTCAGTCTAAATCTCTTTGCACATATTCGTAAACTATTTGTAACTTAACACAAATGCAACTGCCATGAAATTGTGCATGTGCTATGAGCATTATAATGGTTGCCATGGTAGTTGATACGAGAGGTACATATTGTTAATTGAGAATTAATATACAATATGACCAGCAAACAGGCATTTTCAGATTTTTCTCAAAAGTAATGCCACCCCCCCCCCCGCCACACACACACACACACAAGAATAAAAAACACAATGCAAAATACAAAACGACCTTAATAATATGAAGACATGGAATTTGGTTGGATTAAACACAAATTATCATAGAGGCATACTTCACATCTTCAGAAGATATGTCTCCCATTTCTCTTTTATTTGGATATAAATTCAACATAAACACATACAAAACAATTCAGCATTTACCCTTATTGCTACAATATCAATCCTACCCTTGGTGAGCAGCACTATCTACCTACCTCATCCAACCCCACCCCTCACCCTCACCCACCTGCTTGAATGTGTTGAGAGGGAGGTGTGAGAAGATGTTGTGCCTCTTTCTGTGCAGGATGTCCATGGTCACATAGGCATGGTGGCGCTTGATGCTACTCCCTAACCCCCCCCCCCCCCCTAAATCCATAGTCATGTAGGCGTGGTAGCGCTCCATGCTACCCCTAATCCCCCTCAATCACCCCACCCTCCCTAGCTCCCCTACCCTACCCCACCCCTCACCCTCACCGACCTGCTTGAATGTGTTGAGAGGGAGGTGAGAGAAGATGTTGTGCCCCTCTCTCTACAGGATGTCCATAGTCACATAAGCGTGGTGGTGCTCCATGCTACCCCTAACCCCCCTAAATCACTCCACCCTCCCCTCCCCTACCCTACCCCACCCCTCTCCCTCACCCACCTGCTTGAATGCATTGAGAGGGAGGTGAGAGAAGATGTTGTGCCCCTCTCTGTGCAGGATGTCCATAGTCATGTAGGCGAGGTGGTGCTCCATGCTACCCCCTAACCCCCCTCAATCACCCCACCCTCCCCTCCCCTACCCCACCCTCCCCTCCCCTCCCCTCCCCTACCCTACCCCACCCCTCACCCTATACCCACCTGCTTGAATGTGTTGAGAGGGAGGTGAGAGAAGATGTTGTGCCCCTCTCTGTGCAGGATGTCCATAGTCATGTAGGCATGGTGGCGCTCCATGCTACCCCCTAAATCACCCCCACCCTACCCTACCCTACCCCACCCCCCACCTTCACCCACCTGCTTGAATGCGTTGAGAGGGAGGTGTGAGAAGATGTTGTGCCCCTCTCTGTGCAGGATGTCCATCGTCATGTAGGCGTGGTGGTGCTCCATGCTACCCCTAACCCCCCTCAATCACCCCACCCTCCCCTCCCCTCCCCTACCCTACCCCACCCCCTCATCCTCACCCACCTGCTTGAATGCGTTGAGAGGGAGGTGTGGGAAGATGTTGTGCCCCTCCCTGTGCAGGATGTCCATAGTCATGTAGGCGTGGTGGTGCTCCATGCTACCCCCTAACCCCCCTCAATCACCCCCACCCTCCCCTCCCCTACCCCACCCCCTCACCCTCACCAACCTGCTTGAATGCATTGAGAGGGAGGTGTGAGAAGATGTTATGCCCCTCCCTGTGCAGGATGTCCATAGTCATGTAGGCGTGGTGGCCGTGCTCCATGCTTAACCCCCCTCAATCACCCCACCCTTCCCTCCCCTACCCTACCCTACCCCACTCCATCCTCACCCACCTGCTTGAATGTGTTGAGAGGGAGGTGAGAGAAGATGTTGTGCCCCTCCCTGTGCAGGATGTCCATAGTCATGTAGGCGTGGTGGTGCTCCATGATACCCCTAACCCCCCTCAATCACCCCACCCTCCCCTCCCCTACCCTACCCTACCCTACCCTACCCCACTCCATCCTCACCCACCTGCTTGAATGCGTTGAGAGGGAGGTGTGGGAAGATGTTATGCCCCTCCCTGTGCAGGATGTCCATAGTCATGTAGGCGTGGTGGCCGTGCTCCATGCTACCCCTAACCCCCCTCAATCACCCCACCCTCCCCTCCCCTACCCTACCCTACCCTACCCCACTCCATCCTCACCCACCTGCTTGAATGCGTTGAGAGGGAGGTGTGGGAAGATGTTGTGCCCCTCCCTGTGCAGGATGTCCATAGTCATGTAGGCGTGGTGGTGCTCCATGCTACCCCCCTAACCCCCCGCAATCACCCCCACCCTCCCCTCCCCTACCCCACCCCCTCACCCTCACCAACCTGCTTGAATGCATTGAGAGGGAGGTGAGAGAAGATGTTATGCCCCTCTCTGTGCAGGATGTCCATGGTCATGTAGGCGTGGTGGCGCTCCATGCTACCCCCTAAATCACCCCCACCCTCCCCTACCCTCCCCTTCCCTCCCCTACCCCACCCCAGACCCTCACCCACCTGCTTGAATGTGTTGAGAGGAAGGTGAGAGAAGATGTTATGCTCCTCCCTGTGCAGGATGTCCATCGTCATGTAGGCGTGGTGGCACTCCATGCTACCCCTAATCCCCCTTAATCACCCCCACCCTCCCCTCCCCTACCCCACCCTCCCCTACCCCACCCCCCACCTTCACCCACCTGCTTGAATGCATTGAGAGGGAGGTGTGAGAAGATGTTGTGCCCCTCCCTGTGCAGGATGTCCATAGTCATGTAGGCGTGGTGGTGCTCCATGATGGAGGTAGAGTAGAGCAGACCCAGGGGGGTGCCAAACTTCTTGTGGAAGCTGTTGGTCAGGGACCGGTGATCAATGTCGTGGCAGATGGCCCCAAAGTACATGGCGTACATCTGGATTCATGAGAAATAAGCATATCAAATGGTTTTATGCTCAACT
The DNA here is from genome assembly GCA_963669155.1 of Arbacia lixula. Classification (NCBI taxonomy): domain Eukaryota; kingdom Metazoa; phylum Echinodermata; class Echinoidea; order Arbacioida; family Arbaciidae; genus Arbacia; species Arbacia lixula. Next base: position 19,787,499 of record OZ022585.1, read on the forward strand.
GCTCAACTATGGTATCAACTACCACCACTATTGGACCAATAGGGTTAACACTGGAGAAGGTCTTCAAAGATATTAATATGTGAGCTTAGAATTAGCCAATTGAGAGGTTGGGGTACAAACTTTGTTAAGATGGCTTGGAAAAGTTGGCGTTTATGGGGGGGGGGGGGGGGGAAAGAAGGGTAATGAAGCAGGAAAAGAAAGTGGATTACTTAATAGATCAGCAGCCAGACTGATGGACGGGTTAGCACAGCAAGGGGCTTTTAAACATAGTGTGAAGCTGATACAAAGGGCTCAGTACAGAGAGTTGTGGCACTTCATTATCACCTACATCACAAGATAAAGCAATTAGACAGATAGATGGGATAAGGGAGACACAAGATGGGAGTTTGTGCTGTTTCTATGGAATAATCATGATATATTGATAGTTATATCAATGGTTATCTAAATCCAAAACTAAGTAAAAGCTCTCTGTCAGGGATGGCAGTGTGACCCCCCAAAGAATATTTCCTACACCTGAATGTAAAGGACATGAAAAGTGTTGTCTAATTCTTCATTGCCTCACCCATGCAATCATGATAGGAGACAAATTACGGGTCTGGAATTGTTCCCATCGCAATCGTCCCTCTATTGCAATTGGAAAATTAACTAACTTGACTTTCAATATAGATAAATGAAGGATATTCAATGTTAATGTTTCTTCCACACTATGATACTCTAAGTGTAGAGTGGAGAATCTTTTATTTTAATCTCTAAATTTACTCATTGTTTCAAACTTACTTTACAGTTACAGTCAATTCAATGACAGTATTATAATTCTAATTTACAGGTTTGTTAGACAAAATATAAATGTAAAATGCCTTTCTAATTCAAACTGATCACATCGCTCGCCACAGATGCTTCACATCTGAGAACTTTCCCTCAGTCTTGAGGTCTAATATTCAAACTATGAATTTGTAAGGTATATTTGTATCATTCACTCAGAGAAAATATGTATGTTGTATTGTAAAGGGCCCCACTCAAAAGCAGACTTGCTTCTCGCGGGTCCTCAACAATATTTGATGGATACATATGATGTATCAGTGTTGTTTGTTTTAATAGGAGTACCGGTATGTATTTGTGATCTATATTTGTACGATTTATAACTGTACACAAAAACTTCCTATACAAAAGTTTTAAATCGCTAGCCACACCTACCTCCACATCCAAGAACTTGACCTCACTCATGAGTGTTAATATTCAAATGATAATACCAGGTACAGACTCAGCCATTGGGACAAACCAGCCATCGTCATTTACGCACAACAACAGATCGTTCAATCAGATGACAGCAAGCTCATCTCCACCATCAAACACTGGAACACACACTGCATTTGTGAAGCCATTGAGACTTACCACCACAACACAGTACCTCAAGACACAGGACTATACCAGAGGTACATCTGGAAACCTCTCATTAACAAGCACACAGACACGCATCAACCAGCCAGCCAGCCAGACACACATCACCCGCCGCCACCCACTCAGGAAACCGAGTAACTGAGAGCACCGCCAGCGACGACAGAAAACACATTGATAGGACACCGACCCCAACGTACGCTGCCCACGTCTGCAACCCTTAAGCCTTAAGACCATGTACGCCAGAACTTCTCCACTCCTGACAATGAATAATCAATCTCTTCGAAACACTGAGTCCCTCCTAAATAGTCCTTTTCAGGACTCTTTCAGAAAAAATAAAACAAACAGTCCATTTGAGGACCCCCATCAGTCCTTTATAGGACAGATACCAACAGTCCTTTTTAGGACTACCACAACTTCCAGAAAGAATCGAATCCCTCCCTTTGTCACATGGTGTACCACAAATGTCTAGTATTAATACACTTGTAAACACAATAATTTTCTATCCAAAAGGATCATATCTCACCTCCAAATCTGAGAACTTGCCCTTGCTCTCGAGCAGGCAGAGGAAGATGCAGTGGCATACATCAAAGGCGTGGCAGAAGTTGTGGAAGGGGATGAGACGGTAGTTCTTCCTCACCGTCAGGATGAACCGGGCCAGTGTGGTCAGATCAAAGCTGCAGAGGGAGGGAGAAGGAAGGAGAGAGAGGGAGAGAGAAGGAGAGAGGGAGAGAGAAGGAAGGAGAGAGAAGGAGAGAGGGAGAGAGGGATAGAGGGAGAGAGAGAAGGAGAGGAGAGAAGGAGAGAGGGGCAAAGGGGGAGAGGGGGAGAGAGAGAAGGGGACAGAAAGGGACACCAACACAGTCACGCATGCACGTGGTAAACAAGAGCCTCGACACGCATGTGACACTGTGTGTACGACCGGCCGTGCATGAAAATTGCATTCAATGATCATTCATTGTTTATACGCGGTCATGCATTGTTTACACGTGGTCATGCCAGCAGGCGCAGCCGGGTAACTGAGCCTCCCCGTCCCTTCATTTGTCGGTAAACTTAAACGTTAGAAATGTCATTTATTTACATTTTCAACTGTGCTGTTAGATATTTTTAATAGTGAATTCAGTTTATAATGCTTGCAAAGCCATTAAAAGATTACAGTACTAGCGGTTGATATGTTATTGTTTGTGTAGTCCTATGCATTTGTTTCTGTATGTTTTGATCATGTGCTGGTATAGCAAGCAATTGGCTATAGCGAGGAAAAAGCCTGGGTCCCGACCCCCTCGTTTTAACGGGGTTTGCCTGTATAGTAAAAAGAGGTCTTTCTCTTGTGCATATCTACTGGTAATCTGGAAGAAACCATTAACACACCTTGTCGGCCCAAAGAGTCTCTGCGTCATGTAGATAAAGATCTCACACAGGGAGGTGACGTAGGGCCTGCTGTGGAACTCAAACCTACAAAGGGACATAGAGAAATAACAGCATATCTCTTAAGTTAACAAATTGCGATTAGGCACCTCAAATACGTGGTTTGGGGATTTGACCTTTGAATTCAAGTATTGCAAATACTGAAGTATGCATACAATTTAAGAGCATACAGTCTTTCAAAAGAGGAGCTCACTTTTATTGTAAAGTTACATGAAGAAGAGTACATATATATATACTTTATATATATTTGTTTACAGTAAAACACCTTTTACATGTACTTCTCAATAATCATTTTTTTTCCAAATCACATACTTCTATGGACAAGATAAGAATCACTCATTTAACTGTTTTTTTGCAAATGCAGCGAAACAGTCCAATTAAGTCCAATGGCCACCAATCTACTCACTTCTCGATCTCTGGAGGCAAGATGTAGTTCTCCTTGTACCAGTTTTTGAGCAGGCGGTCCACCTGTTGCTCGCTACACGATGTGTAGTGCGTCAGCTGCTCCTGAGCCACAGCAAGCTGCCTCTCACACTGCTGGTTCTCACTGTACACCTGACCAATCAAAATGGAGAATTAGGGAGGTATTATTTGAATCTGCCCAATTATAATAAATGAACCTGTTGCTCGCTACACAATGTGTAGTGCGTCAGCTGCTCCTGAGCCACAGCAAGCTGCCTCTCACACTGCTGGTTCTCACTGTACACCTGACCAATCAGAATGGAGAATTGGGGAGGTATTATTTGAATCTGCCCAATTATAATGAATGAACCTGTTGCTCGCTACATGATGTGTAGTGCGTCAGCTGCTCCTGAGCCACAGCAAGCTACCTCTCACACTGCTGGTTCTCACTGTACACCTGACCAATCAGAATGGAGAATTGGGGAGGTATTATTTGAATCTGCCCAATTATAATGAATGAACCTGTTGCTCGCTACATGATGTGTAGTGCGTCAGCTGCTCCTGAGCCACAGCAAGCTACCTCTCACACTGCTGGTTCTGACCTGACCAATCAGAAAGTAGCATTGGGGGTACTATTTGAACCTAACCAATCAGGAATGAATTGAGAGGTGTTGAGCAGGGAGTCCACTTGTTGGCCACTGCACATTGTGCAAAGTGTCAACCACTCCTCATCTGACCCATTAGAAAGAGAGAACTTAGAAATAATGCAGTGTAAATCTGATGCATCAAAGATTAAATTGGGAGATGTTGCTAAGAGTTGAGTAATCACACAAGAGAACTGGGGGTGGACACTCTGAATCAGATCAACAAGGACAGTACACAGACTCATACCTTTATGCAGTGCTAACTGATTCTCCTTGTTCAACAGGCTGGTTGTCTGTTTGATATCTAATGAAGATGTGAAGTCACTTTTATTCATTTTTATGATGGAAGGGGGGGGGGGAGGGGCACTTTATGAATAAACATATTATCAGTTTATCATCAAATATATCACTAGCTTCATGTCCCAATCCTTTATTGAAGGAAAACAACTTCTTTCCTGGACAGTTGAACAAAGACGGTACGTACCTGTATTAAAAAGTAATGCAAAACACGCTTTATTGTGCCAAACTAAGTCTCATCGTATACTTGTATACAAAAATTCTCCTATTTAAATAGGGTTAACAAATGGGTCATCCATGTCCAATGTACACTGGCTGAACTCCTTGTGTGTCAAACAAAATACAATCAATATGGGATTTTTGTATTTGCAAAGAGGTGACAGTGACAGTGGTTTACTAATAATAACTGCACAACTATATAACGCATGATAAATATTAGGTTTCTCTTTGCGCTTAACATCAATATCAAATATTACAGATCTTACATGAAAAAATCAATTTGGTGAATCATACACATATTTATACAACAGGACAATATGCTGAGTAACCTACTAGAATCATACACATATTTATATAACAGGACAATATGCTGAGCAATCTACTAGAGTACAGATTAATTAATCTATCTATAAACAAGATAATTATAATAATGAAGTTAAAGCTGTCTTCAATGCCGATCATTATATGAGCTTAACCCTTTATGTACCAGATATACTGCTGCTCTAGGTGAATTGTTTTTACAATAGTCACCGGTCACGGGTGGTACACACAGTGTAGATTTACTATTATCGGTCTTGTGCAAATTCTTTAAACTGTGTTCAGTTTGAGAATGATGGATATGATGGGTTGTTGAGGGTGGGAGCTGCCACTTGATATAATGTTTGACATACAAGCTTGACCCACCTTGGAGTAGTGGAGGGCCAGAGCACAGTACATGGAGAACATGCGGAAGTTGCTCTCATCCGTCTGATCAAAGGGGGTGGGCTGGCCGTCAGCACCGATCTTGTTGATCATCTGGACGACACCGATGACGATCCCGTGGCTGACGATGGGCATGCACAGGATGCAGCGGGTGGCGTAGCCCGTCTGCACATCTACCTCTCTGTGTCCAAGACCAGTAGATGGGGTGGGGGAGAAGCGGCAGTATCAGTGGTAGGATAGTGGTTAGGTCATATTTTATAGTAAGAGATTCATTAGCTATGAGCTTATGAGTTGCTTGAGCTGTAATAGATGGGCTTCTACAAATCACTATACTTGAATGTGTATCAAGCCTACCAACATATCCAGTATGAATAGCCTGCCCCCATGTTTATTTCTCTGTATCAGGGACGAATGGGCGGTGTATGATGGAGGGGTGGGGGGGGGGGGGAGAGATGTTGAATTGTTCATGTTTTGAAAAGAAAGAATCATTATACTGTGGGCAGATCAGTCAATCAAACTGTAAAAACTTGAGATTCTGAAATGGTTGAAATCACTTTTCATGTAAATGAAATTCCAACTATTCCAAAAAAATAAAAACATGGTAATCCATGTAATTTATACATAACATCTTATTTTGATAGAAAAAAGCGATTGAGAAAGGGAACGAGAGAGAAGAAAGAGAAGAAACCTAAAGAGGGGTTACATATGAAAATCTAGATTTGAACAAATCCTCTTAATTAAAAACAGTGCTCAAATAAAGTTTCTTTAAGAATCTTCTTATGATATAATGCAGTTACTCTTGCTCTACCTGTTGAATCGTGGATCTTGGTACGCATCAGCGATGCTTACTACCTCCCCTGTCTTGGCTACAAGCCCAGCGATGCCTCTACTGACAGGAAACCTGTACAATGAAGATTTACAGTCTCATATCAACTCTTTCAGTCCTCCAGGCAATAAACTGAGTTGTAAAATTGACATGGGAGTATGAATGTTTGGTACTGAAACAGAAGGGCAGAGATTGAAGTGGGAGTTATCATTCTGGCAGTATCATTCTGATATCATCACTGGGTTTGGATTTTACCTAATTTGACTGATTTTATCAGTTTTACATGATTCATTCATTGTTTCCTCATGTGAAATAAGAATGGGGCCCATGGTCACGGGAGGATTCTGGGACAACTCCCCCCCCCCACCCCCCCCCTGGACAACTACCCCCGGACTACTACCCCCTGGACAACTACCCCCTTAGGACAACTATCCCCCAGGACAATTACCCCCTAGGACAACTATTCCCCATGACAACTACCCCCAGGACAACTACCCCTAGACAATTACCTCTAGAGCTAAGATAATCGCTAGGAAGTGAAGAATCCACGGAAGCCCCCCCCCCCCCCCACACACACACACACACACACATACAATCCAGCGGATTCTTCACTCCCTAGCGATTATCTCAAGTTCCAAAAATCGTCCAGTTGGGGGAGGGGCTTGTTGCCAGAGTGGGGGGGGGGGGGGGGGGGAGGTGGGGAAGGGGGTTAATTGCTCAAGAGGTAATTGTCTGGGGGGTAATTGTCCGGGGGGGGGGGGGGGGGAGTTGTCCTAGGGGCTAGTTGTTCTGGGGGGTAATTGTCCTAGGGGGTAGTTACCCTGGGGGTAATTGTCCTGGGGGGTAGTTGTCCTAAGGGGGTAGTTGTCCAAGGGGTAGTAGTCCGGGGGTTAGTTGTCGGGGGGTAGTTGTCCAGGGGGTAGTTGTCTGGATACGCATGGCAGAATAGCATTCAATGTATTATGGGTCATGTATTCTCTACCACTCCTACCTCTAACCTTCAATACATTTGTGTATGTATTCCCAGGAATTGTTTAGTAGTATAACGGGACAACCCAAATTCACAGAACTATTTACCTCCACATAGGAAATTGGCATTTTTAGTTTATTGAAAGTAAGCATAAACCAAGTTCCACAAACCTCTGAGTATAAAATAGAAATATGACCTACTCATCGATGTTACAGATTTCAAAATATTGATTCCAACATTCCAGCATGATAGGATACAAGGGAAAATATTTCCAAGTAGCAGTTCCTACCTGATTTGGTTCTTCTTGAGAAAGACTGGTTTCCCATCTTTGTCAAGGCCTTCATCAAACAAGTCTGCATACAGCTCATCTGTCTGAGTATCCACTAAAAAGAGAGCGCACCGGTCTGCATTCACCAGGCTCTTTGCAAACATCTATGAGAAGAGAGAAAAGTGATCTCTTAAGATCATTGAACTAGACATGCATAAACATGTGTTTTGTAAGTTCAAGCAGCATTGTACACCTATTCTAAATACCTTTAATGGAAATCTTTGTCTCCTTTATCATCCCTCTTTACACAAACATAAGACAACTCCTGACAATCTACAGAACAGTTCAAATGGCAGCGAACTGGGGACACTGAAGGAAACTAGTGAGCAAATCGAGGTGCATGGATGAATAAAATATTTTGCATTTTGGTTAAACCTATCTCCAACAACCACTTGTCTGTAAGGACCACTGTATCTGAATTGCATCAGATCACCACAACTTCCAGAAAGAATCAAATCCCTCCCTTTCTCACATGGCGTACTGAAAATATCTACTATTATCTACTCCGCCATGAAAGCTGATACTTTCAAGCAACATTTATTTTATTTCATTCAAACATGTCTATAAAGACCACTTGTGTTTAAGGACCACTGTACCTGAATTGTTTGAGAGCAGTGTGAATAAAGTTGCACCAGTCTATACAGACTATCTGTCCAAACAGATAACTTCTTAATGTTTCCCTTTGGGTACTCTTTACTCAAAGACAGGGTAGCCCTTTTGCAGGTCAAAAATATCATATTTTTGGTAAAAAACACCAAAAAAACAAATAAAATGGAAGAAAATACAAAAGGTTCTGTATAAAAACCTCCTTCCCAGTAATAGAACTGGACACTGACTTTACACGCAATTATCGCGATAGCTAGATTTTGAGGTTTGGGGCGGTCGTCCAAAACCTCCCGATTCTTGTATCCTTAGAGACCACAGACCATTGTCCACCACAGTCCACACCAGAGACATATCAACTAACTTTTCAATGTATCGCCCTCTGACAGGGCAAATATGATCATGAATGTACACTATGGGTGGCTACACAAACGTAAACAAGATTATTTTTTTCATTTTTCCTGAAAAGGTCTGTAAAGCTATGATGGTGAATTTTATACACATTTTTGTTAGAGTACACTGCAAATTCCTGCTGAGTTTCATGACCTTATCCAATGGGCTACCCTGCCTTTAATACATGACTATATTGCTCACCATGATGTGCTGGCTCAGGGAGTCGATAGACACAATGTCGTCAAAGATGACCCTGTGGGTGTAATATTTAGAGGAAATATCAATGTAATATCTGTGCATTTCTTTTGAACTCTGGCTTCTTTCTGTCATATCAAGCAATTAAGTGTGTTAAAAAGAACCCTGGTATTTATATACCTAAGACAGCATGACAGTTGGTAGTAATTGTAAGTCTGTGAAACTAGATTCAACATTATTTTGCATGAAGACCTGTACTTGAAGATTTTAAAGATATTGAAATATTCCAGTAGTGTGCTCTTGGTAAATGGGAAAGTAGGCAATAACGTAGCCGTAATAATGTAATAATATTACAGGATGTAACTATTGAAAAGAAGGTTAGTGGCAATATGATGAAATAGATCTTGTTGTTGAAATATATTCAACAAGAACTATGTACAAGGAATGCAATTGTTACAAAAACATTCATACTATTAGTTCAAAACACATTATTTTCCAAAATTCAAAACAACAACAAAGAATGGTACCGTAATAAAATACATTGTCATCAGATATCTATTTGATGACTACACAACAAAAGTACTGTATGGGTACTGTAAACAACATTTATTTTGTGGGTTTTTGTTTTTGCAAATTTTGTGATGTGCTCAAGCACATGTATTACTTATACTAGTACTCCACGATCGCGAATTCAACCACTCGCAAAATTGTTGAGAAGTCCTGATTCGCGAAAAATCTAGACTCTCGAAATATATGGCGTATACAATACTCAACATCAAACAAAATGTGACATACAAGAATCTGTTTGAAAACGTTAACATTGTTCAATTTCAGTAATCTGAATGATCAACTGATCATTATCAAGAGAAAAATAACCTTTAAAAAACTCATATTATGATGCAAAATATATGTAGAGGACTGTATTGATTTCAGTCAAGAATAATAATTCTTTTTAAGGATTATAAGGCCAAACCAATGATTACATAATTTACTAAACCAGACAGAAGCCAAATTCAAATAACTTTGGCGTTAAACAAAGTAAGTAAAACAATTGAATGAGGAATCATGCTGAGCTGTCAAGGTAAGCTCCAATGATGGAGAAGTATGATGTGTATCCTCTTTGTTACCTAGATACTTCTAGAAGGAAGTCATTGAACTCTCTCTGTTTCATGAGGCCATTGCACACCTGCAGAGAGTTAGTTGCAAGGTTTATACATCATCTTTTTCATCCAGACGTTTTTTTCTCTTGGATCTTGATTTAATTCCTATAGTCCTCAAATTTACATCTTTTTCCCATGATGCATTTCTTGTCCTCTTAACCTGTATACTACAATAATGATAGACCAGTGCTCACAACCAGAAAAAATATTATTTGGGGCTACCCATCCACTGTACCTAGTTGCTGTACGTGTGCACTGTATTGATAAACAAAGGATAAATACTGCTGTTAACTGGTTACTTGTGTCCACTGAATATTTTTGAATATTCCTAAAAACATGTTGCTAGTGCATGCAATGTGTACTGTGGTAGAAAGACTTAATTCCTTCAGAAATGGATATACAATGTTTAGTAAACTCCCTCTTAAACAACTTTTCTCCACAAAAGTTCCACAATAATAATCTAGGACTGTAATACTGAACAATTGAACTACTGATTGCACATATATCAACAATACTCAAATATTATGAAAAAGAAGTTAAAATGGAGTTAAAACAAGCTGAGGCTGGTACGTTTCTGGGAAGCAGGCATACCCGGTTCCCATTTCTGAGTAGGAAACTAGAGAGCCAGGAATACCCAGTTCCCATAGTGAATGGGTTAAGTATTTCAAGAAGTTGATGTTTATATATCAATGAGAAATACTGCATGTGTGTTTGTTTCCTCTATGCCTTCTCTCTATCCTTCACATATATTTGTCTGCTTCTCCAAAACAGGTTTCATCTTTCACATTTGTCACATCCTTAGTCAAATGACATATACATTCATAATCAGTGATTTTTTTGTACATCTTTTCTTAACAGAACAAAAAAATGCCTTTTTTGTGGATTACATGACTACAGTTCAGATTATATATCATGACATTTGAATAACATATATTACCATGAGCGAATTCAAAGCATGAAGGCACTTTTTTAAGATGATCACAGTGCAATCAAACATTTCAGGCAAGTACATGTATGTGCTCAATGCCAGAAAGGAAATAAAACTATTACCTGAATTTTGTCGAGTCCAATGCCAACCCATGTGAAATATGTGGAAGCAAGCTAGATAAAAGTGAAAAACATTGAAAACCTTCAAATGTAAACATAAGTGTTATAATGTGCTAACTGCTGATCTGCAAAGACAATCACAATGAAAATAGGGTACCTCTTGGTAAAAGGGGTAGATATATGACCCCTATTTGAAAATCATACTATAGCATGGCATTTACAACTCTCTAAAGTTGAATCATATTTAGTGAGAGTTAAATCACTGTTCATGAATAAATCCTACGCATTATTTTTTATATCTTTCCCATTTCACAAACATCACAAGCATATTCATTTCAGATCAACCAATCTATGCTGTGTTGATCCAGTTCTAAGCAACTTTATCCCTTGGTAGTATTACAATAATTACGCAAAGTAATCTTAAAAAGTATTTTACCAATGAAACGAGATACATACCTGCATATCGAGTTGTGTAAAGGGCTGATTGCTGATGTTTCTGCTAAGTTCAACAACAGCTACAACAAAATTAAGCACAGATACATGCATGACATTTGAATGCTCAAACAATGGATAAATCGAGATTTATATTGGATAGTGGTGACTTTGAATGGGACAAGATGAGTTTATGTGCATTTGGTGTATTTTCAAACAGTCTTTATTGGTGGCATGGTTGAAAATGAAGTGAGCACATTGAACACGTAGAAGAGATAACTTTCCGCATGGGGGAGTGTATTATGAGAGTGACTTGTGTGGAACTGGTGTGAGTGATTGTAAATGAGGATGTCTTGAATCCAGATAGGAGGAAGGGAATGGAATGACAGAGTGATAGTGTGAAAGAACAGAAAATGATGGAGAAAAAGAAGAAAGCAAAAGAGAAAAATAGAAGTGATTGGGTGAATAAGATCAAATGATTGAGATGTAGAAGAAAGAGAAAGAGAACAAAAGAAGAAATGATAGTGTGAAGAAGATCAAATGATGGAAATGTAGAAGAAAGAGAAAGAGAACAATAGAAGAAATGATAGTGTGAATAAGATCAAATAATTGAGATGAACAAAAAAGAGAAAGAGAGAAAAATAAGGGGTAATAATTTGATTACGATAAAATGATGGAGATGAAGAAAAAGAGTAAAATTAATAAAGAGAAGACAGCTAGATAGTATTACAGGGAGAAAAGACAGAAAGATGATGCGCACAGAGAGAATGGAAGGATTGTACTGCTTACCCAAGATGTCTCCATTGGGTTGTATGAGAGGCAGACAGAGCACGGACTTGGCAAGGCTTCCATCTCGACCAGTACCTTGAGGAAAACGCTCATCCTACGTGGGACATCAAATGTGCAGTACAGATCTCTCAAAATTACAGAATAATCTTCAATGTAAAGTCTATATCAACCATGGATCCAACACTTTGCCTATATGAATACCTAACCTTTACTTTAAACTTAATCTTAAGCCAATTGCAACCATAACCCCAACCCTATATCTTTGACAAAATATAGTATCCCAGAGCAAATGCTGACAGGACAAATGTCAGGTCAGCGATAAAATGAAGTTCTCCAAACTAAAGATTTATTTCCAGTGTCAACAATGTCAATGCAGAGAACACTCAATGTTAATTGAATCATTAATCATGATCAAAATGAGTAATAAACAGTAAAGATTTTATTTTGTCTTCATTTTCAAGCAGACTGTTCTTATTCAATCATTGATTATCTTTATGTTTTCTTGATCTACCTTTAACCCTTAATTACCATGCATTACAACATATGTGAAACATTTCCCTGGCATATCCATTAACCCATGATGTGCTGGTGTCACACATTTGTACTAGCAATACACATACCAACATTTTATCTGACACAGTTGTTATAGATATAGACTGAATGACTGTAGAGTGTGTGTATCAATTAATAATAATAATAATAGATTCTGCTTGTAAAGCGCATTATATGTATAGTGACATCTCTATGCGCATGTGACTACATCATCAAATATATTACTACAAGAAAAATTATGCACAACAGGAACTATTATTAAGCATGGTATACATAGAACATATTACTAGGGACTGATATTACAAATAAATCCAAACAGAAATGTTTTAAAGCGGGTCTTGAATGAGTCAATTACTCACTCCCAGGATATCTGATGACAGGACAGGCTGTAGACTATGGGCCACGTGGGCCACAATGTTGGTGCCCAAAGTGATGGGCGCAAAGGGCACAAGCTGGATACTGCAAAAGCATATAGAACATAACATATTAACCAGGTCTAAAGACGTAAATAACTTTCAAAGAAATATCACTGTCCAACATCATTTTTCTTGATGCCACAGTGAGCAGTAAGATCAAACAGATATCACAATACCACCTATTTGGCAAGCACTTAATTTCACTGTCATATCCCAGGACCCAGCACACTGGCTACTGTAACCTAATTCCTTCTCTATTTCTTCTCAAGCTTGCTGTCTATTAGAAAAGAGGAGAATTAAACCAAATGACCACTCTGTGACTACTATGCTCTATTTGTTCAGTTTGGATTTAAAATGTGAAACAGCCTGGAAGACAGGCTATTCCCTAACCTCTCTCCCTGTCCCTACTTACAAGTATATAATACACATGTAGTATGCGTGTCTATGTGTATACAGGGTGAGTCAGAAAAAATGTTACACTTTGTAAATTAGCATTTCTTAAAGAAAATGTGGGATTCAGAGAGAATTTCAAGTATGGATAGAGTAAATATTCCTTTGTCACTTAAATTTTGTTTCAGTGTTGTTGTTATAGTTGAGTGCACAGTAGCCATTGTTTGAAACCGTATCAAAACGCATTTGCGCCAAGCTTATTGTAGTGGAATCCAAATCAGGCAAGGCATCTTTGAAATTGGATTTTCACCCAGACCCCTTATTTTGTTCCTATCCAATAAATTCATTACTGATTCCCCACACTTGTGGTATCAAATAAGACTGGAAGAGTTGCTCTATCTGACACTGGTACAAGAATTATGATTTATTGTTGTATTTCTAATATGAGTATGTAAGAAAGTATAACATTTTTTCTGACTCACTTGTATAATGATAAAATGCACTTACCAGTCTTCCATGTCGCTGCACAAGTAGAGACTCTAAAATCAGAGAGCAGATACAATCATGAAATCATGAGGTCACAATTATTTTTGATAGGGTTTAATGATTAATTTTAAACTGTGTAACATAGTATGTAATCATTAGGTTATGCAAATTTTTTAAATTTTAGATGCAATTTTTGGATAACTCAACTTTAAAAGTTTGTATCAAATAAGCCATGAACGTTCTTAAGTGTGTAACACAACACTCTCTTAACTCCTTTAATGAATAAAACAGGAAATGGAAAATACAACTCTTGTCTACCTCATCTTGAGCGCTGATCATGAAGAGAAAGGCTTCATCCGCTTTTACAGCTATCAGTATGTAAAAAATCATAGAGCATGAATAATAGTTATCAACTGATGCAGAAGTCATTGCACAAAAGCTTACTGGTATGTGCACTGAATTAGAAAAGAACAACCTCTCTATAGTACACAATATGTAAGTAAGCTTCTATTCCTAGCATTTCATATGCTTGAGAATGGGGGGCACTCCAATTTCAATGGAGCTTTTAATCATACAGTAGAACTAGCCAAAGATTAGTCTCGCATTACTTAATAGTCACCTTTTGAAATCAATGCAGCCAATTCTTGATATTCAAAACATGGCAAAAGACCCAGATGCAGGCTTCTTGTGAAAAGTGAAACAAAATACACTATCTGTGGGATAAGTTTTGGGACTCCTGTAATACTGGAAAATTGCAGCATTGTCAAATAAATGTGAGTGATAGTATGACCATCATAGAGCAAGAAGCTCTCTGCTAAAGCAAATGGGCATGTTCTGTTTAGCTTTACACTTCACCGAACAATTACCAATCTTTTTAAAATCAACTAGCATTCAAACAGGTGGTTGCTCAAACAGGTTTAGCTGTACTAATACATGTACCTGTTGCTATGTTGTGACTGAGTTGATAGAGGACTTCAGGAATGTTGTCTTGGTCTTCTACTCTCTCTACCATGTCCACCAGGAATGTCTTGATATCCTCTCCCATCCCTGCGCACTGCATACATGCATTAAACCACCGAAAAGAGGAGGAGAGTAAAAGCCTCAACAATGGTTCATTACTTTTATTATTTTAAGACATATCTGCAACAAGCTTCTGCTTCAAGGATTCTTGCTGCCTTCGTCTTGTTCCTTCTATACTTTCCATACCTCTCCATTATTGTAAGTGAAATATCATTATTATTGTAAACTCTACTGAAGTGTTTCATTACCTGATTGTGTACATATCAGAACAAGATTGGTTGCCTGAATGGGAAACATAATCATAGAGGAAATCAATGTTTCAAATCAAAATCGATCGTTCCAAGCTGATATTTCTTGATGCTACATTAATTACAAATTTTGATTGGCAAATGTTATGAATTCTTAAAATTCATCACCAGCACTTACCCTTAAATTATTTGCAGGGAACACAGTCATAGAGTTGCATTTGTATTGATTCATTGCGGTGTAAAATACATGACCAAATGCACAAGTACATACACATGCAGATATGCCTCAGTGCAATCACCTCAACCTGCAGACACAGCATTTGGTTGCACATTTACACAATTATGATAAGAAAGTCCATAATCCAGTCATAACACTATCTGAAGTAGATGTGAAAGTTTTTGAATTTCTGGGGTGGTATTCCGAAATTCCTCCTAACTTTTCTTCTAAATGTAAGTCCCCAACTTTGGAGGCGCCTAAGGCCCTGTTTACAGTGCAGGGCCCTCCAATTTTTAGCATTTACAGTACAGGGCTCTGCCACGGCTTAAAATTTCAACATTTCAATATTTTGTCGAAGTGGCGCTCTGCATGTAAATAAACTATTATTTTGGGCGCTCGCCGGAGGTTACAGTGCAGATCCAGTCGGCCGTAGTATCTTGACTGATTTGTTATACTTAAAGATCTCAACACACTTGACACACCAAAGAAAATATGAAGAACGCGTGTATATTTAGTGCATGTGCACGAAAATCAAGAGAAATGGGTTGCACAGAAAACTGGATGTCAGGATTTATCCAATGGAGGGGAGAAGCACCCAGAGAACATCATCAATGTGGTCAATGGACAGATTACTCCCGAATCAGTAAATGTTGACAGAGCAGTTGAAGTTGGGTTTCAGCAAATGAGTTTGAACGGAAATTGCCTGGAGGTTTCTTCAACACAATTTTGAAGAAAGTACAAACCATGGCTGTCATGAAGAAATAAATTGACAAAGGCAATTCCAAGGTACAATGCAGTCCAGAAGTTTTGGGCCACCCTCAAAATCAAAAGATAATCATACAAAAAAATGCATTCTGCATTCAAATTTATTGATACTGAATGGGCTATGGAAGTTCCATTACATCACACACGCATGTTTACTACAGGAATTACAGCTTAAGTACCCATTTTGCAGAGATTTTGGGCACACACTTTGGATTATGAAAATACTGCCCTGATCACTGCCTTACAGGTTATCGACATGCAATCTACAAGCTTTTTGAATTATGATGCAGACAATGATTCCCATGCAGATCGTAAGCATTCAAATATCTGTTTCATATTAAACAACAACAGCGTTGATAAAGAAAACACCATTCTAGTACATACAGTATATGAGGACTAATGAACACATGCATGGTTTATTCTTGCAAAGTGGTACAAATTACTGTTCACCTGGGGCCCATTTCATAAAAAGTTGCTATGATAGCAACTCTTGCTGTAATGTCAACTACTATGACAACAGTGAAAATTCTGCTTCCTGATTGGCTCTTTCGATGAAAGTTGACATTCCAGCAAGAGTTGCTATCATAGCAACTTTTTATGAAATGGGCCCCTTGTGTTGGGTGGTTGAGACTAGAATGAGAACTGCATGAAATTTTGCCCATATCATATTTGATGGTTTGTGGTTAGAGGCCTAATTCTACTTACCAGCAGGTTGCCATCTCCAAATGATGTAGCTTTTTTGTTCTTTTCTGTGAAAGTAAAAAAAAAAAGGCATTTAGCTTTGGTAATAACTGTAAAAAAAAAATACTGGCCATGCTCGAGATTATTGTTACAATAGCGATGGATGCGATTTTGTTTCAGAATACAAATGCATGTGTAGTACATGTGAAAATTCAAAGAGTACATAAATAATGTGTATAGCTATTAAGGTTTGGCTATACATATGTTTTGTTTATAATCATGCAATAATCAATTACGAAAAAGAGCTCAATCTATCATCAAAATTGTTTACTAATCGAATCGTGTAAGTACTTTAATATTTATTAGGTGGTCTGTCATGATTTAATTTCATTTTGATTTTCTTTCTTTATCATTCTTATTTGTTTTTATGTATTGCAACAGTGATGAATGTAAGTGAAATATTACTAACGGGTGTGCTTTTAATACTATAGTTATTGTTGACAAAACAACTACAAAATCTTGATATCTTGACCCTTCCTTCTTGGGCTTTCTCTAGCTCTTTATTATGTTTACATGTACACGGTGTCTTATTATTTCTATTGTTAACTTACTCCTTAATCATGCAAGTTGCTTATGGACGTTTAGATACTTACGATTATCCCTGTCAGCTGCTTTAGACTTTGCATCATCAAACCATTTCTGCACGTCCTCTGCAGTGTGATGCTGTGTGACATACTCCTCTACCAGCCACGGATTCTCTCTCAAGTACTGTTTAATCTCACTCGGTGTGGTGAGAACACCTGGTCAAAGAACAGGCATCATATGTGAGAATTAACCCTTTCTACTCCAGACAAAGTGCTCCTCTTTAGGATTTTGAGTGGATTTCTGGTGCGAGAATGGTGCATTAGAAGTTAATCAAAACTGTTATAAATCTACAATCGCATAGGGAAATTATTACATACAAGTAGGGATTCTGAGGAACCAAATCCATCGCCGTTGGCTCTGACTTTCCGTGTGGAAGGAGAAAGTTACCGGTACCAAAAATAGCCACGTCCACACAGAAAAGACATCGCCTTTTAATAGCGTATTATCCTCTTCAAATTATCAGGATTCAGATGTTACTTCTTGATTGTATAAATACCCAGTCATTTGATGTTGCCTTGAATGGCTCATATGCAACAGATGTATCGTTCATCTATCAAAACACCATAATAGAAAAGAAGAATACACATGTACATTCACTGTACATCTCAGGCATACCATGCCTGTGTCATGACTTCAAAAGAAATATGGAAAGGAAACAAAGAAATGAACAGAGATACAAAGATAACCAATCAAAGCTTTAAACTAGATGTACATGTATTTGTACCCTATAATGTTACTATGGCATCATGTTTGCAATCTACATTCCATTTTTCAAAGGAGAACGTGTGAATTGTTGATATGGTAATAAAAAGGAGCAATGGTTCCGGAATCTTGGTGTGGCCCTCTTCTTCCACACTAATACCGCCCCCCCCCCCCTTGTTTTTCCAAGGAGAGGATGTTAAATGGGGGTCACATGAGTAGCTTTAATCACATCCAATACATGTTAAAGAACTTGTGTCACTTCCAAAAAGAAATCAAGCAGAAAACCTGGTGAAGTGCAGAGATGTACAATAAGTGATATTGACCCTGTATGTATCACCTAAGATGGTTGTTCAATACGAAAAATGGTATTGTCCATGCACTCATAGTGACATGTCATCAAGAACTCACAATTTTTTTCTGAGTTAACTAAACACCTTTCCAACAACATTTTGTAAGAGTTATAAGGGTAGCTTAAGGCTCCCAAATCTTGGGTTACATAGTACTGTACATGTACACTTCATCAATACAAGTTCTTTTCAAATTCAATATTATGTAATGTAGTAGTTATACATCTACTGTAGATACTATTCTGTATTTTTTTCTGAGGTTATTGCAAATATATGTACATATATTTATAGTACATAAAGGGTTACTCAGCTACATGTACACTACTTTTAAGTCTGCTACAATGTACAATGCTTGTATCTACAAATAATTGTACTAAAGGAAGTGGAAATATGTGTTCTGATGTACAGTGTACTTGTGTAACAAACTGCTTGAATATTAGATGTACTTGTTTACTAGCTGAGCTCCTTTATTCCATGTAGTACAGTGTGTACTGCTTTGTTCTGATTCGTTACGATTATGTTATTGTTTTTTTTTTAATTATTGTGTTTGTTTTCGATTGTATCTTGATATTTGTGTAATCATTTTATCGATCAATAAAAACTTAATGAAAAAAAAAAAATAATTGTACTAAAGATACATTTTCATGATTGAAATCGCAATGTACATGTGTGGTATACCAATATTTTTTTTTAAATACACTAAGCTGACAGGATTAAAAAGGTTGGGTTGGATATAAACGTACAATACATTTACAATAAATATCATGTAAAATCCATCACAATTACAATGTACTTACATGATGTATTCCCATACTGTACAGCATGATGTGCTGTTTCTACATCTACTGAAGACAATTTTAAAGTTGTTATTCAGATTTTACTGAACACAAGGGACATGTGTAGGGGAAATATCATGAAAAAAATAGTTCAGAGTATCAATATAATTATCAGTACACAATTACAAAAATCTTATGTGAGTGGTATTCTGGAAAATCTCCCTAATACAAGATGCCTTAGAATGTTTTTTTATTTGGTATTACAAAACATATGTTAGGAAAATAATGATCAAGTTTATGATCTACTAATCTCTCCTCAAGGCAGCATGCCGATGACAATGCATTTAAATGACTATCAGTTTGCCTTATGGCAGTAATCATATTTGGCATGTACAATAGGAAATTATAGGTCAAGGCATCTGCATCTGAAGATAAAATTGCATGAAAATACAGTATCTGTTTTAGATCGCAATAATGTACAAATTAATAGCTTAATTAAACCCAACAAAAGTAGATGGTTAGGATCCAGTCTAGAATAGGGTTGGGGTTAGGGTAAGGTAATGTTTAGTAAGGTTAATATGTGTTTGGGGGCAATTTTGTGGCCCCAAAATTGCAAAATCCAACGATTTTGACTGCACAGTGCAACTCTCAGCTACAACAAGATCTTCAGTGGCTTTTCAATATGTGCTCACACTCAATTAGGTGTGTGTGCTGAAATTCCTCTTAAGTAACAAAAGGCCACAAAATTGCTTCAAAATCACATATCAATCTTACTAAACCCTACCCTACTCTAACTCTATTCTAGTCCAGATCCTAACCCAACCTAATTGTGTAGAGTTTAAATTTTAGACTACACCTAGCCCCGGGAGCATCCTGCATACTCGCCATCATTTTCCCAGTGTGACAGGTCTGACTACTGCGCACATGAATGAATAACTCATTTCAAGTACATTTATCTCATATTAATGGGTGACCTTATTGAATGTATACATGTGCTAAATGTTCGCAAATATTGAGCAATGACCAATGTTACATATTTCCTCTTCACATATAAGGTCCGTCAAGGCTGCCATCTTGGCCATTCCAAAAACTTAATACACCTGTACTGTACGCAAATGTATATGAGGACTGGCGCATGCACATGATGAACTTTAATCTTTAAAAATGCAGCTGCAATTGTTCAATTTTGAAACACTTTTAGTTCATTAACAATTTTAAAAAAATAAAACATGGATTAAAATCATCTTCAAAGCAACCACAGATCTAATCAGATATGCTCAGTAAATGTGTGCAACAGATTCGAGTCAAGTTACAGAATAGCTAAAACCAACAAATCTAATCCCTGCTTATCTCGGCTCTCTTGCTCCAAAGCTCCGCCCTACGCAACTCCAGAAGGTTGCAGCAAGACTAGACGGCGCTAGGTGTATCCACGGCAGCCTATGTGACTAGTCAGAGGTAGCTAGCAGCGTAGCAATCCTGGGGCTAGGCCGGCTAAGTTAAGCCGTTAGCCTAGGGCCTAGCTAAGACAACCGTCGAAAAAATGCAGACCTAGGCCTAGAAATATTTTTTTTGGACAAATTCATCAGCAAACAAAAGCCAAAGTCAAAGAAGTTCAAGGTCAGGGTTAGGTTTAGAACTAGGTTTAGGGTTAGGGTCAAGATTAGGTTAAGGGTTCAAATTCATAAAATAAGAATACGGATACAGTTATGAACTAGCGCAGACTAGACATAGTCTAGGTAGAGGCCTATTAACTACATTCATATCATTCTAACTCTAACTAGACCTCTAAGTCTACTCTAAGACTAAGTTTGTCAACAATTGATCTGATCTGTCATATTTCTCACCAAAAATTTAGTAGATTTAGATCTAGATCTTTCAAATTACCACTTGAAAATATTAGATGTGACAATTAAGTTAACATAAGTTATTTTTGTGCTGTGCTTACCAGTCTGATATGCAATTGTTCTCGGTTCACTTCGCGGATCCTTTGTGGTATGGGGCCTAATTCCTTGCCCTTGGCTTTGCTCCATACCTGTGTGCAAAGCGGACAACGATAAATTTGCACTGCTATTTGTGAATGCAGATTGCGATGGATATCCTGGCAAAGCAGGCAGTCTTCGTTCCAACTGTTTCCAAGGAGAAGACATGCTGATTGTCGTATTTTCATTCAAACGGGACGATAAGCGTTATGTCTGAAACATCAAAATAACAAAATAATTACAGTCAGAAGAAGGAACATTCCGAACTCCTTGGCAAAAATTCCCAAAGTCATCGATGACCGACTTCGAACTTCAGTACCTGACCCATATTTACAAAACCCGCGTGACGCATACCATACCTGTAGAATGAAGCTGCAGTATTTTGTTCAGTGACCGCATATTTACGTACGCGCACAAATACCGCGCGCAGAATTAATATGGCACAATATCAATAGAGTTATATAAACCTAAACACTTCCGGGTTAGTTGCCCTGATCCGCGCGTGCGAGCCAGGGACCTTTCTTTTGTACGCGCACTATGGGGAGCGCGCGCTCTTGTTTAGTACGTATTTAACTCTATGGTACGTATTTAACTCTTGGCACTTATAGCGCTGATTATTATAAACTTTGTAATATTGTTCACTTCTTCTTCTTCTTCTTCTTCTTCTTCTTCTTCTTCTTCTTCTTCTTCTTCTCCTCCTCCTCCTCCTCCTCCTCCTCCTCCTTCTTCTTCTTCTTCTTCTTCTTCTTCTTCTTCTTCTTCTTCTTCTTCTTCTTCTTCTTCTTCTTCTTCTTCTTCTTCTTCTTCTTCTTCTTCTTCTTCTTCCTCTTGTTCTTCTACTTCTTCTTTTCACCCCTTGTCCTTTTTTCTCTATATCCCCTCAGGTTTTCTCCGATTCCTTCTTCTCTTACTGTCATACAATCATGTCATAGGTCTATATTTATGAGAGAAAAACAAAAAGGAAAAGTGAAAGAGAGCTAGAAGACAGAGTGTGACCGAAAGAAACTTAGAGAGAGAGAAGAAGAGGGGGAAGTTTGTGTCCGTGATGAAAGCGAAACTGAATGAATTAAGCATTATTTTGTCTTTACTCTTGTCAAGCATTGTCACGTTGCAAACTACCTACAATATTGCACTCAGCTAGCTAATTTCATACGATATTTCTCATCGTTTTGTAGACCTATATGATGCTTCAGATCATATTGTCGCAATTTAGCCTTTGGCTATAAATACCGTTATGAATGATGTGTGTGCGTGTTGTGTTTGATTATGCAAATTGATTTATTTTTGATTTCCTTTAAATGTTTATTGTTTATTGTATTTTGTTAAGGGCCCCGCCCATAAGCAGATTTGCTTTCAAGGGGTCCATACCATTATTTTATGTTTGTAAATATTTTGTATTTTTGTTGTTTCGTTTTTATAATGGTTAAATAAATGAAATTAAATGAAATGAATGATATTTCAATGGAGTTAAAAGAGGGGCGTTATTCTAAAGCCATGCTAAGCCATGCTTATACATTTTTCGTTCTTACCCTCAATATAATGATTTTGTATTTGAAATGGAAATGTTAATGGTTCTGTGAAAATATCAAAGAGATGATTGTCATTTGTTACGAAACCTAAAGAGCAATACATGTATCTCTATTTCCTTACACTTGGTGATTTTCAGTAAAGTGGCAAAGTATAGTTGATAAGATTTTACACTTGTATCTAGGATATAAGATTTGTCGTAAATACATGTATGGTTTTCTTTTGTTTTTTACATATGGTAATTTAAGCAGTCACTTTCCAAATATATTTTTGTTATTGCCGTACAAAATAAGGAATCAGGCTCGGGCACTTGTGCTAACTTCGGACACCCATTAACAACTTTGACGTTGACTTTCGGTACGGAATAACTGCTGCATTAAGTAACATGCTTTTATTTCTATCTTCATTGATAGAGTCCAGCCGGTTTTTGTTTATCATATAGTTTTGTGAAATACATGTTTTCTTTCAATTCAATCATGTAGATACAACTGTTTCTATTGCTCTTGCTGTTGTTGTAAATAAAATTCAATTCAATCAATTTGATCGATATGATTTGATTGATTGATTGATAAGACTCATGAAAACGATGACAACGATAACAAACACATTCAGATTTTACAACATAATCAATGAAAACAAACACAAAAATTATGAAAAACAATAAACATCTTGTGAGACACACATAAATAATGATGAAACAGCGCCAAACAGATGGGGGTGCATGGGAGGTCTGAGCAAAATAAATTAACTGCATGTGTAAAATTTATACCAAAATAAATTACTCGATTATATTTTTTATTCGTTTTCAAACGGTTCAAATTATTTCATATCAGAGTAGTTTCTGGTAATGAATCAAGGTCTTGGATACTGCGGTATAAGCAGCCGTTTCTTACTAGGTCTATTATGGGTTTCGATAGACTTAACATTCCCTTTGAATTATCATGTGGGAGATGTGTGCTTCAAGGGTAATCCTATCACACAAGAACGGAGGTATTGTGGAGTAACTTAAATACTATAGCACAAAATTGCTTGATTCTTCCACCTGATTTCGACACTATCCACATTTAATCCAGTACTCAACTATTAAAAACGCTTCGAAGATCTCGATTGTGACCATAGAGCTACATTATGACACGGATACGCTTTAAATGGGTTTTTCCTGCGGTTCTCAAAATATAGGAAGAGTGATCAAAATGTGATTGGATGAGGCATTATAGTGAAAGAGCAGTACTTTGAGAAAATTTAATGAATGGCTGTATTCTTTTTAAGTAATATAAACCGGAAGTCAGTTTGCTTTTCATATGTTCAATCTGTTCATTCAATGTCATATTTTCATTTAAGATTACGCCAAGACATAGTTACGTACCCGCTTGAGAGGTGAATTGTTAATAGTAATAACTATGTTTTCAAAATAATGCCTTTTACGACTGTCTTGATTATTCACATTTACTATAATTAAACAAGGCATTAGCAATATTGTGTCTCGCCCACTTGCGAAAATAACCAGAAATATCGCGATCTCCGTTGCTACGCAAAAGAATTGTATCCCTGACCTCAAATGACCTTTGACCTTATCCTGTGACCTCCAACGGTACCATAACATGAAGGTACCCCCAGTGCATCTATGACCCAAGTTAGGTTGTAATCCAAGCAACCTATGTGAAGTTATTTGTCAAAAGAGAGTCTTGCAGGTAAACTTTAACGTATGACCTCAAATGACCTTTGACCTTATCCTGTGACCTCCAACGGCACCATAACATGAAGGTACCCCCAGTGCATCTATGACCCAAGTTAGGTTGTAATCCAAGCAACCCATGTGAAGTTATTTGTCAAAAAAGAGTCTTGCAGGTAAACTTTAACGTATGACCTCAAATGACCTTTGACCTTATCCTGTGACCTCCAACGGTACCATAACATGAAGGTACCCCCAGTGCATCTATGACCCAAGTTAGGTTGTAATCCAAGCAACCCATGTGAAGTTATTTGTCAAAAGAGAGTCTTGCAGGTAAACTTTAACATTTGTGACGGACGACGGACAACGGACGACGGACGGACGACGGACGGACGACGGACGGACGACGGACGGACGACGGACGGACGCCATTTGGATCCCTTAGTCTCGCCTTCACCTCCGATGGGCGAGACAAAAATCATTGATGTCGTATAGCCAATGAGTAACATTTCCTAAATCTTCATGAATGCTTGATTACATTTCAGAAGGATCTTAACTGGCATAATAAAGGCATGTTTCATCTGCATAAGATAACGTACACTGATATACAACTTTTACCAAATCATTGATTAATAAAATAAATAGGAGCGGACCAAGAATACTTCCCTGGGGTACTCTACATTTGACATGGCAAGATTCAGAGAAATTCCCATTAATAACTGTTACCTGTTTACATGTGAAGATAGTCTTCCGACCAGTCCAAGCTGTGTCCATCAAATCTATACCTGGCGTAATAAAAATATTGTCACATGGGGAACCAAATCAAACGCATTTTCTGGTCTGATGTTCCTATGACAACAGCGAGTACTAGGTTAAATGTTGAGTCATCGTTTGTTAAGTGGTGTATTAGGATCAGTAGAGACAGGAGAAATACCTTTATGGGACGAGAGAAGGAAAGCGATGTCTTCGTAACCATTGTAACAAACCTGATGAGATGGAGACCCACAAGAAATAACGAAGCAGGTACAACAGACATGTTAAGTAGATTGAATTTTATTCATATAGCTGCGTTATCGCAGATCAAAGATGAATTTGTTATTTTGTTGAAAGGATGTTCAATTCAAATTGAATAGCTGCACAAGTTTTGTGAATTCCGTCTTTACAGATTGCTTTAAAATGTCTTTAAATTTCACCATATAGAACTACTAATATTGTTTATAATATTTAACTTTCAAATGCTGCTTTATTTTGTTCCTATTTCGTGCTCAATACTTTGCGGTGCACCAAAAACGTTTAGCTTAGTGCAAATTATAATGACTACACAATCGTTGCATGATTCCTATCATGAGCGCAGCAACCGACAATAGCTGTAAATAATGTGGATATATTGCAGAAAGGTTTGTTTTTGTTCTCCTCGGATGCAAATCATTATTCATATCTTAATGCAGGATTATCATTCTTTTGCTCCAATTTGCTTGAATGAATAAATCTTCCTAGTTGAGATTGTGAGCAGATTTTGATGTGCAAGTTGCAGCTTGTCTTCAATGGTGTAGGCGAAAACGTTCAATCCTAATTTTCGATTTTAAAGTACATTTTAGTATCATTTTCTGACATTTTGCATCCGGTTTTATTTGTTTTGGTGTAATATATTATCTGAGCTTTAGTACCTCTCCTTAATTCTGTGGCTATGATTAACTTGAATTACATATAGTTTTCCTTGATGTGACTGCCAGTAAATTTGCTCTGCAAGCTGTAGCTTTAAGTTGTTCAAAGCAAGAAATACACGAAAAAGAATGTTTATTTCGTGGTGCAGGCGAAAATGCTCAAACACAATTCTTCGGTTTCCAAGTAGATTTGTGTTGTTTTATAACAATAACGATAACAAACACTACACACACTATCATATAAACTACAAACAATTAACAAAAAGAAACAGGTTCTGTGTGGTAATAAAAATAAAATGATAAAGTTGCCCAATTTGAATTATTTTCCAAAAAATCCGATGAGTATTGAGGGCATAAATAAATAAAATCTGAATTGGTGGGTTATGTTGTGATGGTAGGGTGGTTTTAGGCCTCCGTCTCCGGGAGGCTAGCGGGGAGGCTCGGCTGGAGGTGCCTCCTCGCTTGCTTGAGGAACTTCTTAAGAAGCTTCCTCTTCTTGCTCTTTGTCCACTTAATCTGTATGTTTGCACAACGAGAGAGAGAAAGAGAGAGAGAGAGAGAGAGAGAGAAAGAGAGAGAGAGGAAGAGAGAGAGAGAGGAAGAGAGAGAGAAAGAGAGAGAGAGGGGGGGGGGGAGAGAAGGGAGAGAGGGGGATTAAAATAGATATGGTAGAAGAGAGTAGTATACCAGGGAAAGACAGGCAGATTGAAAGGGGCCAATTAAGATTTTGAAAAGCGTGAGTTGGGTAAAACTGGTAGGTACCAATATAATTATTTACAATTCAATTATAAGACTTAAGAGTTCATACCCTACTATACGCCTTGGATACTTTTTCCATCTAATAAATCAAATAAAAAACGTCTTCTTTATATATGACGTAAAGGGAATTGAGTCTTGCTACAACAGATCATGATAATAGTCTCACCTTTGGAGGATCAGGGATGGGCGTGATAGGGTCGATAAGTTCACCGGTCTTTGTGAACCGTCGGTAAGAAGGCTCTCTGTGAGTCTTCTGTGAGAGGGAGAGGAAGGGGAGAAGATGGAGGAGGAGTAGGAGGAGGAAGAGGAGGGGAAAGGAGAAGGTGTAAAAAGTGGAGGAGGAGAGAGAAATCGGGAAGAGAAAATACGATGAGAGAATGAGAAACAAATAAAAAAAGCCATGTTTACTCATGTTACGACAGCTAAATTAAAAACATCAAACTTTTAAAAAATCAGCTACAATCATCTTAGATGATGATATTTTGATCCATAATCCCATTCAAAATGACATAAACGCATTTTACTATAAGAATATTCGATGAGAGAATGACTAACAAATAAAAACAAACATGTACTCATGTTACGACCGCTAAATTAAAAACATCAAACTAAAAAAAAAATCAGGTAGAATTATCCTAGATTTATATTTTGATCCATAATTCCATTCAAAATGACATAAAAGTATTTTCCTCCAAGAATGATAACATAATGGATTAATAATTCGTGTGTGGACCTATATGTTAGTAGATCCATGGTTCGTGATTTCAAAAGCCAGAGAGTCTAACCGTGAGCAACGGGTTAAAACGTATTTCTTAGCTACCATTTTATCACCATCTTCAGTGCAACCTTTCGAGGCTGGCGTGGCTTACCTTCCGAGTGTCGCCGTTATCGCCTGGTGCAGTTGATGTCCTGGTCTTAGTCTTTGGCCGGTCTACCAAGGTCGTGATAGTTGTCAAGTTGGACGACGATGGCGCCACGACCTGGAAGTCCTCTGATGGAGGAGGAGACACGATCGAGAAGAAGGAGGTTCCTACGGAGGTTCCTACGACCTCCAGGTGGTGGTCATCGTCGTCGTCATCACAGCCAAAGTCAGAATCAGAATCCGAGTCTGGGTTGAAGATCGTCTGAAATGATAATCAACCCATTGGACAGAAATGATTTGGATATGAAATGAAATGTTCTGAAATGCAGAGTTGATATTGTTTCCAAATTGTTTGATAAATCAAATGGCTCTGTCCTAAAGATGATGCAACAACAACAATACAAACATACGAATATAGAGTTTTAACTGTCGTCTTCATGGTCATGATGGTGTGGTTCAGATGTAATGATTCGTTCTTACCACTGCGGTCTCGAAGTGGTCGCCAAGGTCCTCCGGCATCGAGATGGAGGTTGAATCCGTAGACGAATCCTTGGAAACCTCGTAGACGGAGGAGACTGCGATGTGTTTTTCGGAGTTCGTGTCTTCTATCATGTCGGTTGGGTTCTGTTTCGAGAAGAAACGTGCAGCGAATCGCTTCAGATTACATAACACGGTTGACATACACAACATACATCACCATCACCGCGTTCTCATATCTTATAATTATGTACAATTCAGTTTTATTTTTAATCTTAAACATTCATTTCATAGAGAGTGCTATCGATTTACAAAGCAAACACCGTGAATAATCTAATTTAATTGATGAAAACGCTGACCACTAATAGCGTGATGGATTATGAAGAACTTGTAAATTAGAGAAACTTTTTGATTGGTTTCAATATTGAATTTAGTGACAAATACGAAATCGGGAAACTCCACAAAGTCTTATTAAAGATATAAGCAGTCGGTATTGTGTTAATTTACCTTATTTTATTTCCCAATTCCTGTTTTATTATTGATTGCAGAAATTATGACTCCTAACCGAAAAGCCTATATGGCCTTGGTATATTATCATGATCTTACCGAAGGCGCCTTAAGATGGAAGGGGAACCTCTTGTTGAAGTAACAAGGTCTCGTCAAATAGAGAAAGTAGGCGTGGCCTAAAAAGCTCAGTCCCAGGTCGATTCCGTTAGAGACGTTCGGACTGTGCAAGGAAAAGGGAAGTAAGTTGCAGCATTCGTGTTGGATATTGCTTAGACGTTTCATGCAACAATAAAGTACTTGAGTTTTACATTTTTAGAACTAGCTTTCAATGCCAAAACTTTTAAGCCACACGTCTTTAGAAACGATACAACAAAAACACAGAGAATGCGGCCATATTTCATAATAGTTCTGCCTAAAGACAAATATCAAGCACTCTTTTACAACGTATTTGGGATTCACCTTCGGAAGATGGGAAAGTAGGAGTAGGAGAGCAGCATGTAGACAGGCTCAGCAGCGAACCACATCCCGAAGTACATAACGAAGGGCAGATAGAATGAGGCCTTCCGTGGATGGTTCTTAACCGTGAAGGAGACTCCATAGATAAGCATGGTCACGCCTGGAAAAAAATAAAACACATGAAATTGCAGAACAATAACAAAAATGCTTGTAATTTTTCAAGGAACGCATATTTCATGGCTCGTCCCACGATAATCACTGTTCACATTTCGTTCTTCCCCTCGTCATTCTCCATTGTTCTCTTTTCCCTGTTATTCCTTTTTTTGATGTTCTTCTTCTCCTTCGTCATCTTGTAATTGTCCAACTAATTTCTTCTTCTCTCTTTAGGATAAGTTCTTTTTGATGAACTTACCAAAGATCTTAACGCCCACAATACCAGCCGCTGCCATGTTCCAGTTGACAAAGATAATATCCCTGGGGTCCAGAATCACCCGGCGATAGACGAAAGAGACTGTATACGAGGCCGCGTATATGATACCAAAGAACGCCATCTTGCAGGTCCCTGTCCGACTGATGCGCGCCCTGGAAGAAAAAAAACACAAATGGATGAACAGCACAAATAGACGCCATCTGTTAAGACAAGTTTAAACAAATGACATTCCCTATCACAATAAAAGATGTATGTTTTGTGTTTTGTGCATGGCATGCCCAGTGCGGTAAGTCACCAGCCTTTTCAAAGGGGGTAAAAAAAAACATCCCTCCCCCCCCCCCCCGGGCAACAGCCATTTATTCAAAATTATCATTATGCTTTTCTCTGCACTGTTTTCTTTTTGGTCTGAAGGGGTGTGCGTTCACACCTTTCGCACCCCCCCCCCCTCGCGACCCCCATGGGTCGTATGATCTCAGATAAGTTCCAGAGACAGTTACATCTTTTTCCTTTTACCTGTGAGTAATTGTTCATCTTAGAGATAGCTCTAGATTAATATAATGTTCACCTTGTGATCGTGAATCCCTTGGAGACCAGGAGAAGAACTGACACAAAGAAGATCGATGCGAAGCAGGAGAACATCTCAGCTGGAGCGAGAAGGAGAAAGGAGTCAAACAGAATCAAAAGAAAGGCGACCAATCGAGGTGTCGTACCACGTGACAAGGCTGAATGGACATGATGCAAAACATGACCATAAAACAAGCATATTTACTCAAATAGTATTGTTCTAGGCATAAGTATGAGACTGATTTGAATCATCATTACAAAGTGCACTTCACTTTGTAAAGAAGAGAATACCTGTATCTTGAATCGTAGTCTTTTCGATGCCAGACCGTGCGTACTGAAACAGTCCGATGAAGTAGAGCGCTATGTATGTTGTCTGCAACAGGAGGCTAATGTAAAATAACCTGTATGTAACATGCAGTCGACCCTTCTTCAGCAACTTCACTAAAATCAAGAATATTGAGTGAAAAAGGGAAAATGGGTGATCGGGGTTATACGAATGTCCGTTGATTGCCATGCTTTTAATTATCATGCTAGATAACCAGTCCATCGTATAAAAATCCTTCAGGATCAGCGTAGTATGATCATGCAAAAGGTGGCATGGGTATTGAAAGGCTCAAAATCAGAAGAATAATCAATCAATCACAGCTTCAAATGACATTTCCGGCCTAAACTTACCAATCGATAATGACACAATTTCATTATTTTTTCTATATTACAGTGGCTAATAAATTCTTGTTAGTGATAAGGCCTACATAAGCTGCGACTTCCTTGCAAACTAGCCGAACATAGTTAGTACCCCCCCCTCCCCCCCCCCCCCCCCCCCCCCCGTTTCCAGGAATGTAAGATTTGACGAAAGAATATAAACTGGACTATAATATTCAACACTTGTATGGCAGCATGAATAAGGATAGTAAGCATATGGTAAGTACTAAGCCGAGGTATTATGTACGTACATCGGTACTGAGTCGCTATGACGGCCATTCGTAGATATCCAATCAAGAATCCCAAGTCGGTTTCCAGCAGGACTGAACAAACACAAAAACAATATTGAAGGAATAGATTAAATGATTAGATTTTTTCGAACATTAAGACATAATAAATTGCATAATTCTTATTATCGACTGGTTGACTAAATCTCATAAATATTGAGCAAGACAAGAATAATCTAAGGGAAATTCAATATGCATGCAATTCGATATCAGTTTCCACCGTCAATATTTTCAATAATGGCTATTTATATACAATGTAACCGTAAACATACAAATACGATTTTAACATACATATATATATATAAATAAATATATCTAGCAGAACTTTTACCATCAATATATGTATTGTTCATAGTCTAAAAGAAAATGTAAAAATATGCATGTTAGCTAATTGGGATATCTTGGGACGTTACATGGTTTACAAGAGATCAAGTAATTACAAATCAGACTTTTCTCTTACGGTTTTGGTTTGCCGGGAATTCTCTCAGCATGCCGAGCTCCCCGTTCGTAAAGTGAAACCGATAGGTAACATTCCGTAATCCGACCGGCCCTCCACCTTTCCGGCAGTTGGTCAGATGGATAAACCACCACCGGGGTTGAGGCTGGCTGGAGAAGTCGAGTTGACCACGACAACGAAGCCACTGACAACAAATAAAACAAACAATAAATGATGTAAATATGACTCTCTTCTGATCCATTCGTAATCAAAATAAATATCCAATTGTCTGATTGTGTCTTTATAATTTTTTTTACGGCTCGATGTCGTAAAAAAATAATTTCCTCCATCTCTTTTTTTTTTACTTCTCCTTTGTTCTCACTTCACGCCATATCCTCTTTTTTCCTCTCCTCTTCTGCTTGCTCTACCCATATAGTTTAGAACCAGTTGTATTGACAACATCCACATAATAACGTCACACTTCGGTACTCTATAGGTCTACTTACCTCAAGGCCATCGTCGTCCGTTTCGAGATCACAGATGTCTTCCTCTCTAGAGAGCGTGATCAAGAAGTCGGGGTTGTCCAGGCGATCCAACTTGTACTTGCATTCCTGCGATGGAGGAGCATGGATAACAAAACTGGTCAGAAATCATTGAAAGCCAAACTCTCTATGAAACAATGTTTTTTTTTTTCGAAAAGATAGCAAAGAGTTCGACCCATGCAAGATGTCGTTTGAACGAGGTACGCACAACAGAGTAAGATCCAGAGAATGTTGAAACAGGCAAGAGTGAAGCAGTGGTGAACGTGACGAAGAAGAAGAAGAAGAAGAAGAAGAAGAAGAAGAAGAAGAAGAAGAAGAAGAAGAAGAAGAAGAAGAAGAAGAAAAAAAAAGAAGAAGAAGAAGAAGAAGAAGAAGAAGAAGAAGAAGAAGAAGAAGAAGAGGAGATGGAGGAGGAGGAGGAGGAAGAAGAAGAAGATAAGAAAAAAAGGAGGAGCAGGAGAAGAAGAAGAAAAGAAAAAAAAGAGGAAGAGGAGAGGAAAAAGGAGGAGGAGGAGGAGAAAAACAACAAGAAGAAGAAAAAAGAGAGGAAGAAAACAAAGTGCTCAATGACCATTAAACTCATGAGAAATTATAGATTTAAAAAAAAAAGATACGGAAGACGAGGGCAGGGGAAATAATAAACGATTCCTGAATCTTTTCTTTGTGTGCGAGAAGATAATCAAGTACAATAATACAAAAAGCGGATTATTAGTGTATTACGGCAATAACTTTGTTTTAACATGGATGATAAAGTCGCCTCCCATAAACAACTTGTTTCTTGAAAGGCATTCCAAAGCTAACCATGTAGCCTATACAGGAAAGTATAATTCATCCAAACTTACAAGCGAGTCCATGTTGGGTCTGAGGGTTGTCCATTGGCCTACAGAGTCGTCATACGAAGCAAGCTTGTAAGATGACTGGTCCTGATTGGTTGAAAGACACGAGATTAGATACCAATTTTTATTTGTCCTTAAATAATATGTTAAAGTATTTTATCCAACAATAATTAAGGTTGTGCATATCAACTTCACCAAATCAACAATTTAAAATATTTCAACTTTCTTATTCTTTGACGGATTCTCGTCAAAACTTCACTGTTACGTTTCTTTATTGTTTCTGCTTTGATTACACCAACTAAACTTCGGGATCTCATTATTTATAAAATTATTACTACCCCGTAGCTCTTGTTAGTTCTTGTCGTTCATCTTCTTTCCAATTAACGAAGCCTGCATTCTTTTTCGGATGATCGAACCCTTCTTCAGTTTTGGATAAACGAATATTCTAAATATCAAACACATTTTTATTTTCGTAATAACGAACCCTCGTTAAAATGAGCATTATCCGAATACACAATGTTTTTTTTTCAAATTAATGTGATTTGAATCAATTTGCTACTAAGACACTGTAATTCGTAAAATTGGAAAAATTAGGAAATATCTTCACGCCTGTTTGTCATCATATTTGGATGATTGCAACTGTTAGCTGATCTCTCACACTCTCACATCGCTCCGCTTCAAAGAATACACTGTGCACAGCAAGACTGGTCACACTTACTACAAAATCAGAACACACCACCCTAGTCATCTAATCTCTCCACTGGCTCGCAGTCCACCAGCGCATCATATTCAAAGTTCTTCTCCTTGTGAACAAAATAAATCATAACTTGGCTCCTTCTTATCTCCAAGACCTTGTTTCTCTCCGCTCAAATTCATTGAAGAGATACATGATTGTAGTAGGTTAGGTATTGTGGATTTACTATATCTTTCAGTATTTGAGTCCAGCCATGTTTCTGAGTTGTAGGTCTGTGACTTGAAGGAGGGGCGTGGGCATGGTAGGTGTTCAACTTTGGTTGAAGAGAGAAGAGTTTTGCCAAAATTTAGTAATAGCTTGTCTCGCCTGGCAGATTATTGTAAATCCGTATAGTGCCCATGGCACTATAGCTCTGATTTCTACGTTCTATTGTCTTTAATGCTCGTTTCTGCACAAACTTGATTTTGTCAGATTGAGATTATGCGATTGAAGTATGCCATATCGGGCTAGCGTATTCTAGAATAGGTCTGATATAGTAGGTTGTGCTAATCGTTAACATGTCATTGGGTGGACTTTGGATTTCATAAGAATGCAAAAAGTATAACGCCTACGAGAGGTTCTTGAAAAAATGTCAGAAACATACACGTCCAGTTCCAAACTACCAACACCATTCAAATGCATATTGTCAAGTGTAACATCAGTGAGAGGAACAGTGTTCCTAGGGAAACACACTAACACCAGGTTGCCTTTAGATGGTAGTACATCATTTTTTCCGACACCAATCTGCCAAACAATATCAAGCGATTCCTTCAGGGCAGGTTCGGAATCTCTTTTAGCGATTTCCTCAGGTGAGATCATCAACACGTTTCCATCACTCTTCTCACTCAATTGAAATACATTTATCAAATAGTTATAATGATATACGTCACTTCCGTCTTAAAATGGCATTAATGCGTACAACAGTCTTACTTACAGCCGGGTACTTAATGTCGTAATTCATGACGTTGTCTCCCATGTTCGAAAAGTAAAAGGAGTCAACGAACATGAAGTCCTAGGAAGAGAGAAAAAACAGACGAGAATAATGTTCATGTCATTCATATGTCGCTTATTTCAAAAACCATGAACATGGATAGTGGGATACGTTGTTTGCTATGCACAATTGCTACTAAAATTGATGAATTTTAACTTTTAAATAGCTAGACCTACATTATTGAATCACTGACTTATAACAACCTGTCTCTATCACATCTCTCCCTCGTTTTTCCTCCTCATCTCTTTCTCTTTGGTTTGAAAAAAAAAACACAATAAATTAATTTTTTCGGTGTCTGTCTGGAATCTATATCTTTCCTCAGTTAAAATATTACTTTCCTAATTATATCACTTCGTCTTGGTAACTTCATTAAAGTCGTTTTATTTACCGTGTCCGAGTCGATCATTCCGGTGCTGATTTTGGCCTCTGTCTTGCCCGTGGAACCGAGCAACATCAGAACCAAAATCAGCGGTGCGATAGAGGTGTCCATTATCCTTGGGCGCAAGATCCAGGAAAGAATATTTTCACTAAAAAATTCCAACGATTGCAGAAGCTAGCAAATACGTCGCAATAGAAAGCCAGTAAAACATATTCTGAATGAATTTGTTTACAGTACAGCACGGTGAGATAGAGCATTTTGGTTGCTAATAGTAACTACGCGCTTGTCTCCAATGCGTAGGTATTGTGACACAACAATTAAAACGCGCAATGAAGTTATTTTGGCGAAGGGTAGCTCTGTTAACTTTGCGCATCTTGTTCTTGAAAAACGAAAAGGTGAATTTCTATTTCTTTTTTTTTATAGAATTTGGCCTGATAAGAAACAACTGAAAGGAAAAGTCGTATAGGATCCATCACTCAGATCACCCTCTCCAATTATTAAAGGGCGAGTTCACCCTGAAGTTAAATTAGGTTTAAGCACTAATATATGAGTGAAGGTTTGACGAAAATTCGTCAAAGATAAGAAAGTTGTGATTTTTTTCATATTCAATTTTGTGATATCACGTGCGAGATGCTCTCTCATGCATGCTGCATATTTTCATAAATCCCACTTCAGGGTACACTTTCCCTTTAAATGGGGTCTGTCGGAGTCTGTGGCAGCAAATTGTGCGAAAAACATTAACAAATATTCATTTTTTTTGCCCTAGGCCTTTGCTGCAAATTTACATTATTTTGTTCGTGTCATAATACCTCGGACAAATTTTGCAAAACCTAATTTGCCGTTACTTGACTGTTAAACCAATTATCAACGTGACCGAAAACGAAGACTCGAAGACAGAAAAAAAAAAACAGATGGATTTATGATAGCTCAGAATTATCGAATATTTGTATTTACATGTTTATTTTTGTATTAAGAACGAGAGAGATCGCACAGAAAGCTAGTTAAATGGGTTAACACATATATTTCAGATTATGTTACTATTTCAGCATGTCAATAAATAAATATTACTATTAAAAGATGCAATAAACGATCGGGTAAAGGAACCGTTAATATTAGACGCCGTAACAGACTATTAAGATTAGACGGATGAATACGCAATATAGAAGGAGAGACAGAGACAGAGACAGAGAGAGAAAGAGAAAGAGAGAGAGAGAGAGAGAGAGAGAGAGAGAGAACGTGAGAGAGAGAGAGCGAATGTGTGTATGCATGTGTGCACAGGTGTGTGATCGTAAATAAGGTTGAGGATGAGGTTGAGCAGGATGATTTGAAGCATTTTTAGGAATATGTGTTTCCATACAAAGAAATATTTATGGAAGGATGACATTCAAATACTAAAGAGCATCTTCTATTTGCAAGAAAACTTTCCCCGTAAGGTAAAAGATGTGGCTTCAAGAGAGTGACAGACGAGAGAGAGAGAGAGAGAGAGAGAGAGAGAGAGAGAGAGGGAGAGAGAGAAAGAACGAGAGAAAGAAAGGGAGAGAGGGAGGTGGGAGGATGGACGAACATTATGTTCATTAAGTGTATTGAAAACACGTCACAGGACTAAGGATGTGTTTTTTATATATAAAACGTGTCGGATTCTTGAGATGTTCCAACGAATTAAAAAAAAATGTGTTAAGCCATCTGAATCAAACACAATGTTAAAAGCAACAGACTTGGACCGTGCATGGGAAGGCTTACCCCAATCCACATAATATAGACTTGACATAGGCCTAGTATCTTGGGTAGCGAGAATATCTGGTTCCCATAGTAAATAGATAAAATCATAATTTGCATCATTGCATTCATTTTTTTTGCACTTAAAGAAAAAAAAATCAACGTTAGAATTGCTTTCATGCTGAAACCATAATTTTATAGGCAGGACCTATGTACTGTCCATGCACTGTTTACAGAACTTAATGGTTTGCAAATGATATAAGTTAATAACATGGAGCTTATGCGACCTCTCCAATTCCTTCCCAAATCGTCTTCTAATTTCAGCTACACCATGTGCTATGTTTGAGGTAGGCGTGTTTTCATTAAGTGTTGTCTCATAAAGTCCACTTGATTTAATTACATTTATTTGAACCCTTTTTTTCATTGTACAAAAACTTGACATTGATGCATAATCTGTCCCGATGACTCTTCGTGTGCCAGATAAAGCGCTGCTCTGTGGAATGTGTGTGTATTGATGGTGTTATAACCCACCAGTGGTAGCAAAGGATTTGCCGCCCTCAACGTTGAATGAACAACAGTGTTGTTACATAATTACCACCACTGAACTATAATTATGGTACAATATAATGAAGATCGCATAAGATCAGGTGAGCATGCATGAAGAAGTCGAAGAGAGATAATGAGGACGGGTATCGTTATCCTTTGTACTATCATTACAATCACTAGCATCATTATAACACCATCACTATAGTAGCAGCAGCATCATCATCATAACAACACCACCACTTCAAACATAGTGTCTTCCTCCTCCTCCACATCATCATTATCACCATCATCACTTACAATGACACCTGGGGGTGTTTCACTAAGCCGTTTGCAAGTTACGAACGACTTTATGAACGACTGGTGATCCCTTCTTGTGCTAAATCAGATTCTCAATGGACAAAGTGTGGTATCGCATTTAGCACAAGAAGGGATAATCAGTCATTCGTAAAGTCATGCGTAACTTACGCACAGCTTGGTGAAACACCCCCCAGCAAAAAAATCACTGTCAAGTCAATGCCACTAACCATAGTCATTCATCATTATGCACCCGCATCACAACACACCATCATCGTCATTGGCAATTGTTTGCACAAGTACTACACACAAATCCCATAGAGCAGCAGTTTGTCTAGTATGGAAAGGGTTAACCAATTAACACTGATATCACAAATATCATCTGGAAACCAGAAGAGCAGGTGGAGGGAAGGGGGGGGGGGCATGATCTTGAACTATAATCAGACCACCTAAACTCTTTCTATGCAGTAAAACTGCTGCTCCGTGCGATACTTATGTCCGTTATGCACGTTTCTCAAACAGTATGGTACTTATGATAAGTGTTGGTACTGGGGTGGGGCTGATAAGACTGCGGCCGAATGCCACAGATTCCGGTGCCTGTTATAAACTATATCGCGCCACAAGAGCTCAGTTGCCAGTGGCTCTAACACCCCTTACCCTAACCCATATACATGAGGAGTGAGGACTGACAACAGTGTAAATGATAATAACTAATAACAAAAATTAACAGAATCAAGGCTGGCACAATTTTTATGACTCTACATGGCTGTACAGATTTATTGAATTTTTTACAAATGTAACACTGTATATACTCTGTTTATGATATATAAAATAATCAAAGTACAATGTTCTTTCAGATTGACCTTGAGACATACATGTACACAGTAATCCTGGCATACAATTCAGGGTGGCCAGCATGGCCAATTGAGCATGAGAGCCAGGTGGCCATATGGACATTTATGTGGCCCAACACTATTTTAGGTGGTCATAGGCTCTTGGGCCATGGTTAAGGACGAGCCCTGCATAAATTACATGCATACAGATACTTGAGTACAGAGTAAAGCGCACAACACGGTGCAGGTGCAGGTTTTCTATTTCATGAAAAATAACACCCGCAAATGATTTTTAGATTTTTCCTGTGGACAAAGTTGTCTCACCACTCCAGATGGAAAAGCCTCGGATATGGTGGATTGAATTGAGTAATCGTTGGCTATGTGTAGGCTATAAAATGATAGTCAATGGTGGACCAGAACATGACTACCTGATTACATCCCATGTGGTGAAATATTGTTACAAATTGTTAATCCACCAAACCAGACATGATTAGATCATTAATATACATGTATGCACAAGATCAAAATAACTTTATCTTTCAGAGAAGCCTAAAGGCATACATGTACTTCCATTATCCACCGAGATTGGAATACACATATGGAGCAAGAGCTAGAGCAATTCTCACCATCTGCAATACTGTAGGCAGAAGGACCCAGATGTTGCCTTGTTTGCCAATCAAATTGATTGACTACTGGAATCCTCAGAGTTTCAGTACATGACTTGATCAACGAGGTGTCAAATTTGAGAGGCATAGCAACTATTACCAGAGTCCATATTCCTCTTCCTTAAACTGTTGAGAGCGAATGGACATTACAAAGAATTTAAGCATTGTGTTCAAATGTTTCTTAAGTGAAAAAATGTAAACAAAACCTGATCATGATCTTACTATCGCAGATATTTCTGTGTTCATGCACCAATTTTCAGGAAGCACCTGAATTCTAAAAGCCATTCATAATACAATGGGACCATCCTGCGAAGTCTGTATCCATCACTTCTGCCTTCTTTTGCTAGCTCTGATTAAAGCAGTTATTGAAAAAGTTAACCATAATCCTATGTATAGCAAACACAGTAGAAAAGTT
Organism: Arbacia lixula; assembly: GCA_963669155.1. Taxonomy (NCBI): domain Eukaryota; kingdom Metazoa; phylum Echinodermata; class Echinoidea; order Arbacioida; family Arbaciidae; genus Arbacia; species Arbacia lixula. The sequence goes on from OZ022585.1 coordinate 19,826,843, forward strand.
CTTCGCTGCTCATTTCTTCATATATTCTTTTGTAAAAATATGTACATTTATATTTCCTTTATAACAGCAGTGCAAATGTTTGAATTATTTGTACAAAGAGCCCCAGGGAGAATAATAATGGGTCCCTGACGATGATACCCTGTAAAGAGAAGACAAGATGAATAAATAACAAATAAAATGCATATCCAGGAAATCTGAATGAAATAATTAAATCTAGTAATCCTCTTCTTCTGAGTCATCTTCTCCATCGTTGTAGTCTTCCTCTGGCACCATGGAGATCGGGGGACATTTCATGTTGAAGCGAGGGCAGATGACGTCATATGTTTCTCCTGAGCATGGGAAATTTTAATATGAATCCATCAGGGCACTGTTGCATAAAACTTACCATTAAATGGTAACTTTGCTGTCAATGATTACTACCATGGGAACACCGCTCAACATCCAATCAAATTCAAGGTTTCCATAGAAGTTGCCATAATAGCAAAGTTACCATCAATGGTAAGTTTTATATAACAGGGCCCAGTTGAAGTTAGGGGTAGTGGTGGTAATAATCACATCCCGTAAACATGGAAGAAACATTCAGCCATCATCAAGGAGCTTAATTTTGTTTGATTTCACTGATCTTATCATTTTGGGACAATTCCTTCTTGGTTTCCTGAAATCAAATAAAAATAGACCCCGTGGTCATGGCAGAACACCACTTCATTTAGTATGGGTGCCATCATATAGAAATTTTGCATGATCATATTCTCTGTTCATCAATTGGACCATGTGGTAGTGTTCATGCTCTAATTTCTACCACATTAGATACAAATATGGAGGATCATGAGGGATCTTATGGAATGTACTAGCCCTCGAAGTGGAGGGCGTGGAGTACTATTTGGTACCCCACGCCCTCCAGTTCACCATGGGGAGCCATAGATTTCACAAAGATCCTGAATAAGAACAAAAAAATATTTGTTTTATATCCTTCATTAAAATTTTTTCTTCATCAATTGGCCCCTGTGGTAGTGTCCATGCTCTTACCTATACCACATTAGATGTATATAAATGTGAGAAATTATACATATACAACAGCTTTGGCAACTCTTTTATTTAAATATTTTGTGAAAGAAATAGATGAAGAGAACAATGGTAGGCGTAGCTTAAATCAAGGTTCCCCAGAGCTATCTACCCTTTGGAAAAATTGGTTATGCCGAAAAAATGTCTCTGCCGGGAATCGAACCCGGGCCCCCAGCTTTGAACGCCGGTGCCTTAACCACTAGACCACAGAGACGGGTTAGTGGCTAAGGCGACCCCGATCCGATTGACCGTCAGATTGACAAATTCTCGACACAATACCAATTAGATGTATATACCAATTAGATGTATATATATATGGAGGCGCCTTTCATTTGTTTTTGCTTTCCTGTAGCTTTAGCAAACCAACCGAAATTCAGGATTTGAAAGTGGACAAAAGTTTGAGACAAAATTGTTTTGGAGCTTGCTATTAAAGTACAAGTTACTGTTAGGGTATACTGCTGAATCCTGCCGAGTTTCATGACTTTTGCCAATGGGACACCGGATATTTAAAATCAGTCAGTCCGACTCAAAGTCCCCACTGCACTCACCTGATTTCAGGTTGACAAACGTGAAGTGGCCCTCCATGAATCCTCCCTCACAGTCAAAAGGAATCTGGCTGCAGTAGGAGAAGTTGGTTCCTGGTTTGATGACTGGATACAAACCTGGGGAACCATGCCACAATGGGAGGAAAAAGTGCATGAGCAGTCGGCATAGAGTGAATTCTGTATATAAGGCTGCTCAAGAGAGACAAAAAGTGTAGTCTATTCAAGGTGGTGGTGTGATGTACATGTTACTGTAGAACAGGTTTCAATGAGAAACAAGGTGTTTCGCGAACCACAAGTCCCGCCTGATTTTGCAATGACTTTTGACCTCATCATCCTCATGAACACACATGTGGTATTACTCAAGGATCATTTGAACCAAGTGTGATCACAACTGATGCAGAAAGAAAGAAATGAGAGCAGGTCAAACGAAAACTTTGAGAAAAATGATGCACATGGCCTCATGACCTTTTGACCCCTAGATGACCTTTGACCCCATCATCCTCATGACGACACATGTGGTGTTACCCAAGGATCATTTCTACCAAGTTTGATCACAACTGATACAGAAATAAAGAAATGAGAGCAAGTTGAAAAAAAGACTTTAACATTTTTGTAACAGACCAACAGACCAACAGGAACAGTGATCACTAGGTCTCTACTGAACTTTGTTCAGGTGAGACAATAATGGACACACGAAGGAAATGTTTCAATCAACGCACATGCCGGCAAGCATCCAGGTATGATCAATAGCCACCCTTTATTCATCAGTAGGGTGCACCTGCATGGTACACTAGCTGGGGAGGCCACAAATAACCTTGTTTTAGGCTGCGAGCATTGGTGTAAAAATTTTGTAATAAACAGGTTAAAGGGATAGTCCACCCTGAAATTAAGTTGGTTTTAATAAAAGTAGAAACATGAAAGAAACATATCTCAAGGTTTGATGAAGATCCGTTTATTGTACCATCACATGGGAATTCGTCTTCCATTTGTTGTATATTTTTAGTGTTGAAAATGTTGATTTTCTCAAAAGGATATGTACCATTTTACCTGTGCATTTGATACATCAATAGGAACATGTTTTTACATACATACCTCGAAGAAAAAAAATATTACTTCATTAGAAAGAAAAAGGGCAATTTTTGGAATCATACAGCATGCAATACATGGGAGAGCTCCTCACACATGACACCACAAAATTAGCATTTTTAAGGATCATAACTTTCTTATTCTCAAACAGATTTCCGTCAAACCTTCACTAATACACTTCTTACATGTTTCTGCTGTTATTGAAACAAACGTAACTTCAGGGTGGTCTTTCCCTTTAAAGAGTGTCTGGTTACAGATGCTTACCTATAACTGCCTCCCCATTGACCTCATGGTACTCCCCCTTAGTGTCTGTAATCTCCCAATGCCGTGTCTGTAGCTTGCAAGTACCTGTTTAAATGCAGAAAAGGAATAAAAACTACATGCACTCAAAATTGATCATAAACAATGATATTGTACCTTTTAAAATGCGCCAAAACTATCAAATCTGATACTCCTTTATGCATTAGGGTTTCATGTTGAACATGCAAATTCGATTATTTAATCTTGATATATTAAACACTTACTCAAAATTTATACTAATAGGCCTATAACATATACTTATATACCGGTAGTCTGCATACACGCATACATTATATATCAGGAATCATAATTCTATAATGGAATACTTGAATGGATACAAGCTTGTTGCTTTGGTGACATTTTATTAACATTAATGTGTTTTAATGGCTACTTACAATAACAAGTGCATAAAAATACAACTAAATTTCATAGAGTAGCAGTTTGCATAGCAAAGAGTTAAGAGCACATATCAGTGAGATTATCTCGTTGACGTTGCCAATTTGGGGAGCTTTCCCGCAACTTACTGTCTGGTGAGGCGCTCTTTTCCATGCACATGGAGACGCGATATGCAAACAATGTCTGCATCCCACTCCTCCCAATTTGACTGAGGCAGGGCACAAATGCTGTCGCCACGGTAACCTTGACATCCCTTGTCACTGCTATGCACGTCGGTTCATGGTAAAACCTAGGGATATATATGGATGAGAATCGACACAATTTTAATATGGATCTGGACTCAAGTGAGAGAACAGAGATATTGAGCTGTACAAAGTGTATTGGCACATCATTGCTTTGAACTGATAAAATATATGAACAGAGACGTTATGACGCAAAGAACTTTCATAGACAGCAGGCAAACCCAGCAAAAGTATGTGCTTAAAATAGTTGAGAAAACTTGTTTGGTAACATTAAAATGAACAACAGATAGGCATGATTACACCATACATGTAGCATTCACAAACCTAAAAATACTTATGTGGCATTTTTTTTCTTTGAAATGTCAGCTTGGAAAGCCAGGCTATAAAAACATATGTTGGAATAATGGAGGCTGAATTCTCCATATCGCATGTAAGGAACAGCCATCCCACAATGGACAGTGCAGCGCATGTTTGGAGTCATGCCCACCTCCTCTCTCATACACAACTACACTAGCATAGTTGCCAACTGTTACGAAAAAATTTGTAATTGTTAAAAATTCGACTCCCTTTACAAAAAATTTGTAACAAAAATTAATGGCTCCTTAATTGTGATTGCACAAGCTAGTTGCCACTCTTTGTGCAAAATTGTGCATGGAAAAATTCTTTTGACCATTATCCATGCTAATAAACATACCATTGACCGCTTTTTAGGCAAAAAGTATCAACTATTTGGTATGCAAATAGGGCACTTTTGTGAGCTCAGCTCTATATGTATGTCATGACTGTCAAACAGACAAGGTATATGACATGGAATATATTGGAATTCATTTTCCATAACAGGATGATGTGGCCTACCTTAAAATTTGTGACTTCTCAACCACAAGCTCAGGATCATTCAACCTATCAGCAAGCTTCTCCAACCATTCCATGTACGATTTGGCTAATAAGAAGTAGCCATTGTTCCTTTGGCCACGACCGATCTACCAGGGAAAATGGAAGAAAAAAAGGATTTAACCACTACTGTTTCTTTGTGAATCAATGCAGAAAACTTGAAAACTCGCTCTACCCCCAACATTTTGACCGTTTGTGTGCGTGTGTGAGTGCATTTTCAAGAATTCTAGTCGCGTTTTGAGAATGATGATCACACAATAGCAGCCAAGCCACTCCTCAAATGAGAATATTGCTCTTAAAACTGAATTATTTCCACACTTTCTTCAAGTAATTTTAAAAACATAAATATATGTGAGAAGGTAGAAACTGTTTACACTGTAAACTAAGCCATTTACTGTACACCTCATATTTTTTTTAATCAATATTTAGTGTATTTTGCATAAATTAACCATGGTTAAAAGAAAGAGAGAAGGTTGGCACTTGGCAGCTAGGGGAATGAAAAGTGAGAAACATTACCTGATTGCAATGATAGTACACGTTGCCTCTCTCTAAACCTGGTCTGTCTGTGAGGCAAAGCTCCTGGCCATAGTTAGTGTAGGGACACCAGCTTAATATTAGGTAACCCTGAGAGAAAAAGTATGTGACAAGACAGTATTTATAGTTCAGTGATACCTGCATATTGTTAGAGTACAGAACATTTTATAGTCTTGCCCTTCACTTCCTTGAAATTTGCACAAAAAATACAAACAACAAAGCTTCTAGAGATAAAATGGACAAATAAAGATATTTCTTTCCTAGTTGACATCCGCTAAATGTCGGGGCTGAGCACTGTCATGAATGTAGAATGATTTTGAAACTCATTAGCATGCTTTAGTACCCATAATGAAGTTTGAATAAATTATGCTTGAGTTTTTTCTCCTTCCTAGCACCTCCCTGAATGTACATACACAATGGTGCGCATGTCTGATGAGGCATAAATTACCCAGCTGGATTAAAAATGTCCAACAGCCAGGTAACACATCCATAGACTTACCTTTGAGGGCAGGGCATTCTTGACACTGATGGCAAGTGGCACAGCGACCTCCATTTCTAGGTGATCGTAGACCTCAAGACAGCCGTGCAGCGGGGTCAGCCCCTGGCCTAGCATCTGGCCATCGTGAATGAGATACGAGCAGGCCACTTCAGGAGGGAGGCGGCAATCGAGCCCCTTTTCGGCCAGCTGGGCATTGATCATTTCAATGGCGGCTTCATCTGCAGGTCCTGAGGTTGCAACAAGTGCACATATGTAACGCTTTGCATGCCAGATAAGTTGTTGCTATATGTGTTTTGTATGTATTACTTGGGAAAAAGTGAATCAATGGCACATAATGATTTTCTTCCTCTTTAATTGTTGTTTATGTAAGGGAATTTCTTGCACAGTATTTTCTTCCATTTTCCAAAGTTTTTGTACAAAATGTTGTTTTGACTTGCAAACAGGCTACCCTGTCTTCAAATATATGTAACATTTGTTATAGAAACCTATAAAGACCACCTACTTACAAAGACTACAGTTTTGGAGCAGTCTCTGTGTGCAGATTTTTCATAAATTAGATTATGGGCACATTTCTGCAAGTTAGATTACTAGTATTAATTTTACCTTTAAGGTCAGACTTTGTGGAGGGGCTCCTCTCTGCCAGGGCGTTCTCTATTCTGTTCCAGCAGGCCTTGACCCTGGCGTAGCACTCCATGTACTTCCCCATCTTCCTGTGCCACGCCAGGAAGTTCTCCTTCCAGGATTCCACAGAATTCTCTCTCCTGTCCAACATTGTGACAAACGATGCAGAGGGGAGAGGCAAAAAGTCAACATAATTTCTGGGTTTTCCTCAGAAGTTCTCTTTCCAAGACTCCAAGGCATTCTCTCACCTGTCCATCATTGTCATGAGTTATGGAATGCACTTCCTGATTCTATGAGACACCAAAATGATTTAGATAAGTTCAATGTTTCTCTTGAAAGGTGTTTGCTCAATAATCAATCTATACGTATACGTACTTACACGAGTATGTATGAACTCAGTGTAAAACAAACCCAAGTACAACATTGCTTCTAAGGTACTTCATCATTACCATAATTTTCTAACATCATTTGAGCACATAGGGACATATATCTAGTCATGTGTTATGTGGTAAATACCAAACAAGCATTTTTATCATTATCATCGTTATTAAGAGACAAATCACTACCAGGGATGGGCGAGGGGGAGAACAATCAACATTATTTCTGGGTATTCCTCTGAATTTCTCTCTCCAAGACTTCAAGGAATTCTCTCTCCGGTCCATCATTGTCATGATTCAGAGACAAGATACAAATGTAGAGATGGTATCACTACTAGACCTGGAGCTGAGGGGGAGGGGGGGGGGGGGGGGGTTGAGCTGCAGCACAATCTACTGACAATTAATTGAGATCTTATTGCAAGGCAAAAATGTGACTTTTCAAAAGTCACAAGGGTGATTGTTTATGCTGTTTTAACAGTACATTTTGGCATTTCTCTTGCGATTTTTCAAGTGTATTCACTTAACCATATTACACGAAAATGATGACATTACTGGTCATATTACATCCTTGTCAAAATATCCAGTTTTATTTTTTTCACAAAAATAAATGTTTTTTCAAAATCAAACACAAGAGGATTGAGTAATTTTGAAATGGTGCTCACTCAACCAGAACAATGGCTTAAGTGTCAAGAGGGATGATTTATTTTTAAACTGTGCTCCATCACTCAACCAGAACAATGGTTTAAGTGTCGGGATAGGTGTTAGTGCGTCAAGAGATGGATGATAAACAATGAAAAGACATAAATTATGGACCAGAAATGGAATTCATTACAATTTATATGACAGAATCCCAAAATAACCCTTGTGACTTTTGAAAAGTGACAATTTGGCCTTTACAGTATGCTTACTCATGCATGACTGAGTGGATTAATGTGATCTTCACTCAGAATTAGGTAAAGGAACAATCCTGCCAATTTATGTTGCTTAAAACCTCTTCAATTCAAAGTTACCCTTTTTTCGTAGGGGGGACTTACTTTTTTGTTGTGTTTACATATAAGATCTATATTGTTGCCGAGATCAACTGTTTTCCTGCCTTGGACTTTCTGCTAGAAACAAGCTATATAAGATTGATTGGTCACCTTTATCAATTTAACAAAGAAGTGAAAGCAAGCAACATTTACATCACAGCTTTTTCTTCAAGACTCAGTTCATTTTGTACACATGGGCTAGCTTTACTATAGATATTAAGCAGGGTTGTTCATGACTCGGACATTTAATGGCGAGGTTTCCAGTGCAGTGGCCGTGTCAGCTTCACTTTTACTTACGTTTCATCCAGCCAGTAGTCGCGGCAAAATTTCTTCCACAGTTTTTCAGCATTTGACAGCTGGTGCAGTCTTTGGCATGTGTAAGATATTGACCTGGATAAGGTTGGGAAAAAATGCAATATTGGACATGCACGTAAATATTTACCCATATAGCCGAGGCCTGCATGGGTAGCCATTACCAGTGACAGTGTAAAAGTAAACTTGTAATACACAAATACCATGGCTGAGGTTTATCTGCTTGTTAATTTGCTTTTCTACTCACTGTTAGTGTTACAGTGTAACAATGGATATTGCTGTTAGTGCTTCTGTAATTCTAGAGACAGAGTGGGGTATATCAGACTGATATTCTGTATGTAGAGAGACTAAATTAGCATGACATCGATAAGTTTTAATATACTGCGACCAGCCCGCCGCGCTTCGCGGGAGCGGTCCCCGGCCCCGCGGAGCGGTCCCTGGATTACAGAGTGTACATACAGTGTATACAGACATATGACCTACGTACCTGATCAAAGATTTTAAGTCGATGTAGTCTAGAATTTTTATGATGAGTTCATCTGGAAGATCAATGAGACTAGTTGTACTTGCAGCCATGGCGATTCCCGGTTTGTGTGAAGTGCAGATCAACACTTAAGGCTAAGTCTCGTCCTATCACTGATATAGTGTGTGAATGATGCAGTGCTATTACATCACAAAAAGACACAAGTATAGTACATGTACCGTGCGTGCAATATACAGCACACCCACTGCACTTGTTTTGATGCAGCTAGCGTGCCTAGTCTGCTTTCCGGGCTGTTTTGTATTTTTAATCAAAACTTTTCCAAAAAAATCTACTGTAACTGCCATAATATAGAGCAACATAATTTTTTGTGTATGATATAAATAAACCATACAGTGACTATTCTTTTATTAAGTATTAGATGTTATTTTTGTTTATATAAATCTTCAACAGCTTAAAAGTCAGGCTAATCCCGGCCAGCTCACAAACACTAAATGTACGTCTCCGGGTACAGTCATGATCATGTCGGCCGCGGATTTTTATAGGGATCTTCTAAATCCGAGAAAAAAAATCCAAGAAACTAAGCAGGAAGGACAAACTCGAAAACGTAAGAGAAAGTGTGGTGAGGAAGTTGGGGGGAAAAGAGATTGTGCATACATTTTCAGAGGCTCAAAGAAGATGACGGCACTGCAAATAACAAGGCGAGAGCAGATGGGATGATTTTAACACTCCTCGCGCAGGGTCTGTCGCAAATAAGAGTAATTTCCATTCTGCCTGTCGGCGGATACATGTACCGTGTTTTGCGACTTTCCCGGTTCGATCCAGAGGAAGAGGAGGAAAAGGCAAGGAAAATTCCGTGGCATGCAGCCACAGAAGAAGATAAGGAAGCTATCAAGAAGCAGATCGACTCCTGGGACATAGAACCAGGTAACCCTTGTGCCCACCGCAAACCCTTGGAATACATCAAACTCAAAGCAGGGAAGGATCCGGCATGGCAGGCTCTCTATGCAGAATACAAAGCAGAGAGATGCATGACTGGAAACAGAGTGTTGAGCCTATTTATACTAGTCCGATGGAGGGAGTATATGCGGGCCTTTACTAGACACAGGCTTAGGGTGAAGCATGCAACAACAGACTTACATGTATGTAACTGCTGTAAGATTGATCTCGAGCTTAAAGATCCTGCTAGTGCCATATCCGATGAACGCAAGACTGTGCTGAAGCTCCAGAAAGAAACAGACCTGGGGACTGCTATTGTATTACTCAGCGGCAGGCTATGAATAAAGCTGTAAAGTTGACAATACCAGTCATGGGCCCCAAATGACCTTGCAGTTGAAGAAGTGCTATCACTGGTGAATATGTTGATGAGCCTGGAAATGAAGGTAGGCCTAGTATGTCAAAAAAGGGGGTGGGGGAGACAAAAATTATAATTGTGGTGGAGATTTATGATTATGGTAATTGAATTATGATGATGATGATGATAAATGATCAGTGATGATGTTAATGATGTGATGATGTTGATGATGATGATCATGATGATGTTTGTGGTGAAGTTTGTAATGGTGATTGATGGTGATAAATGATGATGATGACTGACAATGATGATGGTGATGATTATACATGTACAATGTAGTGTATATTCCTGTAACATTCAGATCCCATTTTAATTTCTTTCTTGTTGCAGATGCAGATACCAGGTGAGATTAGTGAGGGAAATGCAGGCTCTGAGGCAAATGGGAATCCATCTTCTATTACCAGTGAGTGTTATCACGAGATTTATTTCCAGTGCTATTTTTTTTATCGCTAATCCTTCTGAAGTAATTTAAAACAAAACTTTACAAACATGTATTTCACATCTAATTTGAAATCATTTTGTTCCACCTCCAGACACCAACCCCAATGACCCAGCCTCAACAACCAAGGTTGAAGCAAGAAAGATTGCTGTTCTCTGTGAAGACTCTGGACAAGCCATAGCCCTGCCATCATTAAGCTATCAAGACCTAATGTGGACTACTTTAACTCTGACCTGCACATCCAAATGTTCAATATCTGTGATGTCACCCAGAAGAAGAATGCAATCTAGCTGTATGATGAGAGAACAGCAGGGAAGGATGACAATGCTCCATATAATTATGTTCGTTGCACTGGTACTGCCAATGCAAATTTCTACAAATCTTGCTGCAGAAGGACGTTTCTCCTCCTTCCATGGCCATAAAAGTAATGGACAATTGTGTTGGACAACATAAGTCTCAGTGTACATTGATGTTTCATTGCCTTCGAAATTGTTTAGTTGCACTGATACTTCCAAAGTGATAATACTTCATTCCATTTAAAATTTTCAAAAGAGACACAATTATAAGGACACTAAATATTTTGAGGGGTGGAATTCTATTTAATTTGTGTGAAGAAATAGTAAAAGCAAGAAGATACACCAATGTTTAATTTGTTTTACTCTCAGATTGAAGAATGTAAAAGTTAGGAGAAAATGTTAGGGCTTTTTTGTTGTTGTTTTTTCTGGGTGTTAGAAATGTAAATTAAGAAATTTGAATTGATGTCATCCCTGAAAAAAAAGGTCTTCCGTGACTGGGACCGTTTTTGAAGAAGTATATGAAACCTCTCCCCATCGGATTCACAGAAAACTACTGCTTTGAGGTGGCCAATGGAGCAGTAGTGTACAAGCCAATGTATGTATGTATGTATGTTACTACAACTTGTAAGGCAATTTTTGCTGATGTCCTAGGATTGCCACCCACAGCCGAGCTGGCAGATATTGTTGCACACCTCTCAAGCTGACCGTGTTGGATGAAAGACATGTTACAAAGTCCAAAGAGTAGTCAATCTTTAAGAAGCTGTCATGCATCCCTGCACAATACAGGGCATACTACCCAGGTGCTGATGTCAGTCACGATTCTAATGATCCAATTGATGCTCTCGACACGGTACAGGAAGCCTCACCAGTGAAGAGGAAGAAGCCTGTAGGTCGACCCAAAAAGTCATCAGATTCTGTAGACAGTAATGGGGGTGTCCAAAAGAGTATCGTTCAATTTATGATTGCTTCAGAACATTGAAAGGGATGGGTGAGAGGTGGGAAGGTGTGTCATTGACGTCATGGACATGGCCTTCTTGAGCCTGTGAAAATGTATGCAGAATCTCTCAAATTTTATCCTCACCTAAAACCACCCTTCCCCTTGCATTCTTGAGTTTATCTTCCCCAAGTTTCTCTTTTTAAAGCAAGTTTATGTGTAAGTCATTCTGGTTCATTATACTAGATTATATTATTCTGTGTGACCTGGTGCTGATATTGTCTCATGAAATTTTAAGTGCAATTGATTTTCAACTCTTAAAGCTTTAAAGTGACCAGTATGCCATGATGTTGTCATTGTTTGTCATCTGTTTCCAGTGTTCTGGCATTGTTATTATTGAAATTCAGTTGGAGTATTGTGTTTTTCCCAGAGGATTTATATGAGATCATACTGTATCTGAAACTGAAGGGCGAATAATAGTTGTAAAATAGCATGCTGCATCACATGAAAATGTTTTTTTTTTTCAAATTTATTGAAATTTTATCAATAATGGCATTACTTTTATCAAAATTCAGTGAGATGATTGTGTTTTTGCCAAAGGATTTATATGAGATCGTACTGTAGGCTATCTGAAAGTGAAGGGAGACTAATAGTTGTACTGTAGCATCCTGCATCTTTCAAGTTTATTGAAATTTTAATAATAATGGTACATTACTTTTGGTCCTGATCACGGATAGGGTACACTTTTTGTCAGCCTAGGGGTCAAATTTTCAAACCCAATGAAATATTGTATTTTTTGTTTTTCTCGAGACTTCAGAATGTAAATCTTGCGTCATACATTATTAGGTAGGGGTACAGTCCGTCTACCAGACCGACCTATGTGGAGACAAGCAAAAAAAAAACGAAACGAAAAGGGATGTGTTTGAACCCCCTGAACCCCCTCCCCCGTGCATACGCGCCCGACATGTAGTATTTTCCAATAACGTACACTATTGGCAATGATTGGTTGTTGCAATGATTCACTACATCGTACATTCAGGCTGAATGCAGCATCTACATCCCAGTGCACTCCTGTGGTCAACCGTTCGCTTGGCCACGTTGCAATACATTTTTATTTGGAGTCCAAATACATGTATACGTCATGTATGTCGCCACAACCACTTGATGAATTAATACAGAATTTGAAAGCTGACATCGATGAAAGCTGGCCCACTTTTGTACTGGGATGTGCATCCATCATTCCATCATCAAACTGGATCTCCATCTCAATTTTTAGGTTTCTGTGTTCCTGAAGAAATGTGTTCGCTGAGTTTACAAATTCATTTACCACATGATGATCATGGTTGGTGTCATCCAAAAAGTAAACAAGTGCCTCCTGCACTAATGTTTGGGTTTCAGGATCTTTGTAATAGCATGCAATTGGATGTATGGTTATCTGTGCTTTACTTTTCTCATAGCATGGTCATTGATATGGCAAAGACTTCAATTGAACATGGTCATTTCATGGATCTGAGTACCTAGGATCATTGCTTTGAGTGAGTAGGCTTATTTGACCGTGATGTAAAATCTGCATCTAATCTTATGTTAAGTTGGATTTTTCCTCCTCTTCCACTTCCTCTGGGTCATCATCGATGGTATCTTCCTGAATGTTAAAGTACATGTCATCTTCAGTATCCATGTCATCTTCGGGATCCCGGTCATCCTCACGTTGGTCCACCATCAGATCTACGAGTTCATTAGGCAGCGTTTCCTCCTGTGTCCAATTGTACCCCAATCTGTCACCTTCTAGGATCCATCGGTGACCATTGTAGGGCTACGGCAAATCTGGATATGCCAAGTCTGCTTGATTCCAGATAAGCCTGGTAGTTTGCACGTGCCACGTGCATCCTCAAAGTTGACCTGCAGGGTGGCAGCAAATTCAAGTCGATGCCACTGTCACTGGACATCTTCACTGCTCAGACACCAACAGTCTTCGCCACAAACATATAAATGTATCACCTGCCGTCTTTTGAACTTTGGTGCGTATTTGTCCTGCTTCCATTCTTCAAGGATGAGGTTGATGAGCTGCATCTTGTTAGTGTTGTTAGACAGGAAGCGTTTGTATTCTCGTGGTACTTTCGTCAGAGGTCCTCGCAGCAGGAATTCTGGGGCTGTGCCACGACGTTCCCTCTCCATGTTCTTTATGCTCTTCTCTTTGTATGTGTCTGTTACGAAGTCAACACGAGGGGTATTGGAAAGCTGTTGCAGAATATACTTTGCCAGTTCTCCAAAGATTTCAGGGATTCGTGACATGGCTTGTAACATCGAGCTCCCGTCAATTATGTGGGCAGGCAAATCAGGCCGTGTAACTGCGCGTGTGACCTGCTTCTAGTGTGTGCGTAAGCTTGGCCTAGCTTGTCCGTGTTTACGGGTGCCCCATCTGCCGTCGGAAGGCTCCAGGGAACTGGGCCAAGTGGGTAGGCCATGATCTTCTCCATAGATAGCTTGTGTTTCATCGCAAGCAGTATCACTTGGCCAAACACGTTCCTTTCCGCTACAAGTTCTTTCGTCTTCTTTGAAGAACTTGTCACAACTGTCTTTACAGCCGATGATGCAAACATCTTCAGCTTCAGTCTCTTGATAGGCGCATGGACGCAAACTTCCTTCCGCACCAGCCTCTCCTGTACAAAGGACATGTAGGCATCAGTTCCTCGTGTGTCAACCTTTAGTAAGTCATTCGCTATCTCGTCTGAAACTGGTCTTCCTGATGAAATGCAGTAAAGCTCGTCCACGTGCGGTACATCAAATAGGTTGACAAAGTTCTGAAAGGCTGACATCATGCTGACTACCGCACGCTCCCCCTTTGTAACCTGAGATGGTGCCGCATCTTTGTGGTTAATTCCCAATTCATCATTGCTTACACCAGCAAACTCGAGGGTTACCGTGAATAGATGAATGCATTAAAAAAAAAAGAAGTTGACGAATAAACGTACATTACTTTTTTGAATGATACCTTTAATACAAGAGAGGAAATTAATATTTTGTGACATCTACAACAACGTTTATTGAGCATTACATGTACCCATCAAGAAAAAATAATGAAGTAAGCATGATTGTGATGAATACAATGTGTAGCAATAAGAAAACTGTCGAACTTAGTGGGCCGACATGGTTTGTCGAGAAGGAGGAGTTTTGAGTGTGGGTTGGAAGTTGGAGTCTTCATTTGAGGCCGGGAGACATCGTTTTTCCCTGTCTGTGTTTGACTCTGGGCCATGACTCTGTTCTGTTCTTCCCTGTTCTGTTGTTTCTTTCGCTGTTTGTACCTCTCTCTGTCTTTGTGTTTGATGGCTAGATTCTTCTGTCAACGTAGTGCTGCTCTCTCCTTTCTCCTGTACAGTCTAAAGTATTCTTTTCTGTCTTTGCCCCTAACGGACTCAGAATGGCTAGTTGGCTTTTTGCTTTCTTTGACCTTTTTCATGTTCCTTTGCTGACGAAGTCCATTTCCTTCTCTAATCTTTTTCTTCTTTAGTTTTGCTGCTCGACTGTCATCTGCTGCAAGTGCAGCACGACTCCTGGCCTTGTTCTCCCTTTCTTTTGCTCTCACCTCATCAGTCCGTTTTCTTTTCCTTCGTTTTTCAGGAGCAGGTGCTCGTTGGCGTAGTGTCCATTGAGGAGCCATTTTAAGTCCTTGATTGTCTCTTCTAGCTTATGGATTTCTTAACACTCCACTCTATCAAAAAGAGTATGTTTGATGAAATTTCATGGTATGGAATGTGAACCCAGAGCCAAATGCTACATGTAGAGATGTAGCAGTAACTTGATATATTTTGTAAAGTTCAGAAAGTGTCATGCTTCAATGAAAAACAGCATGTAACACCATAAAAGTGCCCATTTTCATTGGCCCAAAATTCACACTTTAGAGGTTCCTCTGAATATGAAATGTATATGATATACATGTACACGTATAAGGACAACTCAAACTCTCAACAAAAAGAACCAACTGAAATTGATGGGCTACACAGTGTTAATTTGGCGGCTTTAAACATAAAAGTTCATTTTTGGAGGTTGACATCTATAAAACTCCTGCTCGGGTCACGTTTGACGATTGTTCCACCTGAAGGAAACGGAGATCTAATCAGGTTAACCTAGTGGAGGTAGCACATATTGGTATGTAATTAACAACAATGACAGCTATTCTCTAACTCAATTTTTGCATGGTGCTCCTAAATGGGAAAATCAAAACGTGTACCCTACCCGTGAACAGCACCCTTTATCAAAATTCAGGAATTGTGTTTTTACCAAACGATTTATATGAGATCATACTGTATCTGAAAGTGAAGGGCGACTAATAGTTATACTGTAGCCTGCTGCATCACATGAAAATGTTTTTCACGTTTGTTGCAATTTTATAAATACATGTAATGGCATTACTTTCATCAAAAGATGATTGTGTTTTTGCTAAAGGATTTATGTGAGATCACTTTTGAAAGTGCAGGGAGTGTAAATATGTTCTTTAAAGTTTGTTGGAAAAAATAATGGTTAATTTGGTCTGAATGTGTCTTGCCTCATACCGTTATTGTATGAGTTTAAATTTATGTAATGCACACAGTAAATGTGTTGGAATTTGATATGGTTAATTTTATCTGACTTCAAAATAATTAAAATGCCTTGCAATATACTGTACCATAATCGTGTGAGGATAATTCTGTATTTTGTGTCAGAGGATGTATATTGTATATCAGTAAACACATCTTTGATAATTCATTCACTCAATGCTGCAACATTAATGAGAGAAACGGACAACCTTTAGCAACGAGCAACCTTTAATGTCCAATTTCATTTAAAGACATAAGATAATAATTACAACTACATGTACAGGTATCATTGACCAATGAAGATTAGAACAAGAAAAAGAAATCTGTATAAAACACGAACAATTCTGCACATTTGTTGGTAACCCAGGGTACAGCGCAAAAAATAAAATATACACTGTACATTGTAAATAATTCAACGAAATGGCGGATTTTTAGTTGATACTGCATCAAATACTAAAATACCCGACGGTAATTTTAAGTGAAAGTACTCGACTGCAATCTTCTGTACTCGACGGCACTCACGAGTAGTCGATGCCATCCGCGAGGGGAGCACACTTTGGGAGGGACAAATAATATTTTGTAAACTATTATAATTTTAAAAAAAAATACATGGCTGTCTTTAACTAGTTTTTCTATCAGGGAAATATCAATCATGCAGATACGGAATATAATGGAAAGAATAGTTAAGGATAGAATAAGTTAGCCCCATTTAGATGATCATTAATCTGCTTTAAAAAAAAAAAAAAAAAAAAAAAAAAAAAACTAAATAATCTTCAGGGTGAACTATATATCCCTTTAGGCTTATATGAGACAATTCTCTTGCTAGGGTACGTCAGACAATATTACTTAGAAAGCCAACAAAGATAGGAGAGCCTAGCTGCACTCGTCTTCAGTAACCAGCATGCATGTGGCTACTGTGACATTTTACATGAAAAGCTGTTTACACCCATTTGTCAAATTTAGGGCTTATCACAATTTTGCAAAAGTGACAGATATTACTACATGTATGAAAATAACATGGTGATTAATATAGTTACATGTATATAGTTTGTTTTTATACGAACAATTGTCACAGATCAAATCAAATCCAAATAGGTTAGCCCTAAAGGCAATGGCAGACAGGGGATCTTATTCTTAAAATATTGATAACACCAAGGATGTTTAAGCACGTGTATAAACATCGCTTTGAACAAGGTTTATATTCATATTTAGCAAGGTTTTAACATATTTAGCAAGGTTTATATGCATGAATAGCAGCTTCTCTCAACAATATGATGCATACGCGAATGCGTCACGTTCACTTGGACTTTATAATAGGTTATACGCATGCATGCATGCATACATTTGAGCTTTCGCTGCTGAACTTTTAATTTTCTCACTAAGTGCTTGTCACGTAGTTAAAAAGGACAAGCGAATAAGAAATGTGATACTCGATCTTTGAGATGGAAATATAGCTTGGGCGCGGCTGTGCACGTTTTTCATGTTACTTGTCTGAAAGGAAAATATATGAAAGTGACGTGTCGTGCAATTTTTTAAGCAGCTATGATGCGGAACATTGTGAAATAGAGACTTTTATACTGCAACTTGATATCGCGTTTAAAGCCTTTTTGCCATATTGTAACACTATTCCTTGATTGAATCCTTATAGATGCATCGTCGGTTTTACTTGTCACAACTGCGCAAGCATATATGGGGTGAGGATATTTCCCCCAAATTCTGCGCATCAGATTTTGTTTATACACATGTATGTCAAATCCAGGCAAAAATCTGCATGAATCTGCATTAATTAAACGGCAGCTGGATATCTTTTGGTGAAACATCCTTGATAATATCATGGATCAAAACTATTTTGCAGACATATTTTATGTCTGCAATAAATATAGACACAAACTATTTGTATTGAAAACAAAAATATCCCAGCCAGCTTTGCAACTACCATATAAAGAAGAAAAATGAATACTGCACACCACCTTTAGAACAATGATTGCCAAAATATGCATCAAAACGTTTCAGGAAGCTCCGCACGCAAACAATGTTTATAAATATTTTTTATTTTGTATAATTTATGTCTGTAGCTGTGTCTATGAATTTGAAGAGCGCCATCAGACCACCATTAACAACAACAACAACAACAACAACAACAACATTACGCCCACAGTCGAGTCTGTGGGCTTTTCATTTTACTGAAACTGCTTCTTTTTTGTTGAGGCCATGGAGGACTTGCTGTGAACAACAAGTAGTTCTGGAAAGGTATGTAAAAATACATCTAGCACATTTGTTAACATTTTCCCCTTCCAGTTAGTGATCAAATTGTGTAACCGGGCCGTGGTTACCGACTTGACAACGTCGACGCTAACGCTCGCCGCTGAACGGAGGAGAGGTACCGGTATGCACTGCACTGGCATCGGGCAGGTTACGGCGGAGTTCATATTTTATTTACGCTCGTACTCCTAGCCGCTCCGCTAGCGCTAGCCGCTAATAAAACAAACCGGGCCATTCTTAATTCTTCACGCACAAACGATGCGTGCCGAAAAACAAATGCACTTAAGAATATGGCCTTCAATCAATCAATTTAAGTAGCTTGTCAGAATCTGACGTTGTGTGTCAGAATGAATTCCTCTTTTTGTGGGCAATGTCAATGGTGTATGTTGATGATGAGTATGAATGAAAGTAAAAGAGGGGCCTTGTGCCCGTGGCAGTCTCTAGCCAAGAGTCCCAAGAGAGGAAAGTCAGCCTCAGTCTGTCATTCTCTTGACCTACGTCCAGTAAGGGAGACTTTCTCAAGAGCATTCTTACGAAGTACATGGCCTAGGAAGCTTATCTATCCTATGAGGCTATATGGCAATTGTTATAGGATCTGTAACAATCTATATCTATATGAATGATATCTTAATTTTTGACATGATCAGTCTAATGACACTCTCAACATGCTACGGAGAAACCACATTTCTGTTGCTTTCAAATCCTGTTGCAGGGATTTACTTATAGTGCAGCATTCTGATCCATAAAGAAGCGTGGACCATATAGCAGTGCAACAATCTGGTAGGGAGAGTAATCGAGTTGTCATGTCATGTCAGTGTCCTCTCCATTTTCTTTGATATGCTACACTCCAGCTCAAAGGAATTGGGGTTAAGGGAAAAGGAATAAAGAAAGGAAAGGAGCCGCAGTTTTAATCCGCGGTATATTTTGTCCAGTTTAGCATGAAACGCGATTCTTTAGCTTAAAAAGCATCGTGTTTCATGCTGAACTGGACAAAATATACAAGAACTGCGGTTTAAAACTGCGGGTTCTTCCCTTTCTTCCCTTCCCCTTTCCCTACGCCAATAATTTTGTTTTGTTTTCATGAGATGTTTGACACAACATTACAAACAGAGCTACAGTGAGAAGTCTATGAAGATGATTTTGCGATTTTGCTACAAACACAAAATTTCAATTGTGATTGAGTGTGGTGAGTCTCTTCTTATACAGAAAGAAATCTGGCTGCCATGCTGACTCAAAAGGAGGTAACGAAACTTCTTCGGGCCATCCACTTCAAAGGTAAGCTCGCTGATGAGTACAACCAAAGATGCATTACAAGGAAAGTTCACCCTGAAGTTAAATTGGTTTACCGAAAAATTATAGCAGAAAAATGCAAGCAATATAGTAAAGGTTTGACAAAAATCTGTTAAAGAGCAAGAAGGATTCCATAAATTGCTCTCTTTTTGTTATTTGATGAAACAATTGATATTTTCAAAGAGATGCGTGTGTAAAAGCATGTGTAAATGTACAGGTAAAAAGATATTTCCTTTTGAGGGAAAAAATAGTGCACATCTTCAGCAATGTAGCTTATGAGTGGAAACATAAATGAAGAATCTGAACATTTATCAATCTGCTATCCTTTGACAAATCTTTGTCAAAACCTTCACTACTTTGAAACTTTCATATTTTTGCTTTAACTTCAGGGTGTACTTTCCCTTTAATTAAAGGTAACAAAAGCTTGCTGTGCTATATGTTTATCACTCACTTTCTTTTCATGTTTACAATATAACCTCACTACTTTCACTCACATGACCCATGTTCACTGTCATAACAAGTAGAGTAACCTCCCTGTGATTCAAGCACTTTCATGGTGTTGTCATGCTGACATTGTTCTTGAATCATATTGAGGTTTTTCTCTTTTCTTACAAGTTTGGCAAAGGTACACTGGGCATGTAGAATGAATGTGTGATGTACAGATTACATTATTACTCACATCTTAGTCCTCATTTTGTGCTATTTCTTGCTTAAAACTGTGTCATATATTCATATCACTTCTTCATTTAATACCAAATGCTTGAAAATACCTTACATTTGTGCACCCTGTACTGTACACTGCAAATGTTGACTTGCGTATAACTAAGCATGGTGGTGTGTCTGTATTCTTTGATTTCACATAAGTTTCATTCATAGCACTCACTCCCATAAAAATTATCCCGCACTCTATCTGCTCTGCACTCACCCTCCTCTGTTTCTCCGCTTCATCTACTCCTTTCCTCCTGCACTAACCCACAATGCACCTCTGTACGTTGCCATGACGCATCAGATGATCCACCCCCGCCGAAGGATCAGCATCTGGCGGCTGCCCCCAAGTCAGTCAGACGAGGGCTGATCAGGGAGGATCAGGGGGGCGAGAGAGAGTCGGAGAGGCGCAGCGCTGCGGCCATAGAGCTGCAGAGATGCTGGAGGGGTTGCTACACCAGGTAGTACGAGAATGGCTGAGACATCCAGATCAATCCCACATTGTCTCTTCCAAAATCATTTAACTCTTAATAAGCCATGTGTGTATTTTTTCACTATGAATACATATATAAACCCCCATGGTGCATCAGTTTGTCTGGCATCTGAAGGGTTAATATGCTGTGTTGCTTTATACCGGTAGTCATTCTTCACCCACATCCTAATCGCATGCATGCAAACTATCTATCTATCTATCTATCTATCTACCTACCAATCTATTTACCTAACAATCTATTTACCTATCTATCTATCTATCTATCTATCTATCTATCTATCTACCTATCTATCTACCAATCTATTTACCTAACAATCTATTTACCTATCTATCTATCTATCTATCTATCTACCAATCTATTTACCTACCAATCTATTTACCTATCTATCTATCTATCTACCTACCTAACTATCTATCGATCTATCAATCTATGTATCTATCTACATACCTACCAATCTATCTACCTACCTACCTATCTATCTATCTATCTATCTATCTATCTATCTATCTATCTATCTATCTATCTTTCTATCTATTTATCAGTACTGTTGAATGCATAGATCATGCCCCCTTCTCACAAAAGCTTATCTTGCATGATTACCCTCAGTACAACTTGCTTTTTGCCCCATTCTGCTGCTCTTTTTAACTTTTCATCATAAAAGATTTTAACCCTTATGGAACAAATACTTCATTGATGATAGTTTGATAGCATTGTGAATATATGTGGAAATGAAATTTCCCCTGCGATCACTTCTTTATACCAGTAATTCATAATATTGCACCAAAGTGTATGAGCTTCTTGTAGTTGGCTCAAGTTAGGATAAACATGCAAGATGTTAGACTTTGTAAAAACATTTTGATTTCATTTATGTATTGTATTTGTCTTTCTCTGTTTTGTCTTGTTCATCACCAACTTTCTTTCTTTTTTTGTTTAACTTTTCCATGCATTTTATCTTCTTTTTCGTCTTGGCATTTGTTTCGTCCTTTTGCTTTTTTTTTTTTCCTTCTTAATTTTCTTGTCCTTTCTCACTGTCTCCTTGTATCCAGCACTTCTTAGTTAACTCCTTATGTACCATAGATGCATGTCACCACAAATATTGCACTTGAATCCCTCATAGCAACTGTTTTTAAGGGTTCAGTGTAATATATCCATCATGTCATTCACACTACTAAGCACCTGTTGCATTCCAGATGTCGTCTGTTTGAAGTCCTGAATGCAGAGGCCAGCATAGTGAGACTTTACACAGGAACACACACTGACAGCCGAGATTTAGGCTCACAAGCTTCATCATACCAACGATCTCTCATTACTGTCAAGTCAGTAAGTAAACCTTCCCAATATCTCATATAGCTGATATCAAGCAATGTCACTCCGCGTTACCAATATCTGATTGATCGCTATTGGGACATATACTTCCGGTTTTGCAGCACGTCATATTCTGGTAAAGTATACAAACATTCAAAATGCACAGAAGTCATCATTTCAAACCTTGTAAAACTCATAATACCTCTTCTTTCACGAGTAAACATGGATTGACCTGATGAAGAAGAATCCCATTTATCAAGTGAAAAGTTAAAGATTGGAAAATAACTGAATTATTTGTGAGATTATAACTACATTTTGACACAATATATATATATATATATAGTATGACTTCAGAGTTCACTGTGCAGAACGCATACAGAAAGAAAGCGCACATTCAGAACTGAAAGTTTACATCCCAAGAATTAAAGGCAAGAAAATTAGAATGCCACAATCGAATATCGAAATAATTAAGATGTGCAAGTACAGTTATCTTCTCCCATGTGCGTGTGTATATCATAGCGAGCCTGGGAGCGGAAACAACCCGAGAAAATGCCTGCAACTCCTTCGTTCACGAAATTCTTCATGAAGACTTCGTTAAGACAAGACCCCTAATCAATCGAGTGCTGCTCTGCCATGACTGTGGGTCGTGTTCATCGATTGCTTTCGGGACGCCACAAAGGCACCTCCAAAAACAATAACATAATTCAAATGTAAACAAATTCAGAGCCCAATGTTGGCAGCAAAACAGTTCTGCCAAGATATCAGCCTACAGTCATTACCACTGCTTCCTCTTACTGCAGATTTTATCCAAAAATAAACTCATGAATGTTGAATGAATCATCATCAAACTGTTTGTAATATGTTGCCCTAATTTGTTGTTTGGGTTTTGAATAGTCTTGTTGACAAGATTTGGATTTCATTGCCCTTCAAAGAGATATCTGAATGTGAAATGAGGATTAAAAATGTCAAAGTCATGAAGCAAAGAGAGCTGAATGAAATCAGATTTTCTTTCATTGTTTAGACTCTAGCAGAAGTTCCCAGCAAGGGAAAGTCAAGATTGCAAGATAACTACAGGAATTGTTGCAGCAAGGCAGAGGAGCAGGAAGAGACACCTATCACGTAAGTAATGATTTGACTGCAAGTATGATAAATTGTGTCCATTTTGTGGCATATCATTTTTTTTTGTAATTCTGGGCAGCCTGAAATTACTAATATCATTACAGGGAAGTAAGAAACATGAATAGTTAGTAGGAAGTTAATTGATTCTTTGCCTACTTACTTAATGGTAATTCAAGACTATTGGCATACAAAATGTGATTATAGATCAGGGTCTTACATGTATATTTCTTGCGTTGAATTTAATTGACTAGATATTTTTATACCAAATTTCATAAAGTAGCAATAACAAACATTGTCTGATCATTAAAGGGCATATACTGTATTATATACCTCATACATAGATTCCTCTCATCTGATTGGTTAAAAGTAGAGTCATCGAAATAGCTGTGCCCCCGTTTTTAACAAGATGACGTCAAAATTAACTGTGCCCGGGGCATGGCAATCGACTGTGCCCGGAAAATAATAAGACAACCTCAACACCGCGCGATATCGCTCGTGTGTGCGCAATCCCTGTACGCGCAATGAGTGTTGATTTACATGCCTATTACATGCTATCTTGTAGGCCTTGTCAGTTCAGGAAATCTTTTAACCAATCGATGAGAAGAATCTATACATTCGGTTTATAAAACAAATATTGACTGCTTAATATTCGGGGCACAGTTAAAATCATAGGCCCTCGGTGATGTCAAAACCATGACTATGCCCTCAGCTTCGCTTCGGGCATAGTCATGGTTTTGACATCATCTTGGGCTTATAATTTTAACTGTGCCCCTCATAGCAGTCAATATTTGTATACTGGGAAGGCAGAAAAGCCTTCAAAATGTACTTGTTAGCAATCTTCTTGCCAATGGTCTTAAATTCATGTATTGTCTATTTTAGAAGCTTGCTGAAAGTTATTTGCCCTCAAACGATCCACATATGGAGTAATTAATGATTAATGATTAAATCTTCAAAATGTTCGGGCCGAACATTTCAAGGATTTGTCATTTAATCACTCATTACTCCAATTGTACATCATTTGAGGGCAAATAACTTTCAGCAAGCTTCTAAAATAGACATTACATAAATTTAAGACCATTGGCAAGAAGATTGCTAACAATTACATTTTGAAGGCTTTTTTGCCTTCCCAGTACAGTATATGCCCTTTAATACAGATATATTAATAAAATTGCACAATACATTGAATGCATAAACAAAAACATCGACAAAGAAAAGAAAACTGTAAAAACAAAGTTTGCTTATCACATTGCATGAAGTAATTATTATTGTCATTTTTTTTTAATGTATGATTTGGCTGGGCATTGTACATACCTCCAAAGACTTCCAAACTTGACACCTGTACGTCATTGATAAAACCAATGACCTGTGCAAAATTGGGGTCAAATTCGACAGAGGTCAAAAGTCAATGAACATTGTAAAAAAAGTTGCCCAAAATGTCTGTCCTGAAATCATTTATGCAATATCTTCCTTCAGATCTGTTCAAGGATTTGCTTGAAACGAGTTCCCCGTATGTGATTTATCAAAAGTTGATATTTTTGTCATTAAATCCAATGGTCCTCTTCCAACCAAGCGTGCTGCAAAGATGGACCATGACATAAAGTTTAACAAGTGACATAAAAAAAATTGCCAAAATAGCCTAAAATGTCATCTTTCTTCAAATATTTAGAATGTAATTATCCGTTTCAACCCAAATTTGATACAAAGGTGTATTAACTCCTGGTAATTGTTCACAAAAAGGTGAATAATACCCTTATTTATATATTCCTTATGTCATCAACTTTGAGGACTTCCACACACACACACACACACACACACACACACACACACACATATACACAAAAAGACAAGGAAAAGAGAATTTATTACAACTAAATTTGTGACTCAAATTTCATGAGGTTGATAGTACCTCTATGTTGATTTTGCTCATTTTGTCAACTTTAAGGAATGTTGTGCCCACAAACATATAAAGCAACCTTGAAATGATTGTTCACAACTAAATTTGCTGATCAAACTTAATGAGGTACGTACAAATGTGATTGTGGATCCATAATTATCCAATATTTTTTTTTGTTGACTCAGATTTGAGGACTACTGCGCCCACTTCATCCAAAGTTGGTGGCACAGGGTCCGATCAAGACGCGCAGAAGAGGAAGTCCGAGAGGCGAGCATGGCAACCCTGTCCCCACTAAAGAGCGCCTCCTCTGTCTCCAAGTCCGTCTCCATCATCCTCTCCCCCGAGACGGGCGTGGTTCGGGGGGAGGCGGGGCTGGGGCCGGGGATGGGGCCTGTTGCTAGGGAAGAACAGGTGGGCGTTTCTAGGAGGATGGTGAAGAAGGCAGGGCCTGTTGCTATTAAGAAGAAACGGACTCAGGCCTTGCAACCCGGTGAGGCGGCTTCTATCATACAACGGGCATGGAGGAGGCATATAGTGAGTGGCTTTATCATTTCCAGAACTTTTTATTGTCTTTTTTGGTTGTGTTTTTTGGTCCTGTTGTTATATTATCATTGATATTGAGATTTTCATGGTATCTTGCTTCAATCAATAAAAATCCATAAAGATACAATTATTGAATTAATAAATTGGTCCAAGAAATCATCCTATAGCAATTACTTGATAACGGTTAATGAAAAAAAAAAAAAGTTGTTATCATGAGCAACTTTTCTTTCCATACATTTGGGTGGCAGTTTGGGGAATAATTTGTGTACCCTTTACTCATATAACAGATAACTATAGAGGTTATTTACCCATACTACCAAGAAATACATTTCAATATAATAATAATCAATAAGTTCATGTAATATTTGGTAAAATGATGATACATTTGACTAACATTTGACTAACATTCTTAGAGTATGGGTGATATAAAGACCTTGTGGTTTCAAGCAATAAGGAAGACACCAGAATTCCACACAGTAGCTTACCCTATCTTTACATGGACATTTCATGCTGTATCAGTAAGGTTGGCATGTTCACAATTTATTTTGGAATTTTAGATTACCTATGCAGTCAAGCCAACACTCTCTGTTATTAGGCTGGTACATGTAATTGTACATACAGGTACTTGCAATAGACTCCATTTCTTATCATATGCATGTACCTTGAGGGAAAGGAGGATGAAAACCTCATCTGGGCCCCGTTGCATAAAACTTACCATTAATGGTAACTCTGCCATCAATGGTAACTACCATGGTAACAATGCTGGACAGCCAATCAAATTATAGGTTTCCATTAATAGCAAAGTTATCATCCATAGCAAGCTTTATGCAACAGTGCCCTGGTTTGAAGCAAAATTCTTGTAAATGTGTGTTCACATTCAAGCAGTTTGCCCCCATGACAATCTTGTTTATTGGTGTGTTCCCACAGTTTCTGTACTCCAGCAAAGGAACTGGCATGATTGGTATTAAACAATCTCTACACATATCACTTTTCTTGCTTTCCTATGGCATGGAATCACTAGTTTGCAACAAGATGACATTTCTGTTTTGACATGTCTATACTGACTGTACGCACATTGTACAACTCTATATTATTTGGTATTTGGCCAATATTTGAGCTGTTTTTATCAATAAACTATTAATCTTTGAATCAATACAACAATTTAATTCAATTCAATTTACTTATTCATTTCATTCATTTGATATCTACAATTAACAATATACATTGAAACATGTATAACATCAACAGAAGAATTAAAATAGGAAAATATAAGTGAATACAGACAGATTGGCAATAATGACAATCAATAAAAATCGCCATGACATGAGTATTGTAGAGAATTAAAATGTAAGTATAAACATTGAAGACAAAAGGTTACCCATAAAAGCCTCAGTGGCTTGGCAAATTGGGTAGACCGATGTAAAAAGACTGTTTTTAAAAGAAATAAAATAGTTATACCGGGGAGCTGTTAACTTACTTTCAAAATCTATGTTGTGCCAGGTGAAGAGTATTTAGAGAGGAGGAATGCTTTAAGTTGATTTCTAAAAGAATTATCAAACTGAGCATTTTGAATGTGGGCTGGTAATGAATTCCAGGTTACTGGACCTAAACAACGGACTGATTTTGAAATAGTTTTTGTATTAACCTTCCACATGTGGAATTTGACAGACTGACGAGTATTGTACAATCAAAGGTACGCAGCAGCAGAAAGTATGTGAACAATGCCTAGCAAAGATATCATGTACAAACACATTCATGAGATGAGTGAAAACCGTTCTCTTTCATCAGCTTTCACACCTTTTCTCATCATCCTCACAGGATGTGCAGGTGTATCGTTACTACAGAGACCTCATCAACTTCCGTTGCCGTGGGAACCCCGCCATGATGCTGCGCTGCGTCAACCCAAAAGAGGCCAGCTTGTTGGATGCTGCTGCTGGCATCCATGTTAAGTTCAGACTGGCTGGGGTAAGTCTGTATGTATGTGTGTGTCTGTGTGTAATTGTGTGTTTTGGGCTCTTCAGTTGTGTTGATCATCATTCATTCATTTTGATATTTGTTGCTTTCACTGAGGCAGCTTTTCCTTTTGAAGAAAAAGAAAGAATCAATTAATAAATGGAGAGAGAATACCTAAATTTGGGTGATTTTCAATGTCATGGCAACAGACATGTATAGTTTTCATTCAGGGTAGGACAGTTTGCTCACGTTGCATTGTGTAACCCTGTATGTTTTGATGTAATAGGACTTCCCACCTTTCCATCATTGTCCAAACCAGTTAATTTCTATTTGTGCAGTGGATTCCATAAATTGTGCTTCAAATAGCTCTGGAGAGTCCCCTTTTTCTGCTATTGATGTTACTTCACACCATCTACCACATGATCATTCTTTATGCCAGATCTTAATTGTCAAGAAACAGCGTGCTGAAGTAAAATGTTATTTATTCTGATATTTTGCTAATATTTGGCCTTTAAAAGTTGCTTTGAAAAGTACTCTTTTGCACTTGTCACAAATTATGTTTCCTTGAAAAAACATCTGCACAAATATACAATGTATATTAAGGATCCTTTCCCATCTACAATCAATGACATTTCAACAATGAAAATCACTTTGAAAAAAATAGCCCAGCCCCCACCTCCTCCTCCACCCACCTCCCCCCCCCCCCCCCCCTCAAAAAAAAGACGGAAAATAACTATGAAACATATCATTCAAGAAGTCATTTTCCCCTTTTCACCTGTCACAGATGAAGTTCCCACCGAACATCTACTACAAGATCTTCACCCACCGCACCATCATCGACATGTGCGCCAACAGCCCAAAGGACTACACCACGGCTCCCAACAAGCGCAGCGCCGCCAGGGACTTGCACAACCGCCGGGAGACCGGGGAGGGGTCACAGAGTAAGGAGGGGCAGGACAGGGCGGGGTGGTATCAGAGGGAAGAGAACAATGGCTGGAGGCTCGTCTCTGACCGGGTAAGTGCCATTTGAAATTGGGTATTTATTCATTTATTAATTTATTTATTTATTCAAAATACTATATGGTTTTGACATAAAGGTACAACATGATATGAAAAGCGCAACAGATTATGACATTCGATATCAATTGATTGACTATTTTCTAGGTAGACAAAGAATTGTATGCAAATAAAGAGCAAGAAAAAGAAATTAAAGATGATCATGTAACATTAAGTTTATATCCCACCGAGGTCATTTACTATCACATGAAATGTTTTTGTTGGTGTTGCTTGAGTAACTAGTTAAAAAAGAATGTAAAAAAACATATGAAAATGCCATTGTTTAGCCATTTCAATTTGTCGCTGTGGACTAGTTGTAAGAGCACCGGATCAGAAGGTCCTGGTAATGTGAGGTTCAAGTACGTACAGCATTTATGTCCTCTAGGGAGATATTTCATCCACATTGCTCATGGTTAGAACACTGGACTAATGATCAGAAAGTCCTGGGTTCAAGCCCTGGCACGGCACTTCTGTCCTCCAGGTAGTCTGGTGGATTGTTTTCCAGTGACAATTATTTCTTGTGAGCAAGAAAAAAAACGAAAAATGAATGCGAATATGCCGCAAAAATTACTGGTTTTACAGTATATTTATATTTAAATGTATTGATATTCTTCCCAAAACAGCTGCTCCTGAGAGTTGACCAAGATCCAGTGACTTGGGAGAGCTCCAGGAAGAAGGTGGACTTCCCTCACAGCAAGCTGCAGAGGAGAGAAGATGTGGACAAGAAGAAGAAGAGGAAGAAAGTCGACTGGATGAAGAAAATGTAAGTCTCAGTATGAGTCCGACGATGCAGCCGGAGCTCAGCATCCCAGTACGTTTGCAATCAATAGATCATTTGTTTTTATTATGTATGCAAATCATATGCACATTTTTCATGTACAGTAATTCAGTTATAATGGAAGCCCCAAAGCTTGTCTGAGGTATGTCCAAGGTATATCAGACCAGCAACAACTACTAGCTCCAGAGTGCATTCCACCCATTGAGACTGAATCAGGAAGCACTGGTGAATGTAATACCCCAATCCTACACAGTAAGGGGAACTTGTGATTGTATATATTATGACAATGGTTTATTGCTGTCAAATATATTTGGCTCCAGTTTTTTTTCCCCAGTGATTGAAAGATATGAATTGCAATACATGTAGATCGCAGCCAGGTGGGAGGTATGTGAGGCTTTATTGCACACAAAAGTTACTGAGGTTTGTAACTTGGCCATGCACTCCTTACATCAGCAACACTGATTGCTGTGATGTCATGAGAATGAAATATTTCCGCCTGATTGGAGGTATTGAAAACTAAAGTAAATTTAATTTCCTGTGAATTGGTCTTACATGACCCAAGTTAGTTTGATTATTGTAACATTGATATGAAATGAAACCTGTTTTCCTGACCATCGGTATGGAAAGACCACCTTGTAAACCGACCACATTTCTTATTTTGCGAGAATAATGTTTGTTGAGGCAGTCATCTCCCTTGAGTGGTTTTTCTTCCTATCCAATATTTTTCTTACTGGCACTATTCTGATTCTCGCATTGTTCTGCTATCAACCACTTTTCATCGGGGCGGACTTTATTCTGACAAGGTATAAAGAGGGCATGCTGCAGGCGAGGGGAGAAGACCAGGGGCTGAAAACACTCGTAGAGGACGCGACAGATGGCATCATGGCGCAGCTAGAGACGGACGGTCCCGAGTCCCTGGATGACTGGGAGGTTGATGAGCTCCTGCAGTGGACCAGCGGACTCAACTTTGATGAGTAAGTGCATGCTGAGATATCGTTGCCGCGCCATCAGTCTTAAAGCGATAGTTCACCCTGAATTCAAATTGGTTACAATAAAAGGAGACACATGAAAGAAACATATTAGGGAAGGTTTGATGAAAATCCTTCAAAGGATAAGAAAGTTGTGATCTTTTAAAGTTTTGATTTTGTGATGTGAGGTGCTTTCCCATATGTTGTGTACAATTTTTTTTTAAAATGTCAATTTTCTCAAAAAGATATGCATCCTTTTACCTGTGTGCATTTGATACATCATTAGAAATACATTTTTACACACATACCTGTAAGGAAAAAAAAAAATAATTCCATGCTGTTTGGCATTTCCAATCCAAACTGCAACATTCCATAAACACGTCTGGCTGCAGCAGACTAATCATTCACAATTCAAGAAGAGAATGATGCAGTGACTAGTCTCAGAGTACTAGACTCTATTTGTGAGTCGGGATCAGAAATGTCTTAACAGCCTTGAAGCCAGGCTATGCTTCTAGCACAAGTAGCACACACAACTCTCATTGCACAGCAGATTAATTGCCACACATTGGTGCTGCACGATATGTCAATAGTATTCAGTTTATGCGATGCTTACAACATATCAAATGGACAATACTGAGTTCATGATTAGGTCAATATATCGTGAAGGGACGATATAGCTTCATTTTTTCCAATATACACAGTCATTTCATCTTGACATTGATGAGACAAAAAGCAAGGAAAATTATTTTGTAATAAACAAATCTACCAGCGCAGAGTGCATGATGGGAGAAATGCAAACACTGGCTTTGTCACAAGCTCAAATAAACTTGTAGGTCTACCCATATTCGTACTGACATGCATGGTAAAACCCATGCCGAACCTTGGCGAGAATAAGCCGAAACTCACTTTTTAACACAGCAAGTAATGATAAAGTGCCGATACGTGCTGCAAAATGCTGATCACGGCATCAGTTTTTCATTACTCGCCGTGTGAAAGTAAGGTGTGGCTAATTTTTATTCCAAAATATTTCCTTTATGCACAATCGCTCATAAACTACATAATCGAAAGCTACACCCAAGAGTAGAAGACATGCAGCGTTCAAACAGTAAGCATTAGGTACTTGAACTGATTTACTGATTTATTCACCACATGATATATTGACTTATCAGTGATATTTGAGTGACGATAATCGCCTAATGCAAAACGGCGATATCGTGCAGCACTGGCACGCATATGGTTAAGCAATCTTTTCTTCTTCCTCAAAAAAAGGTAGGTTGGTTTGATTCAAGTTTGATGTGTACTTTGTTGTTCATTCCATCGGTACATAGACACATTAAGCTCTACCTCTGATCTCTCGCCAGCTCTTTTAAAAGCCATTGAAAAAAAATAAACCCCCAAAGTCATATTCAGAACTTGCATGGTACATTATGAAAGTTCAAGCTATTTTGATGAACTATTTGATGAGATGGAGATAGAAGGAAGAGGCTGGGGGTGGATAAATTATAACAAATGGTGAGCAAAGAAAAGGGACGTATGCCGTCGTTTATCATTTGTATAACTTACCATTCTTTTCTTCTAATCAATATTTTTTGCCCTCTTTCTCTTTCAGCTATCAGCAATCCTGGCAGGAAATTGCCACGTCAGCGGGATCAGATACCTATATCAGTAAGTCAATTGCGGATGACCATGGAAACAGCCAATTAAACCAAACCTCCATAGTTATTGCCATGGTACTTCCTTTCAGTTTTAAGTTTCAAATATTGTAGAACTCTAACCGACATAGTTGCGTTTAGAAGTGTTGTTCAAGTATTCTGTACATTTTCTATGGATTTTTTTGTCATATTTTTCCCACACATTTTTGAAGAAAATATGTGTATGCGAAAATTACAATTATAAGCATTGGAATTTGGCGGGAGATTTTTCAAAATGTTTGTGAAATTTCATAGCACATTGAATCAATGTTACAGAAAATACTGCATTGATACTACAAGCGCAAGCTGACTATGAAAAAAAATATATATTTTTCTAATGCTTGTTTTGATATTTAAAAACAAATTTAGCAGGCTTAACGGGAATGTTGTAAAAAGACTTCACAAGGAAAGAAATGTATATCGATTTATCAAATTTGATACCCTTGTACGTAAAAAATCAAGCCACATTCCAATCCCATGTTATCCTCTCTGTCCAGACGAGCGGCTGCAGTTCAAGACGGACATCCGTGACCCCTATGAGTTCAGCCTGACCTTCATGGACACTCTACCCTCTCCCCCCTCCCCCTCCCGAGTCACCACCGCCAAGTCACGCAGCGCCTCGCCCCCAAAACGCCAACCCCTAGACATGCCCGTCAACTGAAGCAAATACAAGATGTGCAGTGTGAATTTCAATTTCTGTCTTGTCATGAAATGGTAGAATTGTGTGTGCAGGAATGCGGATGACCAAGTAGACCGCTTCCACGAAATGCAAATTTTCCAGATATGCCCGTCAATTTCGAAAAAGCCCCCAAACTTTGGCAAGAAGATACAAAAGTGATATCTTCTTAGGGGTTCCTTGGAACTATGTGGAAGTGAATGGTGAACAAGGTTGAATGGACCAATGACTCTGATATACTAATTTTTCCATACATGCTCTGCTCCTGAAACCAAGTGTCAAAATATGTTCAGAGAAGAATTTACCTTATCTGTTCTTGTGAACTTGTACTGTCTGTGTAGGATCATGGATGACCCCCAAAAAGTGCCCCTCCAAAGTGGTAGTTCCCAGAAATGCCTGGCAACTGAAGCCAAGCATCAAACAGCTGTGTGTGCAGGGCAGATTTGAACTGCTCTGTGCTTGCAAAATGTTTTTGTGGGTGGAGGAATGGGGTTGACAGTGGCAACTTGGCAAGAATGACTCATCTCAATGTGGCCAGTTTTGTTACCTTTTAATAGTTTGGAGGAGAAAGGTTTATCCCACCAAAGATGCGCAGTGCCTTCACAAAACACCAATCACATAATGCCTGTCATTTAAGAAGAGCTTTGACATTGGCAAATATGGCATGTAGTCTAATATGGACGTGTTATATGGGCGGCTATTTTTTATTGATTGTGCATAGCAAAATCCAATGTCTCGGATCTCATGGACAATTTTTTTTGTGGGGTTGTTTTGTGTTTTAATATTGTAAAGGGTCTGTCCTGGTTGCTCGGAACTCTTAAACATTTCATGCTCACATTATGGGCGCTATCTCGAGAAAGTCGCTGGAACTAAGCAAGTAATGTAAACGCCATTTTTTCGCGGGTTTTTGTTTTCACGAATTTTGCGAGTCAGGACTATTCGTGACTTTAGCAACATGCGAAATTATGAATATGACGTGCTTGAGCACATGTACTACCAGTACTAGTACTCCACACTCACGAATTGAACCACTCGTGAAATTGTTGGGAAGTCCTAATTCGTAGAAAATTAGAATTGCGAAATATGTGGCGTATACAGTAAACATCTCCACCCCTTGGGGAGTATTCTGTGCTCGCTGCACAATATCGGCGCTGGTTGCATTGGTTGTCCTTTTTCTCCTGATAGTTCCTCTTCTTCCTACCTCCACATAATCGTTCCCCATTTAAGAGGTACCAATTTATATACTCCTGGGTGGAGAGCAGCAATGTGGATAAAGTATCTTGCTGCAGGACACAAGTGTCATGGGTGGGCTTGAACCTGGGACCTTGAGATCTTCGGTCACAGTTCCCAACCACTATACCTTGACATGACACCATTTTTAATTTTGCATGGAAGAGCAGGGATGGCCAACTAAAGGGCCTCCAAAACACAACAGAAATCAAGCGTGATTCGTCTTAAGAAAATCAGTTATCAAATCACCTGATTCTTACTCTCTTGCAGGTTCCCTTTCTTTATATTCCAAGCATTTGGTTGATATTCAAACAGAATTTTATAAGTGAATGGATGAAGGTGAAAGAGGATTACTATCAGGATTCTGCAGGTTTGGTCAAAATTATATAATAGGAATGATAGACATTAATCTATTTTCTCAAAAGGAAATTCTTTCCCGATATCTTAACTGAGTATCAGGAATGGATTGAATGTATACTTCCAAAATAAAAATGAAAATATTAAAAAATAATGGAATAAATGCAAAGCTGTGATAGTAAATGAAATTAATAATAAGTGTCAGTTCTCCACATGATCTGTTTTTTACCAAATCTGTGCAGTTGGCAAATATGATGTGTATATGGATGTATTAATGTAGTACATCCGCTTGAATATCTTCTAAAGTATCCATGTAGATATTTTCAGCATATAACAAAAAAGAGAACATTTTAGTTGGATATAAAGATATTGACTCCTTGATTCTCGAAGATATATTGCTGTATAAAGATGTGTCAATGTGCACCTATGGTACTAAAAAGGTGACTTATAGTCCTTTCACAGAAATTATTCATGTACAGTTCACACCTGTATCGTGATGATTCCAATTCATGTTTGCGCTAGACAGGAATAACCGTCTCATGTGGGACATTCTGGTTTTTGAAATGATGCTTTTTTTTTTTACGTACCCTCAATAGTTCCAGATAAGAAATGGCAATTGTTCAATCTCATGAGATCCATAAGCATTTCATAGACTGATTTCTTGGTATGTGGCTTGCATAAACATGTAAATTTGTGTGAAGGGAAATTCAGTTTTGTTTTTTCAAGGTTTTGATGTCGGCCTTGTCTATTCATCCGTCCTAATGATACATTGTATGTTACATGATATTAAGATTGACAAGTGCCCTGTGTATATTTGTTTATATATTTGTTCTTTCTGTAAATAATAGATTTATCAGACAAATGAAGAAAATGTTCCATAAGACGTGTCTCCCGTTTAAATTTGTGTGAGTATGGATTTAAGTGAGTGAGTTGATCAATGAGTGAGTGAATGAGTGACTGTGAATAAATGAAGAGAGGAAATGAAGGAGAGAGTGAGTGAGTGAGTATGGTCGGTTACCATGCTTGATATTTCAGCAGGTATGAGTAAACTTGCTCTCAGACGTTTCCTTCTTGCTCTTATACTAAGCCGTTGTGCAATTTTTCATATTTTGTACAATTTGGTGCCAGCAATACACACAGATTATTTACATTTTTTTTATCCTTTTAAGTAAAAGGGTTTTCTTCATGCTCCATTCAGGCATTTTTACACAGGTGATACACACAAATCACATAAGGTAGTATGTAGTCTGGCAGAAAAGGAGTTAAACTGTAAAAGGCGCACGCACGTCAGGAACAGAATGGTGTGCCGCCCTCTGCTGTACATTTTACGACAGGTTTTAACTGCACAGATTATAAAACACCAATGCCGCATTTGAGTGCTGCAATCATTTATATTCTATATTCATTTCCTAGTTAACAAGGCATGAAAGAAAACAAACAAATACGATTTTAAACATTTTATTGAATATTTATACAAATGTAAAATAAGAAAAATAGGGGGATAGATAACGTGACAAGTCTAACAGATTCCTTTTCTTTCTCCTTCTTTTTCATTTCCCTCTTCCCCTGCCTCTGCTTACTTATCCCTATTTTCCACTATTCCCAACTATTTTACTGTAATTTTCTTTCTTTTGAAAGCATTCACTTGTTTCTTTTAGTCTACTTTTCATACCTTCCTTCTCTTCTCACTCACTTCTTTGTCTATATTACTGCTTATTTATAGGTAAAGTTGAGGATGTTCGTCAGTGTAGGGTCTGGTTCTGTACGTGAAGATTCCTAGCTCATTCATTCTACCGGCAAGCATATCAGACAGCTAGAAGACATGGTGTTTACTGTGCATCAAATATAAATTAATATTTATGAAGTAATAAAATTTCCATGATAAATTGTATAAGAATATGTAAATGTGCAAACAATAAATAACTTATAATTATTCACTTCATGTAAATCAACAAATGAATATTGATGTACTTACAAACCAATCAAATAAAAGAGTTGGAAACTAGACAGCCAATTATGAAAAAGAGTGGAAAAGTTCACGAATAGATGGGGTGATGGTAAAAGATGGTGGAATGGTAAAAATAATAAAAAAAAGAACCATGAAAGTGTGCAGTGTGTAAGAGGGGGATGATCGATTAGTGTGGGGGTCATATATTTGTATTGGAATTCTGTGTTTATGGAACTACAGTGAGAGGAGGTATATGTGTGTGGATAGTGTGTGCGTGTGTATGCGCAAATATGTTTGTGAGTATTATACATGTGCATGTGTGTATCGTTTGTGTGTGTCTATGAATGTGTGTGCGTGCGTATATGCGTGTTAGTGTGGGTGTGGGTGTGTGTGAATATTTGTTGTGTTTGCAGGGACTGGCATCATTTTATACCAGTCATACCAGTTACAGGCGTGCATTTGGAAGCCTATTTTGCTCAGGAAGTGAACACTGCGTGTCTATAATCCACCACTTTCACTGCACCCGATTGAGTACATTACATCCAAATCCGTTGCGCAATTTGATTTGCCCTGGAATTGACGGGGTTAAACTCGGTTCACATTCAATCACGCAGCTAATTGCCAAGGTTAGCGACGCGGAAGGGGAAAGGTAGCGGAATCTGGAACATTCGAGCCGCCAGAACCCTCGGGGAAAGAGACGGACTAGTCATGGGGTAACCTCGCGAGGAATGCAATACCATACAGCCGCGGAATGCGCGCGAACGCCTTGGCATCTTGCGGGGCTGGTCTTACTCCGGCAAACGAGCGTTCAGTATTTTTGTGGCGTAAAATTGGCGCGGGGAAGGCTTGTCGTATGTGAACGGAAATGAGAAGGGCGAGGATTTGTTAGGAGTTGATGTGAAATTTGTGGATAAAGGGAAAGGGACAGGGTTGGACGGCCGGTTGTGGGGGGGGGGGGGGGAGGGGGGAGGGGGGAAGACAATGAAGATAATGAATGATGTAAAGGTGGATTCAATTCTCATGAAAAGGAAATGAGATTGATAAGAAATACATTTCATGCGCCGTTGCAGAACTGGATAAGGGCAGCGTGAGTTGGCGCTCAAAGAGTAACTTATATGTGCAAGGTACATATTACTTTAAGCTGTTTTGTAAAAATCACATGTGCGGAGCTCAATACTTCCAAGCAAAAGGAGAAGTGAGGAAAGAATAAGTGTGACGTAATGCAAAAGATAAATATATAACATTCATGACATTAACAAATATTTCCAAGAGCATGATTATCTATGGTGAAAGGTGAGGTATGTGCCTAGTAGTAGGTTCAGATTAGATTGAGAGACAGTTGTGATCGAAAAGGCGTTCGCCTCAAGAATTATTATCTATTAGCTCTGACATGTTATGGAGCATTTTTCGCATTCTAAACGCGCTGCAGATAGAGGGGGTATATTGAGAAAGAGAGAAAGAGAGAGACAGGGAGAGAGGGGGTGGGGAGAGAGAGAGAGAGAGAGAGAGAGAGAGAGACAGAGAGAGACAGAGAGAGAGGGGGGGATGAGTGGGGCAGAACGAGAGAAGGAAAGACAGATAATGAAAGACAGAGCGAGAAAGAGACAGACAGACAGACATAAATATAGACGGGCTAGTGGGGGAGTAAAGGGAGAAGTTACTAGAGAGGGTTGGCGATCGAATATACATATTGAGAGGGAGAGAAAGAGACATGGGGAGCGTGTGTGTACCCACTACTCTAGCTTGTGCCAGAGGGAGTAGATGAAGTATGGTATTTCAAAAATGTATTTACCAATATCGCAAAAGAAACAGTATTGTCACAGAGAGAAAGAGAGAGAGAGAGAAACGGATAGAAAAAAGGTCTCTCCTACACCGATGACCTTCTCTGTCATACTTTCACAACCATCCGCATGGAATGTACAATTAAAACAAAGTCATGGGCATCATTTTCATGATCATGATTATAACATTAAGAAAGCCCGTTGAGATGTATTGATCGCGTATCCGCCCGCCTACTGACACAGACAGCGCAACATTATGTTGCCATCTACTGAAGATTTAAATAATTTCTGGTACTGGTTTATCACGATGCATCTTTCCTGGGTCAGCATTGAATATCAGTACTTACAGAGGACAATCAACATTTCGAGTGCACTCGTTTGAGTCATAACCTTTACTACAATATTACGACAAGTTAAAAGGTGATTTTCTTGGTTATAATTAGCACTTGCGGTGCCAGTCAAGATGCTGTTGCATGATCGTGTATTCTTAGTGCCAATATTGTAATCTTGGCACACAAAGTGTTAAGCCTCACGTAATGAGCATTTGCACTCTACATCTATATTAGAACATAACCAATGACTGCGAATCACGTCATTTTTGGCTGTGGCATGCTGCTTATTTTGAGTCATAAACATATACACATGTTGATGTCAGACATACCATTAAAGACATTAAGCATATGCACGGATCACGGAGTGTTAGTAAGACATTGTTGTCAACATTCATCATAACGCTGTCCTTCTTAGATAACATTTACATCGTCATGCAGTAAGACATAACAATTACGTAACATGACCAAAATGTTGATGTTGTTAAAGTTGCAGCGTGGCCTAGCTTGAAGCGTGCGAAGCCAACGAGTGTTTAAGGGGCTAGCGAGGCCTGTGTATCCCATATGGTGCCCTTCGGGGTCAGCGTCGACATCCAAAGAATGTACGCGCCGAGAGCTGACCCTTGGCCTAGTCGTGTGCTTCGTCCTTTTACCAAATTGGCGGGAAGAAATTGGGCGGGAGATTTATGGGGGCATCCATCTGCGTTAGCATCATTACTTCCACATGTATGATAGTGTGAGAAGCCTTAGCTTTTCACCTCGTCACTTACTGTGTGAGTGTGTGTGTGTGTGTGTGTGTGTGTGTGTGTGTGTGTTTGTTTGTGTGTATGTAGGTATATGGGCACGTGTGTGTATGTGTGTGAGTGTATGCGCGCGAATGTGTGTGTATGTTAATGTATATGTGTCTGTAAGAGTGTCTGTGTCTGCATGCTTGTGATTCTGTGACCGAAACAAAAACATTGTAAGGAAATCATTGAATACAATGACGATGATGACTATTCAAAAATTAATACTTCAGTACTTATCCTGATGCGGGTATTTTTCTTCTATCTACGCAAGGTCCATATTGCACACAAACCATACTAAGTATGGGTGAACTGCTGAACTCATGATAAATTTCTATATATTATCAAAGCTAAAATCCGTGTATTTTCCACAATTGATCACGTCCAATTTTAAGCGACATTGAGGCAATGCTGCACTGCTAATACACACCATTCCTACAAGGGCAGTATCAAGTCTGGAAGAAGAAGTTCAACATGTTCAAGATCGTATCTCCAAATCTTTTGACGTGACTACATAGAAAGAGTGAGAAAGTAAACGCTCCATCTGCACAAAGTTCATGTTCAGGTACTTCAATTTCATTGCAATGTTAGACATAACAAAACTTAAGAGTACTTCCATGAATATATATATATATATCAAAGGCATGCTGACATAACTTTGTCCTGTCATTCTTCCCCGTAGAGCTCTTTCCGCATCGCTGTTCATCCTTTTCAACACCTTCCTTCTAGCTTCTCTCTTCCTCCTCTCTCGCCCACATTGCATCTGTCGCTGTCACTACTTCACGAATCTTTTCTTTCTATCTCTCTCTCTTTCCTTTTCGCACCGTCTCTCACACACTCTCGCGTTATATCTCTTTCCGCTCTCTCCTCCCCACCTCCCAATTATCCTATCCTGCTTGTATAGCTCTTATTGCCCGCGTCATCGCTATAATTCCGTTATAAAATTCAATGAAATCGCAATTATGATATAACAAGATCATGTATGCACAAATGAAATTTTGAAATCTCCCTTAGCTTTCAACATGATGAGGCAAGGTAGCGACGACAGGTGTAAATATGAGATTGGATGCGACCTCGAGCCCCTGCCAATCAAATGAGCCATTGACTGTACCTAAGGTATGCATTGCCTTCACCTAGAAAGGATTTACTACCAAAATAGACAACAACAATTTGACTTATTTCACCAAGATCCTACAATGATATAGCTGTGGCTCATTATCAAAGTTTTGTTGGTAATCATCTCTATTTGGTGAAGAAGGAGAACATTTTAGGAGAGGAAGGGAACAAGAAAAAAGGGAAAGATAAATCAAGAAATATAGACAAGAAGAAGAGAAACAAGAGAATAAGAAGTGGAGGACGAGGATGAAGAGGAAGAATTGTAGAAGAAGAAGGAGAAGAAGAAGAAGAAGAAGAAGAAGAAGAAGAAGAAGAAGAAGAAGAAGAAGAAGAAGAAGAAGAAGAAGAAGAAGAAGAAGAAGAAGAAGAAGAAGAAGAAGAAAAAAAAAATTCTGGACAATGCGCCAATGTTGACAAACCTCGCCGCTTGCGTCCATGCGCCAATCTAACGCCACCCACCCCCACTCATCCCCGCCCCGCCCCACTCCTTTTTACCACTGCCATCGTATCATCCGTGTACAGCGGCAAATATACCATTTTTGTTATGTATACATGCAAATTTTATTGACGTCGTTCAAAAAGTACGTTACTAATGGTACGCGATAACTCGCTGCTACGGGGACAGTTGTAAATACATAACGAAAAACGGCTTAGTGTAATCGATCAAACAAGAAGGGGTTTTGATCTTTTATTTTCTCTCTCTCTCTCTCTCTCTCTCTCTCTCTCTCTCTCTCTCTCTCTCTTTCTCTTTCTTTTGCGTGGGGGTGAGGTGGGGGTAAGGGTAGTGGAGGGTCGAAAGGAGGCGCTCCACCAACCCTGAACCCAGACATTTTTCGACTAGAAGATGTGTGACTGGTGAGCGACACGCGCAGGGCGAAGACGCCACTCACTCGCCGCTAGCCATCAGCCGGCACCATAGTGTGCCTGATGCTCCCCTTCTACCGGGCCCACCGAGACATACCAACCAGGGACAGCGCTTGCCATTTAAGTCTATCTCAAATACCCCTCTCCCTCTATCTCTCTCTATCTCCCTCTCCCTCTCTTTGCATTGTTTTGTGTATTTACTGTCTTCACACACTGTAAGCAGGTATGTGTGTTGTAACTCCACAGATGAAATCATGCTACTTTTCGTTTAGAATACAACAAAAAGCTTTAAGTGGGTCAACCACGTTACCGAAAGTTTTACCATTTTCATAGTATTTAGTAGTAGGTCCTACGCTCTCACCATGAAAACATTCAAAGAACATTTAAGAAAGCTATTTTCTTCAATAATAAGCACCGAACAATTTAATAAACGGAAGAGTTTGTGCGTTTTTATGTCTCTGTGTGTGCATATATTGTGTGAGTATGTGAGGGAATGTGTGTATACTTACATGTGCCTGTGTGTGCCTCTAAGTGTGCGTGCGCGAATGTGTGTAATGTACGTCTGTTTGTGTGTGTATTTGTGTATGTGTGTTTGTGTGTGAGTAAGTATGTGAGTGTGTATGCGTGTGTGTGCGTATGTGAATGTATAATGTAGATATTTGAGTGCGTGTGTACGTTGTGATATGATGTGGGAGACAATGGGTTTGAGAACAAAATACTAATTGTCGCAAATATGTTATTTATATTCATAAGCTGTAGAATATCTCTGCCATGTCAATTTTATAATAATATTTTTGTCACACATCACCAAATTTGAAATTTACTATTGCAAGTCAGACGTCACATAGGTCATTATACTTAAGTTTACATGGAACTATATAGTTTTTCATTTTGTGAATGTATTGTGAATGGAAAAGAAAAAAATAGGGGCAACACTTTTACATTACAAGGCTGTGATTTACTACGCTAACTATCACTCGCCATTATTTCGCGTCGACAGTTAAGGTCAGCGTTGCGTGTCTTCGCAGCATATCATAATTAAAGAACAGATTCAGGGCCATGCCTAATCTTCGTTTCTCAGTATGGGGATCGATGATACTAAGGGCATGAGATGTAAGGCAACTTGTATAGGGTTGAGAGAGAGAGAGAGAGAGAGAGAGAGAGAGAGAGAGAGAGAGAGAGGGAGAGAGAGAGAGAGAGATAGAGAGAGAGAGAGAGAGAGAGAGAGAGAGAGAGAGAAAGCTGTGCCATCGAAAGCTGATATTGAGGTCAAATAATTAGGGTGCCACACGAAATGCTGTTCAATGGGAATCGTGTGTATTACTTGTTAAAAAAAACGTATCAACGGCGCATAAGCAGCTAATGGTGATTAATTTGATCCACTTTCTGACTGGAACTTGTTTGATATCAAATCAAGTTTATTTTAACATATGTCTTAAATATGCACATAGATGATAATGAACAGAAGGTTGTTAGACTTGAAGTTTATATAATCAGGATGGCTTTTGTTCTCCGCGTGTTACCAACATTAACAAGCAAACATGAGTTTCCGCGTAGCACAGTCCTGAGAGAGCATTATTTGCCATGTTTGCGTACTTCCTGTTATTGTAGAGCCTACTTTCATGTGCTTTCATTTTCATGTATGTTGCTCAAGAACACCCTCTCCTAATGTTTCATTGAAATTGCACTGTGTGACCCAAGGACTCTTCTTATCATGAGAGATATGTTGTATTTTCATATATTAGAGTATAATCACGGAGCTATACCTCCATGGTATGATAATTGATGAATTTTTTTCGTGACTCGTGTAGTCGTAATGTTGCAATTGGAGAATTAGTGTGCTTATAAGCACTGCTTTACTTAATATTTCCACTATAAACATACAATGATAGAGAGGAGGGAGAGAGAGAGAGAGAGAGAAGGAGAGAGAGAAAGAAAAGGAGGGAGAGAGAGAGGGAGGGAGGGAGAGAATAAGAGACAGAACGAGAGAGAGGAGAGAGGGAGGGATAGACCCGCAAATACGATGTGTACGCATGTATGATCATTCGTACGACATACATTTCCTCAATATGTATACTTCAGACTACTACTGTACCCAGTGCATTAGTGTGTACCATTGTTTGAGATAATCTCACAGCGACTTGCCCGATAGAGGGTATTTACGATACAGCATGATCTGTTATTTCCATCAACATTGGCCTGTCAACAAAAGCAAACATGTGGTGTGCGTGTGGTGGGCAAGAATGGCGGCGGTCTGTGACTGCACTGGTCTATAGTCAGTCCCGGGCTTTAACGTCAGCATGAACAAAGCTGTTAGATCACAAGTAAAGTTTTAGTGATTTCATGTAGAATACAGAGAAACATAACGTTTCGTTTCTTTTCATAGAAAGTGGCACATTGTTTTGGTTTTTATTGAATTAAAATCAGTACAGCGGAAGTCACAAGTTTAATGTTTTGTTTTAGTATAGCTGTTAAAACACCAAAAACTAAAGCTAAAAATAGTCTTGTGTAAGTGCTATAAATATATAAAAATCACCTCTCCTCCTTTTCACCTTCCCTTTCCTTTCTTCACCCCATAAGTGGGTCAATTATCCGAAAGAATACAACCACATGGTGTTACCGAAAGTTTTACTATTCTCTAAATAGTATTTATTAGTACACCATAGAAACATTCAAAGAACATTTTAATCATAGCTTTCTTATATATTGACGAATTTTCGTCAAACCTCTATTAATATGTTTTTCTCATAAAAAGTGCCATATTGTTTTGGTTTTCATGAAATAAAAAAAAAATACCACGGAAGTCACAACCTTCATGATTTGTTTTAGTATAGCTGCGTTGATCGTTTCTTGATCAGGCGAATCCGACACAAGCGTACCTTCTCTCATTGATAAATCTTGATGGATACGTATTTTTTTAAGGTACGAACTATTGGAGGTGTGTACTTGGTACATATTCCAAAATGGTACTTAAAGATATGTCACAAATATATCAATTCATGCTTATTCAATATATAGGAATACAAATCACATATGATTCAACTTTCAGTTATGTGAACAAATACATGATTCAATGTTTACTAAGGTTAACAATGCTCGTCTGAAGGAAAATCAATGTTGAAACAAGATAAAGGTTTTGTTCTTTCTTTGACTTCATTGAAAGTATGGAATGCTAAACTGTGATATCATGTCTTGCACCAGCAATGCAAAAATGATGCTTTGTACCTCCATAGATCGCCACATTGTATGGCGAGTGTAACAACGTGACAGAATCATAGCCTTGGGTAATATAGTATTCATACGACAAGAACGGATACGTTATCGTGTC
Organism: Arbacia lixula; assembly: GCA_963669155.1. Classification (NCBI taxonomy): domain Eukaryota; kingdom Metazoa; phylum Echinodermata; class Echinoidea; order Arbacioida; family Arbaciidae; genus Arbacia; species Arbacia lixula. The sequence continues at coordinate 19,871,286 of OZ022585.1, forward strand.
TTAATCCGTGAACTATAGAAATACCTTGGATGGTTGCGTCGCTGCCCGGTAAGCAGTAGATTGCAGGTTCAAATCCCTTCTGATTTCAAGATTTTTGTCTGAATTGTTTTTCATTCATTTACAGAACGGAGCACGCTATCCTTACTACTGGGTGTATGCCTAAAATTTCTGTGTAAATTGAAATTACCCCAGAAAACTCTTTCACTAACGGATGTGTATTCAACTTCAACTTTTTCGACTTGAGAATCAAGTTGTATTATCACCCTCAACTGACAACATCGTGGGCATTCAGCATTAATCGATTGAAATCAATGTTAATGTATATTAAGTAATCACAAAAGGCCAAGGAAAGGAAACACTAATGAACTATACTGAAGTTAACAGCTCAGAAATGTAATGACATATTGGTTGGAACTTACCCCTGTTTAATCATTTTATCTTTTAGTTATCTGTATATTATGCTATTCTATATTAGATTTTCCCATGTTTTTTTATTGAAAGCAGCAAAGGTTGCATTGAGAAATTAATGACATGATAAGTGATTTTTTTTAAAGATTACAATCTTATTGTATTTGTCTTTGTACTTATTCATTTCCATATTAAGCATGTTAAGAAAAAAAACCTCATATAAACCACGATTAAGAATCTTAAAAATCGTCATTATATTGATATATAAAAACCATACATAGTAAAATCATTTAACTTCTATTTATCTTCAAATTTGACCTTCAAACTTGCGTGAAATAAAGTGAGAGAAAAGAGAAGTTGGACAAGAAAGTGGACGAACTGGGAAAGTGCAACGATTGTACTCTGTGGTAATTTTCTAATGAAAATTGATATGTGTTTATGTGCGTGTGCGTGTGTGTGTGAGTGTGTGTGTGTGTGGATGTGGCTGCTTATATGTATTTCAAGGAAAATGTTAATGCCAATAACCACTTTTCTTAAACGTAAATACGACAAACGTTCTTTCAAGAGAGAGAGAGATAGAGAGAGAGGGGGGTTGTATTGGTTTTAGGCGTAATTTATAATATGATTACAGGAAGTGGTGACCCCATACATGTCATACAAGAAACTTTATATAATTCCAAACACCCGTTTGCACGCAATAATGGATTCATATGAGAGTGTAATCAAATAATAATATGACTGTACCAATCTTCCTTGTTTACTATGACTTAACGTTTCACAGGAACTCACAAACCAACGACATTAGCGAGTGTTGTGGTTTCCATGCCAACAACATAAACACACCTGGGTCAAAGGGTGACTCACTCGTCCACCGTGGTCGTCAGCTATGCCGATTCTAAAAATGGTTGCCCGTAATGTGATTAGCAAGGTGCAACTGTACATCAGTCACACCGTTAGTCTGTCTGAATCGATATTTAGGAAGTGATAATGGATTCCCATGCACGTTATATTCAAAAATACTGAACGACACACACGCACATACACACACATATCAACATGCTTGTAAAGTAAGAGCAAGGCAAAATACAAAGTATTATAAGATATTTCGACCAAAGTTCTTTGAATGGATATGGACGCAAACACACACACACAATTTATGTACACAGACACACGCACATACACACACACATAATTAATATTTACTTTATATACATACATGGGAAGAGAGAGAGAGAAACAAAACAAACACACATTCATTAAGGCATTGGTGTAAGTGTACTCATACTTTTCCTATTTTTCATTAACCACGATTTGAATTGAAGACACTAGGATAGTGATAGCAAGCTAACTCTACGTTGGTATAGGCATCGCACATGAGATATCAATAACGATTTATGTGTTGGCTAAGTTATCACGAACAATAAGTCAATGACTTCTAGAAATACCATGACTTTTCAAATATTCCGTCAGCATTTTTCGTGGATATACGAATTTTGTCACTTAAAACTTAATAATTGCACTCGAAAAAATAGAAGCTTTTAACATCAGTATTAGTTATGAATGCTATTCACATAAGCTCTCTCTCTTCCTTTCCACCTCCCTACTGGTATGTTCTTTGACTTCGTTTTCTTCTCATTCTTCTTTCTTCTATGAAAAATTCATCGACCGGTCATTGATCTCACTTCAACAAAATTATTTTCTTACTCACTAGTGCATTCTTAGAGATATTTTTCACGCTTGTACAGTAGAAAATCCTCACCCTCAGGTCATTCTCCTTTTACATAACATGTTTAAGAGTTTAGATTTTTCTAACGCCGCCGGGTAGTTCGTCCTCCTAAATTCTGTTCCGGAAAATCGTTCACTGTTTGGATAGATTATGTAGGTGATAATCTACGCACCTCTTATGTCCAATCGTATTGGCCGTAATGTTATAGTGAGCCTGATAGGAGTATAGTGAGCATGGGCGTTAGTTAGTACTGACACCTCACAGTGACAGACTGGACTCCAATACAGTTAAACCCGAGTTGGGTAGCACGCTGCCGCTTACGGCCGTAGCCGCGACTGTTTAAGCGCTGAAAAGTACACGCAGACCTTTACGCATGATTGGAATAGTTTGTATGTCCACTTGTAGCCAATCACATTGCGTGTTTAATCACGGAGCTTATGAGTTCTAATTATCGCGCGGTAATTAGCCAATCAGCACACCTCGCTTTCAGTGCGGGTAGCAGATGTAATCGGATCTCCAGGCATATGTGAGTCTGGGGGCCACCTCGGCTCGAGGCGACTCGACCGGCCTGAGTGGAGCCAGTGTGTTTTCCCCGTGACTTTATACGCCCGGGCCAAAATAACTAATTATTTGTTGTGAATACAATTAAAAGTAAATACCAAAGGGCGTACGAGGGCGACGCTACTTAAATAGATCGAATTCCAAGGCATGGCCAACCAGGGGCCTTCGTATGGGCTATCTCGAGCTATCAAATACAAGGTAAGAAGATTACGCATTGCGTTTATATTTGCCACAGACCGATTCCCCTATCCCCTGTCGTGTAGCTCAGACAAACGTAATACGCCCTTCACCGAGATGCTGGGTCGAAGTATACTTGACATTGTATCTCAATCTCTATGTCTTTTCTACTATACTAGTTCTTTAACCCTCTATGGTCTAAGTATCACACGTTGTTTGGGGCTGTTACATTTGATATCGAGTAACAAAAATATGAATAGATGTATTAGCCTACGTGAAAGAACACTTCTGCACAAAATGAATCTATTTTCTGTTCATTTTTATACATGCATTATATTCGTAATGATTTTTTTTTCACAGCGAAATATGGGTCAAAATAATCACGAAATCAACAATTTGGCAACCGCTTAAAAGGTTGAAATTGATGCTTTTACACTTCAAATTTGCACAATCATTGCTCTAACGTGTATGTTTTGACGTTGTGGTACTTTGCCTTTGACTTTGTATGCTCCGTTTTAGGAAAGAAATATCTTCTTTAAAAACAAAATGATAGCCAAATAGCGATCAGTTTTTCTCCAAAAAGGCCTTGGTTCCAAATAAGTTTAAATATGTGTGATTGACAACAGACTTAAATTGTTTATAATACATATATTCACACCTCACGATATGTCGCCCACCTTGCATTGTGTGAAACTTTTCTCAACATGGGGTCATTTTGGTATCTAACATGTCTAATCAGCATAATGTATGCCTGCGCAATAGTGCCTGAATAGGTTAATATGTTTATTGGAAAATTGCGTTTCTTACTCTTTATGAGCCATCATTAATGCGGCAAAACATATTTTTGAAAATTCGTACTAAATATTCCTAAGAAATCTTCAACTTCATTACATGACAATGACCTGAAGTAAAGTATTTTAATTTGCTACATAATTTTAACTTACTACATAAATGCAAGGGACACATATTTTGTAACCTTTTTCTCTCGATCACATAGTCGCATTCGTGCAGTATTCGATTGTCTTTTATTTCTATCTTACATAATTTAAAATATGCCGAATTCCTATTCCTAATTATTGGGAGAGGAATGAGTGAACAGGCTTGTTCATTTACAAGAATTTCGATTATTGATTAGGTCTTGGCAAGTGCTCTATTTTGTATATGACTTTCCATTATCAGCAAATGATAATATACTAGTGACTTCATATGAATGACCTATTCTTAAAGAGTGGAGTGGCTGCCACATATTAAACTGTGACGTCACTCGTTTGAATTCATCTGCCAAAGACACCACATGAGCCTTCTCTTGTCATTTCTCTTGATCAAAGGGGGTAAATGTGTGTTAGTGTGTTAGAGTGTGTCTGTATATGTGTTGGGAGGGGGTAATTCGAATTTATTTTATCAAAATTATAAATATATTTCCGTTTTCAAGCCATTTTTATTTTTACAGTGTTTTGTTTAGTGCTATACGCGAATGCATTTGTTTGAAAGAACATCACACAAAACACGTATTGGCACCCATTATCATTCTGTCATATCTCAGGGACGGATGGGAAGTTAAAAGGGGAAATATATATATCGTTATGTGTATGTGCTCTAACTTGCACCACAAAAACTTGCTGTCGGTAATAGTTCGATCCCACAAACATGAAAAACAAGCATGTACACACTGCCACGCTCTCAAATCGTCAAATGGCCAGCATTTCTTTGGAACGTAACAAGGTTTCAGAGGCGGGTGAATCACCCTCTTCTCAAGGTGCGCGAACGAATGAGTACATTTTGTTATGTAATTAGATAAACGGCGTGTAGATATCTGCTAGTAGGCTCGTATAGGGTCTCGTATACGGTCTCTGTAAGTGGCGGTCTCGTATACTGGTATACAACAATTTGAATCATACATGAGACGGGTATCGTGCCAATGTGTACAAGACGTATGAAATATGTAGGCCACCTATTTTTGGTATGACAAAGTTTGACGGGTGCAGTGAAGGCAAAGCACACACAGCCGCACGTACGCAGGAGGTTGTGCTGTAACAATACGCTGCACACTTACCATGCTTACTTTATGCAGGGAGGTGTTACGAAGGAGTAGAAACTCGAGCATAATATATTCAAACATCTGTATGGGTTCTAAAGCGTGCTCATGAATGCCAAAAGCATTCCATAATCATGACAATGCTTTGATGTTCCATGTGCCGTGCCGACATTTAGCTGATGTCAACTTGAAAAGAAATTTCTTTAATTTCCCATTTGTCTGTAGACGTTTTGTTTTTGACAAATTTGTTTGCAAACTTTAAGGAAGTTAACGGCAGATAATGACAGATCCTTTACTCTGCTTTTGTTTCGAAAAGTATTGAGGAATCATTAAAAATCGGACATATAAGCTATTTTTATTACTTACAAAATTGGCCAATTTCTTCACTTTCCGACAACTTGTGCATCTGGGGGATTCAACCACTCTGAAAATGATATATTAAGCTGTGTATTATCATTAACGGCGTTTGTCTGTGTTTGCGTGAAACAGAGATATTTCACTTGAAAAACTTGTTTATTTGTGTTTGCTGATACCTGTTATGCTCATGGAAGTATTAACAGAACGGGACAAGCGAAATGAGACTGTACATTTCTTTTGTCCTCTCCGAGAATCCGTTGCCACACAATCTTATTCATAATTGTTCAAACACCTGAACAGCACCTGTTGAGAACACATAACTTTTCAGCGGCTTGGCACATGGGTTCAAAGGAAGAAAGTTGCTTCATATCCTTCCATAACACATCCCTGCTTTATGTGAATGGACAGTTATATCCACTGCTATTATATGTTTCCCCCTACCCCCTCCCCGCTGCAATCCTCGATTTACCCTTTACCCCCTCCCACTCGTACTACTGCATCATCAGCAAGTCATTGAAAGGACATAGAGGCAACCAGACTGGTGACATCTACTCCTACCTGTTAAAGGGTTACTAAATTAGAAAAATATGTAAAATTATCAACTAAAAACGAATTTCACATTCGTTTGCCGCAATTACGTCTCATTTTCACGAAAATTTGAAAAAACGCACGCCTCCAGTGACATATGAGAAGTCACAATGCCGTAAATGCCAACGGCGTAAATAAAATGTTTTATTCACGCAATTCAAACAATACGTTACCAATGGGAGCCCCAAAGCTTGTCCGAGGTTTGTCTGGGTAGCAACAACTAATAGATTCAAAGTGCATTCCATCCAATGAATCGGAATAACAAGATACAGGTGAATGCAATAACGCATTACTACGCAGTTAGGGGGAAAGTTGTGAATGCATTACGAAAATGGTCTATTGTTGACTTCCGTACAGTCTATGGAATTTTGACTTTTCATAGTCACTAGAGGCGTGCGTTTTTTCAAATTTTCGTCAAAATGAGACTTTATTGCGGCAAACGAATGTGAAATTCGATTGTAATGGATAATTTTACACAGTTAAATGGGAACTTATTTTTCTAATTTAGTAACCCTTTAACCCTTGCAATGCCAGACGAAATACGTCTCTATTGTATCATCGTGGGTTACTCATGTACAACTCCACTTATTCAGTGTAACCCAGTGAGTGCCAGCCATTTAACCACTCAATGTGATTTCATATATATTACTTGGGCAAAAGTGCATCAATGCTGCATAAATGGTTGAGGCAGTAATTGTTAGTATCGGCTATTTTTTCGCTCAACAATTTTGCTAGCAAAAAAGAAAAAAAACAACTCTTCATTTTCCTTTTCAAAATTAGAGTTAGATTAGCCTAACTGATATGTTACGTTCATAATAATAAAGGTACGTTAATTGTATGTGTTTGGGCTCTCCTGGCATCCGCTCTTGCCTGCTATGCACTAGGCGCCTCGGAAATGGATGATAGCATATTACGGCCTTCTGGGGCAAATGGGGTGCAAGCTCAGGATAAATAAAATGTACACCAAACCAAGATTGCTTTTTACTACTTACACGTAAATCCCACAAATCAGACTGGTTCGCCACGTGTCTAAGTCATTTAGTTCTTTGTAAATGTGGTATATTTGACGTGCTTCCCAAAGTCAGCGACGTGGTGATATGAACTGTGAATAATTCCAATTTCAATTCCAATTTGAGAACCTCCAGACTCGCCAAATTCTGAGCCCAATGCCCCAGCCCAAGATCCATAGATTAAACTTACTTAAACTCGATGAGCGTGTAAACTAAATAGTAAGTGGATACATTTTACTCCATGCTAGATATGAGAGAAATACCGCAGGTCGTAATAGTTTTATACTAAAAGGTCAGTTGAGTTGATCGCAACTAAACTTGCAATTGATACCAAATCGTAACTCTATGCATAATATACAGGGAATTGGACTATAAGACTTAAGACTCGCATAAAGACAATACATATAGTTCATTGTCTACAATACGCAAATACGAGCCCATTAAAGATAATTATGCTGTTTTTGACAATGACGAGGCTTGTATCATAATGTACTTTAATAATACATGTAATATGATTGTGTTACTTACTTTTTGAATCTCAAACTCCGGCGCTCACAACTCCACACTGCATGTAGTGCATTGTGAAATATGTGAATTTTATTAAGAACAGATAAATGCATCATTGGCACGAAAATATATGATAACCAGTGAGACGAAATATAGCTTTTCCCTACAACTAGTTGAATATATAAAACTTACACTATGGTAACACTGAAACCAACCAGAAATCAATTGAAACGTGACATATTAAAAGAGTAACGTTTAACGAGGGGAAGTACATCGCGTGATTGACATCTTAACGAGTTTTAATTTGGGACAATTTAAGTGTTTCAGTACCAGGTCAGGAAACGTTCAGTCACTTGTGACACATATTTTATGCACTCCTGGTATTGAGAAGGTTGATTGCAAGAAATATGTTGATACAAAGTTGTGGACTGTAGGATTGGAAGCTACCGGCACCCGCCCCTCCCCCCTTAACACCCCAAAAAAGTCTTCTACCACATGTCCTAATCACTTGCCCCGTAGTAAACCTAGCTAATTGCCAGAATATGCTACACATACAGCTCATCTGCTACAGGTGTCGTGTGTTATGTACGGCTTCCACAACGTTTACGTACAGTAGATTCAATAATGACAAACGCTTTCGCAGAGCCGATACATAATCGTGCAATGCACATCGTAGGTCTGTAAGCGATCTAACTTTGAAACAATGGAAAAGTAAGGCTTTCTTGGTTGTTTGTCATGTTGTTTTTTTTGTCAAATAGAACCTTCTAGGATATCAAATAGTGTCAAAGAAACACATACAGATGTGTGACGTCATGAAACTGAATTAAGATCGTTATGTTGTGACCGCTCATTGGGGCACCGTCTTCAGCTTTGACACAACATGTATGCTTACTAATTGGTTTATTATGATTCGTATTAGACACACATATGTATCAAGAATGTATATATTGTGACATGAAACTGAATTAACAGTGTTACATGTGGTCTCTTCTGTGGCTTATTACGAGGTGTCTTACTCAATTCAATTCCATTCCATTCAATTTTATTTTCATCAAAATAAGAACATATACATACAAATTAAAACATTTGAGAAATTGATGACGGAGATGTCCAAAACATAAGCACAATGCTTTAGTAGGTAGGATGCACCATTCATGACTTTTGTAAAGTTATATTTTATCATTTTCTCTAACTGCAATAGTTATAAAAAAGAGAAAAAAGTACATTTTCATATATTGTTTAGAAGACATTATACAATCAAGAATCTTGACAGAAAAGTTTTGTCTATTTATTCTCCCATCCCCTCCACGTTTGAACATACTCCCAACACCTTTATCCACACACCCAAACTCATACTTACATACACACCTACACACACGCACACACACACAAAGGATATATGCAAAAGTAGTGCAATCGCAGCCGTTCCAGCATTTTTAATTTTCTCACAAAAAATAGATGTATTCGTCTCCCCGTCCTTATGTATGAAAATTTTCCCAATTTCTAAGGTGGTGTGTTAATGTACCGCGCTCTTCAGCTATTTTTCCCCTCTCGTTCATTTACCCTCATTCTCTGTCTAATTTCTTGCGGAGTTGAGGATTTTTAGATCTGCTATGAATAAAACAAAATCATACGTTTGATTATTAGTATAGTGTGATAAATGAACTGCTCCTTCCCTTCTTTTAACACTTTCATACAAATATAAATTCCCTCCAAGTTTGTACTTTTATTATCCAATAAATTGAATAAATCACCACAACCTCTCGACAGAACTCTAATTTTTTCACAAGTAAAGAACAGATGCTCATAGGTATTTTAATTTTGACCACAAAAATAGCATAATTGTTTGACAATTTTAATGCATGCAGATGTTTCCTCGTATATATAACTTTTATATAACATTTTAAATTGAAATTCACAATTTAAAGTACATGTCCTACGTCTTAAAAAATATTCTATGAAATGTCTTTTTCGGAGTGATTATATATCCTCTCTAAATGTTGAGCATATGCAGTATATATGATATATTTAACGATATAATGTTATATCATAATAAAACATGAAAGAAAAAAAAAGAAAAAAAAACACATCAAAAAGCTCCACTACAAAACACACACATACATGCATATTCACAGTATGACGTGAGGAACGGTTTTATCAACCAAAATAGAAATATTACGTTGAATAACAAATATACTTTTTGAATAGAGATGCTTTGAAACTAAGTTTGAATCTTTTCAGGAAATCAGTTTAATCAAATTCATCATTCACTTCGTTCTATATATCTTGGCTCCACAGAATCGTATGGATTTGAGACCAAAATAATTTGATAAATGAGCTCTATTTGCATTACAAGTATAATATGCGTGCACATCTGCGTTGAGCTGAATTATTTCGTCAAATGACTGTGAAAGTGTTTCATTAATTTAACAAAACATGGGAAATAGCAGTGAGATTGATATTTATATCCTATATATTAAGTAGTTTAAAAAGTCACCACCCCGGACATGTTGCATAATTAGCTCCAGGTTTAAAGCATTGCGTATGTCTTACTCATCCGTTTATATTTATTTAGGTTTTGTTAAAATCTAAATAGATATACACGATATATAGCTCTGCGATGTCATGAATATGATACTATGATAATTATGATCTTGTAATCGCTTATTGGAGCTTCGGTTGTAGCTTTGAGGCAGTGCGTCATTCTTTTTTTTAATGGTACATGTATAGAGGGATGTTACAATTCGTGTTACCATGGTTTATTCGTGTTACATTCTTGTTTTGAGATTCATGTTGAAAAGAAATATTGAAACATAATGGACAAATCATGAAACATCATTTAAACATTGTTTAAATGTGACGCCATCTGTCTGCTTGTGCTAGCCACCCTACACACTGGTAGAGCATCGGAATATACACCAGACTCGACACATAATCTAGTAGATTGGGTTCTTTCACGACTCCGGTCTCCCACTAAAATTTCACACCATCAACATGTTGATTTCGTATCCCGTACCGCCTTCCCCCTGCCCCCTTTCGCTCCGGTGTCATGTTTAGCACAGAGGTGTGTTAATGGGTCACAGGGGTGTAACTTATACCGCTAATGATATTTCTAGCTGGGCAGCTTGGGTAGACCTCAGTTTGGGCGGGCGCGAATCGGCTCATTTACCCTCTCTCTAATCGTTCACAGCTGATAATCATTATCTCCGAACCATTTCCCCCACCAATTTTGCTTTTTGCACCCTTCAAGTTGGCCATTTTAACGGATTTTCCTTAAAATTGACCTCCCGGATTAAGGTCTCTACGCGTGGATTAAAAGTCGCCGAGTCCCGCTTGGAGTGGAAGGAGCGTGCATAATTTCGGAGTGAAAGCACCTGAAGAAGTGGAGAGAATCGTCCATTCCAAGGTTATTAGTCATCTGGCACCATGTCTTCTTCTCATGAAAGGGCAAACCGCGGACCATTGCTTGGCATGTGGAGAGCCATCCATGCCAAGGTAAGAGATTCTTGAAAGCCACCGTACATCATGCATCTAAGTCTCCATCCACCCTGTTTCACCTCTCAATCGCAATTATATATCAAAATTATCATCGGGGTGTCAAAAATGTTGGTTTGATAATACGGTCTAAGCATGGCGTCTTCCTTACAATTAATTTGTCCATTTTCACCAAAATGCCCCAACTGCATTGTGCACTTAAAGCTGACTAATGCAACGCGTATTAAAGAGCATGTCCCTCGCCGCTAGTGAATTCTTATTTTATCGTAACTTCGATAGGAAGTGTGCATGCATAATGATGGAATGACTCGACATGATCTTGATAAGGGTCTTATTGTTTGATATGATCTGACATTCACGCACATCATGGTGGTTTGTATGATCGTTGCGAACTTAGGTTAAATGAGAAGCATATATCACGACACCATAGACAATAGGATTTCGGTAGTTATTGACGATTCTTTCATTACTGTGTCTTCATGGTCACAAAATTCCTGATACTTCATGTTTTCGTTCACAGACAAAGTATGGCCATGTTACATGACAAAACATTGTCATGTTACAATGCTGACTTGCTAGTTCTTCTTAGTGCAATGGCACCTACTGCACAGCACTGCATTATTGCAGGGGTTCCTACCGATCGGTACTTTCCACACGTTGATGTGCTATCGATCGCTATACATTACAAGAAGTATGCCAAGACCGCGTTACTCGCGACGATTCTGATACGGAAGTTGTAAAGGAGAAGGATACTGATATCGTTTACGAGAAATACGATGACCGCCGTAAAAGGAACCGAGAGTTTTAAGAGTGCCGTCTTCGTGGTCTTGTTCTCCCACCGTTTGTGACCTTCCACGTGGTGGGCCGAGGATTAGAGATGCATCAACCATGTCAACTACTTTTATGATACGTTTCATGAGACTGTCCTTGTCATGTTGAGCCCACCGCAGGCGACACGATTTTGACACGACCCTGCAGTCGTAATGACCTTCGACTGGGAATGTGACGTCACTTTCTTGCGCAAATTCCATAACAGGGTCCTGCGATTGAGCCAGTCGCAGAGTGGTACGATCGGGTCGTGTCGTCTGCGGTTGCCTGTGCATTGTACAGTTAAAGTCAACAAAGAACGTTATGGTACTTTGCATGTTACTGCTTCTGTCTATAAAGACCAAGGTTCCCTAAAGGCCGCCCCTTTAGTTCCCTTAGAGTGGTCTTTTAATAGTCAGGTCTATCTGTTCATACAATGATCCACCTGTCCACTTGCACTAACCAGACTTTAAATTAGTAGGAAATTTGGTAAATAAACATTGTGATTTCTCTATCAAAATATGTCATTCCCATTGTTACGGTCTTGGGGAACATAATTTATATCAAGTTTATATCAATCCACTGCACTGTGAGTATGACTCTCGTCCACATTGTATGTCCTAAATGTACATTTTTACAGAAGAATTATATTTCTTACGCGTTCCCCTCTCATCTCGTAACACACCATTTGATATATTATGTTACAACATGTTTGGAAGGACTTGGGACTTTTGCTGACGGTTAAAAATGCGATGAAATAAGTTTAAAATAGAAAATGAAAACAGCTTTTTTACAATGTCAAATATATCTAATATTGCATAACCTCAAGAGGGCTTTTGTGGATTAAATGTCTTTTTTTTCTTTTAAGTCTGCTTGAACATATGTTTTAGAATTGAATTCTCTGCCTCTTTCATTCATAATTAGTACTGACAAGTGAAAAAATGAACCCCTAATAATAAGCAAAGAAAATTATGTCAAGTTTACGAGTCCCTTTCAATTATATCGTAATCTTTATCCCTCGGTTTGGGTGTAGCCGGATGTAGACACGATCAAGGGAAATAGATAAAGGGAAACAGTTAGAACACACCTTCATTCATAACAGTACTCTCTCGTTATTTCGTTCATTTTCTCATGAGAGCTTGTTTCCAATAATCAATAGAAATGGAAATAGCGCGAACCCCCAATTTCGTTATCAGAAGTAGATATGAAAGTCGTATTAGCCCAAATGCCGATGTTCACTGTTCACGTTCATGAATAATGAAAATGATTTCCTGGAATGATAGAGTAACCAATGAAAAGTTTTTCCAGGGAGCCAAAGTGAAAAATAAGTCAATAATTGAGCCCAGTACTAATACTTCGTAAAGATGGCTTTGAACGGTTGATATGTCGGAAGAAAGAAGCAGGGGAGGACGAAGGATTACTTGGATAAGCAGCCTGAGTGAATAGTTAGCATGCCTTGAAGTTGATGCATCTAATAAAGAACAGAAAGTTGTGGAATTCCACCTACGTCACAGGATATGAAACTTACACATATAGAAACTTTAACCTCATTCTCACCGAGACGTTTGTGGGATTCAAACCATGCAAACGGGACAATAAGCCGTTTACGTATTGTATTCGCCATCTTAACTGTGTAGTAATGCTTTGTTACATTCACCTGTATTTCTTGAAATATATACTGTAGATGAAGGGAACTCTGAATCTATTTGCTGCATGGCATAATCCAGCAAAGACGACAAATGGATTAACAGAAACAGTCCCATAATATTCATTTTTGACTGTGTACTCTATGTGACGTAATTATAACTTAATATGACATCTAACTTAACTTAGCGGAAGTAATATCATAGCAGTGCATATCTGTTCATCTTTATCTTGATATCAAGTTCCGTTTTAGCTGCTAAAACGGAACGGGCTAATGAAACAGGGTTCTCATTTTGAGTTTGGTTATCAACCTGTGACTATTTTATCCTTTCTGTACCACACAAATGCTGTTGGGAGTTGTGTGCATTTAATATGAAAACATGCACACAGTGGCCATAAAGAGCTTGGTTGCCCAAACGAATGGCACCACTACACATTGGCATTGTGCCACCCTCTTCGGGAGTCACAATGTGACTCAATAATTTGGGTGTCATCAAGGGAACTCCACCGGCACACCAAGGGTGTCGATTTATAACCTTTTTAGAGCGTCTTTTTTAGACTACTTAGGCATGTTAGGGGTACGACATTAGGACCCTATATGATGCCACAAACGCGTCACTCTTCTTGTGTGTAATTTGAACACCGTGAACATAATGTTTCGCTATAGTACTTTTGAATCTATGTCTGAAGGACAGCCTTTTCAATAATGTATGAAAATGACCCTACTGTGCAGTTCTATTTCAAGGAATATTTCTATGTTCCTCAATGTAAGCTACCCACCTCCTGAATTGTCTTCCTTGTATTCCTAGTTTATTTTGGACGTATCCACTCGGTAAATTATTTTTTCCACATTCTCTAATGTTTTGATGACGTACCAACGTTCATCTTTTACATCTATATCCCATGCCAAATTGCAGTCCTGTCCCCGAAATGTAACTTTCTTTCTTACAGTTGTTCCTCCTCGTAATGCAATCGGTGAGCTCGAAACAGCGGGAGAAGCTTGACCTCTTCCCAGCGAGACGTTTCACTGCCGTATGAGATGTGTGTACATAACAAGTGCAAAAATATATCCATACAAAGCTCCTAGGGTTCCAGGGCTGCTCAAGAAACATTCCCCTCCTGTGTAAATTTTTGATTACATAGTCATAAGCGTCTTTCCGTCAGTTTTCCAGATAGGATTTTAGTCTTTACAAAACTGTTCACATATATCAAATATTTCCAGTTTGCTATCAATGGAAGGTCTGCATTTAGTAACTAATAACGAGTGGTTCCTTTTTGGCTGAATTATACACATGGGTCATGTGGGCTAGCTTCCTGTTTTGAATCCGATACCTTCATCTTTATATGCTTGATATTTGTTAACTGGGATTTATCTCTTTTTTCGAGGTGGAAAGGAGTTTCGTCCCATTTTCTGTTTTCCATCTTTTTACATGGTCTATGACCAGCCACATTCGGTAAGTAACATGTGATTGCACAACGTGCATAAACTGTAATGCACTGCCGGTGACAATACTTCAAAAAGAATGGTAAAATGCATCACATTTTGCATGTTTTGGTAGCAAATTGTTACTATACAGTTTAAAGGGTGATGCATTTAACCAATTAAAATATAGCACAGATAGACGAAGTGGAGAAAAGTAAGTTTTTTCTTCAGTTTGGTGGCAAAATCGTTGATCGAAAAAAAGAGGGCCCCGGTATACTCAGAGTTGGAAGTTTAACTGATGATCATTTCTGCAGACGGGCATTTAGAGCATATAGACCGATGCATTGTTCGTACCGGAGTGATCGAACGATAGACGGTCCGGCATGCCACGAAGTGGTCTGGGCATTCATCAATAACATTGCGCCACATTCTTCACCGCCCCAAAAGTGAAGCCCATCTGCTCGGAGCATGATCGGACACGCGTGGCCCGGGGAAGTGTCTTCCCCATCTGTTGCATCTCTCCCGCAACACGGACCTCGCCTCCCGGGCAACCCCTTAAATGGAGGAGCCGCTCGTCACGCTATGTGGGCGATGGGGGTGGGGCAGCGGGGGCGTCGGTCATAATATGTGACTCATCCCACGATCCTCCTGCTTGCTCTGTAGTATCGCTTACGCCGAGCGCGTTCGCGCGGGAGAGCGCCGATATATATAACGCACTGCCCGCCCCGTGACATATATTACTATGCGTGATATGGTGCCTTCTTTTCGGGAAAAATCCTTACCGCGCGCGCGCGTTTGACTCGATCCGAAATCGCGTTTCTAATTACTTCATCAATACCAGCAAAGTAAATAAACTTCGCCCGTAGGTCCTTTACTACCACACGTCATACTGGGTTTCGTTGTTGCCGTGTAGGTGTCGTCTGCAAGGTCTATTTGATCTTCTCTCCTGATTTTATTTCCCTTTTGGATAAACAAACCCCAAAGTCAACATGGCCGTTCAAGCAGCTCCGATGGGTGACATGCGGATGCACCGAATGAAGGTAAGATGATTACTATGGTAATGTTTACTATAGCAACCAGACACTGATTAATGTAGTGCCACTTTGGAGAGATACGTGCCCAGGGACCCCCCTGGTTACAGGTGCCGATATCTACGGTATAGTATACTTTGTATTCAACAGGTCTAGCTTTCCGCGTTGCCAGGGAGTTTCCAGATTATGTAATCAACAGACCACCGGAACAAGATATATTAGGCCCCTACACAAGTGACCCCGATCATCCTTATCCTAGTGTAGACGACTGGCAAACGATCTGGCTATCGAAAATTTCACATCAAACGAGGCATCATTTTCAGCTGCCTTGCTTCCATTTCTATTCTTTCAAACCTCACTTGGATCCTCAACCGTGCTGCATAGTTGTGATGGTTACCCCTTTGGTTTTAAGCTCAGACAAAACCGTAGTGGCTTACAATAATTCAAATAAACCACGTGTACACACAGCTGTAGCTTCCCTGGTTATCTGTTACTATGTAGATGTACATACATAGTATAATGCACCCACAACATGCACACAAAAGCACTTGTCGTCAAATGCGTGATTTCTACAAAACGATT
This sequence comes from Arbacia lixula, assembly GCA_963669155.1. Lineage (NCBI taxonomy): Eukaryota > Metazoa > Echinodermata > Echinoidea > Arbacioida > Arbaciidae > Arbacia > Arbacia lixula. The sequence continues at coordinate 19,887,637 of OZ022585.1, forward strand.
CCCCCTACAAGAACTTCATACCCGCCATCAGTACCCCTATCCGAAATCAAAAGTCCCTTCTGATGTAAGAATATGAGCTCAATGAGGTATCTGATAAGGCATGTGAGGTGCGCGCTGTATCACAAAATGGACTTTTGTGTTCAATATTATGTTTTTTATCAAAAAAATTGCAGGCATCCATACTCACACCAACAGTTTTGTTCTACTCCTAAAAACGGAGTATGACATGGGATTGATGCGAATGAATATCACTTTGCCATGTCTGTGAAGATGGCAGGAAACACCACACACGGACATAATGACTTATCCAACCTGCGTATTGTATGTGTGTATGTTTGTTCGGCGATGTCGGAGTTATCCAGGGTTTGAATTTGGAGAAGGTTCAGGAACAAGAGAGCGGTTGTGGTTCAGGATAAGCTAACGCATTGGGTGAGAAGGAATAGAAAGAATAAGAATGGGAGTGATGATGATGGAGAAGAAGATTAAAGAGGCCAAAAGAGAATTGTTGAAAAACGCAAAAGATGATAAGATGATGAGATTCACAGGTACTGTGTCTTTTTGGAAAGCAAAGCACAATGTAAAAACTTTATTAAAAGCAAATCAACTTGTGAGAATTCCAATTCGTGAAATTTGAAAATTAATAGTGACATTGAAACAAAAAGCCTACAGCACCTAAAAATATATCAGGCTCGGCTACCTATCTAAATGCAAGGTGGAGTTGTAGCTATCACTGTAATCCTCCGTGTTTATACACAATCATATACTAGTATTATCAAAATTCAGATAACATGATTAATCGGGGTGACTGGACCTTCGAAAGAAGGGCTTGCCGTACTAGACTATATTTTAGATGACACATCACCCAATATCCATCACTTTCGAGTTCCCTTATTCTGAGGGAAGTTATTTATAAATAACATTCTTCATGGGCTACTTATACAACTTAACTCCTTCTTTGTCAGACTCCATACTGCCATATGGTAGTAGCGTGTATCAACACTTCATAGAGGCCTCAAAGGCACTTAAAGTCTTGATATGTTTGCCTGCAAAGGGGATACACCACCTGGGCCATGTTGCATAACACTTACCATTAATGGTGACTTTGCTACCAAAGGCAACTTCTATGGAAACCTTGAATTTGATTGGCTGTTGAGCGATGTTACTGTGGTAGTTTCCATTGAGTGCAGAGTTACTAGTGATAATAATTGTTATGCAACGGGTCCCTGGACGTGTTGAGGATTGGCAAGACTGTTGGTCGATGTGCCCCGTCATCTACGTCACACGTGGCTGTCGGTCTTATGAGATCTTCCATTATGACGTCATTATCTTGCGTTAGAAGATTTTAGTTGTGGTCGCGTAATAAACTTCCGTGTTTTGGGAATTGAATACATGACCGACCGTATATATATCTACGATACACTGTTTGAGACGACTGATGACTTACGGTAGATAGTAATAGCGAGATGATAGAGTTTGATAGGCATGATAAGATATGCTGTCACCAGGGCTTTGTTTTATCAATATTTACATACACACGAAAGTTGTGATACACTCGTTGTGAACTGTGACTGAAGATCTCGAGGTTCCAATTTCAAGCCAACCTAAGTATCCACTTGTATACTTCAGCAAGACACTTAATCCACCTTTCTGCTTTTGTACCCAGGAGTATGAATGAATATACTTGGTAGGAGGTGGATATTTATGTGAATGATCTTGACCCAGCACCGATATCGTACCGTGTGCAAAGAATACTCCCTAAGGATTGGTTGCGGTGAATATAATTGTGTGCATGATCATGATGATACGTTTTTGTATCCACCAACCAGGGCCACACTGCACTTGTGAAATCCCTCTCAGTTCAGTCTCTGGATTGGGAAATGGGGCGTAGCCTATAAATACAATTAAAAACAAAATTAATTGACCGGCAGACATCATCTCTTACTCTCTAGGTTACGTAATTCTTATGTTAACCAGGGAAGTTTAGAGCGCTAAAACTGCAACGTGGTTCACTTTGATCGTAATGAGGAATGCGTGTATTAGTATAAATAAATTAACATTATGAAATATGGTGTTAATATCATTATTTCAAAATTTCATTATTATTTCATTGTATTAGATTAAATGAATATACAGTGTTTTTCTTAAATGTCTGCTTATAGAATCAAAGATAATGAATTCAGTGGCACTTAACTGTATCGCATTAAGAAATAGGTCTCTCAGTTGGATGTTGTTGTTTTGGGCTTTTTTAAGTTTCATTCATGTTTATTTGATTGTAAAGATATTCGGGGGTTCTGAATGGTAAGAAATACGTTTTGCAAATGTTATGAAACTGATCACTGTCATTTGCCAATGATATCATTTATATTACTGCTAACAAAACACTGGTTATTCAGGCAACACACATGGCAATATAAGGTTGTGTAATTGGTCATTATTCACTTCATTCTTTGACGTCATCTGAATCTTCAAACATGATTTGTTTTTATGCTCATCATATTGATTTGAGATACTACGCTAAGTTGTACATTTCATCTACGACTCCAGGATGACCATATGTTTCTCAAATAATGATATTGTACGCACTAGCCACTGCTAGCAGCAAATCGGAGGCACTGAGATATTGACGACATGTATGTTACTAGCATGCTCCCATTGAAGATCTGTCTGTTCTTGGAAGGTTAAACAATATGTCCTCTTTCTCAGGAATAGAAAATACAACTGTAGGGTGCTTCGCTGTTGATCGTGTTTTCCTGGTAGTGACTCTGTCATGCTTGAAATTTAGGTCACGTCTAAGTATTATCGTGTCGAGGGGCCGTTAGTTTAGCCTCATTATCATATTCACGAGACGGATCCGTCGTCTTGAGTGTCGCATGCCTAAAAGTGGAAACCCCTCCCTCCACGAGACGCCGTGTATATCCCATCTTCTGTTAACCCCATAAAAGGTCTGCACATTCCGAACGTACGAGAATTCCAGATCGCCGGGGGATTGGTGACACGCACGCCCATGTATCCCACTGCTGCCGCCAAAGTTCCGAGCTCGTTTGGTGCTCGCGCGCGGGCGAGGGGTGTGGCGCACATGAACCAATCAGAGACAAGAACAACCTGTGAAGAATCCACCCCAAGTGCTATTTACTATCTTCTGAATCACGTGTGGGATGTTATCAATCAAAGGGAATTTGTAATGTATATGTTAGTGTTTATTTCTTTTTTGAGGTAAAATTCTCTCTGATTGCCTTTAGAACACTGATCATGCTGGTAGGGGCATGTGGAGTTATGTATTGGTACCCCCACCCCATCCCTATAAATAGTCGAGGAAAGAATGCTGCAAACGTGAAAATATCATCTTTCACTAAACATTCGAAATGTGATGCTGCGTGAATAAACCTGAAACTATTTAACAGCAGTCAGCGCGCGCGTGCGTTCGCGATTACTCGAATGAAGACGATATATAGCACACGCCCGCATCCATGGGATACCTGGTACTTGCTTAACCCCTGCGCGCTCTATACACCTACCACCTAGTCCCTCTGCACACCAGCTAGTAGGCATTAATTGCAACTGCAGATAAAAGGCTCTTACGTCCGTTTAAATTGCCCATCATTCCTATTTACTCTTCCTCGAGTCTTTCCGGCCCGTCGTCGTTTCATTGGAGCACTTGTGGTCCTAGGGATAAAGAAGCTCGCTTCACTTTTGACTTCTCTCTTGTCGAGGATAAAGCACGACTTAGCATCATGGCCACACAAGCAGCACCTATGGGCGATCAGCGCCATCATGCCATGAAGGTAAGATCCCCTCAAGACATCGCAGGCTTTCTTCGGCTTTTCTCAGTCCAAGATCTGCAAACTGATAGTATCATCGTCGATGATTTAATCTGACGCGACAGCAAATACTCTAGTGGTGTTCTAAATTTCGAATATCGCTTTCGAAACGAATGCGTCGCTTGTCATCCTAATTGGATAATTAGAGTAGGGTACTGTTCTAGTCTAACTGAGATATCGTTCGCGTCCCACGCTAATAGGGGACAGCAGTGACGTCACACTGTCCAGTTCCTTAAAGATATTTTGTCAATCGCAATGTTTTCATGACACGGTGAATGTAGTTCTAGCTTTGATTATTAGTACACCCTCTCATTTGTATATTTACTTTCTCCTGTTGTTTGTGTCCTTGTTAACAACCCACCCTGCATTAGTGTGCGTGAACGTATGCTAATTTTTTTCTCGATAAGTAGGTTAACTTATAATCCATTCAAAATATTGTGCTGCTGTAAATGGTGGTAAAGGCGGATCGTCGTTCATCTCGTTATAGTTCCACTCGTTATAGTTATTTATGTACTGTTGCTCCTTATTCATAGATCTTTTTTTATATTCTAGATGTAATCTACAAACGTCTGTAATTCATTGCCGGGATATTATTGTGGTATACGTGGGACCAGCATGCAATGCATCGGTATTCCATTGCTCCTAAGCTTTCGACTTGGTCAATCAGTTCCTTTTCCATACCAACGATTCTGATCGCGATAGCTATTACGTTTAACCCAGCAAATGTACTTCCCTCTATCTAATTAATAATTTTCCTCCGGTTGTGATACCAGTGTTGCCTTCCTCTGCGATGAATAAGCCTTAGCGTTGATCACAATTTATATTTGGAATATTCAACCTAAGTGGAGGGAATTCATGTGTGTGTTTTTCCATGCTTATAATGTCACAATCTATTTTCAAGTTGCTCATAAGCGTTCCTCCGAGAGTACAGCTTACATCATGCCCAACCCTCGCTATACCTCGTAGCGGTATTTATCCCTCCCACCATTACGAATCCTCCCCATTCCCTCGCCCGCGCCATACTGCACATTCCCCGCCCTTCACTTCCAGCGACATCATCTAATCAATTACAAACGAGAGGGAAATGGAACTATGGCGTAATTCCATACCGCCTTTTCTTAGAGGCCTGGGCACTGTCTTATAAAAAGTCTCGATTAATCGTAAGTTGGCATGTGGTCGATATCAATGATTATTCTGTACATTCAACCTGTGATCGATTCAGATTCACACATCCTTACAAGACGGGGACAGATCTACATTAACTCTTTGCGTGTAAATGCATGTAATGCATGCAAAATGAGCGATACTTTGTCTGGTCTAGTAACAATTAAAAAACAATTCCCCGTATACGTGTCATCAATAACGTGAATACGCCCGCACTGTGCGTCGTTCCGTGCGCACGGGCACGCTATTCATGTGCAGTCATGAAAATATATGTCACTGTTTCTTTTTTCCCGCTCACAAATTTGATGTATTCAAATTTAACTCGTGTTCGTCTCGGATCTGACTTGCTGTCACCAGTTTGATATCTATTTTAGTCAAGTTGATTATCTTATCTTCACATTTTGCAGTGAAACTGCTCTCTTGAAAGCAAAACCAAAATAGCAGACTACAAAGTCTGTTAAAGAAAAGAGTGGGCGTTCCTAAGAGACAGTACCGGCACGAATACCCATAATATAGGAGCATTCTGTTAAAAGTTAATAGTAGAAGGTAATATCATAATTATATCCGAGGATCATTATCAGAGAGAGGACACCTAAACTAAAAGCAAAATGAATAAAGACAAATAACAAAAAGATGAAAAAAATACAGAGAGATAGAGAAACAGAGACAGAGATAGAGAAGAGAGAGAAAGAGAGAGAGAGAGAGAGAGAGAGAAATGAATGTACATATATAATTAAAGCGATATACGGTGAGAGATAAAGGCAATTGAAGACATGGAGAAAGTACAGTGTGAGGGGAAAAGGAGACAAGCGGATTATGATGCCACGAAGCTACGGTTGGAAAGAATCACAACTGGGCTACTTAAAAAGAGAAAGGGGAATAGGAGAGATAGTGAGATAAAGAGAGGGGAGTAGGAGGAGGAGTTGGAAGAGGAGGAGAGAAAGGGGGGCAGAAGGAAAGGATGTGGTGGGCGCATTATGTGAAATGTCGGAATGGAGCGCAACGGGGCTACTTAAAAAGAGACAGGAGGATAGGAGTGGTTGTGGGATAAAAAGATAGATAGCGGAGGAGGAGGAGACAAATGAAGGGGGGGGGGGGCAGATGGAACCAAAGGAAATGTGAAATGGTAGGGTAAGCATAGTAAGAAAGAGGGAACAGTTAGAGAAATGATAACAAATATGGCAGGGCAGTATAGGGAGGGATGGAAAGAAACTAAATAATATGAGCGAAACATATCGAGAAAGAGAACAGGCGGGAATGGGAGCAGGGAGGAGGAAGCGAGAGACAGTGAGAGTGTAAGGGAAGGGGGAAAAGGGAGAGCGAGGGAGAGAGAGCGAGGAGGAGGAGGACAGAGACAGAGACGGACAGAGAGAGACAGAGAGAGAGGGGAGAGAGAGAGAGAGACAGAGAGGGAGAGAGAGAGACAGAGAGAGAGGGGAGAGAGAGAGAGAGAGAGGGAGAGAGAGAGAGAGAGACAGAGAGAGAGGGGAGAGAGAGAGAGACAGAGAGGGAGAGAGAGAGACAGAGAAAGAGAGAGGGTGAGAGAGAGAGAGAGAGAGAGAAGTGAGGTCACCGAGACGGAGTGCAAGTGTGAGACAGTCAAACAAAATGATGACGAGAACGATGAAATAAGTAAATCTTCCAACGGATTAAGGAGGAATTGGGAAAGGGACGCTGAACACAGCTCGAGCAATGAGAAATAGAACAAAGGAGCAATGGGTCTGACTTGTTTTCCACTCTTCGATCGCAAGGTCGAGCAAAGAATATCATATCGAAGTCACGGCCTCTCTTGATGAAATCAAACATCCAAATGTTTCTCCCGGAGAGGAGTGTGTTAGGGTCGCCCTCCCTCGCTCCGCGGGGATCCTAGTAACTTGATATCGAGACTCAACAAGATGGCGGTGTCTCCGTCCTCAGAATATTGCTCCCAAGCTTGGACGCGTCTCATTAGAGCCAATGTTATAGCCGTCCAGTTGTGGTCAGTATAATAATAAAGTGACAAGATAGCACTACCAACAGATAGCACTACCAACAATCCACGGCACCAGCAAATTTCTCTGCAAATTGGTAACTGAAACATTTAACACAATTTCAATTTATCTATTTTTTTTGCATATTCATCGGTTAATCTTATTACTACGGAAAGTAACAACAAAACAAAGCTCATACAAGTTATTGTCTTTCTGAAAAACATTACAATCTTTCAATAGGAATGAAATAATTTGTAAAATAGAATTCAACTTGGAATGGAATTTTGTTGCAGGGCAGAATCCATCGATTCATATCGTGCAACATTATCTTAATGATTCGTGTTAAAAATAATTATTTACGCTTTCATGCTTTCCTTCACAATGTACAGATTCCCTCTTGATACTATAGGGAGAAACAACTTCATTGTTTAAGTCACATCATGAGACGCGAATGCATAAAAGGGTAACTGAAATATTGTGGGAAGGCAAGTCGGGGGGAGACATCGTGTCAAATGCATGGGTTCGTTCAGTGCACTGACTGGTAATAGTAGTACCAGCACATTAAAACTAACAAGAAATAGGAGTAGATGACCTGTGATTGTCATTGCCTGGAACGAAGAAAAGCGCGCTTAACGTACATTCTCTTCCAAATATATTTTAGGATTATATGCGAACGAAAGTTAATGTTTGTCCGTAACAAAACGGAACAGCTCAAACACCATTCGTAATCGTTTAGATGAGCATTTGAGATTTGTGTAGACCTTGTCACTCTCTTGTCACACACCTTGATATGTAAGGTCGTAATCAGCAGAGCACAATGAAAACCATCGCGCGTTTTGAGCGCGCCAAAAATTCAGCCTGTCTCTAATCGTGACGATCAGATTCCTCTAGATGTCTCCTCGCCTTACCTCGAATCTAAAAATATGCGACCAATCAGGGCAAGGCATGCTTTCTGGTTGGCTATTTGCACGCGCGATGCTATTACGACGACTGTCTCTGAGATTTTTTTTGTGTCGCTCTGATTGTACATCCTTGTTGAGTCGGGGTGTATGAACCGTCTATAAGTGATCTCTGCTTGGAACTACAGCATTCCGGAGGCGTGTAAGGAACGGACGTGCTTCTCATTAAACCTGCGCACTCGGGCTCTTCTTTACCTAAGAGACGCGGTAGACGAAGCGAGAGAGCGATACAGCAGATACTCCTTGATACCTAGATTCTCTGAACGGAAGATACCACTAGATATAATCCATCACCATGGCGACCAAATCAGCACCAATGGGCGACCAAAGGGCCAACGCAATGAAGGTAAGAAGGCAACAAAAGAAACGTCTCAAGAAAAGTCTCAAGAAAGCACTGAATTAGAAAAATTATTACCTAAACCAATATAATCTTTTTTTTTTATTCATTATATCGCATTGGCTGGTGAAAAGGCAAATCATTTGAAAGATGTTGATTACATTTCCAATTTAAATTTGTATCCATTGGACCATTTATATTGATTAATGTTTTATCAAATGCTGACGTCAAATTAAAATGAATGAATATTCGGCATCGAATTGATTTCATTTCTTGAAAATGTCTTATTAGGAACGGATTGGCGGAATCATTTGCGGATTTATGTTTCTTTTTATGAATGGACGTCATGGGAGTAGTGGGAGTGCAATGGGAGGAGGATGAATAGAAACCAACAATTCATTTGTGAACACACTCTTGTTATTTTGTTCAGGCTTCTCATTCTTTGGTTACTCCATAACCCGTGTGCAAAGAGAGACACAGGCCGGGATAGGCGTGGTAGGAATATTACATGACAAATTTGCATCGAACGGTTACATAAAGAGATAACTCCTTTTCTGCCGGACTCCATACTGCGATATGGGAATGGTGATTATTACCAGTGCAAAAAATGCCTCAATGGTACACAAAGAGTTAACTCCTTCTCTGCCAGGCTCCATACTGCAAAATGCCTTCATGGCGCAAAAAGAGTTAACGCATTTTTGGCTAGATAATGCGTTATTCTATTAAACTAGTGTGTATCAAGTGAACACGTGCCGGGATGACGCCTGTCGGGGTAACCTTGCATCGGCAATTATGATGTCACATTCCTCGCTTTAGGTACAATCGTCATGACCCGGGGAGAAATGCGGAGGAGGGTGCATAGATATAGACAAAGAAAGAGAGATGACATAGAAGAGGCGAGGAAAAGAGAAAAAGGGGCCGGGGGGGGGGGGGGTGCCAACGAGAAAGAGGGGAGAGAAACGGTGTAGCGACTAGTGGAAATGAGATGGAGATAACCACAAAAGAAGGGGAAGACAAATAAAGGGACGCAAACATAAGAAACTAAATATATGCTATGAAAACAAAGACGGAAGGTAAACGCACGCTGTTGTTTTATCTTTATTATATTTTTGGTGTATGTCAGAAGATTCTAACGCAAGGCTTAGCTTTTTCATGTGCTCTGAGAACTGCTTCGTTCAAATTTGATTCGTATAATAATCAGAAATCAACAAAATTGATCGGAAATTATCGTACGTTACCAGCATTGCAATATTTACAAGTTGAAGTAAACGGAAACAAATTAGATTCGACAACCCGCACATTGTCACCTGCCGAGCTCAATTATTGTTAGTCTGCTCTTAATGCGGATTGATACCAATTCACCAATTCCAGTGACACGCATGCGGGCTAGTCTGACCACAAGGCTGTTGGATATTTTTAATCCAAACTACAATATTCAAAAAAGGCCTCTGGTTGCAGTAGACTATTTATCGTCACTTCCTTTACCGGATCGGGATGGAGGGAGAAAAGAGGAGAACGAAAGAATGACTAGTCTTGTGAATAATTTACTCTATTTTTAAAGTTTGAATAAAAATTGTTCGCAAAGGTCTGGCAGCCAGGCTACATACGGGCACGCAGGAATCGTTCTCGCTCGAACCACGCCCAATACCCGGTATTCGTAGCCCTGTCAAGACCTGAAACCGATCTCGACGTTGACATTGTAATTGCGAATAACAGCGCCACCTCCCCGATGCCATCCACGCCTGGAATAGGCGGGCGAGGGCTGCTCTGTCCGTCTCCAATGTCATGTCTTCAGGCCAAAGCAAGACGTCATCTCAAATTTGCTTTGATAGGCCCCTCACCAACAACAAGCTACGTCTAAAGGTCTGACTGCGGGGTAGTTAGTACCTCTATCATTACCATTGTCATGAAGATGTGTAGTAAACCAATGGATGTTCTCAGGGCATTGTAATGTAAGGGTTAATACTGCGTATTAGTTTTTTTTTGTGGCGGAATTCACTTTCAATAGGTCAATTTTCTGTGAAAGAGCTCATGTTTCAGAGGAGGTAGCTATATGACGAATAGTTAAACATGATATACACCTCAACAACTTTTGGATCATGTTTTGATAGACGTGATCCATGCTTTCCGCTGGGGTATATTATGTAATATCAGATTTGCAGACAGTAACAATTATCAAACGAATAGTAAACAAGTTCGAAATGGACTGACCTAAGCAGCCAGTAGAATATCCCAATATTTGTATACAATCGGTGACAATAACACGTTGCGATTAAAGGTGGCATGTTTGTTTATATAGAGTACTAACAACAACCATCTAAGTGACTAAGGCATTGCATTTAAAAATGGACTCTAAAAACTGCCCTCTCCGCCTGTCGGACAACTCAGAGAGCCAAACAGAAATTGTGACCATCTGCCACGAGATTGATTTACTCAATATAATCTAACTCGAGATATGCTTTGGATCTATTCACAATACATTTTGATGGATTGTACCATTTTTGGTACGGGGGTGGGGGATTTGCGTTGATCTCAAATTAATATTTCTTCCTCTCATTACTATTTAGGATAGTTACCAATGGTTACTGTAAAAAAATATGTAGAATGTATGCTCATGTGCCTTTCTCATCTGTATAATGTTGTAGATTACAGCACTGGTTGGTCGAATTGAAGTGCATGGAGCAGTCTATTTTTAACAGAAATGTTTGACATTCTGATCCATAAATCTCGATGAATTGGTAACGAGCTTCCCATACTCCCGACCTTCCCTCGTCAGCGCAGTGGCGTGTCCTAAATGAAAACAATGATAGGCATTTATTGGATGAAATTCATAGCGAGGATACAAAGAAAAGAACGACATAAAACGGCAATCCCATACGGCCAATGTCATGATTATATAGCCGAATGGTGGGGGTATGTCTCGCGTCTGAAACGAGACTCGCTGGGAGCGCACACTCATAGCCACAACATACACACACAAACCCACCCCTGCAAAATATTTTCCTCTGCCCAGGAATTCGTGAAGCTCGGAACCCGAGTATAAAAATGCCGAAAAGTCGCCACAGTTGGCATTTCGATGTCAGGCTTCCCAGCTAGATGCATAAATGGACCAACAACTGTCATAACTGGTGCAGACTTTGAGGAGGAAGGGAGATTGATCGCCACATACAAGCGATAAGATAGAGAGATAGATTTAGCGCGAGAACAAAATAGGACAACCCTTTTTCCATCGAGGTGTCGTTTATTAAACTTCACCTTCTCCAAGACGCACATCAGTTTATTCTTGACTTGCATTGTATATCCATCAGTCATCTTCTCGGGTTTCCCTTTGGAGTGTTGATCTTCGTTCCTAGCTCGAGGCAGATCTAAGAACAAATCTTTACGTATTTATCTTCGTGGTATTTGGACCAAAGCTGTCGGATAAAGGATGAGTGAAGCAAACAGAGGCCCTTCTTATGGCGACCTCCGTCAACGCCAGATGAAGGTAAGACAAGTAATCTTCGACGTGACACGTGACAGCCATCACACATTTCTGCTTTTTACTGGTTTAACTCTTTTGTTGCCAGACAACGTTCTGCTCTGTATGCATGAAACGATTTATTTTGTAGCAGGGTTGTAAACAAGTTCACGGCGATGTGACGGTGTGCGACCGTATACCATGTTCCTATTACCTTCGTGCACTGTCATTTAGTAATATCTTTCAAATGCAAGTGTTAGCACAGGGACAGCTAATCAAGGAGATTCAGCATAGTTGCGGCCATGCAGATAGTTGTTTACATCTCTATATTTAGATACGTCCACTTACTACGACAGTAACCAACACAATTACGACGTACATATGTATTGTTGTCTTCTTTTTTTTCTCTGAGGAGCTTGGTGGAGCGCGTCACAGCTGCTCCAGCTCTCTCCTCTGTACTTAATATTTCTTGGTACTGAGTTCCTATCAAGTGTTATTTTTTGTAATAGATTGATCATTATGTGGTAGTGATTCTACTGGACTGGTTTCAACTGATAATATTGAGTGTTGTTTCAGCATTAACTTGAACTTCATTTTGGATTTCTCCAGACTGTAAGTAGAAATCTGTAGCCATGTTGGCGTAATGCACTTGTACACAGCCAATGTCTCTATTGTGTTATGTGTAGCCAAAGGGTAGTGTATTGTACCTCAGGGCCTATTGTATCTCAAGGCCTATTCATGTGTCTGTGCTATTGTAAACCATTCTTTGATGCTTTGATTCTACTTGAATGTTCAATCTGCTCATAGCAGACTTAAGCACTTAGCCATAATGGCTTTCATTCATATGCTGTCCGTGACTGTAAGTCTTGTCCTTGTGCTCTCTTCTTGTTCATGTACTTACGTAGACTATACGAGTGCATCTGAACTGTATACCAATACATATATGTTCACAAGTTTACATGAAAGGTGCTTTCAATGTGTAAATGGAAAGTATGTTGGGAAAAGAGTACCATATTATCCCACAGATTCATGTTCATGTACCTTTCAATTACAATTAATAGAATGTGGAGACATCCACCCTAATCCAGGCCCTTCTACTGTTAATGCATATGACACTGAAAATGGTACTAGGGAAAGTAGCTCCAATCTATCAAACAAGGGTAGATGTGATATTAATACACTGTATAGTCTCTCCTCTCAAAAGTTTCGAATACCGGCGACTCTGTGGTCAACTATTAATCATCTTGGAATATGTCGTCCTCGCTGTCGAACAAAGCGAAGTAGAAAGGGTGGAAGGTGCCGACGTCGCCAGCAACACCAGCAAGAACAGCGGTCTTCCTCTGCTATACTTGACAAGGACTGTACTAGATTTGCTCTATGGAATGCCAGGTCCTTGAAAAATAAGACTCACATGCTGTGTGACCTCATCATCAGTGACCATATCGACATTGCTGCTGTAACAGAGACTTGGTTTACTGGCGATGAACGCGACAACGTCACTATGGCCCAACTATCATTGGTCCTCAAGAACTATGATTGGCATCACAAGCCGCGTCTGGGACGCGTGGGAGGTGGTGTCGGCATATGTATAAATAAGACATTCCAAGTAAAATCATACAACTCTCATTCAGAATTTATTTCCTTTGAACATATGGATCTACATTTGACATCCCATCGACATGCTCCTATTCGTCTGATTGTAATCTACAGGCCACAGCGAACAGCTACAGGAGAAGCAACAGAGCAGACATTCTTTCGAGAATTTTCAACCCTCTTAGAGCAGTTGGTATTGACTTCACATCGGTTGATGATAGTAGGGGATTTTAACTTCCATGTCAACATAAGTAATGATGTAAACTCGACTCGTTTCTTGAACTTGATAACTGCACTTAACCTTCAACAGCATATATGTTTTCCTACACATAAGGACGGACATACTCTCGACCTTATTTTAACACGTGGAACTGATAGCTTTGTCAGTGACGTCAGCTCAACCAGTTACCTTCCATCCGATCATGTAGCTATTAAATGCTCCTTGAACATCACTAAACCTGAGCCAATGAAGTTACAGATTAAAACAAGGAAAATACATGCGATTGACGTTGAAGAGTTTCGACAAGACATTACACGATCTGAATTGTTTTTGTTGCCATGTGATGATATAAATGCTCATATTGATCAGTATGAGTCTGTTTTATCTGCGCTTCTTGACCAACATGCTCCAGAAGTAACGCGGACAGTAAGATGTCGTCCAGACTCTCCTTGGTTTTCTGATGAACTTCGCCGGAGCAAGCAAGAACTTCGAGCTCTTGAACGTAGGGCTTTCTCCAATCATGGGCTGGAAATCGACCGTCAGAATTTCAAAAGAGCCTGTCATGATTATAATAACCAACTCACGTTTGCAAGGAAACGTTATCACAAGGACCAACTGAAAGAATGTAGTTCCCGCGAATTGTTCAGGAAAGTCGACCAGCTTCTACGACCATGCTCTTCTAGTACACTGCCAACAAATAATGACTCTGAACTGTCCCTTCCACAACGTTTCCAGAATTATTTTGCAGAGAAAGTAGAAGTTATCACCCAGGAGCTACGGTCATCATTAACTCACAATGTTCTTGTTGAAGATCAAACGGGCTTCTCATTTGAAAGATTTAATCCTGTTTCTATAAATGAAGTTTTTAATGTAATCAAGGAGTCTTCCTCAACAACCTGTGATCTTGATCCTATTCCCACCTCATTTATGAAAAAGTTTCTTCCTGAATTGGTACCCATTATGACGAACATTATAAATGATTCTTTTAGAAATGGTAGATTTCCTGATAAGTTCAAATGTGCCAATATCATTCCAAAACTGAAAGGCTCGTCTTGTGATAGTGACAATCTGAAGAATTACCGCCCAATAGCAAACCTTAAATTCTTTGCTAAGATTCTAGAGAAGATGGCAGCACATCAGCTACAAGAATATCTAGGTAAATCTGATCTACATGCAAAGTTTCAGTCAGGATACAGGTCATTTCATAGTGTTGAGACTGCTCTCTTGAGAGTTACAAATGACATTCTGTTGTCACTTGATAGGGGCGAGGAGGTTATGCTTATCTTGCTTGATTTTTCCTCAGCTTTTGATACCATTGATCACGATATATTGCTTAAACGCTTATCACTAAGATTTGGAATATGTGGTGAAGCACTTAATTGGATGCAGTCATACTTATCAGGACGTACTCATAATGTAGTCATTGGAAATGATCGGTCTTCAGGACATGTACTCACCAAAGGAGTACCGCAAGGATCTGTATTGGGTCCAGTCCTGTTTACATTATACACCTCTCCTCTAGAATCTTTGATTGAAAGACATAACATTTTCAAGATGTTTTATGCTGATGACACTCAGTTGTACATTACATTCAAACAGTCACGGCTTGAAAATGTTTCTTCTCAGATAGCAAACTGTGTTCAAGCAATCAAAGAATGGTCTCACCAAAACTGTCTCAAGTTAAATTGCAGTAAGACAGAGTTCCTTCATGTTTCATCCCGTTTCAGAAATGCGACTCCAGTAATTCACTTGGATCTAGCCGGAAAGCAAATTAAAGCTACCAAAACATGTAGAAATCTTGGGGTAATTTTCGACAATAAGCTTACATTTGACAATTTCATCACACAAAAATGCCGTTCAGCTTCGTTTGCACTCTACAAAATTGGTAAAATCCGTGATTTTATTGATAGAAGTACAACTGAACGTTTGGTTCACGCATTTGTTATGTGTCATTTTGACTTCTGCAATAGTCTCCTTTTTCAATTACCACTTCGCCAAATTCAAAGACTACAAACTATACAAAATTCAGCAGCGCGACTTGTTACACGTACGAGGAAACATGCTTCAATATCCCCTGTCTTACGTAATTTACATTGGTTACCAGTCCAGTCTCGCATTAAGTTCAAGATATTGTTATTAGCCTATGAATGTTTTCATGGATTAGCTCCTGCTTATCTAAATGACTTACTCACTGTATACAAACCAACACGAAATCTTCGATCATGTAAAAAGAATTTGTTTATTGTTCCTCCTATAATTACACGAACATATGGTGAACGCTCATTTGCCCATGCTGCTCCAGTTTTATGGAATAGCCTCCCTGACAGTCTTAGGAATATTAACACCCTAGATAGGTTTAAGTCTGCTCTTAAAACACACTTATTTCAAATGGCAAAATGATTTAAGGAACTCAGTAACCTCATTTCTCTTTTTCTTTGCTCCTTGAAGCGCATAGAGACTTTCTTATGTATATGTGTTATGCGCTATATAAACATGGTTTATTATTATTATTATTATTCTTCTCTGATAAAAGATTCTCTATTTTTTATCGCTGATCCTGTGCTCATGAGATTATACTACTACTGCTATTACTACTATTACCACTACTACTATTACTACTATTACCACTACTACTATTACTACTACAGCTACTACTTCTTCTTCTTCTACTACTACTACTTCTACTACTACTACTACTACTACTTCTCCTACTACTTCTTCTACTACTACTACTACTTCTTCTTCTTCTACTACTACTACTACTACTACTACCACCACTACTACTAATGATAATAATAGTAATTATAATGTTGAAAACAATATCATTATCACCACTTTGATAAACAACAACGCTACCACCACCACTATACTTCTACTAGATTGCATTCCTACTATATTTCTTCTAGGCTACTACCATCACCTCACTTCTACCTCTATAACGTTACTGTAATGTCACTACTACTATTTGTACTACCACTACTGATACATATACACTTCTCAATCGTACTGGTCCTACTTCAAGTATGATGGTAATAAAAGTAATGCTATTACGATGTACACTATTGCGATGTACACTCAACTAACTATAACTAATAGTAATATCATTACCACTAATATCATTACGTGCACTACAAGCCTAATGTATGCCAACGTATTGATTTGGTGCAATTACGTAATACCATGACCAGTACAATCAAACCCTTTTACCTTGGGCCTGGCGACAAATGGAAATGGACACACACTGAACTAGGACCATGTATTTCCATGCGTCAATCATATTACAGGTTCTTGATAAGTATTGCATTAACAATTGATGAGTAGGACTACATCTTTGACGTACACACCGCTAAAACTGACTTCATATCTATTTATAATCTATTTATATCTGGACTGGCTTCAATTGAGATATAATGCAAATGCCCATATTTGTTTTAATGCATGCGTCACATCTAAACTCCTTCAGACATCATTCCATCATGATTCATCCATTAAAAATTGGAAATCCCAAATAATAACACGATATGTTGTATTGTTTGTAATAGCTCTGAATCTAAATCGTTCTCATACCCAACATGCTTCATAGCTTCTATATCACCACAGACAGCGTTGTGTTACAACAGATACGGAGTCATTAACTGGCAAAGAATCCGGACAGATAAGATAAAGATATCTTCCTTTAGTCCAGCTGTCCAGTAAAAAGGCAGACTGTAACTGACCATAGCTGACCAATCAGGTCGCACAAGGAATAGATAAGGAAAAAGCACCATGGTATAAAAAGCGATGCCCGGGGCGATGCCTAGATGCCCCAGTTGTTAATTGGGTATTGCGCAGTATTCGGTTTCGTTGGAACGCTCAAATTCTAATTTGCTGTACGTCTTTGTCATAAGTTGAGGAAGGTGGATTATTGTGAATGCAGTTATAGGCCTATCGTGAGTTCAAATTTGTAAAAGTTAATCCATTAATCCAGTAAATTGACTTGACAGCCTTTTCTGTACGTGGTTTTGTACTGGTGATACAAAGGACTATTACATTATCATGGCCAATCAGGGACCAGCCTTTGGCCTTTCCAAACAAGTGCAGCTAAAGGTAAGTGCTCAGAAACGGTTAACCTTTCACGTACGACCGCCGTATATTAACACCAACAATACATTACACCGCCATAGGGAAACTTACTGTCTGAGAATGTGTGGGTTAACTACCATCGAAATCACAAAATGTCTCAAGGTCAGCCTGCAATCTTTAAGCACAATCTCAAGGATCTCGTTAATTAAAGAAAACTATGAAATTACCAAATCATACTTTGCTTGCATGTAATTCATGTAGTCCACTAGGTTCAAGTACTTTAGAAAATGCAAATTGTTTTGCGATTTATTTACTTTTATGCTATATGGCAAGGGAAAGAAGCCATGAGCAGAGTTTCTTAATATTGAGCGAAAAACAACTTCCAGAATCCAGGTTAGCCCTTCACATCAAAGGTTTGCCGCATACGGTCGTATATTGGGTGAACTAAATCGTTGAAATAATTCCCGATTCTCTGTCAATTTCGTGATGAAACCAAAACAGGTAATCGTATCCACAAGAGATTTTGCATGAACTCCTATAGCCATCGATCTACAAATTCAAGGACGATTGGGAAAAGGAAAGTAGGATGAGTAATGCACCACGAACTTGATCATGTTTTTCGTGTCTAAATAAGGTTGCGTCTTTCGGCTGTGGTAAGGGCGGATTCTGCTTTCCCGGAGAGAGATATAGACACCAAGAGAGAAATATATTTAAAGAGAGGCAGAATGACAGAGATAGAGAGATATAAATAAATTTACAGAGATAGATTTACAGGAAGTACAGCAGAAAACAAAACACATAAAGAGAGAGAGAGAGTGAGAGAGAGAGAGAGACGGGAAAACATAAAGAATGGGGACAGGATGGAGATATAAACGTTGTCTGCGGAGAGAGGGTAACGGAAAGAAAGACAAAGAATGGGAGAGAGATCGAGGGAGCAGGGGAGATGGAGAGACCGCAACGGTGAAAGAAGAGGAGACAAAGCGAGGGAGAGAGAGAGAGAATGTCAACTCTCATTGACGGTAAAACGGATGGGCATAGTTTGCATTCCGCGGATGGCTCGTATTTAAATCCCAAGCGCGCCTTGCACATTGGCCCGCCCCACCATAGCAGCCCCCAACCTCTAGTACGGAGCTGACGTACATAATAATCATCTAAGTGAAATAAACAAATCTTTAGTTTTCAGCTGTAATTGATCGAATATCAGGGCAGCGTTAAAAAATGTTCAATTTCCATGTAAAATATGGTACCCAGTACAGTGCCGCTTGGTGGTACCTTACCGCGTCCAATTTCCAGTTAGGATTGGGGTTACAGTTTAGGTTACTTAACTTTAAACCCTGTTAAAGGGTAGTATGACGGGTTTTGGTTCCTTTTCAGATCAGGCGGGATAAACCCAAGTTACCAAAAACAAAAATAATGGCAGCGGTAATATATAGGCCTAGGGCTTTACCCGACCATCAATCTACACGTACCTCCTGAGCAACAGCCGATAGTATAACGCCGGTTGGAATCAGCGGTGGCAATCGATTACACGCCACGCTAAGGTCGGAGGAAGAAGGTGACGGGATCATTTTGATTTGACATACGATAATTAATTACCAAAACATAGTCGCTGCTTTTCGCGCGAAGGCGGGCCAGACAGACAGACTTGGAATAAGCATACTGCAGCGGTGGCAGCTGGGAATGTGCGCCGCGCCAAACCGGGTCGCATTCTTGACGTGCCTGATACATGACATGACACGCCGCATAGATCTAGCTATATTGACGTTGCATTCGCCGACGCGAAAGTAGCGAAGGGGTGCCGTAATTATTCATATAACGCGCGCGCAATTCTATACGCGTAGCTTTAATTAGGCGTGGGGTAACAGGTGCCATTGGGGTGTGATCATAGAGTTATATGGGTGTGACATACACACAACTCCATTGCAGGAGATGATAGCTGGATTATTGCAATATTGCGCGCGGAGGATGATCTGATTTCCTGAAGAATGGCAGAAATGAGGCCGCACCGTGCTTGTAATTTTTTGTAAAGCTTGTAGGTGGCATTTCCAATGACAATTGTTTTGTCGATATCTTTAGAAATGCTCTGCATTTTTCGTGTTTATTTCATGATTATAAAATGTCTGTGTATGATTGGTCTGTCAAATCTTTATAGACGGAATAGTTTGTCTTGAACAACTCACCACTACTGTACTAAAGTAAAGTAAAATAACTTACTCAAGTTCTCTCTTGCCGTGTATGTATTCATGATTTATTTATACGTACTATGACTCCCCCTCGATCATCTACACCCACGTCACAATACTGACATATCTACATGATCTACACCCTCATCTGCGCGCCAGCGAGTGTAGTCTACGGTTGCAATAAAACATACATTTGATTATCGTCACATTCCTGACGTGCTTTCCTTCGCGTCCGCAAATAATTGACACCTCCACCAGGCGGATATGAGTGTCACGTCCAATCAGAATGCAATGAACCCGTGTTGCGCGTATCACGTACCGCGTGCGTTAAAAACAGACAACCATGCCAATAAACATTCCTTTGATTTCCTTGCTCTATGGGATTTGTGATCTCCCTAATAAGTTTATACAATGGAGTGACCATGCATGGTCCAATGGCAAGAACATCAACTTTTGATTAAGCCATCTTGTAATGGAACAGTGTTACATTTATCACGGGAATTCATATCAGCCTGGGTAAACTTTCATTACGGTTTCAGCTGCCTCCGTCATATTGATGTTGTTGCTTAAACTTTTCAATCGGTTGCTTTCTCAATTGAGTTCGGATATACAAAACACTGATTCAGTGATCAGCCACGCTCGTTATCATATCAGTGTTATTCAAATGTTGACCTATTCGATTAACTTCTTACTAGTTGTAAAACAATATAATTGCCAACGGAGGTCGCTGGCGTGACTTGCTATCACCAATTGTGACTATTGTTCACAATTTGATTTCATACAGTGATAAAAAAAAAGATATACATTCTTCATTTCTTCTCGAAATGGAGCATGGATATGTAAACCTTGATTGCAACAGTGTTAGGTGAGACCCTTTCCATCACAGTCCAGATATTCATGGCGGTCATCGGCGGTCGTTGACCCAAACATAACAGAAGTGGTCACTGACCCGTCCGTTCGACCCCTCTAGCTGAATTGATTATCATATAGGATAGCGCGAAGCTAATGAAAACAATTGCTCAATTCAACCAGCTCTCAAACGAGAGAATGGACATAACTCGACGCCCATGCAGTGATTCTAACGATAGATTGGATGAAGCGATCACATATTTTTGTTCTAACCCTGCCGAATCACTTTCCCGAGCCGCTGTTCCATGTTTGCATACTTATCTTACATCTTATTGAGCATTATTTTGCCTGGCACAAAATGGAATAACAAAGCAATTGATAAGTTACGAGGCCTTTTATAGCGCATTGTTGTGAGGGTAGCTTAATATCAATAGAATTCATCACATATCGTCCATTTATGTCCTCTATAATGAGCTCAGTAAACCCCCCCCCCCCCCTCTCACATCCCTACCTCATCTCTACCCTATCCCCGTCCCTATCTCCCCAGTTCTGTCTCTATCGTGTATCTATCGATCTCACCGCATAACTTGCCTGTCAACCTGAAAAATCAAGATGACACGGTTTACCGTTCACACGACCTTTAGCTCTCACAGAAAGCAAGTGATGAAATATCTATATGCGCTGCAATATAATGTTTGGCAAATGTTTGCGCACCGGGGTACATATACATGTGCATGTACACAAACAAGTTTAACTGTCTGAGGATTGCATATGATTATCAGGTTGGAATGAAATATCAAAAGATATATTTTAAGCCTCCTTTATTCAAATGTCTGTTACATTTTTCATTGAGATTTGGGAGAAATGTGGAATTTATGCCAGGTAGAACTCAATAAGCCCTGTGTATACGAATGGTATTCCCTTGTAATATTCTTTGTTGCCGTGGTAACATGAACATAAATGTAAATGGAAATCATACTGAAATATTGTGTTAGAGTATATTCACCCCACCGATATGATAAATTATAGATTTTGAATCACATAATCCAATTGTTTAGTTTGAGTGCAGGTATAATTCACGGTACCCTTTTGCTTACATGTTAACAATAGACGTTGTGATGGTTTAGAGCCACAGACCTGTTTATTAGCAGTGCTGTTTCACAACTCTGTGTTTCAACCTCAACTATTACGCCTCTACTATGTCTAGTGTATTTGAACGGAGCCGTCATACGGAGCAAAAATGCCTCCCATGCCGTCATCACCTTGGTCTAGATCCATCGATACCGAACCTATCCCGAGTCCCTCCGTGCCTGCTCCCTCTTCTCTGACATCCCCCCTTCCCACTTCCCCAACCCCGACATGCACCAATTCCCCCCCCCCCCACCCATCCCCGCCCCCACTTCACTCCCACCACGGAGTTAATGATTCCACTGAAATCTCGACATGCATTTGAACATTTTCGTCAAATATACCTTGGTCTAGATCCATCAATACCTAACCAAGCCAACCTCTCCCTGCCTACAAAGAGCTAGCCCCCACCCCCCCCCCCCACCCCCACCCCCCCCCCCCCCCACACACACACACACCTCCTCCCCGTCATCATCATCATCATCATCATCACCCCACCCTGGGGTTCACCATCCCGGGCCCTAATGAGGGTGGAATGCGAAGAACGCAGCGAGCCTCGCGTCGACTGCCATTTATAGAAGTCGTGCGGATGTCGTTGCCGTCTCGATCATAACACCGATATATTTCCCATACACCCCGATCAGCGGAGAGCCTTATTGCATTAAACGCCATTTATTTTAAAACAAATCCGCTACAAAATCTTAGCCATCCGTTTCGTCTTCAGTCGTCTGATATATTCGTCTGTGTCGTGGCCTACCGGCCTACATGGAAAAAAAGGTCATTAAGGGGTTCACTAAAGGTCATCCGTTTGCGAATGACATCAAAGCTGGACTGCAAATGAGAGGAGCGAGTGGCATCTTTAGAAGATACTGCCATGATCGCAGAGTAGGATCTGTTTGAAGCGGTCGACGATACCAAACCCCAACCTACGTCATGTAATCGCGTTTTAAGATTAGACGGCAGGCTGTATAATTTCATAAACCCTTTGTGTGCCACAAAAATGGCTGATATATTCGTGTGTATAACTTGTGAGGCAATGCTTCAATGGCGCATAAAGAGCTGATGAAAGCCAACTTGGTTTAAAAAATGAGCGTGTATATGATTGGCATGTATTACATACTTTGAATGTCATTTTTTTTTTGCTCTATACGATTTGCGTATATTACCTGCGCACAAGTACACACAGTGACACCCACACAGATATTCTAATATGATTGCCCTGGGTAACTGCAAAGAATGAAGAATCATAACCAGATCAATTCACACCAAATTCTCTTAATTTAAAAAGTAAAAAAAAGACACATTTCACTGGAAAGGCCTATAAGTTTCGTGCTTCCATCCAGGTTTGAAACATTAATGATATATTGTTTCATTTGCTTCAGACAATACAAGCTGCAGATGGTTCCAACTCAATTAGATTGCCTGTGGATCATACATGTCGTATCTTCCTATGTTGTATGTTATCATGACGATGTAATGATATCCCGTGTATAGATATAGCGGTGATTCGCACCCAGTAGTAATTAGCACCCATGTTTGTTTTCATAGACGTAATGGTAACGCCACATTGGGGGCGCACTTTTATAAACAACGCGTGAACGCGGGTGCATATTTTGCGGACGGTGTTTATGGAGGCTTGCTCATCTTCAAATGCACCCCCCCCCCTCCCCCCTACACACACACACACGCGTACATTATATGTAGATTGATTGATTTTGTGAGCATGATAAAGAAAACTTCATCTGTCATTACACATAATACCACAAAGTTATATCTGATTGATACTACAATGCTAGTATTTTATTACCATCACTACTGCTATTACTATTTCTTATCATGATTATTATTATTACACGTAGGGTTATTACCCCTACGAATTTATTACTAGTACATGACTTCTATCCAGCGCTGTCTCTATTACTCCTTCGTCTGTTTTTTTTTTCTACTACTTTCACGGTAACCCCAAATATGCATGTAGTACACGGGGTGTACAAAATATAGACCCGGTTTCACTAGTCGAAATGAGAGCGTAGATCATGCATATTTTGCTGTCCAACTACCAAACCATAACGACGGGAATGCAGACACGCTGTTGAATATATTCGCTATTAGTGTAAACAAACTTGTCACACATGCATTTTAGTGTAAAATATTAAGATGTGGAATATTAGGTGGTTCGCATTTGAGTATTTTTTTTTTTTTTTGGGGGGGGGAGGGGGTGCCACCCTAGCACTCAGAATCTCCACCCTCCCCCACTTTGAAACATTGGTTATTCTCGGCTTAGAATTTAATACAAGTACCTGTAGTATTTCAAATTCTCTCATACATTTTCCACGAAACTTCGAAACATGATTTAGCGCCCATCTTGGTACTGATGCAGCAACTTGAAATTGGCCCCTTATGTCGGAATGCGTCTGTACTGTAGCGCGCCCCAGACTGAAATGCGTGCTTCGGGCCGCTCAGCTGCACAACGGGTACCATATATAGGCATCGCCCGTCTCCGCCGGGGAAGTAAGATGAGATGGGGGGTATCATGGTAGTTTCAACAGCTGAAAGTTTGCTACAGGGTCGACATGATTGCCTGATGACCGTCGAGACTGGGCCTGTGCGACGCGGAGGTATTCGGCAAGCGAGGGTTGATGGGGGTAGGAGAAATATCGATGGAATATACGTAATGATTAACCCGTTGAGTATCAGACGAACTCCCTGTCCACCATACCCGTATGAAACGTGTGTGTATTATTCATGATAAAAAGGCTTCAATGGCAAATAGAGGCGTAACGCTTTCCCACCCCAATAAACAAACATCTTTTGCTTTGCTTTGTTTTCAATATATATTCATATCAATTGATCTCTTCTCCTGAACAATAACAATTTGTTTTGCTTCTCATGTGTACCAAACACGTCTTAAACAAAATATCCCGACATCTAACGTAGATGTTTATAATTAAGTAACATGTGCCTTTTCATCAGATGTTTGTGCATTCCTATTGTTTACATTTGATCAGAACATAAGGGTATGATATATAAACTGTATTGAGAATGGGGACAAACATGACAGTTGAGGGGGGGGGGGGGGGGTAGGTGTGAGAACATCCAAATGGCGGTACACATGGTAGGCCTATGTGAAATGGAAATATTCACACATTCACGCGTAGCTAAGATGTACTATCTACAAGTATGTACTTCATGTTTATATTGTATGAGGAATACTAATTATTCATAGAATTGCTTTGTAGATTAGATTTCTGGCTGAAGGACATGGGTGGCAGCTGCTCAGGGTGATCCCATAACTCTCCACATTGAGTGCGATCGGACTCAACCACTCACCCCACCACGCCGCGTATCATATTGATATGGTTTGCTTGTTACTCTAAACTTTGTTTGCGGTTTGTATCTCCTTGCAGATCGAAGCAAAACGTGACCCGGAGCTCGAGCGCCAGTGCATAGACTTCATCGTCCACCACACAGGCGAGACCGTCAACGGATTCGAAGACCTAAAGAACGGCGTCATCCTCTGCAAGTAAGTCCCCCCCCCCCCCCTCACACACACACCACCCCCTGGGACCCATGCTGATATGCATCGGTACCGCATAATACGGTTGGGGCATTGTGCTTCGGATAGTCCCGGTCGTGTTGTTTCCATCGATTTTCAAACTGATTGCACTATTTGAGAGCTCATTATTTGACTACAGATGCAAATTCATTTCAAGATGTGCTGTATAAAACTTTTTGAAAAGAATATATTTTCAATATGGACTCATTGTATTGGACGTACGAAAGAGATGGTAATATTCATGATGGAAAACAAAAAAAATGACGTTCGTTTTCGAAGATCAATTGCTACAAATTTATCTCAAAGTTTTCATATAAACTGTATCACCAAGAGAACTTTGGCTGACATAATCCTGTCAAGCTTCTCACATATTATTATGTATTATGATGCTGATGTCAATGAATTCACATTCGAATGAATGTACTCACAATCTCATGTTTATCTTTACCACGATGATATCACCACAGGACGTATGTTGTGATTATTGTTATTCAAACATTATAATCGAGCATAGATTTTCATAACAGTGATCAGATAATGATTCGACCAACCATTTCATCTCCTGAAATGAACTGGAATACTTGTGCATAAAGATTCTTCTTTCTGAGAAAATAATGTTAAATGACAAACATTATGTTCCATTTTTTCAACTGACGAATATGATGATTCGTCTTTTGGACATTGTGTGCCAGCTCGATACATTATATTCATTCCATGTGTATGACGATTCATTCATAACTCAACGTGTCTCTTTATTCATCAAGGATTTTCCATCATGTCAACTTGTTCATAGCCATTGAATCCAACCATTCTGTATAAGCATATTTCGTAATGACATGACAACCACGATCTTGTCATCTCATTTCACATTTTTGATATGAATATTGTTTTATTGAATGACCATGGCCATACTCAATGACCTATATCATATATGTAGTGCATTTTGGGGTTATTTCTTGATTGTGTTTCATAACATTGTGACTGTTTTTTGGAGTTTTATCTCGTATGATGTCAATGGCTGTCGGCATGTGCCACACGTTTTTTGAAGTCAAGTTTTAATCAGGCATGGTTTACTACCAAAAATATTAGCTTATTTGTCTATATGTTGATAAAGTTTCGTTTGCAGATAGCTGCATTGGCAATGGACTGTCTTGTGAAATGTGTTTGCACTTGCAGATATAGGATGAGACCAAATTTAAAGTGATAAAGTTTTCTTTTTCTTTTTCTTTGTAAGAAACTGAAAAGAAATCTATTTAACTCCAAAAAGATGGTTTTATTACGAATGAATGAATATTGCTGGAGTATACTTGTGTCAGAATACGCAATTGTTTCCATATGATTCCTGTATTTTTTTTCAAAAATCAGGGTCCAGCTTAGTAGAAAAATTAAACTATCACTGAAATCATCGAAACATGTTTTCTTGTTTCACGTAATGCTTGCATTGTTTTAGCTTGATTTTTCTTTCATTTCTTTGTTTTGCTTGCATGTCTGCAAAACGTGTGATCCAATCCACAGGTTAATAAACAAATTTAAACCTGGCGCAGTTTCGAAAGTTGAGAATGCTACAAAAAATCCATTCGCAAGGGTAAGTGTCTTCGGTGTCACGTGGTCAGTATCTTATTGTGACGTAGCTTTAGGCCTACCCATACAGTATAATGCTGGTCGCGAGCCGGCGGAAAAGCCTATTAGTGTACAACTCCGCACGTCTTCGTCGTCCGTCCGTTCGTCCTTCGTACTTTGTGAGTACACTGATAACCCATAAGTTCATCGCTTTATCGTTACTGCTATACTAATATCACGCTTATACGTAATCGGTCACGTGACACGACTTAGCGCATGCGGGAGTTAGCCCACACAACAATGGAACTACGGCGTTCACGTTTCTCCCATGCTAACATGTCTTCCCCAACACATACTTGTAGATCGTAGTTTCATCCTCGCTTCTCCCATACACGTTATGGTATTATAACCACACGTGTCACGCTAACTCATGAAGTAACAAGATTAGTAACGTATTTGTAGAGACTTTTAGTGATCCATTTGCCCTATAGATTACTCACACTCGATATCATAAGACACGTTGCATTCCTCATCGTGCCAAGAAATATTAACCTTTATTTACCCAGTGCATCCCAGCATGCTCTCAAGACAAACAAGACAAAGTAGATTCTCAGTAGATCGGTCCTCCACCATGTCAACTTCTTCACAACGAAAAAGACGCAGTGAAAGTGTCATTGTGTTGACTGCTTCGAATGCTTACACAATCATGAGGCGTACCATTCACTAAATCTGACGTCACACCTTTAGTATGACACTATTTTATGTACCATGTTGTTGTAAAGAAGTTAATTCGGTCTCATCATGGTATTGGGTCAATGTCTATACCCACACTCATTTGGAGAAACGTTTAATAGGAAGAGCGAGGATGGTGACCATGCCTCATGTTCAATGCCCCAAATTATTCTCCTTTGCCCAATCATGCCATATAAGTGTCACCGAAAAAGGGAGACTTCTGGAGACGTAGATTAATAATGAAAAAAAGTAAAAACACGTTTGTATGACATCTCTAACACAAAGTTGACATGGATGGAGATAGCCAGATCTTCTTAGCTTATGATTGCTAATCCACCCCCCCCCCCCTATCCTAAATGAATAAAAGAAAAAAAGAAACGCAACAAAATAACTAGCGTGGCTGACCCCTTTCTTCTGCACCCGTCTCCCCGGTATATGTGTGTATCTCCATCTAGACTGGTTAACAAATTCTGCCCCGGCGCAGTGAAGAAGGTCGAGGCATCCTCTGCCGTCTTTAAGCAGGTAAGCACAGATGCGTCTCGCCGCATATCGGCGCATTGCTGACGCAGTATACGTTTGCGCCTATGTTGCGTCATATATTATACCTAGAATTAGCAACGAACTTCTTCCACGTGCTTTTACATATATTGGTTCTTGAATTACATAATTACATAAGTATCTTATTTCGGAAGAAAAAACAAATTCTTGTTTTTGCTACGATCCAACTTAAGCCTCACAATGAAAACGACAATACATTTAACAACATTTTTACTATCATGTGCACTGTAAACGAATATTCCGTTTACCATGATTCCCTGCAACAGCAAAGCTCATTCAATCGTCGGGAGAACAAATTTATTTTAAATTGCATGACTGTAGCCATTCACGATTTGATCCTCGTACGCAGTCCAACACTGCAAGAACAAGAATAAGAATAAGAGCAGTCCAATTTCTTAAGCTACGGAGAAGAAGTTCACCCTAGATTAAACCCACGTAGTTTTGTTTGTAGATTAATTTGCATGCTTAAAAATTACATTTTCATGTTGTCTGTCATCCCTCAATAACATTGTAAATCGTGCCAACCGTAGACTAGATACGTAGATACGTAGGTTGTAGATACATGTTCCCTGCTGTTGTATAATCTACCCACCTTCCACCTGTCATACACTACATATCCGGGTCCTCTGTCACACTCATTTATTACTCTACCCATGCCAAATAAAGATGCTGCTCTGAGGGATTTGTGCTCGTTGCTGGTGACAAAAGTACACGGCACCAAAATTAAAATGCATAACCCTTTCCTGAATTCAATTGCATGCCTTTGTAAATACAAATCGTACGTGTATTAGTGTGTGTATAAGTACATTAGAATCATACACGTAACTCAAAACTTAATGAACCACACGGGATTAAAATAAGAAAAATCATTGCAGTGCTTTATTTGTAACAAATTACAAAAACGTTCCTGATATATTGTGTGAGTCGGTGTAAGATCACATCGTCTTTCAACTCTCCTTATTGACAAAAATATGGTATTCCATTATCTTTAGAATTTTAACAACATCTCTTTTTGATAACAATACAAGCGTCCGCAATATCTACACCTTTTCTGTGTCACATACAAATTATTCTGAAGGACTTGTGTGTAATAGTCTTGTGCCAAGCTGTGACAGCGACACATACACATGATGAGTAAGCACGTGTTTTTATTCGAGCTGCCAGATACGAACGCCTTTCAAACGTGCTGTCATCATCATAAAGTTAAGATACTTATGATATACTTTTGATTGCAGAGAGCAAACCTTGAATCCTTCATCAACGGCTGCAAGACCTTCGGACTGAAGGACCAAGAAGTTTTCCAGGTCAACGACCTCTTCGAATCCAAGAACATCCCACAATTCACCCAGTGCATTATCGCCCTTGGCCGCTACGTAAGTGCTCGCCCTTGGCCTTGAATGTGATTTAAGAAAGGCCGTGTCGGTAACACGGACTAGCATCCATCCTGTACAGAGATATTTAGCCAGCTATTTGTGTCCTGCTAGTTCTTGTCTAGATGCACCCAGAATATTCCCAGCATTCACTTGCGACGGCCGCCTTCCTAATCCTTCTTTACAAACAATTCTCTACATGTAGCTTCTCATTTGTCTGTCTCATAAAGGATTCACTTTTGTGTACCTTTATTTAATCTGACGCCTGACAAATTTGGTGTTTGATGTGTGTTGACCTCTGACCATGAAGAATTTATTAAAATTTACTCATGTTTTTATGAACGGAATATGAATAGACATGGTTTGAAAAATTAAAAAGGGTAATCCTTTATGTACCTAGGCCATTGCCTAAAGATTTGCAATTATTGTATCTTACCATCAATAGTAACTACCATGGCAACAGGTGCAATAATGAGAACTCATTGGCTATTGCCATGGTAGTTACCGTTGATGGTGTGTGATTTGTGTGTATTACTTGAGGGAAAAAGCACACGTGGCACACGAAGAGATAATACTTGTCTGCCCTTATTCCTGCAGGCCCAGGCGATGCCCGGCTACGATGGCCCCATGCTCGGACCCAAGCAGTCCGAGGGCAACGTCCGTGAATTCTCCCAGGAGCAACTGGATGCTGGCAAGCACATGATCGGGCTCCAGATGGGCTCCAACAAGGGCGCCTCCCAGGCCGGCGGGGACTTCGGCAGACCGCGCCAGATCCATTCGGAATTCAAATAAGCGATATCTTTCGTCATCGTTGTTGTCGTCGTCGTCCCCAGCTGTGGACTGCAATGATTACGACGCGTACCAGTCCGGCCAAATCTGCTCGTGGCTGCCAGGCAATACGCACCACACGCATCGAAATCAGTCGTCTTCCAATCTTTTCACTTCTTTTAATAAACTATTGATATCCAGTTGCCTTCCAATTACCCAGGCTCACTACCTACAGCCCAGCAGTTCTAATTTCTGATTTCACACACGCACACTCACATAACGACAACTTGTATAAAAACAGATTGAAGTTCATGCTATACATTGTGAAAGACATCGCCAAAATATGACGAAGTTCTCATTTGAATATAATTTTTTTCTGCGAAGTTAATCCTCAAATAATTTATGTCGGTGTCCATGTAATTGACCTGATATTAATTTCACGGGAATAAATGTAACCCTTTTCAATCACCGATGTCAGAAGTATCCAAAAGTTAGAAATGACAGTGGTGTAAAGCCGTCCCTCACCCACGCACTGTTAAGAAATGGAATGTTCTCCAACAAAAATATCGTCTTATAATTTATTTGTATGAAAAGAGTATTTATGTTATTTTTTACGTTTTCTCAATTTCACACGTACTTAGCGTATAATGTATAACTGTTAGTGTATTTAACTGCATGCAGGCAATATTAGGACTACTACTATTATAATACTACTGCTGAAAATATTGATGGATATACTTATGATTCGTAGTTTAGAATATGTGTTTTGGTAGAATTTGTATAAATTAAGCAGTTTTGTGCATACATGTTATTCCGCGCTTTTAAAGCAGTTGTCAAGTCAAACACGTAGTGGAGAGAGAACAAATCTAAAGACAAGTATAAAAAACATATACGGCACTACCAGGTAAATCAAAGTGGCTCTTTATCGATACGGTGTTGCCACCATTGATTTTTCTTTTCTGCTTATACAGTAGTTGTTCATAATTTACCATGCACCGTGTATACGGTCAACAAAAGATGGTGACGGTAAATTTCAACAATGTGCTTTGTATCAAATATTTTTAAACAGTTAGGAAAGTGGGGAACATCTGTATGACATGTACAACTCAATAAAATCTAAGTGGTGACTAGATGTGACCTTCGCTGTTAAAGAATGTGTTCAATACCTGATATCATTTCTGTGTGGTTTGCTTTTCTGGTTGGTAGCTCAATGTGAAAGACGTATGTGGTGATACAATTGTATGCGTCCTATGTCGGCTCACTCAAATGTATCGTAAGGTTACCCCGCACTCCTCGAGAAGTTAGATTTTCTGTGGGATCAAGGAAGTCTCATCCATACGCAATTTCCAAAGTTATGTGCGCAGACACCTGCCCAAAAGACCACTCCACCACTGTATGGCGTTTTAGTCTTGTTCGGAAGAACTCCCCCCCCCCCCCCCTTCCCCAACTGCTTCGTATACACAAGAACCCATACCTTAACGGCATACCTACAAACTACTTGATACCGTCTTGGTATTTTTAACCATTCCTGTGCCAAACAAAATGTCGGTTTATAAGATTTGTGTGCATTATTTATAACAAAACTACACGTGACACATACTGGGTTAAGGGATGATCACGTGGTATCACCAGATCATTAAGCCTGTCACTATAAAGTGATTAAGATCATATTTCTCCAAATTAGTTTGTTGAGTAATATGTTATATTACGTACAATCCCCTTAATACTTTGTAGAAGGTAAAGTTAATCACCTATCAAGAAATTATTAGTGTGACAAGTGCACAGAGAATATCATTGGGGTTAAGGGGATACCGCTAAACGTAAGATATATGCTAGCAGAGTGGTCGATCGAATCCAGTTAAATTTTGATGGTGGTGATGACGGTGATGATGATGATGGTGACGAAGATGATGAGGTGGAGGAGTGATGCTGAAGGTAGTGGAGGAGACAATGGGTTGGACATGATGATGATCACGGTACTTATGATTGCATCTTAATTAATATTTCCTTTATTGAGCTTCTCTGGCCTGCCTTTTAATCCGCATGTCCCAGATGTGTTTTATTTCCTGAATCGTCAAAATTCTGCATCGTCCAAAAAACAAGGAGAAAATCATCCCGTAGTCTGCAGCTTCTAATTCTGGTAAGTTGAGGTCAAAGAGCATGTAAAAAAGAAAAAAAGTATATTTCTTACCCCTTTGTGCGCCAGATAAACTGTTTCTCTATGGCAAATGTGTGTATTACAATACACAAAGTGGCACACAAAGGGTTATTGACGTAATTTGGCCAAGTTTTGTGTCGATGGGTTAAACACACGACAAAGTAATGGCACGTACTGCAATTACCGATTTGGTTATTATTTTGTGTTTAAATGATTATGATTTTTGCATGGCGGCTTGGAGATTGATATGAATGTTCTATTGATATGAAGGCTTAAATTGTATTTCCTTTTTCTTATTCTTTGGCATTTTAGAGCTGAATGATATAATATGTTTTATGATTTTATTCTAATTTATAATTTTTTTAATTCAAGCACAATTATCTTTGAAGGAAACTACTCTTTGACATGAACCAATCGTCTAGTACAGACTAGAGCTATGTACTTTTTGTGGTACGTTGTTCTTTCAATTCGCTCCACTGGTTTACCTTTGCACAGAATACGACACATTTGGTGTTGTGATGTTCGGTCTCCTGTTACTTTTACACATCTCCCTCTCACCCCGTATCTCTAGATTGGTCAACAAATTCTGCCCAGGAGCTGTCGCAAAGGTCGAACAGTCGACTGCCGTATTCAAGCAGGTAAATAACACATTTGTACACTTTGCGTTGCTTTCAGCATTTACTTGATGGTTCAACATTTATATACGTGATTTGTCCAGTCTTCTTTTTCCGCATTGAATCTAAAAAAACACAAATTTTCTGTCATGGACAAAATTCCATCCCGACTTGTCGTTTAGAAAGTTGATGAAGACGTGATGTTGGATTTGCTGAATTTTGAACACGCCATAAGAACGGATATACATACAGATGAAGTGTAGAAGTATCTGGAAATAGAGATAGAAACGTTAAAAATGGATTATGTACAGCTCTACAAGCAGAATAGTCAATTCGCTGTTCGAGGTCGCACATTTAAAAGCCTTTTATCAGGTTAAGGATAGCAGCTGTATTATTGTGCAGATCAATTGATTCCGTGTGGGATTTATGTTTATAATACATAAATGCATCCTGATTCAAGAACCAAAAATTTGTCGAAGTAGGCGACTTCTTCGAATTCAAGAACATCATGTAAGTTGAATAACTATGTTCATTCAAGCATCTATATTTTCACGCTGTTCAAACATGCTGTCATCACCAGGAAATTATGATTTTTATCCTGATTACAGAGAGCAAACCTTGAATCTTTCATCAACGGCTGCAAGACCTTTGGACTGAAAGACCAAGAAGTCTTCCAGGTCAACGACCTTTTCGAATCCAAGAACATCCCACAATTCACCCAGTGCGTTATCGCTCTTGGCCGCTATGTAAGTAACCTTGGTTGGTCTTGATTGTGCAGTGCTATGTGTGTGTGTCAGGCTATTTTGTCTTAAATAGAGTTTCGAAGACCTGCCGTCATTCTTAATGTTATGCAAGTTTCTGGTTCTAAACAATATCACTCGAGTGAGATGTTAACTGGTCCGACATTGCAAAGTGGACTCCTGTCGTAAGCCACCATTGAGAGTCGCCACTGTGATCCCCGCTGTTAGGTCTACCCTCATAGTTACGAAACGGTTGTCTTGCCAACGTGCTTAAATGGCGTCACACTTCGGTAACCTATGATTTGTGAGAAGTATCAGATTCAGATGGTTTTCCACTTCCAGGTGTTGAGTACACATCCATTCATCTATCGAAATTTGCGCCTCGGTTACATTTTATAGGGTATCATTGGCGGTGCTACTAAGACGTCACTGAAGGCGAATCATGTGTTCAAATCACGCTTCCACAATTCACGACAACCTTTCTTGCTTTCCTCCATCCACATCTCTCACCATTCACCTTGGTAGGCCCAAACACAGCCAGGTTACGACGGCCCCATCCTTGGACCTAAGCACTCGGAGGGCAACGTTCGCGAGTTCTCCCAGGAGCAACTGGACGCTGGCAAGCACATGATCGGGCTCCAGATGGGCTCCAACAAGGGCGCCTCCCAGGCCGGTGGGGACTTCGGCAGACCGCGCCAGGTCCACTCAGAATTCAAGTAAACGATTCGCCCATAAACTTGGTAGCTGGTCACGTGGTCTCTGGCATCGACGCTGCATGAGTGAATACTATCAATCGTGTGCCTTCCAGCTTTTCTTTTTAAGGAAAAATATATTGCTCGTTTCAATCAAAACTCCCAAACTTATGAAATTATGAAAATCATAACTATTCAGAACAAAAACTCAGTTTAACAAATACTTTCGGACCCAAAAGTGTTTTAAGGTAACTGACAAACCTTTGGCCGTCGATGCCAATATCAATTGATATTTAAATCAGTACACGTCGCAGAAACATAATAAAAGAAAGAAATCTGTATATTGATGATTTTCCTTGATGTTTTCTACTCATCGGCCCTTGGAAAGCAAAGTTCCTAATGTCACAAATCCGCCTCATATTGCGCAATAACAACGACACCACTTTTTATCATTTCGTTTATGTTACGCTATGTTATATTGTGTATTTCGTAAGCTACAAATTGCGTTTTCACTTTAGATGATGTAACACTCTACGTCTCTGTACTCTATTGGAAGATACTATACACGTTTATGTACTCACTATGTTCATGTCTTGTTTGGGGCTGCATATAGTCTGATAGAAACATATGAACCAGAAGGCACCATCTGTACAGCAGATTCTAAACATCATATTAATCTACAACGTTGATGCCATTGCAGGCACTCTGTCAGATTGGTGAACGAAAAGTTGCACTGGGATCATCTCTTTATACGAACAGATAAGAAAGACAAGGTTCATGGCTTAAGCAGAGGAGAGGTTGAATTGTGTTTTTTGTTTGATATAAATGATAAATTGATTTTCCATTTCATAGTTCACGTAGTAACATCGCAGCATAAATGTTGATGCTGTAAACGATAGCTGAAATAGTGTATTCTCCATTGCGTTGATTTGAATCACCAATAGGCCTAGTTACTCTCCGGTAGAATATTCATTTAGTGCTTAAAAAGTGTAAATGTAAATGTCAGTAGAATCCTCAAATAAGCACTGTAATAAAATACTGCGCCCCTCAAAGCAATTTGTGTCCAATTGTGAATCATTTTCTAATTTCCCATCATGTAAAGTTTCATATTTAACATTCAATTGTACACAACACAGACATGCAAACTGTTGGAGGTGAAATGATGTCCAAAACCATGAAGTATATGCCTTATGTATACCAAGATATTAAGCGAATTTAATCAACCATACAAATGGAGAGAAAGAAAGAGAGAGGATGAAGGAGAAGGAGAGATTGAGAGCAGCGCCATGGACAGATGGAAATTGATATTCCGGAAAGGAAACTGTTGCTTTGTAGCGTCAACAAGAACAGAGCAAAGAGTAAAAAAAAAATATCCCCAAAACGTTGAACATCACATTCATCAATTGACTGTCTTGAGTAGAGTTCATATTCACTGGAATACCGATGTGCATTACGACTACATTTTTTCGGCATTTTCAATTATCTTTCCTTTCACTGAATTTATTAAAATTAACGTGATGTGCGCTTGTTGGTGTGTTGGTGTGTGCTAATAGATAAGAATGTTGATACCATTGAGTCTTACACTTCGAAAGCAATCACACCCATTTCGTACGACCCGGCATAAATTCCACACTTCCACTTGTCACCTTCATCATATCCATATGGTATTCTTCCGAATGACACTGGGAAGAAGGCGATCATGCTCTCCAGAGTGTGTTTTTCACACAACGGTTATTCACTCTCACGTCCATCGTGGCTCCATTCTTGCCCATCAACTTCCATGATCCGTTCCAACTTGCCCGGGATTGGCGCCACTCCTGATCATCACGTGACCACGGATGCTCCTCTTACTGCTGCGCATGCGTTCATGATCGGTCATTGGCCTCATTTACATTGGTTCGTCATCAATCTCCATTTCATTCGGTTTATATGGCATTGTGTCATCCAAACTCTCATGAAACGAATATTTGATCAGCGTCAATTCATGTCACAGAAATCTGAGATATTAAAGATGTTCTTTGAAAGCACTATGAATTGTAAACAACGTGGTACCAAGAACCATTGTCAATGTAGATCTAGGCTCACTGGGTTTTTTTTAACATCAGTGATCCATAGGTTGATCAGTGGCATCGAATCTGTGCTCCCTTATTCATCACATTCCATTTATGTCATTCCCGACTTATCACTTTGTCCAAATATCTCAATCCGCCACCATCACATCTGAAGATTGGCATGACGTTTATACCTTAACCATTTCGCTTTACATTCGATTATCAATACTATCGAGTGAGATCTTCACTGAATGAAGAATGTCCATCATTCACCATGAAACATGCTAATGAAGAAGGTGATTCCATTGGATTCATACGCCAACATTTTAATTTTTTGGATCTTGTTGGCTTGTAGTCAAATGCCTGTACAAAACGATAACGTATACGATAGATGAAACATTTGTTACGTTTTTCTCGTCTGGTATTTTTATGTTCTTGTGTCTTCTTCTTCGTAGGCTCTTGAACAAGTTCTGCCCAAGCGCGGTCAAGAAGGTTGAGACATCCACCGCCGTCTTCAAGCAGGTGAGTAAATACCGTTACCATGGTTACCCTTGCACTTATTACAAGAAGAATAAAGAGTATTTTCGTAAACATTTAAGCAAAACCAAAATTTCATGAATTTTTGTTAGGGTAAAGAGAATAATTTAGCCGTGTAAACTTCTGCGTGCCAGATGCCCCACATCCATGACATTCAACAGCTAGAAAATGTGCGATATGATAAACACAGGCTAATTATTAGCATCCAAAGAAGTCAACGTGCACTTTAATGACATGGAATCTTTCATCTCTCTTCTTCTGCCGCAGAGGGCGAACCTGGAATCCTTCATCCACGGCTGCAAGACCTACGGACTCAAGGAGCAAGAAGTCTTTCAGGTCAACGACCTCTTCGAATCCAAGAACATCCCACAATTCACCCAGTGCGTCGTCGCTCTTGGCCGCTATGTGAGTATCCATTGCTGCACTTGCATTCAGAGCCCCGTAACATAAAGGTTTGCAATCAATCGCAAAATGGCACTGGCCAATCAACACCATTGTTACATGCGCTCTTTGTTCAAAACACTGTCTAATGACCCATCAGAATTCGTCTTTCAAATTTTGCAATTGATCACAAACCTTTATGTTACAGGACCCAGTTATCCCCTCCGTATATAAGAAAGCTAGATATTGTCGCAATCCAAAGTCAGATAATGTAGCCTATAAAGTCATAATTCATGGGCACTATATGTTTTGATTTATATTCTGTTTCGGGTATAATATTCCATTTTAAGTTTCCTTAAGCAGTGTTTAATGTGTGTCATAGTGTTCATTCTAATCATTGTGAAAAAAATGACAAATTAATGTTTCGGACACTTCCTTATTAAAAACAGATTATACCTGACAAGGGTAGTACCTCGCATCAGTGGAAACTGAAGGAATAATTAAAATTGAAGTATCGGGGATTAAAGTTTGTGGATATGATAACGATGATACCTTGTCTTATGTGTCCAAAGTAGTCATTGAAGTTTAATAAAATTGGGTACATTATTGGTATGATTCCCATTGAATTTTCGCTTTCTTGTTAACGTTAAAAATTGTTATTGGACAGTCTGGTATTGTCATATCTATTATTATGCAGGCATCTGGTCACTCAAGTGAGTGCTTCACTGGTCCGACGTTGTCTAGCGGGCACGCCTAATGAGATTCCTTGCAATAATCAGCGTTGTTTGCTCTGTACCTACAAAGTTTTGAACCCGTTATCTCGACATCAAGCTCATACATAATTACGTCAAACTTTGATATTTTATGTCAGAATGTTTTTATTTGTTTAAAAACATCGGGCTTACTTCGACCTCACTCACAGGCCCAGTCGGAACCCGGCTACGACGGCCCCATCCTTGGACCCAAGCACTCGGAGGGCAACGTCCGTGACTTCTCCCAGGAGCAACTGGACGCTGGCAAGCACATGATCGGGCTCCAGATGGGCTCCAACAAGGGCGCCTCCCAGGCCGGCGGGGACTTCGGCAGACCGCGCCAGGTCCACTCAGATTTCAAATAAACGATTCGCCCATAAACTTGGTAGCTGGTCACGTGACTGCGAGTTGTTCAATAAAAACGAATGATATCGACGATGTAGGAGTAAATATAAGAAATGTTGTCCCTTCCAACTTTCCGCTTTTTTTTTAAAAACAGACTAGTTTACTTTTGTTATTATGAGAGCTTGCCTAACTTCATGGATTTTTACAATAAAGATCCGCTGTGAAATGCGATGTCAAGACAGTTCGTTATGAATCAGCTGAACGAGTTAGCTATCAGAAGTCCCTTAAGACTATTCATCGGTCTTTGAACGTCGATGTCAATAATTATTTGATTGTAATATTTGAGAATTGAAATATTTTATGCAGATAAAGCTATAATGGCATATAACTAATGTACATTGATTTAATGTTGCCCCTTATCACTTGATTCCTATACTTATCTCAGTAACACGAGTTACAAAAACGCATGGTTTATAGGCTTGTTATATAGACATACTTCGACATTTGTGTTTCGTGTGTGTAATATTGTCTTCATTTTAAGCTCTCACTTGCCTTTTCATTAGAGAAACTAGACCTTATAACACGTTGAAAGATAACATATTCATTCATGTACTCACCTTGTTCTCGTCTTGTTTTGGGGCCGCGTATAGTCTGACAGCAACTGAAAAGCAATGTCCGCACATCCAACATATCGTGTAGCTATTTCAACCCTGTCACTCCCAGATGTAATGTTCACTCTGTGTTTTAACTGATATGGAGCCATCATTTCTCGAGACTGAGAGGGCTAGACGTGTGGAAAATCGCATTAAGTGGGTTCTTGTATACAAAAGAGAGAAGAGATACAGCTTGGAATAAGTCTTATGTTGATATGAGGATGTTTCGTTTTGTTATATATCAAATATTTATTATTTTTTGGTTGTTCCTCGTGCACATGCTATCTTCGCACGATGAATGTTGGCGCTATAGATATGATTATTATTTTTCTCTGTAGTCTTGACATGAACTAGCGTTTGTGTCATTTCTTCAGGCAACATATTTTGAGTAAAGATGTGAATATAAATGTTCAGGTCTCCAGGACCTTCAAGTAAACACTGTAATAAAATACTGCGCCCTTCAAAGCAATTAGTGTGCAGTGATCGATTATTTATAATGTGTTGTTTGCAATGTCCTAAGATCACTTCAGAGTTGAATGCATTTCAGTCAATTAATTTTGTTAACACGGGGCGATTTAAAAAGATGGAGATGGAGGAATGATAGTGTGTGTTTGAGAAAGAAAGAGACAGACGTATATACATATATATAGAGAGAGAGACAGACAGAGAGAGAGAGAGAGAAGAGGGGAGATGCATAAGAGGTTAATATGATTAAAAACAAGAAATACACATCGTGCAGTACATGCTGCGTAACATTTTTCCATTCTGTTTCTCATAGCTGAATACACTAATAACATGAATGGCATGAAAATTATGTCAGTGCAGTAACCACTTCGTCTCGTGGGCACATAATGA
This sequence comes from Arbacia lixula, assembly GCA_963669155.1. Lineage (NCBI taxonomy): Eukaryota > Metazoa > Echinodermata > Echinoidea > Arbacioida > Arbaciidae > Arbacia > Arbacia lixula. The sequence continues at coordinate 19,927,699 of OZ022585.1, forward strand.
AAATGTTTGCTGACAAAAAAGGCGGGTAGAAAAAGAGTGCGAATAAGATAAAGAAACGAGGTCATGAAAATGGGAGATGGTCAACGAAAGGGGGTGAAAGAAGATAATATACTCAGAGACAAACATGAGAGAGAGAGAGAGAGAGAGAGAGAGAGAGAGAGAGAGAGAGGGGGGGGGGAGGGAGGTAGAGAGGAGACAGAGGCAGACAGCGAGAAAGATAGAGACAGAGAGAGAAACAGAGAGAGAGAGACAGAGAGAGAGAATGAGAGTGGACGAAAAAAGACGGGTACAAGGATGAGATAGAGAGCGTGATAACGAAAAACGGATATAGAGGAAAAAAATAGCGCTTGAGACAAGGACTGAAAGAACGTATGTGGGTTTCTTTCTATCTCTACCTCTCCATCTTTCTCACTCTATTTGTTCCCATATTTATGTCTTACCGTCTCTTCTTCTTTATCTACTATGTGTCAACCTATCCCTCTGCATCTCATTCTCCGTCCCTCTATCATGTCTGTCTCATGTCCATTCCTATCTCTCCCGATCTGTGTCTACCTCTGTCTACACGCCTCTCTTTCCTTATCTCAGCTCCCTCCTTTCATCTCTCTCTCTCTCTCTCTATAGGTCCGCCCCCCCCCCCCCCACACACACACACAACTTTATTTCCAGTCTACAGATCTCTCTACATCTCTACCTTTTTCAAAGCTCTCTCTCTTCCTCGAAATGTGTCCTTAATAGTCCATTAGCCGTCTCTATACTTCTTTACGTGAATCTCTCCATCCCTCCACATTCGTCTCTCTAAATCTGCAACTTTTGTTCAATCTCTCTCCATTTCAATATCTTCTTTCTCTGTACCATCTACTCATCACGGTCTCTCCACCTCTTAATCTGTCTCACTCTCTACCCCGTCCCATTTCCCCCTTAAAGATAGCCCGTCCCTATCGCAAACCTAATTCTGAAAGAGAGAGATAGTGGCTTTAACCTTTCCCTGAAATCGACAAAGCGTAAGTTGGGTTTGCGGAAATAATCTTCGATAATTGATCAAGCTTTCTTTTTTCGTACCACGAAAATAGTCGTACTTTCAAATTGTGTCAACGGTCGGCAATCCGAATTGCAATCAAATCTCAGTGAAAACTTGTTAGATTTGCATTCATTCTGCGGGAGTTGTAGTACATCTGACCTTAAAATTTCAGTTGGCATCCCAATACGTGCCAAATATGTGCAAACTTTCATGAAGTTTGCAGATGTTTGTTACCTCTCCCGTCCTCTTTCCACTTTCTTTCTCCCGTGCCATCTTGCCTTCACTTCCTGTAACGTTAACTAAGTCACGCTGCTTTGGGGTCAAATATAACTTTTTGCCATTTTAAAGACAGGGAAGCCGTTTTGCAAGTCAAAAAAAAAAAAATTGTGTGTGAAAACCACGGAAAATGGGAAGAAAATACTGCATAACAACATCCCTCCCAATAACACAAGTGGAAACTGACTCTAAGCAGAATTATAGCCATCGCTAGATTTTGAGTAGGTTTTTGGACGGGTCGTTCAAAACTTATAGCCTAGACACCGGAGACCGCAATACGCAAAAGCACCCATCACGGCTTCTCGCGCCGCATAGTGATTGCGTTGACAAGGCTCAGCGTTGCAGTACGGTACAGTATACGAACGTATACATGTACCATGGTTGGGCTGTTTCAAACCTTAAACAAGGCTAGTTTTTAAATTTTCTTACAAAGGTTTATACACATGTTCGTTATGGTATACTTCTGACTCCTGCCAAGTTTCTTGACTTTTGCAAATGGGCCACCCCGTCTTCAAAGCATTTATTCGATATATCAGTAAACAATCAACATTTGTAAATATCAAGTACATGTACAATGTCCAATTGGAAAGGTAAATGTGAATACGGTTCTTAATCATTTCGACAACACATTTATCATGTTGAATACAATCGAAGAGTTCAGTACATGTATTAGCTACATCAAACATGCCATGCACCGGATCTAGGATAGCAATCTTGTTGTTTATTACATACATATTAGTCGTCGTGAATGAAATACATCTCGAAGGGTGTCAGCGAGAAAGGCGATGTTGGACCCCCAGCCCATTTCAGGGATATGTGGGAGTGTGTGTGAAGGAAGGAAGGGGGGGGGGGGGGGGGGAGGGGGCACACGGGGATATCCATCTTGAATAGTGCAGTTTTTTTTTCGTCATAGTCCGCACACTCCAATATACACATTATAACAGACCTGATTACAACGTACTTTTTACTTCAATTTGTACATTCTTGTTCTTACCAAACACGGACAGAACATAAATCACATAATTACTCTTTTAGTATCATGGGGCAAACAAGAACACATACGAGCGCGCGCACACACACACACACACACACACACACAACACACACGCACATACTCATTGTTGTGTACAGTTGATTACACGTGCAGAAAATTGTATCCGTATCTCATCAATGAAAAATGTGTCATAAAAAAGTTAAATCTTCCTACAGTATTATCAGGTCTGTTATCTGTTAAGACGGGTAACAATGTCACGATACAGTGTGTCATTGAATATATTTAAATCAAATTTATACTCGAATACGTACGGCTCCATGATACATGGGTTACTGTCAACAATTTAAGAGGATTATTATGATACAATTCCACGTAATTAAGCCTACGAGTTAATTTTCAGCTCGTTCAAAAATATCATCAACACATGGTCATGTATAAGATTGTTATTGCACATACCCATCTGGTGGGACTAACAAAAGATTCTGAACATTCGACAATTAGGGCCAACATCGACTTGTGCGCGAGTATTTAATACCACAACAGATAATATTACCCATTAAGTATATTATGTCTTCACGTGAATTTTTCATTGCTACAGCTCCATTCTTTTTTTTTCAACCAACTTGGTCATGATTACTTGATATCCCTTTTATATTTAAAAAAAAATAATAACACCAGAAGACGTAGACAAACATATATCTCTTTGATAACTAGGCCGGCTTGTGGTCAACTACAATACTTTGTTCTTTTCTCTCTCTCTTCAAAATATCATATTTAACAAACATTACACACTAGGAGAGACATTTGGATAGCGGTGAGTTGTTTGAATTTAACAATAGTGCTTTGATCATGACGATTATGTCATCATTAATAATAAGAATATGGCATCGTACTACAGAGAAAGTGAATATCATAATCATATGCTTGGCAGACTGACGTGTGACGAGTTGAAATGACATGTATTTTGATAAATAGTTGAACATAATCCAGCATTGCTGATAACATAAACCTGCAGCATTACATACACATGTAACCCTGTATATCAGGCATTAATTTGTACCTGTATTTTGAAATATCAATAAGGAATAAGTTACTTTGACATTTTGAAAGAATATGAATATAAAAACATTACAAAAAAACAGCAAACGCATAATCCTTATATTAAGTAGTAGATATGCATTTGCGAACTTCCATATGGGGTAATGGGACTTAATTATCTTTGACAAAAATTGCGAACATAACGCCATTATCCCAGTCCGAACTGAGCGGCAGCCACTAGTATGGTACATACATGTACAGTTGAGGCCAGAAGTTTACATACACCTATGAAATTCAGAATAAACTTGACACTTGCCAAACATCATAAAACTTACACATCTTATAAAATATCTGTGCTATCATGACGAATTTTATATCAAACAAATGAGTATGCCATGCCCCCTTTATCACATTGCTTTGTCATCGGGAGTTGAACAATATTAAGGTGTAATTTTTTCCACAATTTTTCATATTTTAGACAAATTAAAAATAAACACTTCATATTTATGCTAGTTACTTTTCAACACAAACATTTCAGATTACACTTTTTCTTCAAAGGTGACATATCATGATAGAAAATGAAATTTAAATCTTAAACTTGACATTTATATATTTCTATGAAACAATGTTTGAAAATATAAGGAGAGCTTAACACGCTCTTTCATGTGATACCAAATTCGTCATGGTAGTATTTATATTTTTGAATACATGTATATAGTCAATTTTAAGATGTTTGGCAAACAAACAAATTTCACTGAATTCCATGGGTGTATGTAAACTTTTTGCCTCAACTGTACATGGCTTCCAAATATAACTTGACAGTCTTGCAATGGCCAAAATATTTGGTTCAACAAAAAAAAAACGCGAATTGGCAAAACGTAAGGAATGATTTCTCTATCCAACATTTATGACGCAGTTACATGACAAATGTATATCCTTCCCTGTATAAAGTCATGCTGTTAGCCACAAGCATGTGGGTGATAAATTAAACACCCTTTGTGTTCCATTATATTATAAATAGCATTAAAACAGGTGTCAAATATCAAGTGTGAATCAATTTCACACCCCCTCTCTATGCTATTGGTATCGCATTTTAATACCCAGAACATTAAATGTTACATGTTTTGCTCAAAGAGTGACTAGTTTAAGAAGGACTCTTAGTGAAACACCCCCTGTTTATATCTGGTGTTGAATTCAACACTAGTTCATTTTTGCAGCTTAAAACTGAGAAAGTTGTACAGTCATCGTTGGATTCTGCGCTACACATTATTTAAAGGTGGGGGTGTATCCCTCATGCAGAATAAATCAAATTCTGCCCAACTTAAATTAAATCCTTGTTGTGTACAGGTTATGGGACAACATGCCGTAAGGAAAAAATCGAAACTTTACAAAATAATATATAGCACATTTCTTCACTGAATTAAGGTGATATAGATCTCAAACTTTTGGCATAGCTGAAAGCATGTGAGTTAATACCAGCACCACGATCAAGGTAAAATATGAATGAGTTGAAATTTCACAAAAATCAAATTAAAACTGCAAAGAACACAAAAAGCAGTAGAACTAAGTTGCACGTGTACTTTGTTCAAGTATATACATTGTACATGTATATTCAAGTATAGTAGCGCCTATCGACAATTCAAAGGACTACAACAAATCGATTTGCCGTACTGCAGTAGCTTTAAACACACACAAAAGCAGCAAATTTGGCTTGGCAGTTTAAATGGCATTCACTTCATCAACTCTATTTCTGTATCAGACTATGTTTGTGTACCTGTGTCATGATTCTTTTGTTTTTAGGTATAATTATAATGATTTTTCAAAGGTGAACAACGTACTAGCAGTAGTTCTATAGATAAGTAAATCTCTTAGTTCTGCAAATACAATGCCAGTTGCAGGGAAACTATCCCTCTCAGTAGGGACAATCACTCTGTGAGAAAGTCAGCCTTACTTTATACATGTACATGTACCTGCATTAAAAGACTGGATGTACTGAAGTGGTGTCGTCATATGAGCATGTTGTCGACACAACACAAGAGGTTTACCGGACCGATATTAGAGTTCCCGCTGTGATCACCGCTCCTTGCTCTACCCGCACAGTTTATAACCAGTTGTCTTGACATTAATGCTCAAAGTAATGATGTCACACTTCGTCTTTGTGGAAAAATGCACGTTCCTCCTGTAGGGACCTCGCCACTAGATGGCAGCATACAGGGTACACACTCACACGGCTTTGATGACTGCTTTCTGGTTTGTGTGTGTCACTAGTGCAACAGTGCCTTAACCCTATGCATGCTCGATAAACTGCTGCTCTGTGGGTTGTGTGTGTGCGTTACTTGTAAAAAGAGGCCTACGTGGCACACAAGGATTTAACTAATTCAGGATGAAGGCCTTTTTAGTGCAAAACTGATCACTATTTGGCTTTTAACTTGGCAACACTTTTTTTTTTTTCAAATGAAATTTTTTATGAAGAAACGTAATATAAATTCCATTATTACTTGATAAAATATCAAAAGCATTTTGCAAGTTATAGCATGCCAATTTGAAGAGCAAAAGAGGGATTTTAACCTTTTCAGCGATTTACCAATTTGAAGATTTAGTGCCATTTGCCCCTTATTTTGCTTTGAAAAATCATTATGATGGTAATATAAACTAATTAACGCCCCAAATGGATCCATCTTGTGAAGAAATTTATGATCTTTCACATGATGCATCTTTCATTATTTTCAACAGTTGATTTAATGATGCGCCACCAACGTTCGTTGTCGGCGGATTGCTAAATACAGTCCAGGGGGTGGACTACACTTTGTCTGGCCCACAACTGAGGGGGGGGGGGGGGGGGGGGGGGGGGGGGGGGGGGGGGTCACCAAGCTCTTCGTAAGCTACGAGCGACTTTCCGAATGACTGATCATCCCTTCTTTTGCTAAATGCGATACCACACTTTGTTCCAAGTTTAACATATTGGGAGTTAATTTCCAACAATTCTAATAAAATTTGACAATCATAAGCTTTGTTTTCAGACTAAGTCTTGTTAACAACAACAATTTTCATTTATAAACACCAGATTTGAACTTGAGCTGATGCGAATCAAAATGATTGAGAATGTGATTTAGCACAGGAAGGGATCACCAGTCGTTCATAAAGTCGTTCGTAGCTTACAAACAGCTTGGTGAAACCGGTTAACAAATATCTTGCAAAATTCACTCTGATGCTCTCAGCATTGTATGACAAGTTCCTGCTGTTCATCATACATGTACTTGGACCAATGTACTCCTCAAACCTCAACCAATTATGCCTTATACTACATGTCTGTTTCTATATTCAGATCAACTTGATTGTAGCCCTTTCATTCTCCAGTAAAAGCTAGGACTGCGCAAGGCTAATGCCTGTAGACTTTACATAGAGGAGCCTGATTTAATGAGCTGTTTTTTTTTCCATTTTCAATGTCTCTCATCGAAACTGTTACATACATGTAATAACCACCTGTTAATAGGACTGTATTCTTGACTTCCTTAAGTGATCTAGATACATGTACATGTATGTTAAGGTTGCATCGTAGAATAAATCTTTCTATACCTTTCTTATGGTTCTTGAATATCATACATTAAAAATCATTTGATCCTGCAATACTATGCAGAATGCATCTCTTCATTTAGAACAACAAATATATGTACCTTTACAATATCACAAATACTTTGAAGGATTTTATCTCAGAATTCTACAAGTTTTCAAGGTGCAGTAAGATACAAGGCTCTTTAAAGCTTATAAAAGGTAGTCTTATTCCATGTTTCAACATGACAGGGGAAGTCTACACAAAAGTTAAGTTGGTTTTGATACGAGCAGAAACATGAAAGAGACAAATTAGTTAAGGTTTGACAAAAATTTGTCAAACGATAACAGAGCTATGAATTTTCAAATTCTTAACTCTGTGATGTCACCTGTGAGCTATTCTGCTTAAGTTGTGTACCATTTTGTTTTAACTTTCAACTTACTCAAAAGGATATACCATTTTACCTGTGAATTTAATATATCATTAGACACAATTCACACAAAAGTATGTTTTTCCATACACACCACAATAAATAAGAGATCTTCCTCCATCAAAAAACAGAGAAAGGGAAATTTATGAAATCATGCAACATACAAAATATGGGAGAGCAGCTCGCAAGTGACATCACAAAATTAAAACTTCAGAGCGTCATAACTTTCTTATTCATTGACACATTTTTGTCAAGTTTCCACTAATAGATAGCTTTCATTCTTCTGCTATACATGTAATTAAAATCAATTTAAATTCAAGGCTGACTTTCCCTTTTACATTGTATACATCAATACATAGGCAATCAAATAATAAGCACACATGGCAAAAATATTTTTATCTGATGCAAGCCTTGGCACATGAAGGGTTACAGTAATTCTCTTCCTCACTACCTGTCTCAGGAAGCACTCGTTATTCCGAAGGTTCATTTTTCCCAACGTTACTCGACAAATGCTCGGATTAACGAACCCTATTTCGTTTTCAGAGTAACGCGCATCGAGGTATAGGCAATTTACATGTTTCAGAATTACGAACCTTTGGAATATCGGACCTTCGGAAAAACGAACCTTCGGAATATCGAACTGTAATCCCTGTCTCAATAGCACACTTTTCATACAGTATAGCACATAGCTGGATGCATATTCCCGTACATGTATGAAGCCCAGAAGGGTTAATAATAAACAGTACAGCAGCGTAACATTATGTAATATCACTATAGCTCACAAATATGTACGACAGAACATCTACCCAGGGATGATGAACAGGATGATTGGAGGATGTTTGCTTGTAAGGTTCCATAACATTAAAAGTACTCCTGTCCATTCAAACTTTTTTTTTTTTTTTTTTTTTTTGGGGGGGGGGGGGGGGGAGGAAGAGGGGGTCATAAAAGGCAATCAAAGTTAGTAAGTTCCATGTATGGTCATATCCTGAGATTCCATCACATGTGCTGTGGAGTATTATGTACACAGAGATATTTCAGGATATGTTTTTTCTAGACTATAGTTTATGAACTTTATCAAACTAGCTCACAGAGACCCTATCTACCATAATGTTAACCTGTTTTACAAGCTTGATTATCTTTTCTTCTGCTAATAATCTATCTGGGGACATACACACAGTATCTTTAAATCTGTCATACATCAGGGTTTACACATTCTGCAATTTATCTGATTTGCCAGAAAAAAATTCTATAAAATATATCAATCTGCAATAATTTTGAACAAGTAATGAGAGTGTACAGTATTTCTGGTATAAACACATCGACGGAAACAGGCAAACATGTGTGCAACATACCAGGGTCCCATTGCATAAAACTTACCATTAATAGTAACTCTGTCATCAATGGAAATTGCAGTGTACCATGGAAACACTGCTCAACAGCCAATCAAATGCAAGGATTTCCATAGAGGTTGCCACTGGCATCAAACTTACCATTAATGGTAAGTTTTATACAACAGGGCCCAGGCCTTTGTTTAATACTTGGCTGTGACTGTGAGGTGACATTATACCGACGATTGCTGGTTACATTCATACATTGCACTTGGTCGTATTCTCCGCCTGGTCCGCCCAGGTAGATGTGGCAAGAGCTTGAATGTCTTTGGGGCGAGCTCGCGGCACGCCTCCCGAAACTTCTTGATCCGCCAGCAGTAGATGATAGGATTAAACGCTGAGTTGAGGTACGTGAGCCACAGCACTATCGTGTGCATCACAACGGTACCCTTCCGCTCTGAGAAATGATAGAGGAGTCCGCTGATGGCGTACGGCGCCCAACATATCACAAAGACGATGAAGAGGAGAAGGATCGTGGTAAAGGCTCGCGTCTTAAAACTCATATCCACGTTCACACGGGAGGGTCTATGCAAGCCGGCCAAGCCCAGCTTGGTGGCCTGGCTAATGCTGAGGGATTCTGGATGGTTCTGAATCCGCAGCGAGTTGCGCCTGACCGTGTTGAGAATGAAGAAGTAGGAAAAGAGCATGGCGGTGAAGGGTATAAAGAAGAGCACCAGCATGAGAACGATGTAGTAGAAGGGGTCCGCATCCTGGGTCGTCTCCACCCAGCATTGGGGTGGGCCGGGGCCCTTGGGGTATGAGTACTCGCCCCACCCCACGAAGGGTGGAAACGCGACCACGAAGCTGCAGAACCATGAGAGCAAGATCAGGATCTTGGCCCGGTAGGGATTCAGCTTGTCCTTGCGGTGCACGATGATGAAGTAGCGGTCTACGGAGATGGTGGCGAGGATGAACGTGGCCTCTAGGACAAAGAGGAAGTAGAGAAAGGCGGTCAGCTGGCACATGACCTTTCCCAGCACCCACTCCCCCATGATGAGGGTCAGCAGAGCAAACGGCATGCACAGCCCCGCCGCCATGATGTCTGCAAAGGCCAGGTTTGCGAGGAGGAGGTTGATGGCCGAGCGCATGGCAGGCTTCTGGTACACGATCAGGCACACGATGCTGTTGCCGAGCACCGCGATCATGATCATCACAACCATGACGAAGCTGAAGAGCACGATTGCACTGAGCCCGAGGGGCACCCCGCTACCGGACGGAGGTGAAGAGTACGAGTTGTTTGAAGATGTCGTCCCCGTCGCAGGATCCGTCGTCAACTCCATAAACCCAAATGTAGCCACGGGAGAGGATTGGGAGGAGAATGTAGTGGCTTCCATGGCAACTGCAATGCTCCTGATGTGCAATTTTCTCAGAGGCACACCCAGGATGCACACATGCATGGTTTCAACATGGCAAGAGTAACATGATTTGCACAAATTTGAGTTTAGCTGGCAAAGAGATTGGCTCTCCTCTCTACTCCTTGCGTCATTACCTCCACATTTCAATTCACGTGAGACAGCAGGGACAGCAGAGTCACATTCCTCCTTGTTACATGCACTTGTCAACATGCAGTCTTCATGTCATTGCAAGTACAATTTCCTCAGCACTGCACTGACGACGATAGAAACATTTCTGAGACCATTCTGATGTGCCATGCATGAATTCACACAACCATAATGAATACACTGAGATGACGTAAAAACTACAGATCTTTGTCAGGAGGTAAACATGTCATTCTCTGTTCATTTCATACTGAACAATTACCAAACTAACCACTTCACATGTCAAGTGACGTGGGCACTCTACGGCATTATTCATGCTGACATAATACCATTATTTGTGAATTCATTGAGAAAAGGTCACTGCGGTAGATGTCATAACTCGTATACTGAGAACATATTACTTTTAACTTACACCTTCCCGTCACAACCAACTCAACAACCAACTTAAAAATGCCAGTTGTCAGCAGCGCTGGAAGTAAAGTTGAATTTGGGAAAACAATAACAGTACAAACAACTTTTCTTTCATGTGTACATAACAACTACTAACTAACACTCCTAAATATCACTTTTTAGGAATTACACAATACCACAATACATCTAAAAGCATGAACTACACATGCTGACTACATGTACATACACGTTCCACAATGATTATACCGTGCCACCACGTACTGTATATCAGTTGGTCCAAATTGCGCACACTACTACATACATGTAATTTGCCTCCTGGTTAACAAAAGCTGACCTCATTAAATCTCTATCTTCATGAGAGATGAATTACGGATGAATCCTATAGATTTTATTACAGGTTGCAGCCTGGGAGTTGGATAACTCCTTACATCACCTGCAGTGCTTACTACTAACTCTCACCCATGTACAAAATGAATACATTCAAGCTCAACCCAGATTGATAATGATGTATATGTCCTTCTTCAATTATCCATGTAACATGCTCCATGTGCGTAGAATATGGTAGCTCAAGCTTACGATGAAGCCATATACAAACATTTTGTTCCAGCAAATTGAATGGAGTGGCTTCTTGGCATTTAATACTACTCAAACTTGAAGAAGATGAGGTCATGCAAAAGTATATTCGAACAGAGCAATGTCACTATCGCAGTTGTGTTAATCATCCTGAAAAGGTCAGCTTGTCTTTGCTAGATTAACTGCACTATCATTCTTGAAAGATAGAAAAAGCTCAGGTGCCGGTTGAAATTGATCTTGCTTCTAAGGTAAGTGCTCAGCTCTCTGCCTCACTGATAGCTCCAAGTCCATTCAAATTGTTTTAAAGTATGTAGGCACACCCAATATTTGCGCTTTGTTGAAACAAGGAACTTCCATTTTTATTCTCAATATATTTATCCACTATGTTTGTCACCTTCAGCAAAGCACAGGACAACACTGATATATAGCTGTTCCTAGCTCCAAAGTTCAGGAACACTGTAAGCCGTCCATGTACAGTACAATCGCATCAAGACAACAGCGTAGTTTACAACCCCATCACTACCAGTCTCTGCGATGGATTTCTATCACAGATAAAGCCCCATGGGGGGGATTATCGGTATATTATGAGTTCCTCATCCTGCTTCTCTCTCTCTCTCTCTCCAGATTCAGAGATAAAAGGAGGACATTAAGAGGTTGTTGCATCCATCTGTCTTTGCGCAGATTTTTGGTGGATTGCATTTCCATACAGGCAGGAAATCATCTGGCAGACAGGGTAAATCCTCTGGCAGACGCAGAAATCATCTGACGGACGGACGGACGGACGCACAGCCACTGGTACATCAGCTTGTGTCGGTGCTTGAGTGAATATGCAGAGTGGCCTGGAAGATTGGGAATGGGAAGGGACACAAGGGAATAGAAGATGGATGAGGATGAGGGGAAGAAGGAAGATAAAGAGAAGGAATAAAGGAGACAAATCAATTAAGGTTAATTGGAAGGAGAGGAGAATAAAGGGGTGGAGGAGGAATATGAAGAGAGAGATGATGCAGGTGATTATGATCGTAATCGTGAAGTTTGAAAGGACACGATTCAGATGATGATGGAATAAAAAGGCAAACCAGAATATGCAGAGAGACAGAGAGAGTGAGACAGACAGAGAGAGAGAGAGAGAGAAAGAAAGAAGATTGAAAAAAGGTGAAGGGTGAAACAGAAGAGAGGACAACAGAGAGAAGAGAGTGAGCGAGGGAGAGAAAGAGAGAAAGAAATGGCAAAAAGATGGATGTAAAAGGATTGTTAAATTTTGGATGTAAAAAAGGATTGTTAAAATGTGGATGTAGACACAAGCAAAGAGAAATGAAATGGGACAAGGGAGAAAAGAATAGAAATTATATAATTTACATCTTCAAAATGTGATGCCTATTGTATAAATGATACACATACAATACATGTATCTTTTATGCAATATATATCAGCTCTGGTAATGAATTAATGTTTTCTCCAATGATATAATGTCAATCTTGTAGATTGTAGAATTTACTCTAATGGAAATGGACAATCAGCAGAAAATGTACACATTATACAAATTAAATGCACAGTACAATACAGTGCACACACATACACACAAACATGCTTGGCATCTACAATGTACCCTGTTATCATACATGTACTATAGACTTCCCGCCACAGTAATCAGATATATTGTATTTTTAGTAATGCCTTGGGGAATCATCCCCAAGAAAGAACAGGATCGTGAAAGCACTGAATGTATGTGTACAATAACAGTGTGCAGACAGTGAACAGCAAAAATTTACAGACAAGGTCTATGTAATCAGGATGTAATCAAGTTAGAGTGCATTTTCAGTGCAGGGGCAAAATGAATGATTTCTAGCTCTGGAGAGTATTCTTGCTCATAATCCTATGATGCAAAACACTCCGCGAGAGAAATTAATTACCTCCCTAGGTTCCTTCATTTACAAACATGCGCCTATTTCTTTGCTAAGGATTTGCTGCTAGTTTGAGCCGTCGTGGCAGAAAATATTTTGTTGCCGTGGCGATGACAGCCTGGAAGGTTTTTTTTTTTTTTTTTTAGAAACGTGACGGTGTCAAAAATGGACTGATATTACACACTATCACAACTATTACTACACGCAGAGATGTGTTAGGAAGGAGAAACAACTCGAGCATGATATATTCAAACACACTAAAGCGTGCTATTGAATGTCAAAAAGCATTCCACAATCACTACAATGCTTTGATGTCCCATGCGCGCCACCGACATTTAGCTGCTGTCAACTGGGAAAGCAATATCTTTAATTCACTGTTTTGTCTCTGGAAGCTATGTTTCTTATCACATTTTTGTGCAATTTTCAAGAAAGTTATGGGCAACACCAAAGATCCTGCACTCAGTTTTCTTCTAAATAGTTGTTAAATGATGCACAAATGGAGATATAAGATGATATTCTTACTTACACAATTAACAAATTTCTTCACTTTCCGCAGATTTCCGCAAATGTTGGATTCAATCATTATCAAAATTATATCTTGAGCTGTTTATTTTCATTAACAGAGTTTGCGTGCATTTGTGTGCAACTGAGATATTTTAGTTGAAAAAACTGCTTATTTTTGTTCGCTGATATCTCTTTTCCTTAACAAAAGTATTGATGCAATCCAACAGAACTGGACAAGCGAAATAAGACTCTACATTTCTTTTGTTCTATCTGAGAATCCATTGCTACGCAATCCTGTTCGTTACTATTAAAACACCTGAAAAGCACATGCTGAGAAGACATTTTTTTTGGCGTTGCCACGCATGGGTTCAAAGAAAGAAAGTTGTTTCATATCCTTCAGTAACACATCCCTGCTACACTTTTGTTTGCAAATTCTGCACTATTAGGATCACGACTGTGGACACAAAGAATATGCATGACACCTCTATACATGTCCATTACAGTGTACATACATTTTACAGTACTGCTACATGTACAGGTGTAGTAAGACCAGAGAGGTGCTAGGAAGGAGAAACAAATCGAGCATAATATGTATGGATACAAAAGTCTGCTAATTATTGTCAAAAGCATTCCACAATCATGGCAATGCTTTGATGCCACATGCTCAAAACTGACAATGAGCAGATGTCAACTTGGAAAGATACATTACATCTTGCATTGCCCATTTTGTCTCTAAAAGCTTGGTTTTTTCATGGACCTATCATGGATGGACTGCGCTCGGATAGACTTCCTTTGATCTATGATGACCACCGCCTCATAAAAATTCAAGACATTCAGGTGTTTTAAACAATACGCTGTATTTCTAATGAGGCAGTGCCTTCCTCTGAATAACAAAAGAAAATCTGTTTTGAGAAATATGTCAACCGTTCAGCCTTCGCTGGGAGTTCATAGCTGATCTTATTACACACACTGGGAATTAGTTTGGAGGTGAGCGAAGGGAAATTTTGATAAAATTGTAGAAAGAATTTGGTCCGTAACGTTTTCGGACATCTCCGGACACGAAATCGACGTTGTTTCCATGGAAGGTGAAACACTCAATAAACGATTTACAAGATATTTGTAAGAAAATATGATTGCCCAATGTGCGATATTGAGGCATTTTTCTGACATGTTTTCTACCGTATTCTTGATTTATCACAAAAACGACGCAACAATATAATCTGAAATTCACAGATTCGTATCATTATAAGATGTACTACTACTGCACATGTACTTCAGTACATGAAGTGGTTCTGAAATCTTCTGCGCATGCAGATTGTATATTCCTCTAAATGCATCCAAAATTTGTCTTGCATATTTGGCGGCGGTCATCACTGGATCAAAGAACCAAACGCGTAAAATATTCTATTGTGGTATCAATGATCGCGACTGGTGTATGAATAAATTACTCTTCGTTCCGACTCCAGTTCTAACACCTTCCTGGTTTTTTATCCAACTTTATTGCAAATTCCAAGGATGTTAAGGATAGCACCATAAAAATTATGCTCATAATAGTATTAATGCAATTAACCGAGCTGGACAAGCAAAATGAGACTCTTCATTCCTTTTGTTCTCTCTGAGAAGCCGTTGCCACACAGTCATGTTTGTAATTGTTAAAACACCTGAAAAGCACATGTTGAGAACACATGACTCAGAAGTACTGCGCATGGGTTCCTGTCATACCAGTATCCTTGGTAAGACGATACAAGTCTTGCATTTAAGCCATTGGAGCAAGCAAGCATGAATCCAAACCTAAAATGATTACCTGTAACTGGGCCTGTCTACAGTAATAGGTACATTTCTGTTACATCTACTGTAACATTTGCATAAATCTCTTAAACTCCAATTATTTTTTTGTCTCTTAACTAAATAAACCAGCCAATAATAATAAAATATCAAAAAAATGTACTGATTTGCACTTTACAAGTTTTTTTATGCTTCAGAAAATTTGCCCTGTACAAATTTGCCACAGCACATTGGTAACGGGACAGACCAGTTTGTAACACACTCATCTGTCCCATTACCACTGTGATATATGGCAAACAGGCTTAGTTTAGAAATATATAATAAATGAACATTCAGAGCCGGATTTTAGCTGAGGTTATTTTGGAGGAAATTAATTGAACATTCTGGTTACATTTTGGTAGTACAAGGTGGTCATAATTTCAAATGATTCAGTTGTGCCAAAAAATATCCCTTTACTGTAAACAGACCCAACTAGCAGCTAACAGTTTTTGCAATGTCAATAATGAGGCTCCCCCCCAAAAAAAAAAATCTTCAATTTGATTGGCTGTTAAGTGATGTTACCACTAGTCACCATTGATGGCAGAGTTACCATTAATGGTTAATGTTTTATGCCATGGGGCCCTGGTCTCAGGGCACAACATATCTACCCACGCAGGGAAGGATGGGACACTAAAATGAATTGATGAGCAAGCAAATCAAATTCTCACCTGTCTGCATGGGAAGAGTATTAAAATTCTTTGTGTAAACAAAATTTAATTGTTAATACTGAGATGGCTTATTTCCACTCAGATACTATGCAGCAGGACTCCTCAAAAATCTGCTGCTCAGACAATAATCAACAGGCTAGAATAATCTTCAAATACATATTAGGTATAGGACACAATCAAACCATATCCCTTTGCTCACTGCAGTTCCATGGCAAATTTTGACATCCTAACTAGACCAGTGTTCACAAAGCCAGAAAATCTAACCGTGAGTAATGGGTTAAGAAGTAAAAACAAGTGTTTTGGACATCCACTCTGAACAGTGATTGAGAACAAAAGAATTCAGACTCGAATCTATACAGCTCAAAGAAATCTTTCCTTTCCCTTTCCCTATGCCAATTCCTTTGAGCTGTTGTATGTACAGCAAAACACTTAAATACTCCATCTTGATACCCTCTACACCTACATTGTAGTTACATGTATTAGGTGAAGAATTATTTCATGTGAATGTGCAGTTTATTGTGAATGGGACAATGATAACTCTGCATAGATGAGAGACACATCAAGCCTGAATTCCTTAGCTGTACTCCATATACAGGGTGGCAACTTATTATTCACATGTGAACTTTCCACAATCATTTTGAGAGATAATTCATATTGCTTGTGTATTTCTTTCTTAGCATGATTGAACAATTTGTTTGTAATGAACCATGTTTACATTATGAAGGCTTTTTCATGATGTGTAACAGTTTTATGTTTAATTAACTGATTGTCATGGTGTACATTAAGTAGTAGATAGAGTTACTGATGAGTTTAATAGCATTAATACTCCTGCACAGACGTTTTACGTCAGAGAAATTTCCTCTTTTTTTTAAATGTATTGTCTGGCAAATAGGATGAAGATTAGATTTTGAAAAAATTGCAAGTAAAGTAGTTGGTATAACCACAAATATGAATATGAATCATAATTCATATTACAGCATCAGAATGGCTGGCAGATGTACAGTGAATGTGCTGATATCTGTTAGCAATTATTAGACAAAACAGATAGAAGATGACAATAGAAAGAGGTTACATGTATGTACACAGAAGCAGTAGAAAGAGAGAGAGATGCAATGTGTATGTACATGTACATGTACACACACCCACACACATCCATTGTGTACATGTACATACATGTGCACGTACCCAACACAATGCACACACAAGAGAACAGGTTGATTACTAGTACTACATGTAGTGTGCTGCCCTTGGTTATGGGTAATGGTGCGTTGCATGTAATAACGCAAACCTGTAAACCTGTAGAATCTTGCCTTATGTACATGTAGCTAGTGCAATGCTATGCATTAGACAGCACAAATCAGTCTCAAGCTAGAAATATGCCCAGGTACTGAATACAGACTTCATGTACATATATGTAGTTACATCTTTATTCAGACAATGTTGCAGGATATAAGACCAGTGTCCACACATACATGTACCTTTGCATTGAAACAATGCCGCATGATTGAGTTATACATATTTAGCTTACTTTTCATTACAATGGGATACTAGTTCATTCATATGAGATGAACAAATTTGGTGTACACTGTGAATGTGGCGAATGCATGTACTTGAACAGTACAACGAGTTGTCATTTTGAAAGAGTTGTACTCTTTGTGACTTTTGCAAGACGAAAGGGGCCAGGGTCATGAATGTAACAACAAGCAAAAATATTGCCACATTTTTAATGTATGTACAGTAAAATTCAATTCACATGCAGGGTACATCATCCTTCCCCAGCTTGTACATACAGGATGTGTAGGAACACACAGTTCAGTGCATAGTTTTCTCCCAAATGTAGCATGTATACTAGTGCAGTAGGTAGCAGGCACAGGATAGTCATGTTCATCGCAAAAACAACAACGTGCAAAAAAGTATGTAACCATGTCCTCCGCAAAGATATCTTCACGCAAAATTATTGGCCAATAACAATAAAATTGTTGTGCAGTCTCAGCTAGCAAACATTGTACTGTTTACATCTTTTACAGCATATCAAAGATTTACTGTGCAAGCACTGAATTGGAGTAGACACCTGTATCTGAAGAAGATGTGAAACTCTCATAGACATTGCATTGTACCCCAGGAAAACAATCAAGTTGACATAGAGCTCTAAGGGATCTATTTGTTGTTTACTAGGGGGCTAATTTTTGCACTTTTTTTTTGTTAATGGCACAATCATGTTAGAATAAGGAGCAAAAGTGTATGACCATGGTTGTTACATTTCAAACTTTAACAGGGAGAGTTTTGCTGATAAGGTTTGTGAAGCGTACAAGAAGCAGGGAGCTGGTCTTTCTACACACCACGTAGTGATATCTTGATGATATCGAGTTTGCTCGATGTTCAAAAGATATTGAATAGGCGATATTCATGACTAAGTCCATATATCCTGAAGGCACAATTGTTGTGACTTCAAATATCATTGATTTCATTTTTTTTTTATATTAATACCACAGAAAGCAAGGGCAAGCAAACTTAAAAGCACAATGGCGGAAATGCAAACTTACAGATTTTGCTACATAATAATTAATAATAAAATGAGTTAAACATGTTATACAAACATGTTATTGTAAAATGTTCAAGTACATACACCACATAGATCTATGAATCTACCACCACATTAAAAGAAACATTTTCACTCAAATACATTATCAACAGTCATATGGAATCTCATTAACAGACAGTATACTGAATGATAAAATTCCTGTAGATCATAAATACTTGTTGCTTAGAACTACACATCCTGAATTATAATCTACATATTTTATGTACTTTTGGCTACAATCAAGAAGTGGCTCATAATGAGTTTAAATTAACTCCCTCCAGATCATCATAGCTATTGCATGAACAGACAAGCTTCTTCAAATGAGTTACCATTCAATTCATAATTATTTAGATTATATTGCAGAAAAACAAAGAATCTTGAGTGTCTTGTAGTGTACCTACATTACCAGGTAAGTCTATCTTCAACATGTACAGTTCTTGGAACCTACAGACGAGAGATTGTTCACCGCACTGCAGTGGTGCATTACAATGCAAGCAGGGAAAAAAATACATGTGGGCTCGGGGCGATTTCACCTCTGAAATGCGTAAACGAACCCTGGAAAATGTTAAAAGAGCCCCCCACATTCCCATAGACACAATGTCAAATTGTAGACAAATCGGCCAATGTGCTAAAAAAAGCCCCCCCCCAAAAAAAAAAATAAAAAAATAAAAAAATTGAATAACTTTTTTCCCTGAATGCATGCAATACAAGCCCTACTGACCGACTCATCGTGAACTGACTGGGGCAATAACATTCACGAATGTACTGTAGACTATGGTTGCTACAAAAGAATATATTTCTTATATATATATATCTTCTGAAAAAGTTTGCCAAGCTTAGATTTTATACAAGTTACTTGGGCACATACACAACAGCTCAAAGGAATTGGCATAGTTTTAATCCGCGGTATATTTTGTCCAGTTCAGTATGAAACATGATGCTTTAGCCTAAAAAGCATCATGTTTCATGCTGAACTGGACAAAATATACCACCGATTAAAACTGCGGCTCCTTCCCTTTCTTCCCTTTCCCTATGCGAATTCCTCTGAGCTGTAGTGTACTGCTGATCCATGGAATGTTTATTGACTTTTGTAAATGTGCTACCATTTCTTCAAGTATTATTCCTAGACCAAATATGCAACATGTTGAGTGACCAATATCATTCATTCCTTCATTTTTATGATCAATCAAAAATGTTAAAGCTTACAGTAAATGTTTGAAGTGGGCTCGACCAAGTGATAACTGCACACAGTAGATTTGAATACAATTTGCCCATTACAGTGCTTCTCATGTGCATACATGTACAAATGTAATATGGAATGCACCGAACTGATACCTAAGTTAGCTCTTAATAGTGTACAGTCCATTTAGTGTTCAAATATTTGGAGGGATTTAATCTTCAACTAGTCCCTGCATGACCTACATGTACACGTACTTGACTGTAAACACTGTCCTTGCCAGCTGCCTTCAGTTTACATCTCCTTTTTTCTCCACTATTTAGAGAATAAATTCTTTGTACCTCACATTATTTATGGAGATTCACGTATTTGTTCTCCATTCTGTGTTCTTTGTGTGTGTACACGTGAGAGACAGACAGAAAGAGAGAGAGAGAAAAAAAAAATTGATGTACACACAGGTATTAAAGGATTGGGAGAGAAGATAGACTTTACACATGTAAAACAAAATAATGTAGGTTTAGAAGATAAATGGGTCACATTCTAGGAATCATCTCAAAATGGCATTGAATTTAGAAAGGATACAAAAATTGCCAACTGAAACAAATGTACCATGTACACTGGTGATGTTAAACAAAATGTTAGCAAAATCACACTCAAGGGCAAAATCTTAAAAGATCTGTGGAGCTATGTTTGGGCGTTGTTGCCCCGCAACTCATGACTTTTTTTGCTTGAGTATAAATAGTCCTAGAAACAGGCTTGATATTCTTTGTATACAGTGTACATACAGTATGCCTACTCAATATGGATATAGTCTTTTGTCATGAGGACAAACTTTCAGAGGATCGCTTTTATTTTTATTTTTTTGCGTAACAAAAGATCACATTCATAGTGACTGTACTTTCCTTGCGGGCAGAGCACAGCACAGTAGGAGGTGTGCATGCCGTGGTGAAAAGACAGTGATGTTAATAAGCAATATTTCCCTATAAATGCTACTCAGATGGTGGACAAGGCCTAATGAGATATGGGCGCTATAGCAACACAGCAAAGCTTTAATAACATGCATCAACTCCATAACTTGCATTGCATGCAGATCCGGTCACTATATATATACATAACATGTACATAATAACACAACAGCTCAAAGGAATTGGCATTTATAGGGAAATGGAAAGAGAAGAAAGGGAAGGAGCCTCAGTTTTAAACCGTGGTATATTTTGTGCAGTTCAGCATGAAACACGATGTTTTAGCCTAAAAAGCGATCATCTTTCATGCTGAACTGGACAAAATATACCACAGTTTAAAACTGCAGCTCCTTCCCTTTCTTCCCTTTCCCTTTCCCTATGCCAATTCCTTTGAGCTGTAGTGTACGCTCAACTTGAAGCTACGTATATGTACATGTAGGGCTACAACCCTCTAGCAGGTCAAAAAAGTAAATGGTGTAAATATCGCAAAGAATGGAACAAAATATGGTAAGAATTTCCTTTACAGTATTAAAACTGCAAACTGACTTTAAGTGGAAATGTAGATGTACAAGAAATCCTTTCAGTTTCAAGTGTGAGAACAAAAACACTACATCAGTTATGTAACCATGGTTACAGTACATGCTCTATGTAAATGTATTTTACATTTTGTCCATTGGTTAAAAAACCCTTGATGTGCATACATGTATCCGTTAAAATCCCAGCATATTCATTTCTCTTATTACATCACTTTCAAACCTAGCCTTTGAAATACAAATAAAACTGCAATTTAGATATTTTAATAGTCCCAGTCTCAAGTTACATTCATTTTGATGTGTAGTTCCATATATCTCCTGAATGACAAGAGATCTGATGGCTTAAAATACAATGTAGGTGAAATAAAAGCATTAGTTATCCAAACACACAACATATAAACTTACACAAAACTCTGTAACCTATTGAAAAGACATTTAACATTGTGAGATTTGTCCAATAATACATGGAATTGCCCATTAATATAGCTGATCAATGCAAAGTTTCATGCCTTTTGTAAAAGGTCTACCCTACCTTTGACTTTTGTTCAATGTCAATATGCAGATGGTGAGACTTTATAGGGAATATACTGTACTGGGAAGACAAAAAAAAAAGCCTTCAAAAGATGATACATGGGACCTCTATTGAATGTCTTATCCGAGGGATGGAGTGTTTACGCACAAAGGAGGGAGGGAAATAACACCAACCCTGGGACTCGTGAAGGGAAAAGACCGAACCGAGCCAGACCGGGAATGTGTCAAAAATATTTCCGGTTCCCAGATCAGATCGGAAACCATAAATATAAAATAAAGGGAAAAAAAATGAAAATTGTTTGTTCTTTTTATGCTGTGATGTGTAACTTTATTGTGTCCATAACTGTGAAACAATGTGCGTAAGAGAATTACTGGTGCTTGCTTCTAATCATATCAAACAAACCGATTGAGCTATGTATTCTCAAGGCCGAAAGTAAACCCAACAGTTACAATGATTGGGTATTGGAATATTGTCTGTACAGTGTGTATTTTATGCACCCTGATATGCGCAGTCTGCCTAGCGAGCGAGTCGTGTGGGTCCAGCCATGCGGTGATGTGATGATGCATAAGCAAAAAATTCAGGCCATACAAGAGAGCGAGAGGGAGCTAGAGAGAGAGAGAGAGAGCTAGAGAGAGAGAGAGAGAGAGCTAGAGAGAGAGAGAGAGAGAGTGCCTTCCACACGTGAATGCCCTGATAATGAAAGAGAAAGAGAGGCTTCCTTTATAAGTACACTGAGTTGATACATCCAATCAGCATTCAACAAGCTTTGAATGAACTGCTTGGTATCTTGTAGTCTAGGTGGTCGGGCTGGCAACTCTCTGGGATTGCACAGAAATTAGACGAGACAGCTCACAGATCATGACAGGATTGCGCACATGTGAGCTAGATCTACATGTAGTTACTGTGTGTTGTGTACAACATGCACTGTCCGCTACATCAGCAGGGCTTAAAGGGTTACTAAATTAGAAAAATAAGTTCCTACTAATCTTTGTTAAATTATCCACTAAAAATGAATTTCACATTTGTTTGCCGCAATAAAGTCTCATTTTGATGAAAATTTGAAAAAACGCACGCCTCCAGTGACATATGAGAAGTCAAAATGCCATAAATGCCAACGGCGTAAATAAAATGTTTTATTCACGCCATTCAAACAATACATTACCAATGGGAACCCCAAAGCTTGTCCGAGGTTTGTCTCAGTAGCAACAACTGATAGATTCAAAGTGCATTCCATCCATTGAATCTGAATGACAAGATACAGGTGTTACTATGCAGTTAGGGGGAAAGTTGTGAATACATTACGAAAATGGTGTATTGTTGACTTCCGTACAATCTATGGAATTTTAACTTCTCATACGTCACTGGAGGCATGCGTTTTTTCAAATTTTCATCAAAATGAGACCTTATTGCGGCAAACGAATGTGAAATTTGTTTTTAGTGGATAATTTTACATAGATTAGTAGGAACATATTTTTCTAATTTAGTAACCCTTTAACCAGTCAGAATTGCATGCTCTCCTTATATGTCTGTGTTGTCTTGAGCCCCGTCAGGTCTTGTACGTATCTACGTATTTCAAAGGTTGGACGGGGCATCCAAAAGCTACCAGTTCCTGTATAGCCAAGGGACCAAGACCGCTGTCCGCATCGCAGCGCTCGTGTTGATAAGAGTGATGCCCACTGACACACACATTGCGCACCAACAGGGCTACTCAGGTACAGACTGCATATTGCCCCCTGTCAGTCCGCCATTGTGCATGTACGTCTCATAGATGAACAAATGTAAACAATGATATTTGTTTGCTTTTTACCAACCTTAACAGTTGGTTTATTGCCATTTGGTCCAATCCCAGTTGGTCCACTCACCATTTTGTCTGCAAGGAACCCCTTAAAATGACTGTTTTAGATTAAAATACTGGGTTAACTTATCAACAGCTCTAATCTACACCATAACCTCAACCGTTAACCCTAATCAAAACCCCTACTCTAACCCTAACCCACACATATCAGCATGTGATGGTAGACAAAATGGTGAGTGGACCGACCCAACTGGGATTGGACCAAATGGCAAATCACCTAAAAGTTCACCATGAAGGTCAATTCAGATGTGGTTAAGTTTTGAGCTGTCAATGAAAAATTGCCCTCTTTTCTCAGTATAATAGACGTTAAAGTTGGAAATCTTTTATGGATTTGAAGCAACAGGCATATAGATAATACTGGATGGGACCCCATTTTTTTGCTCATGCCATTATTGGTATATATTTGCCTGGTTTGAAAAAGATATGGATTTGGAGTTGTGGTATATGTCACACAAACATTGCCCCTACCCTGTGGAATCACCCATAAAGCTGGCTTTATTATTGCACAATTCCCAGCATACTATACCAATGCTAGACACTGGAGAAGTGTCCCATATCATGCACGCAACAGGAACATGTACCGCAATGCCGCATTTTTAGCAACGGAAAATGACCTACATGTAGATTGCATTTTTTGATGAATTAGATTACACTACTTGGGTTTAGGGTCAGGGTTACTTTTTTTTTAGGGTTATAATTCATAACAATTTGTGGGATATGTTTAAAAGTCTATTTCTGCATTTTCTGTGGTAGAGAGAGGAAAGTGACACAGAATTCATGTATTTGACAAATTGATTGTGCAGAAGGAGCCCTAGGCCTAGGGATAGGGCTAGGATCACATTTATTTTCATTTTGTGGATTGTTACAGTCAGGTTCAGGTCTGAGTTATAGTTTATCAAATTTAATCACATTGATTTGACTGTCATTTGTAATAGTAGCATACAAATCACAAATCACTCTATAATGCATCTTTGCGGTAGAAAGATTCTGGCTTTTTTTTTTACACAGGTTTTTTTTATATTTATATGGAATGCACAATGGTCATTAATTGTCAAACAAATTGTCATTGTAACACATCAGTCATCACACTCTGGTCACAATCACTGTCACAAATACAAATTTAATTTACATTTATTTTTACTCTTTTTAGTCTACAGATAAACAACCAAAGAAATGCTATTCTGATTTTACTGCAATGAATTCAAGTAACACGTATGTAGCGTAGAGAATAAACCCTCTAACTAAGGCTCTTACTCTCATTCGTTCATTTTTTAATTAAAAAATGGTGCATCACAAAGCAAACGCAGCTCAGGCCTCAGCCGCAGGCGCAGGTTCGGTTTCTACCGGCTCGCCCAGTATACTGCAGTACAAGCTCGCCCTACCTGCCCTTGGCTTTGCAAGCATAAACCACCGACCGGCTGAATCTATTCCCGTTATCATCGCAAACTGTTGAATATAATTCCAGAGACTAAAGATGAAACTGAAATAAAAATCACCACTTACCGAATTATCTGGCATATATTGTTTCATCCGTAGATCCACCTCCACAGTGGTGAAATACTGGCATTTCAACGTCGAAAATGATGTCAAAACCGAGCCAAAGCGAGGTCCGCATCATCAGCTGGCAGCTGGATCGCTGTTGTTGTTGGTTCATTTTCCCCTACTAAATTATGGGGCCCATTGCATATAACTTTTGCCAGACTTAATTTTTGCCGTAGAAATACTATGGCGAAAGCCATACTTTTTTGCCAGAGTTTAAAAATCAGTCCAAAATTCATGGCAAAAAAACTCTGGCAATTTTTTTAAATAGTTGCCAGAGTTTTTAATGTTGTATAACCTTGGACGAGGATGCGCGCCGATATCGGCTGCTATCGCGATCGGTATCGCCGTCTGCTGAAGAAAAGATGGAGACTCCATAAAGTGTAAGTATGATACTTGTTTTCGTGATATGTTTTGATATTTGTCATTTTGACCATTCCAAGTTGATACATTGTGTGCCAAAATAACTGTGTTTTGTTTTGAATCAGTGCTCGCACCGTGAAAGTGAGATTAACTTTTTTTTTTTAAACGTTTGATTTTGTGTCGCGAGCACGACCAAGCGCCTGCGGTGGTTAGCGTCTCGGCCACGTCTATTGCCGCCGTAGCTTCGGCATAGTGATGTGACCGCGCTGGTCGAACCTGCTGCGCAACCAGCACCAGCTGGGGCTTGTTAGTTGTTGCATAAAACTTTTGCATCGACACGTTTGGAAAGTTAATTTATCGAATTATTGTATTTCTCATGCTATGATCACATATTCTACATTATGATTAGTATCAGAACATTAAAGTTTCAGGTTGTTTAAACAAAGTTTCCATGTTAAAATCAAATCAGGCAAACATAGACTAGAATTTTTGAAATCTAGGTGTGTTCTTTAAAGTTAAAAACATAGACCGCTTTCTGTAACCTTTCTCGAACTTTTTGTACGGGTAGCTAGCTCACTGGTGTACGGAAGCGTACTGCTCACTGCACACTGGATGCTGGCCGATGTTCTATTTAAATCATGGAATACATCATAGTCTCTCTTTTATTTTACATCCCTTTGTCGGCAATCCCGTATAATAGGGGACCAGGGTATCCCACTAATTTTATGAATTTTAACCCAAAACCTAACCCTGACCCTAACCCTAACCCTAAACCTAATTCTAAACCTAACACTGACCCTAACCCTAACCCTAGACAAAATTTTCGCTGCTTAATTCGTCCAAAAAAGTGATTTCTAGGTCACTTTCTGCCGACGACAATCGGTATTGCAGAGTTCCCATTTGCGTGCATTATACATGTGCGATACTGCCTGGTCCCCTATTGTACGGGATTGCCCCTTTGTCAGTTTGTTAGACTTTCTGACAAAGAGCAAACATGTACTAACGTTAAGATTAAGCTGGTTTTATTACTGGCTACTTGCACAATCTTCGCGTAGGACTTTGCGTGAGAAACTTGGGCATGTCTGTACATTGTATTTGTATGCGATTTCGTACCTGACAAATTTTATGTCTGTCATGTTAGAAATCTAATTAAGTTACTACTACTACTACTACTACGACTACTACTATTACTATTACTACCAATTCGAGGGCATGCATAGGCTTCAGCCTATGCCATCTCGGGTTCCATGAAGATAGTAGCACCTCCAGATCTGTCTATCCAGCATGTTAAGTGACGTTAAGTTACGGCATACAGCACTCAGTTCAATCAACACTGGCTAGATCAGTACCACTCTCTAAACCTGTAGACCTTTTGCTGAATTGTTTTCCTGCGTTGCATACATAGTTTGCGTACAATTTGTCGGGAACAACACGCTCGAATGGGTGGCCTATTATGTGCTGTAATTTACCACTGAGGCAGTGTGGCTGTTGCATTGTGATCTTTTCATTTGTGTTGTATCATTTTGGAGGCCTGTGGGTCTGGTATAGGTTGGGCCAGAAAATTAAGTGCTCACAGAATGGTTGGTTTTGTAGCAAATCACAGTAGGCTACATGTGTATTAAATTTATAGCAAGAAAATAAACATTTTCAATGATTCGTTTTCTATCTTTAGAGTCTCATGATGACCAAAAGATGCCCAAACTTGACCACGTAACCAGATGGGTTTGTTAAAACCCACAAAGCTGTCCTGTTTGGGAAGGCAGGGAATTGCTCAAAGAAGGTAAGTCTGACCTGCTTTTACATCACTTCTCTCTGTACTCTTCCTCTTTCATTTCCATTTTGCATATTTTGTATGACTTACTTGATTGCTATTAACCAAATTCTGATGAAGATGTGCAACAAATTGTTTTAACTCAAATATGAAATGCACCTTTTAATATTCAATTATGAAAGAAAATGGTGCTTCAGATCAGCATCTGTCATTAGATGCACACATGTATGTAGGTAGATATAATTCTTATAAAGCATTATTTCTTTATGGAATGATTAAATTTGTTCATTGGCCAATGCATGAATTTCCACTCTTATCATAAAAAGAAATTTGCTTCTTTTGAAAGATTACTCTACCTACACAAGTAAAACTTGTGTGCCATACGTTTAAAATGATTTCCATAGTATTTAAGACATTAAGAACAATGACATACATATTTGTGATTAATTATTTTGTGTACAGATCAAGGAGAGGAAGGAGGCGGCATGGGCCTTGTGCCTGCAATCGCTGAAGGCAGCAGGGGTGCCGCCAGGCAGAAGCATTAAAGATTTGCATCTCGCGTGGAATGAGCTGGCCGCGAAGGCCAGGAAATACACAGATGCTAAGACGAAAACAGGTGAAATGTGATTGTAGAATACAAATTTGACATCTCAATATTTACGCTTCACAAACCTCCTCAGGAGAAGTGAAAAGTTATCCTTGTTTACATTTATTTCATTTGGAAGAAGCAGTTAATAATATAATGTACATTATTTACAGTTTATCACACTAACAACTGATAAACCTAAATAAACTAAATTAATAATGCAACTGAACAAACTTAAGGTAAGATGTCTTCAAAGTACTTATATGTAGTAGAGATGAGTAGATCAGAGTACAATTTAATGATTTTTTGAGTACTGAAATCATCTGGTTGAAATAAAACTTAATGATTCATAAATACAGAAAACTGAATAAAGTACAAGGAAATAATCTGTACTACAATAATCTCATACAAGTTCAAATCAATAATCTTGAAGTACATGCATCATATCAAAGTTGGTGTGTATAAATCTAATGCCTCTACTCCATCAGTTTGATAAGGCCAAAATCAATGCCTTCAATGTTTTTCCTTTACTTAGTATAAGACACATGTATACAAGAACACTGTGTAATGTACATTGTGCAATATATTTCCTGTTTCTCCATCAATATGATAGGCGATGGACCTCTTCCACAACCAAACGAGAAGTTGGAGGCAGTGCTGGGGGCCCTCAGCAAAGAGGCCCTAGAGGGCATCACTGGGATGGAGGAGGAAGCTGGCCTCCCCACTAGTTCACAGGTATAGTTCAAAAATAGGTACCAATAGATGATGAAAAGGGACGTCAACTTTTCAATTAGGGTGTTTATTTATAGAGCAAAATCTGCCTTTGTCATTTCTCTACAGGAAAAAAGACTATATTGATACAATCTTTGTTTTACTAGAACTCTACTTCTAATACACTTGGTATTATTAATCCATTAGAAGAGAAGCAGAAGAAAAGCAGAAGAAAATATATATTAGTGCATACTTTGTAAACATTCTAACACTAATGTGATTTTGGTGGAAGAGAATATCTTAAGACATAGAATATGTCATGATATTTCTGCTTTTATCTTTAATAAATGATTTATTGGCCAGAGTTTGCATTTTTCATACTGCAAATAAAGTCTGATTTCAGATCCAGAATAATTTGAAGAGACACTAGGAGAGGTGTCACTGAGTTATGAGAACGAAGATTATTTTGATTATTTACCTAAATTCTGTCTGAGATTTATTAGACATGACAAGAAGAAATTTTTCATCAGATTTTGAAGAAATTAACTTTCTTCATTGCAAAGATAATTTATAATGAATATCATTCTTTGTTTTGCTTCTATCCAAGGTCTCTCTTAATACAGAGGCCTGTGAGCTGCTCATGCAAATGGGGCAGGGGGAGGAGCCGCTGGGGCAGCAAAAGGAGCCAGAAGCGGAGGTGCATGAAGTGGTAGGGCAGGGGTTGCCAGACCCAGGCCAATGCAGCCTACCATAGTAGAATGGTGCATGGTGCAGAATACGAGGATCACCGTCTCATAACTGAGGAGCAGAAACTACAAATCGAAAAAATGAAGCTCGAGGCATTGCTTCGAAGTGAGAAATTGATCTCTGATTATGTTCGGACCTCTCATTGAAAAATTACCAATCTTCTTTCACAAGATGAGTGTCTTGTACTATTTAAATTGTTTCTTTTTTCTTTATTGTTTTTTGACACTGAAATCAAAATAAATGTGTGCTGCAAATGAGTTTTCTACAAAAACCCAATTTAACCAAATGACAAAGTCAATGAATGTCTATTTTAAGTTATTTGTAAATTTCCAGTTTCTTCTCCTTGACGTGTTGTTCAGCATTTCTCATATGGAGGGTTCCCACAAGCAGCCATATTGGAGAACAAAATAATAAAAACCTGTGCATTAGACCATGAAAACAATAACTTTTCATGGTCTGATGCACAGGTTGCTATTGTTTGTCCTCCAATATGGCTGTTTGTGGGAACCCTTTATTCTGCACCATGCATACAGTATGCACATTGATATCAAATCAAGGGAATTCCATGTTTCATTTAACATTTTAGGGGATAGGGGAGGGCAATGCCATTTATTTTTGAACACATTCAGAATGTCAAATTCATATGCTGGGCTACAGAGAGTTCATATGTCTATTTACACCTACTGTTAGCCTTCAAATCTCTTCTATTTGTGAGACAAACTCTAATATAAACATGCAGTGTTTGGGTTTTTGCAGTGGAAACCAAACATATTTTTCTTTTTTGAAAAATGTATGTTATATGAATTGCCATGACACCAGCAATGCTATAAATGACAAACTGTGTTTCAGACGCACCTGAAGACACTGTAGGGGCAAAGACTGAGGCTTGTTTGTGTCCTTTTTGTGTGATATAGAAGGTCAAGGTGTTGAGTCGTGACTTTATTTTGATATTGCAATGTAGGTTTGATCCACAATGATGGGAATGAAACAATAATATCAATTTTTCTTCCTACAGCACCCAAATGTGTTGGAAAAGGTACCATAAAGTATAATGTAACTAATTATGGAATTACCCAGAAATATATTTCCCTGGTTTCATGTCCTTGCAATAATTATTTTACTAATAATGAATGTATACTGAAGCTAGTGGAAGTAGGCATTGTGGGCCACTGGTGGATCAGGCTGTTGAACTGGCTCTGGCTCAAACTCAACCTTGGGCTGCCTGTAGTCTTTACTCAAGCTGTGGAGCACTGCACAAGCTGTAATGATCTTACAGGCCCTCTCTGGTCTCAACTGCATTCCCTGCAAAAGACACCTAAACTTGTGTTTTAATTGTCCATTCACTTGCTCGATGATGACCCTTGTAGGTGCATATGCGCTGTGAAGAGAGAAAATGGTAAAAGATAAAGCATTAACTGTCAGTGGACAGATTTTTTTTTTTTTATACACTGTAGAACTTAGTCATTAATCTGACATATCCAAGCCAGTCTTTCAATGCAAGATTCTGTTGTAAAAAAATGTACAATTTTCTCCAATTATTTCCCTTGCTATAGGTTATCAAGTGATGTTGAATATACAGTGCAAGTACTACAACAAGTTCTTAAATGACGGTTGTTTCATCGATAAAGAATAATCTATATTTAAGAAGATGTACAATATTTTCAAACTGTTAGCTTTGTCATGGGCTATTGCAGGGGGGGAAATCACTCCCCGAAGGTGGAGGGGGCATGTTTTTCCTCAAGATGTAGCTGAGCAGGGGGGCAGTGATGGTTTTTTGGGGGGTGTTTTTTTCCATAATTCTTTTATCCTGCCCAGTCTCTGAAAGTGCTCTCAGTGGGGGCGGGGGGTGACATTTTGGGGGGCGTGTTTTTTTCCATATTTTTTTTTATCCTGCCGAAAAAAGTGGTGGGGGGGGGGGGGGGGGGACACCAGAGGTAGGAAGGAGGGGAACTACATTGTACATGTATAAGGAGAAAAAGGACAACCAATGCATACATTGTGGAATCAGTGATCTATCAACAAGGTTCTAAATGCTTTTTGAAATAACTCATAATATGAATGTATTTAATTTATGAAAATGTATACATGTATATATTTATGCAATGTATTGTTTGTATTATCAAATAAATGTTAAAGATTTGTACATTTTTATTGAATAGTTTACTGTGTATATCGTTGCTCAATACATGTACATCCCACGCTTCAAGGAACTGTGATGACACAATTGCGCATGTGAGGATGTGTTCTTGGGGAGGGGGTGGGGTTGGGGGGTTGAGCTGTTAATGTGAAGTGAATGTGAGACGTGTGTAGTGTATGCATTTGATTAAGAAGAAAAAAAACAAAGTGATGGGTCACAGCATTAAGAGAGAATGTCGGGCATGAGTTATTAAAAAGAGAAAGATCCCTCTAATTAGAAAAGTGGCTTTAATAGAATGATTCAAAATGTGCACTTTGAGAAAAAAATAATACATATGAGAAAGTTTTAGTGGTTTGTTAATTTGTTTTTTTATTCATTGCCTTTTAACTGATGCATTCACAATGTTTGAGCATTCCTCCAATCTTTTTTTTTTAAATCTGAAACCCCCTTTAAAAGCTTACAATGAAAACAATCTATTCACATTAACACTGAGAATGTTAAATCACCATTCACAATATAACGTGTGTTTGTGTGTGTGGGTGGGTGGGGGTGGGGTGGGTGTATGAGCTGCATTTTCAATTTTTGGCACTATCCCAACCGCTCCCTCCACCCCGAGTATTTAGGGGGGGAGGGGGGGGGGGGGCGCTTTCTAGCCTCAAATATAATCGTTTTCTTCTGCCAGACTTTACTTTTTCTTTGCCTCCATAAATTATTCAGGACACCATACTGCATTTGGTGTATTCATCTAACTTTAGACCAAGTTTGTAAACAATCAAAATCACGAAAACTAAACTAAAACCAACTCGAGCCAAAGCGCCAAGGAGACAGCACCGATTGTTTGTGAGTTTATATATTGATAAGTGGAAACATTATAAAACTGAATTTTGATTAGATAGGTACAGTCATCAAATTCTGTCAAAGGATCTCTCAAATCAAGCGCAAAACCCCAGCACGTCTTTGCATACGATGATATAGCTTGCTGTAGACTAGTAGGAGTAGGCTATTGATGACAGTGCAGTACCGGGGGCCTGGCGGCGCGGCTATCCGGTGGCCGCTGCACAGTACCGCGTATTCGATATTCCTAGATGCAACACATCGCCATCGGCCTTAACTCGTGCCATTTCAAACAGTTTACAAAGTGTGTGCTAATAAATGTGATGGATTTTGAAGTACATTTCAGTCCGAATAAATGTCAAAATTAACGTGATGTAGCTTTGACAGGCAGTAGTACATGGTAGCTGTGGAATGAGTGCTATTTTATACTGGTACTGTGCTCATGACAAGTCAAATTGGTTCAATTCAAGTTCAAGTTAGCAACTAATGAGTCTTAATCTTACCTCATTCCGTTGATAGACAAGGATCTGTGTAACTCTCTGAATTACACAGGACGCGGTGGATCTAGTAATCCCATGTATGGTTGATGTGGAATCGAGCACTACCCCTGTCGCATAGATATTCAAAATTTCAATGCGATGAACATGATGAAGAGTTGAAGGACAGTGCTCGATTCCGGTGTGTGCATGGCATGATTCAAGAAGGGAGATGTCCTGTCAATGAGCTGCATGCAGCCATCCCTAGTAAATCTACACTTCCGAAACAACTCCTCATCGGTGAAGGCATCAAGAGGTCTTGTTCTATCTCTGAAAATTCTTGGCCTCTGTTGATTGACCTCCGGCGCAGTGCTAACACTTAGTAACAGGATGGCTGCCATTGCTACATGTATTGCCGCTGATCTGCTACCGCAAATGATTAATTGATTGGTAGTGATTACTGTTTAGCCGGAGTTTTTAGGAATTTGCCCTTGGTACAGGAGCTCTGGCAAAAACCCACTTGATTTGCCGGAGTTTTTTGTAAGTTTTGCCGTAAAAAACTCTGGCAAAGTTTTATGCAATGGAAAACTCCGGCATTTTTTTTTTTGCCATAGTTTCATGATTTTTTGCCGTAAAAAACTCCGGCAAAAGTTATATGCAACGGGCCCATGGTGGCGCTCTTGAACAATGTCAGGCTCCTCATTATTATGCACAGTAACCGTAGGGTACATGTCCCGCCTGCGATTTTTTACCAGGCAGACCGGTGGGCTCGGAGAGGGCAGTTCATGAAATAGCTAGGGCATGTCTTGGGTTAATAATCCATAGTTGCAGTCACTGTCAGCTGGCCCTGTGTGAATATTATCCCCATTTACTTATGGTGTATTCGCAGCACCTCACTCCCGTCCGAAACCTGTTCGGGGACTTTGGTAGCTAGGTGCTCCCTGGTGAAGAGAAAGATGCTTGTACTCTGATGTCTCTGTCAGGAGACAGAATTTAGGAGTTTTATCATTGCAGACTATATAGGCCCTGTACCAATAAGATATCATGATTTGTCTTTGTTGAAATTAGCTGTAAAATAATTCAGTGTATTTCTTTCCAAACCAACCGTTGACTCATTAATTTTTACGGGAAAATAATATTTTACAATCTGCACATGCTCATAAGTCAACACCATGCACATCCAGGAGCATGACGATAGAGTAATTATGTAACCCATCTTGCTCATTGTAAATATTCATATTGGTAGTTATCTTGATATTGTTTTGTAATGGTTTGAGAAAGAAATATCAAATTATTGATATTCTGTGAATGACGTTTCACGTTATTTGTACAGACTGTGTTAGGATTTGTACTACATGTACATGTAGGCCTATAGGCCTAAGTATAAACTACATAGGCGTCGTATCAATTTGATTAGCCTATACTCTGTTGAACTTGATTGTAGAAATAGTATACATGTACAATTGTAAATTCTGTCTAGAGTATGATTCCGTCTTTGGCCAAAAGAAAATTATTCACTGTACTGCTTCAGCTTGCCATACCAACAATCTAGGCTGGTTATTCTCACCTTTCACGTCATGAAATAAGGCTTATTGTGATATGCACACACTGTATGTACAAGGCGCTCCACGTGGTAGCAAGTATAATGTCACAACTGCACAGTTTTTGAATGTTAAATTCCCCCAAAACAGCTTGTAAGTGTATTGCAATTGACATCTGCAATATTGTTCATGTAGGCGGGTCTATATATACGTAGGCCTAACCATGAAAAAAAAAAAAACTTCTTTAGCTTGTACATGTACATGTATTATGTTTTATAATTCATTCATGTTTTTTCTAAATGAAATGCAAATAAAAAAGAAAACGTTCTCTGCAAAATTTTATAAACTACACTATGTACTTATGTTTGTACAATAAATGTTGGAATATATTTGTGTAGTCAATAGTAGTTGGAGTAAATTATCTTTTTTTGTGTGTTTCTAGCTCCATTGCCACTCCTAGACGCCTTCTTATAGTTGCTAATCACGCAGCGACACAAGCCTAATGGGTTGTGTATAACATACATAAACTATTTTATTAACATTATGTGTAGAAAATGTGACGAAGTCCGCTGCTGTGATTACGGACGAAAAAAAATATTCAAAATGCCAATAATGTTCCGTCTACCTCATAAATGTCTGTTTAATTTTTGTTATGTTGTTTTCTTTCTTCGCACGGCGTGTATGCAATGAAGCAACACATCTTGCATGTTTATACTGTAATGTTACTTTGCATTGAAATGTAGGTATGTATGGCATTGTAAGCAAATCAAATTTCCATAAATGGACGATAAATTATTCAATTCAACACTCAAAATGAAGTGATGAAACATTCTCCCTTTTAACCATACCCACCCTATCCACACACAATTGTTACGCACGACCACACCTACACGTATACACATGCTTACATGAACACACCCGCATATAAATACACATGATCACATTTACTCACACATGCACATGAACATTCAAAAACTCACATACACGCACACAAACATATAGTTTACAGACATTAATACTTAACCCTATTCTGACATCCCCTTATATTCAAAATAAAAACAGAGAAAGACAACAGATTGAAGTATCATGCATTCAAATTAAAATACAACTAACTCCCAGACGCCAAAATAATCAATATTCCATGAAATGTTTTCTTTTCTAAATCACCAGAAATGTGACTTTTATTGTAATTTTTTTTACGTGACATATAGCAAAACAAAATACAATTCCACATTCACTCAGTACAAAAAAAGTCCACAATGCAGTACTTTAACTATTTACTTATTACTCACTCAGTTAGGATATTATTCACGCACTCAAAAACTTGTTGCATTATACATACATATACATTGTGAACAGCTTATGGTTTTCTCAACAACCACCAGGTACATGTACCAGGTATATGGGCTTTCTTCTTCCCTCTGTGCCATACATGGTATTTCCCTATAGGGTTTAGATGTGTCATTGGTGCACAAATGTGACATGATCAATCGTCATATTGCAGGCAATTACATCGTTTCTTAGATTACCATTGCCCCACATATTCCTCTCTTTTTGTCAAATCTTCTTTAGTGTAACGCACAGAAAAAAGAACTCGGAAATTGACACCAGCGGTCATTTATAGACCATCCTAGTGTGTACACTTCAAAATGTCAGGTTCTAAATAGGGAAGATCAGATTGTATAGAAAATATTTCTCAACAGCAAAAATCATACCCGAATCAAATTATATACAAGTTTTTAGAGTGCAGAAAATATAAATATATAAATAAAAGAATACACCTCCTTAGTGCTGTGAAAAAAAGGTCATCTTTGGATTTACTGTTTTCTACACAAAGTGGGGATGTGTGGTTCTGTGGATTCATATCCATGTTTGTGAGCATGTCAAATGTGAATTGAAAGTATCCGTACAGAAACATTTGGTGTCAAATAATGAATGATTTCTACCTCTGGGCACCATGTGCGACCATTTGCTTTGCAGTCAACTGATATCTGCAATGTTACCTGTACAACATGAACATTCAGAAAAAAAAAATGTAAAACTGCAAGATTTTCTTTCCATGAACCCCATCCCCCCCCCCCCCCCCCCCCCGAAAAATCCAGACAACTTGGACTGCTTGCATAAACCACAGCAAATACACACGGAATGTA
Source organism: Arbacia lixula (assembly GCA_963669155.1). Lineage (NCBI taxonomy): Eukaryota > Metazoa > Echinodermata > Echinoidea > Arbacioida > Arbaciidae > Arbacia > Arbacia lixula. The sequence continues at coordinate 19,964,268 of OZ022585.1, forward strand.
TTTGCATAGAAAATTGACTAGCAAACATGAATTATATGATATACCTCATTCTAAACAGCTGGACTTGTTATGACTACTCTTTCCATGAAGACAACACTAGATGATTAGAGATGAGGAAATGGGGAACAAGGCGAGGGAACAGCAATGATAATTATACATCATTATGTACACATTTTGCACGATTGTAATCAATTCGTAAGTAGAAAAGAATTCTGCCTGTTCCTCAACCAGAATAGAGCTGACATGTACGACCTAGACCTTGAATGATGGATGGGTAATTCATAAATAACACAATCCAATAATTTGCACCCATTGTAAACTTGGTAGTGTCTGTTCAAGCCTCTTTTACATATCACTGTGAATTCATATTGTAGAATATGTAAACTTGGACTAGGGCATAATCTTCTTTTAGGCTTAGTACATATAAGCAATATTTATGCATTTAAATACACTGTATAACTTTGACATAAAAGAAGTGCCAAAAATGAATATGTGGGACTACAGCAAATTAAGCACACATTACTCCAAATTTAATTTGTGGGACTAGAGCCAATGACGCACACATTACGCCAGACTGAATTTGTGGGACTACAGTCAATGGCGCACACATTACTCCAGACTGAATTTGTGGGACTACAGTCAATGGCGCACACATTACGCCAGACTGAATTTGTGGGTCTACAGTCAATGGCGCACACATGGCGCTAGATTGCATTTGTGGGACTACAGCTACCCTTGGCATCCTGAGGGTTAATCGTCGTCATTGTCTGCTCCTCCTGGGTGCCTGACCTTGGGGCCGCCGGCTTGCTTGGCCATGATGATCTGCAAGAGGGGATAGAAACGGGCATATCAAGCACATGCGCGTCTACTTAGTTGAGGATATATTACGACTACGATCCCACTAAATTTATGAGTTTTAACCCTAAATCTAACCCTGAACCTAACCCTAACCCTAATTCTCAGCCTAACCCTGACCCTAGCCCTAACCCTAAACCTAACCCTGACCTTAACCCTACACAAAATTTTCGCTGCTTAATTAGTCAATATCAATATATTGCAGCTACGCTGTATGATTCCATAAATTGCTCTTTTTCTGTTTTTAACAATGGAATAATTATAAATAATAATGGAATAATTTAAATAATAATAATGGTATGTTCGTAAAAACATGTTTCTAATGATGTATCATATTCACAGGTAAAACGATGCATATCTTTTTGAGGAAATGGACATTTAAAAAAAAAACTGTTAACATCCGGGAGAGCACCTCACACGTCATGTCACAAAATAACAATTTAAAACAAAACTTTCTTATCCTTTGACAGATTTTCATCAAACTTTCACTTTAAAATTTCTTTCCTTTTATTGAAACCAACTTAGTTTCAGGGTGAACTATCCCCCTAAGATTAATCTTCAGAATTTGCCAGCGGTGCATTTTGTCACCTGTACTGCACACACATCCCGTTGACCAGCATGCAATCTGGCACAGGAAGGGCTGGGCTAAAATACATACCTGGTCAACCCTGAGGACTGTGATGGCGGCGTTTGTTGCCAATTTGATGGCCCAGTACTTGGTGAGGTATGCGTCCATGATGCCTGCCTCGACAACGTCCTTCACTTCCGCTCCTTCAGCCTGGGATTGGAAGGGGTGAAAAAGTGAAGAAGGGCAAGAGATCAATTATTATGTATTGAAACCGATGATTTATACATGTGCGCTTCTCAAACATATACAAATACAGTCATAACCCTGTATATCAAGACTGTTCCAGGGGTGGTCTTCATGTACAGGGAACTATCATACATGTTTCAATGGTAAACATCGTTCAAGGAATACAAAATATGTGGTCTTCATAAAAAAAGTGGTCTTTGTATTGAGGCAGTTGCGAGAGCAGGGCCCCTTACCATAAAGAATGAGTTCCAAGAGAGAGCAACTCACCATATCACAAACCATCACTGCTCTCTATTGCAAGTCCTCACCGAAACATGATTTTGCAAGCAACTGATAGACCCACACCAGATATGATCAATATCAATTGCAATTTACAATCTTTGTGATACATAATAACAATCGTACGATGATGGATCATTCATAGCCCCTTATGTTATGGGCCACAGGTTGCACTGCAGTACACTTACTTCGATGTCGAATCCCATGTTCTTCTGGCCGTCTTGGTGGGCGGCGTACATCTTCGAGAGGACCTCGGTGGCCTTCACGCCGGCGTTCTCGGCCAGGGCTTTGGGCAGGGCCTCAAAGGCCTGGGAGTACTGCTTGATGGCATACTGGGCCAGGCCGGGTATCGTCTCGCCGTACGACGCCAGCTGGTGGGCAAGCTCGATCTCGGTGGCACCCGCTCCGGGGACAAAGCGGTTGTCCTGTAAAGTGAGGAGGCATGGGTTTTATTTGCACAGATCTGTGAGGTTGTTTCTTAGTAAGTTGTAGGCTTGAGTGAGAACCACTCACATTTTCCATACTGCATATAAAGACAAGTTTTCCAATGATGCATCACGCAGCCACATTCGATATGCATTTGCAGTCATTCTCCCTACCGGTCTATTATGGAGAATGGTGCCTGTCCAACACATATGGATCATTCCATGGGGTTGGGGCAAAGTTTTCATGCAACGTCCATGTAATGGAGCTATCAACCTTTGCAGTTCAGCATGAAGATCAATTCAGATGTGGTTTTGAGCTATCAATGACAAACTGTTATCTTTTCTCAGTAACGGACATCAAAATTGGAAATCTTTTATGGATTTAAAGCAACAGGTAGAAAATCTAACACCATTACATGGACATCATATTGTTTTTACATGGACAAGAAATTTTCAGAAGTCAAATTGCCCCAACCCTGTGGAATCACCCATATATAAAAAAAATGGAAAGCAGCATTCTGCTGTTCACAGAATAATAGTTATAGGCTTGAAATGCACCATCTGTGTCAAGTCTTTTTGATTTTCTTACCACAGTTTTGTGGGGTTGAGTCAAATCTAGTAGGCGTCATCTTGTGTGAAGGTATGAATTCCTTCAATAATAACTTATGATACTGTGCAGTCTTCAACCCGACTCTAAACTGTCCATTCGTAGTGTCCATTTGAATGAATATATTACAGTTATAGGCCTAAGAATTGTGCCTGGCTGTATATATATCAGCTATGAATTTTGTCCGCACCCCCCCCCCCCCCCCTCTCTCTCTCTCTCTCTCTCTCTCTTTCTTCCTCTCCGGCCCTCTCACCTTATTCAGTGCTTTGAATGTATTGACACCGTCATCAACAGCCCTCTCTATGTCATCCATGATGTTGTCTGTTGAGCCACGGACCACCAGGGTTGCGATCGCATTCTCTGCAGACTCTGAAAAGGAAAACAGGACACAGGAAAATCAGTAAAAGGTACGGAGTAGTGGCGGTAAAGACTCAGGCATTAGCAATCAAAGGAGCGTCTCTCTGCCGCGAACATGGGCATACTTTTGTTTGCTTTCAGAGGGGTGTTTCATAAAAGTTGTCAGCACTGACAAGTTGTCTTTCTCCGACAGTTAGCATAGTAACAGTCAGAGGCTGGTGCCTCTCAGCCAATCAAAACCTGAGGATTTCACTGAAATTTCATGAAAGTTGTTAGCACTGACAAGTACTCTTTCTCCGACAGTTACCATAGTAACAGTCAGAGGCTAGTGCCTCTCAGCCAATCAAAACCTGAGGATTTCACTGAAATTTCATGAAAGTTGTCAGCACTGACAAGTTGTCTTTCTCCGACAGTTACCATAGTAACAGTCAGAGGCTAGGGCCTCTCAGACAATCAAAACCGAGGATTTCACTGAAATTGTCAGCAATGACTATTTAGTCAATGCTGACAACTTTCATGAAATGCCCCCCAGGATGCCAGGAAAGATCATCTCAAGTAATAAAATCTTCCAAATTAACTAAAATTTGGACATTTGGTACAATAATACCACTTGCACATGCATATCAACAAACTATATATAGACACTACACACATGACAAAAGGTTACATATGCAAGCAAAGAGGTGGAATCACACTCTTCATTATAGGAATGGAATGGGGTGAACATAGCAGGGTTCCCAGCAATTCAAAACAAAATTCCCTAATTTTACCCTGATTTTGCCCTGATGAAGTCTCCAAATTCCATAATAATTTCAACTCATTCCCAGTTTCATGCATTTAAAGTTAGAGGCCTTACTTAGGTCATGCACTATAGATACTTGTACTGCAGTTAAAGGGGCTACACTGAAAAAAAAACCAGCCAGTCATCCCACGGACGTTGTTTTGATATGCAACAAAATATAACAGCGTCTATCTGACTTCTTTTGATATCTGGGCCAATCAAAATTACCTGACTTTTCCCTGATTTGAGGCACTTTTATCAAATTCCCTAACTTTTCCCTGACTGGAAAAAAGTAAAATAATTTCCCCTGACATTCCTGATGAGCTGAGAAACCTGAATGGACTTCTCTTCAAACCTGACATTATGTTTGCACTATACCCTATGGGGATGATTCATTTTGATCAGGTGCTGTTTGGTTACTCGAGCCTGTGTAATTTTTGTCACTGACTGGGAGCTTACCTTGCTTGAAGATGATGACGGGAGTGTCGCCCACCTCTTCCATGAAGACATGGTCACAGTAACCCATCTCTTGTGAGGTGGGTGCGGTCTGGTGTCAAGAAAGGAAGACAGAGACAGAGAGAGAGGGCCGGCGAGGCATATGGAACAAAAGAGAGACAGTGGAGAGAATGGATTCAATCACAGACTCAGACTCAGTACAGGGAAAACATTAATTTAACATTCTCGGGGGGGGGGGGGGGGGGGGGGGCTATTTTTTTTAGCACACTGGCCATTTGGCTACAATTTTACATTGTGTCTATGGGATTTTGGGAGCCTCTTTGAACATTTACCTGGGCTCTTTTCAGTATTTCGGGGGCGAAATCCAGACTATTCAATAAAGGGGTGTGGCTGATTTACAGACTAATCATTTCTTCTATTGCTCACAACAATTTGGGACGGGCAGAAAAGAGAGGAGAATAATCAGGCATGAGACAGAGTGGAGGGAGAGTCCCCCACCCACGTTGGGGGCATTTGGGAATTAAAGGTATGAAAAAAAAAACTTTTGATGCATTCTTCTCAATAGTCTTTATTTTCTGTTGAAGAAATTACACCACACACCCTACAAATACTTGTAAAATCCATGATCAAAAGGCAGTATGTCCGTATCACTTGCATTCAATGTAAACAAATGTATACACATGTGCATGCAGAAAGCTAGCTGCCTGCATAGCCAATGCACACATACTCACACTGCACCATTCACAATGGTGATATGGTAGCCTCAAAGGGACCACACAAAAAACGAGGATCCACGGAGAAATCTCATGCCTGATGATTAATTGACTAGTCTAATATGAGTAGTATATTCTATTTTTCAGTTTTGAGTAAAATTTCAAACAGCCTGGAAGAAAGGCTATACTGCACCATGCATGCAAACAGTGTCACATTTCTGCTTCCTTGGCAGTGCATATTCCATAGTGATGTGCCATATTAATGGCATCAAAAATCTTCCAACAAATAATCTCTCCATTAATGTGTTATAGAATATCATATACAGTGGAACCTGAGATCAAATGCACAGTGATTGCCATCAAATGCAATCAGCTCCATATACTGACCACAATCTGACTGCAATAGATTGCAATCAGGCCCAACTGTACATGTACCTTTGCTACACGGACATTATTTATTGTCCCAACCTTAACTGAATGAGAGATAAAGGAATGGACGAGAGAGGGACAGAGACAGATATAATTCAGAGGGTGAGAAGTGGAGAGCAAGTACTCATCCTTACCATGCGGGGCAGCACCGTGGCACGAACGGTGCGCGCCAAGCGCCGGATATCAAACTTCGAGTTGAGACGGACAGCCATGAGGTTGTGCTTGTTGAGGAAGTGAAGCGCCATATCACCAACCTTACCCCCAGACACCACGACAGTCACCCCAGTAGCAGCAATCGCTTTGATTTGCTGTAAGGTAACAGAGTGAGAGGAAGAGAAAGAGGTCTTTTTACCCAACACTGTTTTCATTGGAATGTAAAGGCAAGAGATAGTGGTGGGTAAAGATTGCACGACTTGAAGTAATGGCAGATCTGGGCCCCATAGCATAAAACTTACCATTACTTGTAACTCTGCCATCAATGGTAACTAGCATGGTAACAAGGCTTGACAGCTAATCAAATTCATGGTTTCCATAGAAGTTGTCATTGGTGGCAAAGTTACCATTAATGGTAAGTTTTATGCAACAGGGCCCTGTTCTGCCATTCAGACGGGTCCCATACTTGTTTGATTTCCTGGGGCCCATTTCATAAAAAGTTGCTATGATAGCAACTCTTGCTGTAATGTCAACTACTATGACGACAGTGAAAATTCTGCATCCTGATTGGCTCTTTCAATGAAAGTTGACATTCCAGCAAGAGTTGCTCTCATAGCAACTTTTTATGAAACGGGCCCCAGATCGTGTGAAGAATAAAGAGAGACTAATCAACTTCTTTAACTCCATTTATCTTCCAGGAATTCCTAACTATCAATGTTTCTTTATTTTAAAAGTACTTGTAGGCAGTGACACATTATCTAATTGAAAAAAAAATCTACATATCATAATTTGCATGGAAGAAACACTAACAATTCACTTCCTTTTCTTGAAATAATTTCTTATTAAACTGGCATTGTTTTCATTGAAATCTATCATTATATAGTTATTTATGTGGCAAAACAAGTACCTGTACAGCACATAACATAACAAAATTCCAGTGTAACACAGGCAAGACATTTAGCAATGACCTGTAGCCTACCCTTGCAATATACCATTTTCAATTTAATTGCGAATCTTTAAGATTGTCCGTCCCTTTTGCAAGCTTAAAATTTGAAATCGTCTATCACGATTGTAAATTGAAGAAAGTGTGATTCAAGACCATTTCTAAGAATATAGCATGTTGAAGCTTTTTGTATATGTAAAAAATTTCAGCCGTTTAATTTCAAACCGACTTTTTCGTACCACGAAAAAAGTATTAGTCTTTGTTACAGTATCTATGTGGTTATTATGCGTGTGTGAAATCCTAATTTTATGAGTAACTACCAAACTTTGGAGATGATTCCTTCCATAGAACAATTTTTTTCATAATGCGTTTTATAATTTAATAAACAGATTAATCAATAAAGCAGATATTTCAACACAAACTGCTAAGAGCCTGAGGTAAAGACTATTAATCAGACGTTGTTTACGTGCATTATTTGAATTTTACACTACGTATCAGTTTCAAATTGTGAATATAGAGGTTGCTAACAGTTCTCTATATGTTTTGCCAATGTTTCGATGGTTTTGTGGTGATCTGAAAAAGGGACTGGCTGTCTTTAATTACAAAGCTTGTCCAAATTTCTTGTCTGACTTGCAGCAACAACTAATAAGAGTGTATTCCACCTATTGATACAGGCGAGAAGTTATCGGAATTTTGAATACATTCCCATAACGGTATATTACTTCACGCGTAAAACAATTGATTATAGACAAACGTAACGTACGCATTACATATGATATTGATTAGGAACCAACTTGTGTGCTTACCGACTCTAATGCATCCTCCTCGCCTTTGCTGTAGTCCTTCAACTCTGCTGCAGACTTTATGAGCACAGTGCCCTGTATAAACAGACAACATACAACTATCAGAATTCAGGAAAAAATGAATAAAAAAAAATAATAAATTGGCAAAGGCTACTTTCCAAGCCTGACGTTATGAACACCCTGACATGTACTTTTACTGAGTGTATTTTACTTTTTACTACAAATTACCCTTGAAAGCCCTTTCAATAACGGCGGACTATTCCTGAATATAAATGAGTCAGATTGAACGAGACTCTTAGGTATTTGTTTCCATGTTATCATGTTCTGATCCGTGAACTAAAAATACCTTGCATGGTTAAGTCGCTGTCCGCAAAGCAGTAGAACACAGGTTTAAATCCTTCAGGTACCAAGAATTTTGCTGGAATAACACTTCTTCATAAAAACACAAACAGAAGTTCCACACTTTGTCACTTTCAGGTGGGAAATCACAATAGATCTTCCCAAATCAATTCAGTTGTATGTCTTATATTTGACATCCTATAACATTTGAAAAAACAACAACAACCAATCACTTTATAGAATTAGCAAAGATGTGACACCCAGGGCAATTATTTCCTGTCTTACAGTTTGATCGCTCAGCTTACGTTGAAAGAATGCTACACGGCCTCAATGAAAACCAAGCTCTGTACTGATTTAATCTTTTGGTCAATTCCACAGGTTTGGTGAAAGTCATGTAACGTGAGTAACCAAAGCCTCTTTATTTTATACTCTGTTATAGTTTTGCAGAAATTATGTAAGTAATCATTTAGGAAGCAAATAGTCCACCTTTCCATGATACGCAATCATATCCTCAGCACAGAAACTTCTTTTTCAATCAAATAAAGAAGCTTTGGTTACTCAAACCTATGGAATTGCCCTTTTACAGTGTTTTAATAAATGTTTCAATCGATCAATCAAATTACTCTTGATGATCTACAGTACTATAACATTTTTTTCATTTTTAAAAAAAAATAAAATTCAAGAGGGTGCTTTATAGTAGACCGGGGCAGAGCCATCTATAAACAGAGTTCGGCCAACTCGTTTTGAATAGGTAACAAAATGGCGTGTGTTGCTTTGTTGGGCAAGCGGATATTAAAAGAATATGCGCCATGTTGCAACTGAATGAAACCACTGAGTTGGCCAAACTCTGTATATAGCTGGCTCTGGATCGGGGGATAAATCCTCCCTCATATAGCCCACCTTGGTTTCTGTATGTGCAGAGTCGATGGGGCACGAGTAGACGGCAATCTTGGCCTTCTCCACTCGATTCAGCATTCCCTCCACATTCTTCTTGAACACCATGCCCTGTAGCACCGACGACCCAAGAAGGCCCGCCCCCTGCAAACATCATCAAGAGAAAATAGAATCACTAGGCCAGCTGCTGTTCTTAAGGATAAGCTTTCAAAAAAAATATTCTCAATCTCTCCTCTATATCCTCCCTTTCTCGTTCACTTTATGAGATTAAAAGAACAATCCAGTAATCCTTCTTAGGGCCCTGTCTTATAAAGAGTTGTGCTTGATCGAAACTTGACTTGTGTTCCAAATAAATCGCAACTGTACATAAGAGAGAGGAGATTGGACTTGTGAGATTCAGATCAATGGCAACTCTTTATATGATGGGGCCCTAGACTACATACAAGGTGACAAACTTAATGTTTACTTCCTGACCATCAATATATCAGAAATTAGTTCATCACAACAGACATATTTCATCAATATTTGAGTCTGAAAATTATCTTAAAATAAATAAAAAGTATCTTTTAAAGTAAGAGTCAATAAGGATTTTGTGCATAGCCAACCCGGTATTATGAGACTGAGACCAATGCTCTGACTCTGCTGTTGCATTGTGGGATTCCAGGCTGGCATTGTGAGCACCAGAGTTTTCCCATTGTAGCAATAACCAGGGCACAATTGCATAAAACTTACCATTGATAGTAACTCTATCATCAATGGTAACTACCATAGTAAAATTGCTCAACAGCCAATCAAATTCAAGGTTGCCATAGAAGTTTCCATTGATAGCAAAGTTACCATCAATGGTAAGTTTTATGCAAGAGGGCCCTGATGGAAAATTTGCCTGGTTTTCTTGTCATGCTCTGATTTGTAAGTGTTGAAAATCTGTATACACTTACCAGAATCTTGGCGACTCTCACGTTGTCTACATTGAATGTTGCGCTCTTTGTCAACACAGATACTGAAAAGCAACGATACCACAGTAGCAGCCTTTTATGTTTCGTCTTTTGTTTTTTGAGTTGTAAACATCAACATGAAGTTTGAAAAAGAAAGACATAAAACAGACGCAAATATAACAGACCATACACTGCATGACAAACACATAGCAAATATATTTTACCATAGCAAAAGTTACCGGAAGGTTAAATTCTATATGACAAGCAGAAGATTCTCATTAAAGGATGATTGCTGAATTAGTTTTGGAATAAACGGTACAATTCCAGGATTTAACCTTCACCGATGAACTTTTATTAACCATACCCAAAATCAAGTCAGTTCATTGTTCTGCCATTAAATATAAGTTTATGAAATTTTGACCACTATTTCTTGAATTATTGCGTAAACATCAAACAGATGTACAAACAGATAGACAAATTTTCTGTTCAGCATTTCTACTTCAAATTTTGCAGAGGCATCTTCTGTAAAAACAAAGCCATTTCAGCAATTCCAAGGAAATATGTGTCTGTGATAGTTATTATTAATAATCTTCACTAAAAATCATTTTCTTTTCAAAGGGATCCAGCTCACAAGATTGGGTTCTTTGGACCCCTCCACAGTGTCAAGTCTATTAAATTGAACATGTCACAGTATGGCAACATTATTTCATGCATGTTTTTCACTCTGTGTCAGTATTATAACTATAATACTATAAGGCAGTAAGAGAACTCACTACAGGCCTGTGCAATCAGCTTGGCTAGGAAGTCTTCATTGCCGTACTGCTTGCTCATGATTGAGGTCCTAATGGCCTGGGTCACCTCCTGTACATTCTTCAAGTCCTTGACGGTCCCACACACCAGATCTGTAAGAGGACAGTTCATTCGTTTATTTATATTGATTCAGTCTTATTCATACAAAGTAGCTTCATTCAGTAATCAAAGTACTGTTCTCCCAGAAGGCCCTGTCTCACAAAATTAATGAAAATACTTCACGGTTTCGACACAAACGTAGTATGACAACATAGTATGAAAAGTGCAACTGATTATGACATTCGATACCAATTAATTGACAATATTCGAAGTAGACCAATAATTATATGCGCATACAAACTTGAGGGAGAAAAGAAATAAAAAAAGATCATTTCACATTAAGTTCATTTCCCACCAAGGTCATTTACTTTCACATGAAATTTTCTTGTTGGTATTGCTTGAGTAACAAGACATTTTTTTTTTTTTTTTTTTTTTGGGGGGGGGGGATTTTTGTTCATAACTGGTGAAAAAAAGCACACATAGCATTGAAAGGGATGTGTTATGTGCTTTTTAATTTGTGTAAGTCTGTATTTCCCACATCTTTTATATATTGTATATTTTTATAATATGTGCTTGTAACTATGTAGAAGTAAATTTATGTAAAACCCAATACAACTTTCCTTCATTGGATCAGAGAAAAATAAAAATGAATTGAATTGAATTGAGCTAACCCTTTTTCTGGCAAACACAATGCTGCATAAATGTGTGTTAGTAACTGGGAAGATAATGTCTAACTGGTGGTGTAAAAGTTATACTTTGTTGAGGGCTGCTAGCACTAAGGCTAACTTCATAATACTAATTTGTTTGTGACTAGCTTCCAACACAAAAGCCTAGAGATCATGTTGGCAAGGATTGGCTCTCTGATGTCTTCTGCAAGGTTTCATTCCAGGCCTTTCATGGCAGAAACACAGTCACACCATTGTATGCAAACAAGAGCTCTCATCGACAGCACACATCTTATTTCCCTCCATTTGCACTTAAGGAGTAAAATTGTTGTTTACTTTAATCGCTCTTATTTTACCTGGTAAGAGTTCAAGGGTCTTCTTGAGCGCAACTTCATAGCCTTCGATAACTTCAGTAGGAGACAGTCCCTGTTGGAGACAAAAATACAGATATACATTATCATCGTCATCCATGGTACAACAAATATTATCCCATTTTTCACTTCTGCACTTCATCACGATTGACCTTTTCTATACCTGGCATATGCTGGTCTAGAGAACTTGTGTATTACAAGGATACGTGTTTAAGGGGTTCTCTTTTTTTTTATATAAATCTGGGTTAAATATCCCTAAGCCCCCATATTCATGCACAATTTTTCATATTCTTCTCTTTTTCCTTCTAATACTTTTTTTCTTCAACTTTTTTTCTTAACTGCTTGATTTTCATTGTGCTGGTTCTCATGGGCATCATCGCAATAACAATTCCACTCATATTCATAAAAAAATTTCACCACTATTCACCCTCATGTCATATACATGCACAATGCCATGTTCAAACTTTTATCAAACACTTAACACTCATCACACACCAGTTGGTGGGAGTCTTCGCTTTTTGCCCCAACAGGGCCATGTTGGATAAAGGTTTTCAATTATTGTCACTTACCATCAATGATAGCTACCACGGCAAAAGGTGCAATAATGAGAGCTCATTGGCTGTTGCCATGGTAGTTACCTTTGATGGTTAGTTACAATAATAGAAAACATATAAAACGTGGCCCAGGTCTTTTTAGCTGACACTAAAACACTCATTATTACTTCCCTCTGGGAAAAATAAATGAAAATGAATTTGATGCTGTCATGTCATGAAATGAACCCCCTGAATCAGGTAATACATTACATCCTATTGAGGAAAAAAGTGAAGGAGCATTATTTTTATTGCCGGAATCCCCCCCCCCCCCCTCCCCCAGCCTCACATGTTTTCACTTCTCCTGCTTCCCTCATCCTCACAATCACAATCTCACCATTCTGAGGATTTCTTCCGCATATTCCAGGAGGGCTCCTGCGAACACCATGACAAAGTTTGTGCCGTCTCCGATCTCCTGCTCCATCTGCTGCGACGCAAGCACCAGCATCTTGGCCGCTGGATGCTGAACCTAGCAAACCAATCAGAATACATTCACTCAGTTATACATCTCAGACACTAGATGCTGAACCTAGCAAACCAATCAGAATACATTCACTCAGTTATACATCTCGGACACTAGATGCTGAACCTAGCAAACCAACCAGAATACAATCACTCAGTTATACATCTCGGACACTAGATGCTGAACCTAGCAAACCAACCAGAATACATTCACTCAGTTATACATCTCGGACACTAGATGCTGAACCTAGCAAACCAATCAGAATACATTCACTCAGTTATACATCTCGGACACTAGATGCTGAACCTAGCAAACCAACCAGAATACATTCACTCAGTTATATATCTCGGACACTAGATGTTGAACCTAGCAAACCAACCAGAATACATTCACTCAGTTATACATCTCGGACACTAGATGTTGAACCTAGCAAACCAATCAGAATACATTCACTCAGTTATACATCTCAGACACTAGATGCTGAACCTAGCAAACCAATCAGAATACATTCACTCAGTTATACATCTCAGACACTAGATGTTGAACCTAGCAAACCAATCAGAATACATCCACTCAGTTATACATCTCGGACACTATAAGTTGAACCTAGCAAACCAACCAGAATACATTCACTCAGTTATACATCTCGGACACTAGGAGTTGAACCTAGCAAACCCTACCATTTGTAAAGTGCATATCACAATAAAGCACTGAGAGGGAAATTAAAAGGCAAGTGGAAACAAACTTGCAAGTTTTGCAGGTCAAATGTCATTAACCATTTATGTAAGTGGGTTTTTGTTAGCATGATAAAGGTGCAGTAATAAAACAAGGCATTAGCAATATTGTGTCTCGCCCACTTGCGAAAATAACCAGAAATATCGCGATCTCCATTGCTACGCAAAAGAAAACTGAAACAAACAAATAAGCAACTTTAAACAGACAACATCAAAATCAGGTGCAAAATAGTGACTTTGAATAAATTTGCATAAATGTGCATGAGTAATGTTTGCCTAAATCTACATCAGTAATGCTCACACATGCTCACACAATTCTGTGCACAAGTTAGGAAGCCTTCACCAAGAGTCTTGCAAGTAAACTTTAATGTATGACCTTAAATGACCTTTGACCTTATCATGAGACCTCTTACAGCACAATAACATGCAGGTGCCCCCAGTGCATCCATCATCCAAGTTTGATTGCCATTGTAGCAACATGTGATGAGTTATGTGTGATAAGAGAGTCTTGCGAGTAAACTTTAACGTATGACCTCAAATGACCTTTGACCTTATCCTGTGACCTCCAACGGTACCATAACATGAAGGTACCCCCAGTGCATCTATGACCCAAGTTAGGTTGTAATCCAAGCAACCTATGTGAAGTTATTTGAGAGTCTTGCAGGTAAACTTTAACGTATGACCTCAAATGACCTTTGACCTTATCATGTGACCTCCAACGCCACCATAACATGAAGGTACCCCCAGTGCATCTATGACCCAAGTTAGGTTGTAATCCAAGCAACCCATGTGAACTTATTTGTCAAAAGAGAGTCTTGCAGGTAAACTTTAACGTATGACCTCAAATGACCTTTGACCTTATCATGTGACCTCCAACGGTACCATAACATGAAGGTACCCCCAGTGCATCTATGACCCAAGTTAGGTTGTAATCCAAGCAACCCATGTGAAGTTATTTGTCAAAAGAGAGTCTTGCAGGTAAACTTTAACGTATGACCTCAAATGACCTTTGACCTTATCCTGTGACCTCCAACGCCACCATAACATGAAGGTACCCCCAGTGCATCTATGACCCAAGTTAGGTTGTAATCCAAGCAACCCATGTGAAGTTATGGATCATAAGAGAGTCTTGCAGGTAAACTTTAACATTTGTGACGGACGACGGACGACGGACGGACGACGGACGGACGCCATTTGGATCCCTTAGTCTCGCCTTCACCTCCGGTGGGCGAGACAAAAAGGACCAAATAAAACAAAATATGAAGCAAAAATGTATTCAAAAAATGCAGCAGGATAATCTGTAAAAATTCGCATTTTGATAACTCCCTGAATGGGTAATCCTTTGTCAGGATATCACAGAGAGCAACAGTCAATTAATGATTTCCATTAAGTGTGTGCTCACTGTGATGTTGTTCTGCATAAAGCACAAATTAGGAAATTAGTAGGAAAGGGACAAAGAAAGAATTGTTGGCCAACTTGGCTTTACCTCCAGTTCTTTGAGGATGGTGGCTGCATCGTTGGTGACAAAAAGCTTCTCAATGTGGTTGATCACCATCTTGTTCATGCCGCTGGGACCATAGGCTGACCGGGTGGTTTGGGCCAGCTCCTTACAAGCTGAGATGTTACGATAAACAGCCTCATCCAGACCTTGATAATTCTATGAAAAAAAAAAAAATTGTGCGCAAGGTAAAATATATGTCCTGTTTTATATCGGGTTATTTCATGCATGATCTCATAAAACATATAACCTAACATACTTTGGATTATACTAACTTAGAATTTTATACCCTATGACATTTTTTTCTTTTTTTGGGGGGGGGGGGCAAAACTCAAGACTTATCCAGGTTCGTGATTGTCATCTAAGATCTGAAGTTCTGTAATCAGACATCATCAACAAATATTGCTAAATATTTTTTATACAAATTTATTCTAAGCTGTTCTCTTTTTTTAAGTTTTCCAAAGAATTTACATTACAAAGCTTCTACTGTTGGCATCAAACATGGGTGACTACTTAACTCATTCACCGTAGTGCTTGAGGCAATTTTTTCTTCTTTCACTCTCGTAATTTGTCATATTTAAAAAAGTTGTGACGTAACTTGCTTCTTTCAATTTCATCAATTGATACAATTTTTATACATAAGAGGGAATACACATAGTCAGAGCAAGTGTACCTTTGCTTTTTTTTATTTTTTGGAAACAACGTTTGCATACAAGATTTGCCTCTGAGAATGAATTGATGCAAAACCAATGGTGGGGGGGGGGGCAACTCACAACGAACAATAGTGTACAACGGATAGCGGAGCGTGGTCGCTAGCGGTCGTGTCCATTTTTGCTGATTACATGACGTCATCCAGCCACTGCCGAGAGCCAATTTATGAATGAAAATATAGTAAGCATGCGCAGTGCAAGCCTTCTATGTCCCCACATAGTATTCCACCAAAACAAGTGTAAAATTCTCTATCACCTCGTACCAAAATCGACCTAGAATTTCACTTTCCTATATTTTATATGAATTTTGAAAGGTATTCTCAGAGGATCTATTTTCTCACCGATACCGCACAGGTAAGCGAATTTCGATTGCTTCTTGCTTTTCCGTGAAAATCGTACGAATTAGCGTCACCCCCGCATCGTGTTTGTTGGAATTTGTAGAGTCTATCGCAACGTGTACAAAGTCAATTGGCTTCCGGGTTTTAGGACCGTCAGTCAATATGCATGAAATTGCAGAGTTTCGATAATTTTCGATCGATACTGGAGCGATCCGATCACGAACCAAGACCATTTCCTGCGTACACAATGTGACCGGATATCGTTATCGCTATCGATACTTCCACACGCAGTCGGAAGGCAACCACGTGGTCATGACGTGATCTGCGCGATTGCCCAATCAGCGGTCTCCGAATCGCTGATCGCGGACGATCTATCCGTTGTACACAGTCTATGGACAATAGTTCGTCGTGCAACTAGACTCCAGTTCACACTCAGTTTCATTTCAGTTTCATCTGTTCATCAAATTCGTGTTATGCATGTTGCACGTTTTCGTAAACTCAAAAGCAATACGTGCCTTTACGGTTCTTGCATCGCAATGCATGGCGGGACGGAATTCTAGTACGCGAGCGTTCAGCGATCGCTGCGGTCATATCGTTTACACGCTCATGACGCTAGCCGCGGCGAGCGCGAAGTTCAATATTATTTTTTTCATGTTACAGATTTGTTATGTGGATCGGTTCCGACGTGAATACTTTCAGTAAATCTGAATCATATTTTAACGATAAGAACTTTGATTTGTATTATTGTACTTTTTATTTATTTAATTTTATTTTATTTAATTTCACACATCACATCACAACACACACATCTTTGCACATATGGGACTACCATCCGAGTCTCGACGACGTCTCGAATGTCTCTCTCTTTGCTTATTATTTTCTCAACAAACTCTTCATAAATCATTATGTAGATACAATAATACGAATCAAAAGTTCTCACGGAAAAAATACAATTCAGATTTACTGAAAATTATCACGTCGGAACCGATCAAAGTAACAAATCTGTAACATAAAAATGACATTGTAATCAATGACCGCAGCGATCACTGAACGCTCGCGTACTAGAATTCCGTCCCATAATGCCTTGCGATACAAGAACCGTAAAGGTACGCATTGGAGAAGGCACACATACATATACAGATGCCAACAAATGTTTTCTCTCGTTGCACGACTTCTTGAAATAAATTAAAAGCTCCCTGTTGAGCACGAGTAACCGGCATGAGCGGGAGGCATGGGCAACGAACGGTGAAGTCGGCCGCGTTGACCAGTCCGATTATTTTGCCTTGCATTTCCCCGGCCATGGGCACTTCCATTGACAATACACGCACTGTCCCTATATTAATAGGCTACGCACGGCATAGTGCATGGGACGCAAAGCAGAGGTGAGAAAAGAGCGACAAGTAGTCCCGAAATTACGATAAATTCTCGTAACATCCATGATATTACCGTGTATAATGTAACATTCCACATTACTTTGATACCAAGCTACGATATTCAAAATGTAATAGTGGGTCAGGTCTACTTACTTTGGCTCCATCTTTGAGCATTTGGGCAAAGCCCGGTGCACGAGGTACGTTCATCGCCATGTTGAGCTCAGCAGTGGAAAAGGCGTGAGTGATAGACTTACGAACACACTTTTCATGGGTTTAATTTATCAATTTAACTACAATATTACATCAAATTACGTAATATTTCTTTTTGCATTGTCTGGGTATGTATTTTAGTTAAAAAATAATTTCAAAAATTATAATTTTTTCAAAAAATATGTATTGATATTGATAAAACTACATATAGTTTAAAGTATAGCGACTAAATAAAGTCTACGCAACCATGATTCATGAATCGTTCTGGAAGCAACCATAGCATAGCGACCAATTTGTACATAGCCCAATAAGGAGGAAGACAAAGTTGACAGTGTATATGTCAGTTACACTGCGGATGGGATTATTTCATATATTCATAGACTTGCTTTATTAGTCTAAAATGGGATTGATGCTTCAAATTAACGACTCTGTCCAGTTGACATTAAGTTCATCGATATACAAAAATAGCGTTACAGGCAAATAAATCGATACAGATCACTGATCCGTTGGTTACGACGAGCGAGTGTTCCGAATCTCTCCCGATGCATAATTAGCCCCGGCGGCAAAGGCATCCTTTTTGTATACAAAAGATTTTGAAAAGAAAAAGGAAAAAAAGAGACTCCTTTTCCATGATTATTCCACAAAATATTCATGGCGCGTTTACTTAATGTAGGCCTATATATGTCTATTCACCGACATCACAGGTTAGTTACATGTCAATTACGTGTGTAGGTAAAAATGTGTAAAAGTGTAAAAGGTAAAAGTGTGTAGGTAAAAATATGTGCGTGATTTCGTGGGTGCTCGTGTTTATCGAATTTGATTATATCGTGTGTCGTGCAACATTAAACAAAAATTACGATGTTTTTATACGGCCACAAAGTGATAAACTCAGGTATATGTCCCATATTTTCTCTTCCTCCAACCCCCCCCCCCCCTTTCCTCCCACCTCATCTCTCTCTCGATCACTCTCTCTCTCTCTCTCTCTCTCTCTCTCTCTCTCTCTCTCTCTCTCTCTCATCTCTCTCTCTCTCTCTCTCTCTCCCCCCACTCTCTCATTTTCTCTCTCTTTCTCCCTTCGAAAAGAATTCTTACATGTCTAATTGTCTATCCGTGCAACCGTATTAAATTATGATATTGAACATATTGAAGTCTTGAAGTCTAGATTCAAGATTGAAGATTCAATTTAGTTTTCCACAAGAAACAAACAAAAACAATAGTGTATTCAGGTATAATGAACGAAACCAAATATGTACTTATTCATGCGCGCAAATGAATGAATTATAATAACAATGGTACCCATACAATATATCAACTTAGATGGATATAATACAAAACAAATTATTCATAACACATTTTTTAGAGGAAAATACTGTATGC
This sequence comes from Arbacia lixula, assembly GCA_963669155.1. Lineage (NCBI taxonomy): Eukaryota > Metazoa > Echinodermata > Echinoidea > Arbacioida > Arbaciidae > Arbacia > Arbacia lixula. Next base: position 19,983,229 of record OZ022585.1, read on the forward strand.
ATTTCATGCCCCCCCCCAAAAAAAAAAAAAAAAAAAAAAATATCAATAATAATGAAAAAAGTCTAGATAATAATGTGATAAAAGCAATAATAATATTGATAATAATTATTATTATTATTAAAAAATCCGTAATTCAAAATAGCTCTAGCTGAAAGAGCTGCTTGGAGATTGAGTGAAAGAAGAGCTATAGGCTTTCCGAAAGAATTCTTATCTCCTTCTCCATTCTTTATATAGTTTCTCTTTTCTTACGCGCTTTCTGAGGAGCTCTTTTTCAAAGCTATTCTGAAAGGATACCCATTTAAGCCCATTGCAGACAACACGATTTTAAACCGATTCCGCAGTCGGAAGGGCCTATGACTTGAAACGTGACGTCACCGTCGGGCACAACTTCAATGACGGGGTCCTGCAATTTAGCCAGTCGCAGAGTCGAATGACTGATCGGATCGTGTCGTCTACGATGGCCTTTAGAAATGGTGCAGCCTATCTTGAAAACTCATTGTATGGCCCATTTCATTCAAAATACAAAGGCTTAGTAATGCATGATCACAGAAATGCAAAAGACACAAACAAATAAACAGTACAATAAGCCATAATCAGATAATTGGTTCGAATATTTTCGGAGGCCTTTAAGACCTATTGATAATTGATGAACGCACATAAGCAAAATGACGTGATAATGCAAGCTATTTTTAATAGCAAAACAACGTTAACGAAAATCATTAGTATTCAACAAACAAATGATTTGTACCTACTCAACTCAAAATTGGTAAAATAATGTTGAACCCGTCCAGTGTGGAGGGTATGAAGTTACTGGGACAGAATGAAGAAAGGAACAATCAAAGTTATGGGATGTGGTTCTTGACTGGGCATCAGCAGTAAGAATGATTTATTAACAAATCAACTTGAATTCCTTCAGAATTCATATCACATTGTTTACAGTATATAGACATAACATAAGCTTCTTATCTTATTCTCTGTCTTGGCGTTTAGCTTATTCAAATACATCTTTTCATTATGTCTGATATATATTGATAAACATATGATGTTAACCTTTAATAACTAACTCTAATAATGTACATGTACAAGAAAGATCAACTAATTCCTATTTTTCTAACTCACATAAATCTATGCTCATGTTATCTTTCATTAATCTCCAGTTTAACCCATTGATCTGAACGTCAATCCATAATATCAGACTGATATGTGGTTGCTACTGCAATAAGCTAAGTTGTACCATAGAGAATGACAATTAATTATATTTGACTTTCCTTGACATATAATTATAATGTATTGTCTCTCCTACTGAACTATTCTGTATCTTTTTATGTTTATATAGATGTATGATTTAACCAAATTCCTAAGCTCAAAGCCTTCTACCTCATTACTCCAAAATAGTTTCTCTTTATATACCCAAGAGTCATTACACTTCTACACTATACACTCTCTAGCATGGAGCAGGGTATAATAGAGGAGGTGCAGGGAACACACAGATTGCATAGTAAGAGATAAAGTGTAACCCATTGCAAAAAGAGGAGACGGAGAAGAGGAGAGATAAGGGTGAGAGCAGGGAGAGCAGAGAGAGACATGAGAGAGAGAGAGAGAGAGAGAGAGAGAGAGAGAGACCTGAGAGAGAGAGAGAGAGAGAGAGAGAGAGAGAGAGAGAGAGAAGAGAGAGAGGGAGAGAGAGAGAGAGAGAGAGGTGCATTGCTAATGTACAAGACTGGCCATAGAACAAAGAATGTCATACATAGCGTGGGCTCTTTCCCCTGTACTGGACACATGTGCCAACAAAACAATCCTTTCACTCCCTTTCTACTACAACATTATACAAACATGTATGGTAGAACGTACTCTAGCACTGAATGACTTGTTATTCACTGGTCGAAGACCAGGCAGTTTGTTTACAAACTTCTCCTTATCTCTGGCTGCTGCGGCCTTCAGTATAAACCATGCTTCACTCGCTGGACAATGCTCCACCTGTGCTCGCAGTGTTTAACACTGGCTGAGTTCACACTCTTTCTACCCACTGCAGCATACTAGCTGATACGTATGGCATGTAGGGCACGTCCCCACTTTCTTACTCTGGTTTCAGCACTGCATGTATCCTCATAAGTTATATAATACATGCATAAACTAGCTAACTCAGCAAATGAATCTACTCACAAGCACAATAAATATAACTCATACTCCATTGTGAAGATACAGTATTCATTATCCTTTCCTATATCCCTATTCCAGACAAGGTAAATGATTAAAATGCATTCTGTTCGAGATGAAACTTAACCAATCTCACTCTGCACCAACAGCATACCATAATAGAAATATAGAGAAATATAACTACTTTCATACTCTCACTTAAGTTTCATTCAGATAGATGACAACAACATAATAGTACATGTATTTACAATTCATCAATGAGACAATATAAAGTTTGAAAGTATTGTCTTACCTGGGACAGAATGAAGAAAGGAACAATCAAAGTTATGGGATGTGGTTCTTGACTGGGCATCAGCAGTAAGAATGATGCTGGTCCACATCACCACATTGGTAACTGTGCTGTTCCTGGCTCAGTCCATTCTGTCACGGGGGTGTCTATTACTACATATGGAGGGATCAGCTTGTGGGGTAGTTTATACTACTGAGTGAAAACGATAATAGAGTCCCAAAAAAGAATAGGGGGTCTGTTTTCTAGGGGCTTACACCCGTCCCTCCAAAATCAAATGTCTCCACTGACATTTCAAAATATGACCACATAACAGATTTAGTTATTTTTCTACCATAATAATCGAAATCTGAAACTTGTCTCAAAACCCAAAATTACGTGATATAACATAATCATTAACCAAAAATAATAAACTGCCAAGCGTAGGGGGGCAATGTTTCATTTTTTTTAGCATTTTAAAATCGGGTAATTGTAATAATAAGACATCCTCTGAGCCTGATGTTACAATCCCGCCGGTGAACATTTCTCCACTCACTTTTTTCTTATGTACCAGACTAGCTGTCATTAAAAACAGGCAAAACTTATAAATGTCTTCATCCTACCATTTCCGTTAACATGGAGCACAATTGTTCATGATATCCCGTTATCGGGAGGTAACAGTCTACTTCTGCTATTCACAAAACAAAACATGCCCCATTACAGTCGACATCAACATACATGTATTCAACAAGGCGCGCTTTCCTTGTTCATACTGACGTCATGGTCACACTGACCATCATAAAAAAAATGTCGGAAACAAATGTTTGTTCTTTCTGCTAACGTACAATGGAGGTAGTTGCAAGGTTGCTGGAGTGGTCACAAATTTAACACAATTGCATTATTGTACTCCAGACTGTCCATTCTCACACTGCGCAGTGATTTTCTTCTTCCTCTTGCAACTCTTTCAGTACACTCAAAAGTCTGTTTAGTGTTCAGTCTCTGGAAACTTTACATGTTACGGTCCTCGTATCCCACGATACACAGCGTCGAGGTCCACGTATGTACGCTCGTCAGCAGTCAGCAGGTGCTTGCCTGGGATCACGGGCAGATCACGTCCACCCGCTCGTAATTCGTTGTACAGTGTACCTCGAGTATCTGGTAACGCGAGCTGACAACTTCTACTCGCTACTGGCTCATCGGGGGACAGTTTACAGGGAATATCGGGGGGTTTGGTGCAAATTGTGGCACCTGCGTGCCGGGAGTTGGGAAAGGTTGTGGTACCCATGGGTCCCGGGGTTGAGGGTTAAGGTGGGGGAGAGATTGGTGCTGATAAGATCGTGCATTAAGGTACTGGTTCGGGAAGAGGTATTGAAAAGGTGGCGTGAAGTGAGGGTGAGGTTGAGAGATGACGCCTGGTCGACAATGGGCTGGAACAGAACTATGTTGATTATAAACACGCTGCTCTGGAGTCCCATGGGCTGGTATAGCATTGATGCTGGGATTTTGGGAAGTAGGGTGTCCAAGGGTCTCGTAAGTGAACATCGCAGGCGGTCTTCTATTGCGGCTAGGCCATCGTCGATCCTCCGGGGGGTCATGCTGGTCGTCGACTTGCCCTTCACTGCCTTGCTGCACTAGATTCTCGGCACCCGCGGGGTTTGTGTCAGCTAGAGTCAGGTTGTGTGCATGATCATCAAGTTGTTGAGCTGGCTCTTGATGTATTTCTGGGAGCTCTTCCCCGTTGCAGGAGTCCGCGTCTGTCTGTTCGATTTCTGATGGCGGTACAGCCGATCTGGCTCTGTCTTCGACGACTGGGTCTGCATCGTGTCGAGCCTGCCATCGGAGGTAGTACTCATCTTCTGACTCTGAGTCTGTTGACTCGCTCCTGATTTGCTCAGTCAGTCGCCTCGCTGGCCTTCTACTCTGGTGCAGTCGACGGTCACGGTTGTTGGTGGGTGTTGGCTCGTCAACTGGCAGGTGATCGCAAGGCAGCAGTAGGTTTCTGTGAATCGTCTTGACTCGTCCCTGGCCACATTCTGGTTGGACATCATAGACGGGAATAGAGTCATTCTTTTGCCCAAGGACAATGTGAACTTTGTCCTGCCAGTATGACTGTAGCTTCCCTGGCCCACCTGGAGGAACGACATTCTTGAGTAGCACCCGGTCCCCTGGTCGTAGTGGAGCGCTCTTCGCCTTTTTGTCGAATCGCTCCTTACTCTTTGCCGTCGATTTTGTCGTGTTCTGAGACGCAATTTTGTAGGCTTCTTTCATCCTTTCTTGCCACTGCCTCGCGTACTCACTGTGGCTGACAGGGGGCGATCCATCTTCGGTTCCTTCGAGGCCAAACGCAATGTCTACTGGTAATCGTGGCGATCTACCGAAGAGCAGAAAGAATGGAGAATAGCCAGTGGTGGCTTGTCTAGTGCAGTTATATGCATGGACGACTTTATTCACATGATCTTTCCAATTTCGCTTCTCGGCCGACGACAGGGTGCGTAACATCTCGAGTAGAGTGCGGTTAAACCGTTCCACTTGGCCATTTCCCTCTGGATGGTACGGGGTTGTGCGGGACTTCGCAACTCTGCTGTATCGGTGAAGTTGGTCAAACAGCCGATTCTCGAATTCACGACCCTGATCATGGTGAATCCTTTTGGGGAAACCGAACCTCAGGATGAAATCATTGAACAACTTGTCGGCTGCTGTTTTCGATGACTTGTTTGTTGTGGGATATGCTTGTGCGAACCGGGTATAGTGGTCCATGATTACCAATATGTATTCATGTCCCCCGATACTCTTCTCTAGATGGAGGAAGTCCAAGGAGACTAGTTCGAAGGGTTCCGTTGTGATGATAGGTTTGAGTGGGGCTTTGGGTTTTGTGGCTGGTTTTCTTTGCTTCAGACACGTGCATGAGTGGATCGTGTATCGTTCTATATCTTGTTGCATCCGCGGCCAATAGAAACGATCCCTCACTAGAGTTGTCACTCGGTCAGCACCCAGGTGACCCATCTCATCATGGAGTTGTCTGAGGACAAGGGAGTGGTACTTTGAGGGGAGAACCAACTGCAGTCTGTTTCCTGATCTTCTGTGAAGAATGCCATCCTTATCCAGTTCCAGACGTTTCCAATCACGGTGAAGACTGACACTATTTCGAGACAAGTCCCGTTGGTTTCTTCTGCTGATTGGAGATCCTCGCTGCTTTGCGTTGATGACTGGCGCAATGACAGGGTCTTCTTCTTGAGCTTCTTTCAAGTCTTGCTTAGGGATGGCTTGGAGGGTAACCCAACACTGTTCGACATCACTCTGTGATGTTGCTTGATCGGCAAGTTGGTCACTGATGTTGACTGAGTTAATCCAGGCTGTACCAATATGTGACTGGGCATGGATTGCTTCCACCGTGGTCTTGATCGTGCTTGGCGATACCTCTTTTATGCATTCCCTTTGGTACCGTTCAAGATCTGCAGGCATCCGTGAGAGCACATCTGCAACACGATTCTTCTTCCCAGGGAGGTACTTGATTGTGAAGTCAAAATCAGCAAGTTCGGCTACCCATCTTTGTCCTGTGGCATTGAGCTTTGCGGTTGATAACACGTAGGTTAGAGGGTTGTTGTCCGTGTATACCGTGAAGTGCTTAGCGTAGGACAGATAATCGCGGAAATGTGTAGTGATGGCCCATTTGAGGGCTAGGAATTCCAACTTTCCGGAGTGAAGATGGTAGTTCTTCTCTGCTGGACTAAGCGTTCTAGACCCATATCCAATCACGTAATTCTTTCCGTCTTTGACTTGGGTGAGAACAGCACCTAACCCATCGTGTGAGGCATCCGTGTATAAGCAGAATGGCTGACTGAAGTCTGGGTAGCCCATGACTTGGGGTGAAGAGAGGGTGTCAATGAGACCATGTAGAATCTGGTGATGGTCTTCAGTCCAGGAGATGGGCTGGCTGGAAGGAACAGTCGCTCTCTTCCTACGGGTGACGGGCTTCTTTGATTTTGCTGATTGGGACGGTAGGCTGGGCCCTTTGAGGAGTTCGTACAAAGGCTTGGCTCTCTGGGAGAAGCTTGGAATGTACCGTCGGAAATAACCCACTAGTCCAAGTAGTTGTCTCACCTCTCCAACTGTCTGAGGGCGTCGTTCCTTCAGGGCCTTGAGAGCTTCAGTGTCTTTCGGATCGGGGTAATGTCCATCTGCCGACACAATCCTACCCAGGTATTTCACTTCCTTCTGAAAGAACTTGCACTTACTCGGCTTGAGTTTGATTCCATGTTCTTTCATGCGTTGGAGAACTTGTTGGAGATGGTGGAGATGATCCTCGAAGTTCTGGCTGTAGACGAGGATATCATCCAAGTATACCTCACAAAAGTCATGTGATAGTCCCTCCAAACTCGATTCCATGTAGCGCTGATAGACGGCAGGTGCGTTCTTGAGGCCAAAAGGGATTCTCTCCCATTGGTAAAGGCCCCAGGGGGTGACAAACGCCGTCAAATGTTGGCTGTCCTCCGCCATAAAACCTTGATGGTACGCTTTTCCTTGGTCTAATGTCGTGAACCATTGGCTACCTCCCAGGCCGTCTAGCACATCCTGTATTCTGGGAATTGGTTGTCTGTCGCTGATGGTCTTTTTGTTCAGCTCTCTATAGTCTATGCAGAGTCTTAGACTTCCATCTTTTTTTCTGACGCAGACGATGGGTGAGGAGTACGAGGATGTTGATTTCTTCACCCACCCCCTACTGATCAGATCAGTCAGGTAATCCTTGACTTCTGCATAGAGGGGCCTCGGGATGGACAGGTAAGTGCGATTGACAGGAGTCTCATCACTCAGTTTTAAATGCATCTCGAGGTCCTGGATGCAGCCGACATCAGTCTCGTCTCGGGAAAATGCCTCTTTTTCCTGTTCCAGAACGGCTCTTACGCGAGCTTGCTGCGCAGACGTGATACCGGAAAGGTCGATACTAGAGATCCAGTCATTTCCATCCTTGTTTGTTTCTCTACCACTGGCATCTTCAGTTGGTGTGGGGGACGAGGGTGTCGCTGTTGGCGCAAATTCTTCTGGGATGACAGACTTAATCAGTTGTAATCTACCTAGCACTTCTCTACCACTGATTGTTATCTCATGGCTGGTCTTGTTGGTGACTGGGATGGTAACCCGACTACATCTTCCCTTTTGAAGTCTGACTAGGCAGTCCGGTATTTCTAGTTCATCTTCTGATGCCCTTGTGTCATCCTGTTGGAAGAAAGCGTCAGTTGCATGTAGTTGCAGTCTTGTATGAGCCCTGCAAGTAACATGCACGGTCTTCTTGCTTGGAATTGTTACCGGTCTTCTCTCATGTCTCAAAGCACACAGGTCACCTTCTTGCTTGTGTTTGAGTATCTGGATGAGTGGCTGCACTTTCTCGGCTTGGGTCTGAAGTGAAGCTAGCATAACGTTCGTAAGTTGACATCTTTTACCACTCTCTGTGTGACGCTTCACTAGCTCAGCAATGACATTGTACCCTATGATCGGCCTGTCGACTTCGCTCTTTGTTACCAGGGTGGGTACGCTGATGTGAGTGAGTCCCCCATCTAAACTAAAGTTGAGGCTTAACCAACCTAAGAATGGAAGTTCTGACCCATTTGCCGCTTGTAGCCTAAGTTGTCCATCCAGCAGTTCATTAATAGGTCTTATGGACATGTCGGGTAGGTTGTCTTGTTTCCACTGGTTTGAGACAACAGTTACTTGTGCCCCTGTGTCCCATAATGCTTCCGTTTCAATGCCGCCCAAGGAGCATTTTACAGTACACTTGTCTCCGATAAGCTTAGAGACGTGGGCAGCCTGTGAACCAGTGGAGACAGGATACAGATGGAGGGTGCTTGGATCTAATTTCGAGGCTGAGGCTGCTCTTGATGGGGAGATCCGTTGCCTCTCTGGGATGCCCCTCTGTCGTTTCCCGAGGGTTGGGCTCTGGAGCGCCTCAACCGACAGCCGCGCAGGTAGTGATCACTACTCCCACAATGGAAGCAGTGGTTACAATCAGCTCCTTTTCCCGCATCTCTGCATGTTGGGCATCCCCAGTCACTGGGCCTTCTTTCTCGTCTGTTGTGTGAACTGGAAGGTGGTGCACTGGATACGGCAGCAGCAGTCTTCAGTGCAGCTATGTCGGCTTGAATCTGTTGGAGTTGCCGCTCAAGAGGAGATGGTTCAGCTGCAACACTGTTTACCTTGAGGGACTTGGATGGTTTTTGCTTCGCCCTTCTCTCTTCCTCTTGGGCCTCGGACAGTTTAACGCATTGGAGGAGAGTCTCATCTGTCACGCCGGGGTCTGTGAGGTGGGGCTTCAGGTCATGTCGGACATTATCGCATCTAATACCTGTCCCGAGGGAGTGCAGGAACATTTGCTGGACAAGCCCGCTGTTGTATTTCATGGCGGCGTCATCCTTCTTAGAAGCCATTATGACTTTCTGGCGGGTGTCCAGCAAGCGCATGACAAAGTCCTGTGTTGTTTCTTGATTACCCTGAGTGGCCGATGATAATTCCTTGTAGAGGGAAGTAGCATCACCCTCCCTGAAATGCGCCTGGAGGATCTGGCGAAGGTTGGACAAGGTCAAGTCCTCCTTGCTCTCTAGGTAACTCCGCAAGCGCATTCCAGGGCAGATGGCTCTCACTACTCCCTCTACTATCTCCTCCTCTGAGTAGCCCTTCTGCAATCCTGCATCCAGTTGCCTCGATAGGCTGCTGAAGGACACTTTGTCCCTCTGCCCTGGCTCACCTATCTGGCCCGTGATCTTGAAATCTCTTTTCAAGAGCCGAGACAGATGAGCCAGTGGGATCTGGTCCTGTTCCCTGGGTGGATGTCGATGAAGTTGGGGAGACGCAGCTGCTTTATCCTCTGCTTCCTCTGGAGATGTGGGCGGGGTTTCCTTTTTATCCTTTCCCCCGGGCATGTCTTTCAAGAGGGTGTGCAGCTCTTTCAGCATCTCGAGTCCCCCGTCTTCCATTTCGTCCACCTCTTCCCTAGCCAGATACCTATTTACACACCTCAGGACCCCAATCCGCCCTCTCCCCCTTACCTTGTCAACTGCTGTCTTGGGGATGCCGAGCTTCTCAGCTACCTCTAGGAGAAGGTCCTCGCTGAGGTTGTAGAGTCCCTCTTGGACCTGTTGACTCACAACCTCGAGGCTCATTGCGGTGGTAGGTATCTTGCTAGGGCGTCGTAGGGGATTCTAAGCGGTCATCCGTAGACAGCTCATACGCCAACCGGGTACTCCTCCAGAGCGCGAGCTGTCCTGGCAGGGTCGCCAAATGTTGAACCCGTCCAGTGTGGAGGGTATGAAGTTACTGGGACAGAATGAAGAAAGGAACAATCAAAGTTATGGGATGTGGTTCTTGACTGGGCATCAGCAGTAAGAATGATTTATTAACAAATCAACTTGAATTCCTTCAGAATTCATATCACATTGTTTACAGTATATAGACATAACATAAGCTTCTTATCTTATTCTCTGTCTTGGCGTTTAGCTTATTCAAATACATCTTTTCATTATGTCTGATATATATTGATAAACATATGATGTTAACCTTTAATAACTAACTCTAATAATGTACATGTACAAGAAAGATCAACTAATTCCTATTTTTCTAACTCACATAAATCTATGCTCATGTTATCTTTCATTAATCTCCAGTTTAACCCATTGATCTGAACGTCAATCCATAATATCAGACTGATATGTGGTTGCTACTGCAATAAGCTAAGTTGTACCATAGAGAATGACAATTAATTATATTTGACTTTCCTTGACATATAATTATAATGTATTGTCTCTCCTACTGAACTATTCTGTATCTTTTTATGTTTATATAGATGTATGATTTAACCAAATTCCTAAGCTCAAAGCCTTCTACCTCATTACTCCAAAATAGTTTCTCTTTATATACCCAAGAGTCATTACACTTCTACACTATACACTCTCTAGCATGGAGCAGGGTATAATAGAGGAGGTGCAGGGAACACACAGATTGCATAGTAAGAGATAAAGTGTAACCCATTGCAAAAAGAGGAGACGGAGAAGAGGAGAGATAAGGGTGAGAGCAGGGAGAGCAGAGAGAGACATGAGAGAGAGAGAGAGAGAGAGAGAGAGAGAGAGAGACCTGAGAGAGAGAGAGAGAGAGAGAGAGAGAGAGAGAGAGAGAGAGAGAAGAGAGAGAGGGAGAGAGAGAGAGAGAGAGAGGTGCATTGCTAATGTACAAGACTGGCCATAGAACAAAGAATGTCATACATAGCGTGGGCTCTTTCCCCTGTACTGGACACATGTGCCAACAAAACAATCCTTTCACTCCCTTTCTACTACAACATTATACAAACATGTATGGTAGAACGTACTCTAGCACTGAATGACTTGTTATTCACTGGTCGAAGACCAGGCAGTTTGTTTACAAACTTCTCCTTATCTCTGGCTGCTGCGGCCTTCAGTATAAACCATGCTTCACTCGCTGGACAATGCTCCACCTGTGCTCGCAGTGTTTAACACTGGCTGAGTTCACACTCTTTCTACCCACTGCAGCATACTAGCTGATACGTATGGCATGTAGGGCACGTCCCCACTTTCTTACTCTGGTTTCAGCACTGCATGTATCCTCATAAGTTATATAATACATGCATAAACTAGCTAACTCAGCAAATGAATCTACTCACAAGCACAATAAATATAACTCATACTCCATTGTGAAGATACAGTATTCATTATCCTTTCCTATATCCCTATTCCAGACAAGGTAAATGATTAAAATGCATTCTGTTCGAGATGAAACTTAACCAATCTCACTCTGCACCAACAGCATACCATAATAGAAATATAGAGAAATATAACTACTTTCATACTCTCACTTAAGTTTCATTCAGATAGATGACAACAACATAATAGTACATGTATTTACAATTCATCAATGAGACAATATAAAGTTTGAAAGTATTGTCTTACCTGGGACAGAATGAAGAAAGGAACAATCAAAGTTATGGGATGTGGTTCTTGACTGGGCATCAGCAGTAAGAATGATGCTGGTCCACATCACCACATTGGTAACTGTGCTGTTCCTGGCTCAGTCCATTCTGTCACGGGGGTGTCTATTACTACATATGGAGGGATCAGCTTGTGGGGTAGTTTATACTACTGAGTGAAAACGATAATAGAGTCCCAAAAAAGAATAGGGGGTCTGTTTTCTAGGGGCTTACAATAACACCAGTATATAAGAAGGGTGATAAACATATATTTGAAAACTATCGTCCCATAACTACTTTACCATGCTTTTCAAAGATTTTAGAAAGGATTGTTGCCAATAGATTACTTGTACATCTCGATAAATATAACTTACTCAGTGATTGTCAATATGGCTTTAGAGCAAACCACTCATGTGAACTCGCTTTGATTGATGTACATGATTATTTAATGTCAAATGTTCAAAAAAAGCTTCATTCATATGGTATCTTTATTGATTTAACCAAGGCGTTTGACCTAATTGATCATAAAATTCTTCTATATAAATTGACTTACTTTGGTGTGCGTGGCATCTCGCATAAACGGTTTACTGAATATTTGTGTAATCGTTATCAATTTGTTTCATATAATTCTTTTAGATCGCCAAATGCAAAGATGACTTGTGGTGTGCCCCAAGGCTCTATTCTAGGACCATTATTGTTTTTGTTATATATTAATGATTTGTGTAAATCTTCATCATTCTTCCATTTTACTCTGTTTGCCGATGATACTACAATCATAGCATCTCATGAAAATATTGATAGACTGTCTGAAATAACTAATAAAGAATTGTCAAAAGTTACTGAGTGGTTTAAAGCAAATAGATTAATTATTAATACAGAAAAAACCAAGCTTTTGTACTTTGTAAATAGTAAATCATGTGATGTTTCCAATATTGAAATCTTTATAGATCACGTCAAATTGTCATTCTCACCTTCAGTAAGATTCTTGGGTATACTATTCAATAACAAATTAAGTTTTGATGATTATAGAAGAGAAATTAGTAACAAGGTATCAAAGAATGTTGGACTTTTATTCAAACTGCAATCCGTGTTACCTGAAACTCATCTTTTTATGCTGTACAATTCATTGGTTTTGTCTTATATTCAATATTGCAATGTTGTTTGGGCTAGTACAGCACCTACTAAGTTAGATACCATATATAGGTTACAGAAAAAGGCTCTACGAATTTGCACAATTTCTCCATCCAAGCCACTTTTTCTTCGCCTAAAGACTTTGAATATTTTTGACCTCACTAAGTTTAAGATAGCACAGCTAATGTATCGTAATGAAAATAACTTACTTCCTGTTAATACTGCAAATTTCTTTTCGTATAATTCCCAATTTCATAATCATAATACACGTTCTAGTTCAAAATTGCATTACCATCAGGTTAAAACAACTAAAATGCTTCAATTATTTAGATATCAAGGTCCTATAATTTGGAATTCTCTTAGTTCAAATATAACTTCTTCCAGTACTATAAATTCTTTTAAAGCTAAACTGAAAAATACTTTTTCATCTAAATATTCTACGTAACCGAACGTAAATTGTCCAAACGAATTAGTATTATTGTACATGTATGTATTATATTATGTACGTGTGGGTGTGCTGTTGTATGACTGTGTGTATGTTTGCTATTATTCATAGGTTGTTTGTTGTCTTTTATATGAAACCAATTAGGAAAATTACATTTTTGTAACGATTATGCATTCATTTATATTTTATATGTAAGGGAGCTGCACCCTCAAACCTGTAAAGTTTTTTGCAGCTTCCATTTTCATTGTCTCTTTATTTTATATTTACAGTGAATGTTTATACATGTATTTTATGATTATGAAATAAAACCCATTTTGAATTGAATTGAATAAAACATCACACTTACGAGTAATTTTTCATTTCTGCTATAAACAAGTAAACAGGTCTTGAAACTGTGTTTGGCTCTTCTTCTCTTAAAGATAGCGTGTGCGGAATCCCAGTACTAGCTCTACGAACATTTCAGGAAAAGTGAAAAAAAAACTATTCTTGTTTACGTTTGAAACGTATACCATAGTTTACATTCATGATTGTATTGTCCCTGTCAGCGCGCGACGCGGGCATTGCTCCCATTGAACGTATGTACCATGGAGCGGGCCGGTGCGCGGACCATAACGCACACCGGTCTCCGGTCTCACCGCTAATTTTTTATTTTCACATTGGGCTTGTGTACATCACCAATGAGAATGGTGACATTGTATACATTTCATAGAATTCATTGTATGATGCTGTCGCCGGGAACAACTGAAAGAAGGAATCCATTAATTTATGTTACTCAATGTGTGAATAATCGGCCGTGGTCTTCTTGTTATCGGCATCATGATCGGAATCGTCATCACCCAAAGGTTCGAGCTCATATTTGACGCTGGAATATTTGCCTGGCTCGGCTTCCGTTCCTTTATCGTCATCAAAGCAACTCAGCACATCCCAGCGCTTATCCAGGTAGCCCCTCTTGAAGACGACGTTGGTGGTGTACGAAACGACCAGGGTGATGACGAGGGAGACGATCATGATGAGCGTGCGGAACGGGAAGAGTTGAGTTCCGCTCTCGACGTCGTAGAACGGGTAGCGGATGAAGGCGGGGAGTTTCAACACCGGTTCGCCACCGCCAAGCCGGAGTAGCAGGCCAACCACGAAAGCGATGGCCGCTCCATATGTGTTGGCCTTGGCGACGTGGACGACGCATACGAGCTGGGGAAATAGGATGACGTAGACGAAGTCCGAGCAGAGAACGAAGAGGGAGTAGATGGAGTGGACGGTGAGAGCCATGATAGTGGCGAGAGCGGCAACGACCACGACAGAGCATCGCATCGCCCATAGGAGCTCAGTCTCTGATGCCTTAGGAAAAATAACAAAGAAGACATAAACCCTATATGTGTAAGATAGAATGCTGCTATAAAGGACTATATTTTAATACGTGCATGACTGGTGAATAATGCACACAGTCATGGTATACATAATGTTAAATGGACGCGTTCTAGAAGATCGTGAGTATGTAATTTCCGTGCAAGGTAATTACATGTATTTTCTTTCTAAAAGGCTGTCAGACTCAATTTAGAGAAAATAACATGAAAACGTGTTAATGCATTCCACACCTTCAGAACAATGGAAATGAGAGGAATCAAAGGTGGTGTAAGTTCGTAGGCCGAATTGTGAAAATTCATTCTTTTACATTATAGAAAATGAAAACTTTACTATACAGGCATTACGTTGAACGCTGCCATTTAAATTGATGTTTTGTAACCGGGTCGAGTTTGAGTATAACTGAATACCTACAGATCAATGTAGGCGTAGTTGATAAAATAATTTTTTAATATTACAATCTAAGCAACGTCGTTCGATAAATTTGGTACAGACTGGGATTGCTTGTCAATAATGGTATGATGTAATTATGTAGCCAAATGAAGACATCTTAGCTGACTCTACATTGTATTTGACTTTGAACGGAAGTTGAGCCTGTGAGATAAATTACAAAGACACGTATTACACGCATCCTTTGAACCATTCGTGAATGTTAGTAAATTCAAAGATACATATTCCACAAACTGGATCAATGCTGCTGTTGTTTGTTTTTCATGCAAAGATCTACAGAATATGATAATACAGTACATTCACACTTGAAAGAACGCACATTCACTCTCTCTCTCTCTCTCTCTCTCTCCCCCCCCCCCTCTCTCTCTATCTCTCTTTTTCACGTACACACACATACACACACACATGTACACACATACGTACACACACACATAGACAGGCACATACACACACAAACACACATACACGTACACACACACACACACGCACACACACACCAACATAATACACGCCTCTATCAATCGTGTTGATTGAGCTCACACCTTTGGTCTGAAGATATTCCTGTAGATGTTCCTCACAAACATCGAACTGGAGGAGAGCACGGACGAGTCGGTGGATGACATCACGGCAGCCGACACCGCCCCGAGACCGAGGAAGGCGACGGCCGGAGGGGTGAGAAACTGGATAACGGCCGGGAGGACGATGCTCGGGTCCTCGATCGGATCGGTCTTGTTCAAGTTAATATTGGTCGATGCCCAGTCTGGCAAAATGGGTAGCATAAAATATGATAGATCGCTTAGGTACAAGGTATTAAGTACGCGTATTGATCTAGCGGACGTGCAAAAAAAAAAAAAAGTGGCACGCGGAACACCGTATTGTTTAATTTGCATTTTTCTCAAATTACAGAAACATAATCAGTCCCCATAACAGTATGCTTGATATTCAATTCTAGTACCAAAACAACGAAGCATTGGTTTCGTAATGCCCAGGAGTCCCCTTTGAAGGGAAACAGTACTGTACTCAAAACACAACTTTGAGAAAGTACTGCAAAAGGTGAATCTGCTATGCATTGTGTACACTACACAAACGAAGTCTCACGATTAGGACATGGTAATTCAGAACACAAATATTGGCACAGGGTATGAGTTCAAAACATAAGTATTGACACATGGAATGTCTTCAGAACACAAGTAATGGCGCAAGGTTTCTCATCAGAACATACGTATTGACACAAGCTTAAGTGCCGGTAAGTGTTCTTAGAAAATACGCGTTATAATCAGCACATCTAGGCATTGGTACATCAGTACATCAAAACATGACCAATTCATTTCTGAACAGAATGCAAATATCGTTTCTTATGATATATTCTCTCCATTTTAAAAAGTTTTTTTTTCAAGTAAAATGAGATAAAGGGAGCTCATGATGGGAAATATCTTTCAGTCCACTCCGGCAAGTTTGTATTCTGATTTATGTACGATGATCGAGAGTCAGACATTAACGCACAGTTTTGTTAGGCTGCACAATGGAGTTATACATTGCTTTTGAATGCCACATCGGCTTCTCTCTTTTTAAATTTCTTGTTCCATTCTTTTTCTTGTACATCTTCGGTTCCGTCAAGCCATTACTGATTGATTTGTATGAAATTTGTAAATCGGAGGATTCATACATTTAAGTGTCTATACATGAGATATCGCTACTAATAATATGATGCCACACGATTCACCTGTATAGTCGAGAATTGAGCGATATGCAGATAAAGATCTTAATCAGCTTTGCCATTGGTGAATGATAATTCGACCCCTGCCAATATTCGACCAACCATAATTCGACCGCTCCACCTACCCGTGCTAGCGCCGATCGCCCCCATCAGGTAGGCCGGGATACTAAGCAGGAAACAGCCGAAAGCAGCCGCGATGGAGAGGTACTTGGCGTGTCTCGGCGTCTTGGCCGCTAGGGCACGCTGGTAGTAGGCTTGCCACGGAACGCCGCCGAATATCTGACATCATGGTAAGCAATAATGTGTCGGAACTCTATATTCCACTATTGGATTTTTTTAAAAAAAAATCAGAGATACGAACCCGACCTATTGCAGTCATTCGAAGTAAGGTGCTAGGGCCGTTTGGTATTCCTGAAGTACATCTGTAGCAATACATTGCTTCTAGAGCATTAATATATCACATAATAATCATGTGTTTTCATGTGGGTGCAAATCATAGAGTAGCTGAACCCTGAAGGGGAATACCCTTTCTACGTCCTGTCTAACTTAATCATATTCTTTTCAGTCAAACATCAATAAAATATCGAATTCTAAACAATTTGCGCATTTCAGATACAAGGAATAATTATAGAGTTGCGTGGGGGAGAATTGGCAACAATTAGGGAATCGTTGGATTTTGTTTTAAAGGGCTTGTTTTCCATTCGTTTAAAGGATGCAGCACGCTATACCCAAACAACTGTGTGTATGTCTAAAAGTTCATTTCAACATTAAGAATTGATTCCCCAATCACACAAATTCTCAAAAGAAAGACATGTTGGTACTCATTTCCATCCATTCTGTGGATTTTCGATGCCACATGTATGCTTTCGTCATAACGGGCCAAAGAACATATGACTTACCAGCAGGAGGGCGCTGTCGAGCCAGACGCCGACGTAGCGGGGGTCAAACTCGCCCACCCACTCGCTGGTCGTGTTCCTCAAGGGTTCCACCGAGGGGTTCGTTATTGCGAAGGGCACCGCAAGCCACTGCAACAACAATCACATACACGCATACTTTACAACAAAAATACCTTCATGTATGATTCAATATTATTCGATTCCCAATACCGCATATAGAGGACAATTAACGCACCGCTGTTTTGGCGCAATAGTACACTAGACCGATAGATGACATGACTGCCAACAAAATTTTAATGTGGTTGCGCATCATAGGACGAAATTTCCTTTGCAGGCAGCGAAATAATTCATTTTATTTTTTTATTACATCTATTTTTTTATTATTATTATTTTGTGTTTGTGTGTGTGTGTTTGTGTGTGTGTGTGTGTGTGTGTGTGTGTGTTTTGGGGAGCTTAAACATTGTTCATCTACTATTCAGCATCAGGCCCTCGCCTTCAGGGGCAGATCCAAAGGGGGCGCGACCCCCCCCCCCCCTCCCCCCGCTCCTCTACCCCACCCCCGTCTCCAATCCTAGATCCGTCGCTGGCCCTCAAAGCTGATAATGTCGTACAGCTGTACCCCACCAATCATCATTCTGCGTAGCCTATAGGTACTAGGTTGTGAGGCATAGCTGTGAGGCAGTTTGTTAACAACTATGTCTGGTAACACAGACTACGCCCTAATGACGTCAGAGCTACTCTAGCTTCTTCCCCCTCTCAGAGGATGGGATTGACCCATAGTCTGTGTTACCAGACATAGTTGGGTTGTGTCCATGCACCTCAGTGACCTCACAGCCTAGTACCTAGGCTACACTCTGCCCCACCCTCGCACTTCAGAAGGTGATACGACACTAGTAGTCTACTTACCAGACCCAGGAACATGAAGATGAGTTGTATGATGTCGGTGTAAGCCACGGAGTACAGTCCTCCGAAGAACGTGTAGAGCGCCGCGATGCACGCCGACACGATCACGGAGACGGTTTGGTTCAACTCCAGTATAACGCTAATCGTTGAACCTATCATGGCGTGAGAATTTCATGATTAATCTATTTTGAAATGCGCGCGTCTATCAAGTTTGGTATCAAATTATTATCAATGATTGAAAGAGAGAAATATATAGAGATTGATAGAGCAAGATAGATGGACATTAAAATAGATTATAGAGATTGTATGGACAGATTGATAGATGATAAGATAAATTATAGAGAGATAAAATAGATACACATGCTTATGGATGAATATATATTATGGTTAAATTGACTGCCCCATGAGCCCAACGAATGATTTTGATTAATGCATTGATTGATTAATTGGTTGACCGATTGATTATTGATTGATTTATTGATCCTTAGATTGAGCGCAGCTTGGCAAACCGACTGCTGCCAGAAGGGCCGCTCACCACATGAGCTCGCCCAATTGATTGATTAATTGATTGATTTATTGATTAGTTGATTGAATGATAATTGATCACTACATTGAACGCAGCTTGACGTACTGAGTGCTTTTAGAATAGCTGCGCACCATAGGAGGTCGCCCATGAACTCAACGAATTATTGATTGATTGGTTGATGATTGATCGATAAGGTGATTGATTTATAAATTAATTGATTAATATATTAAACGCAGCTTGACTTATCGAGTGCTGCTAGAATAGCTGCGCACCATAGGAGCTCGCCCATGAACCCAACGAATTATTCATTGATTGGTTGATGATTGATCGATTAATTTATCAATTGATTAATACATTGAACGCAGCTTGACGTACCGAGTGCTGCTAGAATGGCTGCGCACCATAGGAGCTCGCCCATGAGCGCAGCGAGGAACAGGACCCCACCCATCCGGTCCCCGTACCTCACCTGGAACGGGTCGATCATCGTCACGTAGTTCCTCGCTCGCATCTTCTCCGCGAAGAAAATGCCATCTAGGTGACGTGAGCAGAAACGTGGTATAGGGCATAACATGATAACATGATGTGCTTTATCATTGTATTTAATTCAAATACTGAGGATTTGAAAGGGAACTGCTCCGTTTCGTCTTATAGGCAAAAACATTATTTTTTTTTTGTAAATATTGGTCTTGACCTAAATACCACGAATTCAATATTTCGATTTTATACTAAAGCGTAGAACATTCAGCTTAACTCTCTAATATAGATTAAGAACTTTCTAGGAAGATCAAATTCAACATACTTGACGTGAACTGAAAAACAATTGGTATCCAATAGCATCCAAAGTGCGTTCAAGTTGAAATAATTATTTTCTACTGCATCTTCTTTTGTTGCCTATAGTTGGAATGACGTTTCGATTGGAAATAGGTATTGTTATCATTCCTGGGCGAACGACCTAGTGGACCTATTATTCTGATCTCCAAGAGCGAAGAACAATGGATCATGGCCATGTACAAATAAACAATCTCATATGCCTTTCCACTATAGCCCCGAATGTTTGCTGAAAGCTAATCTTAAAACGATGGAACATCAAGCCGTCTTCTTCCTCCATCCTCATCCCTCTTCCTCCTCCTTCGCTTCTCTTTTTCTCTCAGTTTCTTCTCCTTCTACTTTTCCTTGTTCTTGTTCTTTTTTTCTTTTCTTCTTCTTCATCTTCTTCTTGTGCTTCTTTTTCTCCTTCTTCTTCTTGTTTAAAACCTTTAACAAGGACGGGGAGACGAGGAGGAGGATGGGGAGGAAGAAGAAGGCCGCACGGGGAGGAGGAGGAGGAGGAGGAGGAGGAGGAGGAGGAGGAGAAGGAGGAGGAGGAGGAGGTGGAGGAGGAGGAGGAGGAGGAGGAGGGGAAAAGGAGAAGGGGGAGGAGGAGAAGGAGGAGGAGGAGGAGGAGGAGGAGGAGGAGGAGGAGGAGGAGGAGGAGGAGGAATAGGAGGAGGAGGAGGAGGAGGAGGAGGAGGAGGAGGAGGAGGGGGAACGAGGAGGAGGGGATGGAGACGACGAATACGAAAAGGGGGCCTTGTTTTTTCGAAGAAGGCCTTTACGTTCTAATTACATCAAAATAAAATAAAGATTGAGATCACATTGACAATTATCAGTAGGCCTACCAAATAGGAAACAACATGAGCGACCACGAACATTAGCACAAGAGTTATGTTCAATGTGATTTCTTACTGATGATGAAACTAATGCTGTAGCCCCAGGGAGCCTGCGCCCAGACGAGCCCAAGACCATTGGTTGCCATGACCTCGGCTGTTCCATTGATGTAACCTCCTCCCACCCATGTCGCTGTAAGAAATGGAAATTGAAATAACACGTGCATGATTAGACGGTT
The DNA here is from genome assembly GCA_963669155.1 of Arbacia lixula. Classification (NCBI taxonomy): domain Eukaryota; kingdom Metazoa; phylum Echinodermata; class Echinoidea; order Arbacioida; family Arbaciidae; genus Arbacia; species Arbacia lixula. Next base: position 20,003,928 of record OZ022585.1, read on the forward strand.
TTAAGACAAGTTGAGAAATAACCCTTATTTTTTTATTTTATTTTTTTTTAGCAAATTCACAATACGATTAGTTGTATATTGCACTGAAATGTTCAACGGCATTCTGTAAATATCGACAGATATAGATATCAAGTCATTAACTAAGTTGGAGTTAATATAACAGCTTTGGTGTTCATTTCAAAAGTTTGTTTTAAACTGAACGCATGCGGCATCGGTGTACGATCTAACACTTGATATACATCAAAATAACCGTTGGTGTTTACTAAATAACTAGTTGTATACCACTTATGCTTTATCACATGTAACAGGCCCTATCTGATAAAGCAACAGGTTCGCTTCCACTCAAAGGGTTAGCGCCCTAATCATGGCAGTTTACGATTGTGTTCACGATATCCACCTACCTATCAGTGTGAACAGGCCGACAAACCAGCCAAAGTCCCGCCTAGCAACCATGACGGTCTCCGACGTCTTGCCGCCTTTGGTCTTCCGCGAGGCCCAGAGACCGATACCTAGGATGACCAGGTAGAACACCACCATGCCCGCCACCCCTCCCCAGTGGACCGCCATCTTCCTCAGCAGGTGCGAGCCGAGCGACGTGCAACTACGTTTGGGTAGAACATGTAGAATGGAGACTTTCATCAATTGATCTTTGCTCTACTTCAGAATTATTGAAGTCTCATTATATATAAACAGCTCAACCCTTTTTCTTCGTGGTTCTTTTAGTCGTACATTCGCTTTTATTTCAGTTAAGTATGGTAAATTACGCATTGTCATATGTTCGTATTATATTAATGATCTTATAATGTAACTTGTCAATTTGTATTTATTGGTGCTATTGTCCTGACCCCCTCATGGTGGAATAATCCCTTTGCCAACAATCGCAAGGACAATAACACCAAAGCGCTCAGAAACAAAGTATGAAGCGCGGTAGGAATGTGCATTATCATTATCAATATAATTTGTTTGTTTGTATTAACAACATTCATGTTATCATGTACGTATTAGGTATAATGTGTACATGCAGGGCCCCAGAGACATCATTACAAACATTCCTGATGGGACTAGCCTGTACTGTGAACACTGAATGAATACATTAACACATACATGAAATAATAATGAAGATGACGTTGAAGTAAATTAACCTTCTCATTATCAAGGCATAAAAAGCATACTGAGTTATTAACCATTTAATGATCCCATGTACTGAGCGGGTTAAGGGATGCTCTCCTATAATATGGTGCTCAGTGCTGTATGATTCCATAAATTGCTCTGTGTCCGTTTTTTTCTGAAGGATTTTTTTTTATAGAGATAATGTGCGCAAAAACGATTTTTAATGATACTTCAAATGCACAGGTAAAATGATGAAAAAATCAACATTTTCAAAAATATTAGTACACAACATATGGGAGACCATCTCGCACGTGACGTCACAAAGTCAAAATTTTAATTGTTCGTTACTTCCTTTTCTTTGACGGATTTTTATCAAGCTTTCACACGTGTATTTCTTTATGTGTCATGTATGTGTCATCTTTTATTAAAAAACAACTTAATTTCAGGGTGAAATATCCCTTTAAATTAACAATTAACACATCAGTCTGTCAGTAGCTGCTCTATAGGCTTTGTGATGTTTTCACCTGTTCCAAAATAGGACTTAAAGGCGTTGTTTATATAGGTATCATAAGTGGTCCACAAACCGGCCCCTACCCTTGAAACCGGCCCCCGCGTATTTCTGCGCAGTGCGCGTTATCGAAGGTTGGATGCGCGATTTATTATGTATTTACGCATTAGTAAACCAAATGCAAGATTTTCGGAAGCAAAATTAGACAAAATGTGCACTTATTTGGCAATTGCACATTTTCGTTCGAAACATCTCCGTTTTTCAACTTGCGTTCGTACTTCCGCGATTTTCTCGTCGATCGCCGAAACTTTCCCGTCATTTTTTCACTGCACTGGAACGAGCATGATCGAGACGCAATACTTGTGAAATGTCGGCACTGCACTCGTCGGATTGACGGAGATATCGCACATTATCGGTAGGGGCCGGTTTCAAGGTTCAGTGATGTGAATGTGCGACGATTTATCGAGCGATATTCGAAGCGCAATTTCTCCGAAATTTTAAGGTTAATCTTCAATCCAAAAATAGTTTTTGAAAGAGCATTATTTTGCTGATTTGTGTGTGAAATTTTAGAATTTTATTTGGTTATCTTGGAATGAAAATATTCAAAAGAAAACAAGGGGGCCGGTTTGAGGCACCCGCATCATACAATGCTGAGCAATCTATCAATTCGGTTTCAATAGGACACAACATGGCGCGTGTTGCTTTGTTGGGCAAGCGAACAACAAAAGAATATGCGCCATGTTGTAACCGAATGAAACCGAGTTGGCCAAACTCTGTAAATAGATGGCTCTGGTACAATGGGTGGCGTGGTCATCCCAAGGATGTTTAAGCACATGGATATACATCCCTTTAAACAAGGTTTGATGCCGCCACTTGATATTCATGATTATATTCCACATACTAAGAATGTTGCTATATGATTGGTCAAGAGTTGATCACGTGATGAGGCGTAGTTTTTCCTATCAGATCGCCTGGGAATAAAAGTTCGTTACACTCTAGGTGATAGTACTTTTTGGTTTCGCTGATCTCTTCACTCCTCACAGTCCTAATGCGTGATTAATATTTTTAGTACGCGCGAAATAAAAGTGCGTTACACTCGGACTATCACTTGACATCTAACGCGTCCTAACGCGCGTCCTAATGCGCGTCCTAATACGCGTCCTAATGCGCGTCCTAACGCGTGTTCCCCATGGCAGCAGCTCGGGGTTATGGAGATAAGTAAACATTACCCTTTTACGTTAAATTGTCATTTTTGGTATAGATAGTTGGTTTCAGATGTGGAATATAAAGCAAATAATCAACTTTTGGTTTCAAGCAATGGGATGAGCTATCACTTCCTCGGCGATCTGAATGTATACGCTATCTTTCCTCAGCTGCGCTTCGGAAAGATAGCTACATCCAGATCGCCTCGGAAGTGATAGTTCGTCCCATCACCCTCACCAACGCTGATTATTTGCTTATTAGCAGCTGCTCTCAACAATATGATGCATGCGCGATTGCGACACGTTCACCTGGATTTCATAATAGGTCATACGCATTCCTATACATGCATACATTTCAGCTTTCGTTGCTGAACTTTTAAATTTGTCACTAAGTGCTTCTTACGTAGTTAAAAAAGACGAGCGAATACTAAATTTGATACTTTTTGAGATGGAAATACTAGCTTGGGCGCGGTTGGCCGCGTTTTTCATGTTACTTGTCCGAAAGGAAAATATCTGAAAGTAACGTTTCATGCAATTTTGTAAGCAGGTATGATGCGGAATATTGTGAAATTGAGACTTTTATACTGCAACTTGATACCACGTTTAGAAGCTTTTTTTCCATATTGTAACACTATTCCTCGATTGAATCTTTACTGATGCATCGTAGGTATTAAATGTCACAACTGCGCAAGCATATGGGGTGAGGATATTTCCCAAAATTCTTTTGCGCATCCGATTTTGTTTATACGTCAAATACAGGCAAAACTCATCCAGAGAATCGGCGGCATTGAACATCGAGATCAAAGAGAAAATCTTTGTGAAGGGTTCTTTTGTGACTCGAAGGAGAGTACAATGAATCTGCATTAATTAAACGGCTGATGGATATCCATGTGCTTAAACATCCTTGGTCATCCACACGGACGGCAAACAACCTATTGAGTACCGAAGTGGTGTCTTCATAATCCATTGTTATGCAGTTTGCTGGTTCGAAACTGCATCGCTCCAGTGAGAGTTCCACTGGTTCGACATTGTCTAGCAGGAGTAACTCGTAACACTCCCCCAAGAGAGTCCCTGCTATGATCACCAATGTTTTCCCTTTTCATTTTTATCTTTTCTCACAGAGTTTAGAACCAGTTAACTTTACATCATACTCATATGACGTACACTTCGGGGGTGGTATTCTGAGACCGTTTTATCTCTGTTTTAAGTCTGTTGTAGCTAATCGGTATTCTGAATACCGTTTTATCTCTGTTGAAACTATTGTTTTAACTCTGTTTTTACGTTTGTTTTATCTCTCTCCCTTTGCCCACGCATGCCATTGTCATAGTTTGTGCGCACGCGCGTAACTTTTGGCGCAAACAGTACAAATGGTACTTTATTCAGGAAACTATCACTGCTAGGTGGGCTGCACTTTATAATCGACCCTGAATGAACTCACACAAAAGCCCGTATTCTGAACAGAGGTTTAACGCAAACAGTGTACAAAACCTAAACTAACTTGGGACGCTAATAAAAACAAAATGAAACATTATTATTGAATCAATATAATTGGTTCAGTTCTAGGAGTAATAGTATATTGAGTTTAACCACATAATAATTACAGCAAATGAATTGAAATCTCCCACTGTCATGATTCTGTGCTGGAAATCAGTGATTGTGTGACAGCACCAGACTATTTATTTTGCGGCCCATAAAGTTAGTCCAGGTTTAGTACGCTGTTTGCGTTAAAACTCTGTTCAGAATACGGAGCAAAGTACTTCCACACAAGACTCTCGTCCTTGGTTGAATACTAATGAGTGGATGGAGCAAGAGTATACCCTAGCATGTTTAACGACCTCTTAAAACCTCAATCTCCGAAGGAAAAAAAACAATCCTTAAATTCAAAGAGCGCTTAAAGCTAGTAGTGAGGTGGTTAAGCAACAAATATGAGATGAATTCTGCACTCTTGTCTACAAGCACCAAATTTGGTACATATGTCTACTGGATGTAGACATGGTAGCGGCACTGCTTGAAAATTTGTGATTGAGACGCCATTTTCCAAGATGGCCTCCAAAATGGAGTCCAAACCAACGTATTTAGCTTTATTCTGTTCTACTTTTACCTACAAGAGCCAAAATTGGTACTTAGTTTAGAGTTAAATACTTAACAAAATTAGATAAAGATGTACTTAAAACTTGACCTTTTGGAGATGCCATTTTCCAAGATGGCGTCCAAAATGGCTGCCATACCAATGTATATTTATATTATGTATATGTATATTATACCAACTTTATTTCGTTTTACGTTTAGCTACAAGCACCAACTTTGGTGCATAGGTGTCGAATTATGTACTAAGCAATATTAGATAGAGAGGCACTCAATAACTTCATCTTGAGACGCCACTTTCCAAGATGGTCGCCAAACCAATATATTCGTTTTTATTCTCCAACAAACTGCAGTTTGTTTCATTTGATCAACATATGTTGACAAAAGTGCACATTTCTTTTACCTTAGCCACCCCACTATAGGCTCAAACAGAAGTGTTTGCTTCTGTGGTAAATGAAAGCAATTATTAAAGACATTTAGACATGTAGTAAGAATTCTTTTCCAAGGGACAGAGAGAGAGAGAGAGAGTTAGAGAACGAGAGAATGAGAAAGAGAGAGAGAGAGAGAGAGAGAGAGAGAGAGGGAGAGAGAGAGAGAGATAGAGAGAGAAAGAGCTGTAGATAAGGAACGCGGAACAGACAGACATTATTTTGAAAGAGAGGGATAGAGTGTAAACGCGTGGGTTTAGGGATAAGGGGAGAATTTGAGGGTGGGTGGGTGGGAAAGAGGATGCGATGAAAATGTAAACAGAGAGAGAGAGAGGTGGAAGGGAAAGAGAGAATGGGGGAGACGGGGCGTTGAAGACAGGGGCACTGACAGGGGAAGAGAGGGGCCTTCGAGACAAGGAAAGGGAGGGAGGGGGAGAAAGAGAGAATAGGGGGAGTGGGAGGGGGAAGAGAGCTGGGGTGGGGCGTGGAAGATCGAGACACAGACAGGGGAGAGAGGTGCCTTGGAGACGAGGAGAGATAGAAGGGGAGAATGGGGGGGGGGGGGGGGGAGAGGTGGGAGTGATGGGAGAGAGATAGTTAAAGGTCCCCTGACATCAAAATACATGTCAACTTCTGCTGGTATATAATAGTATGTAGTCCTATATTACAAAATCACCTGCTGTGCAATGGAAATTTATGTCATATATTTTAAAATAATTTTTGTACATTTTTCTCAACAGTGCTAAGCCACGCCTCTAAAGATCTCCTCCAGCTCAAGGTTCCCTTCGTAACATCATCAAATGTAGAAATACACTGAACAATAGACAAAGTTATGTACATGGCTAATCATTCCAATGACTACCTGCAATTTGCTTATTCCTTGGCATAGCTGGCAAAGTAATGTGACATAGGAAACGATTATTCACATATAAAAGGTTTTTAGATGGTATTGTGTGAAGACATGTGATGCTCTTGTGAGGAGGTGGAGGCAGTCATTGCAAGAGCTAGTTATGTGGATAAATTTTTATGTCTATTGAACTGCTCATTTCTACCTTTGATGATTTCACTATAGGAATCTTGAGCTGAAGAATTTTTTTGGGACGGGGCTTAGCAGTGCTGAGAATAATATATAAAAATCATAATATATAAAAAAAAAAAAAAACATATGACATGAATTTCCATTGAACAGTTAGTGATTTTGAAAGAAACATACCTAGTTGCATCAAGTCAACATATATGTTGATGTCAGGGTACTTGTAATATAGACAACCAGAACGAGGAAGATTGACGTTGTGCGCCATGCAGCTGCCGCATAATTTTTTTCTGCCTTATCATGCTTATAGCACCGCGATTTGAAACGGAATGGAGGCCTGTCTCCACATGACCTACAAAAGTCAACCCCTCCACTGGAAAGATTCTATGAAATATGCAGAAAAATACAGAACGGCAGTACGAAAATATCATTCGTGAGGATTCTATTTAAAGGACGAAAATAACACGCGCCGCAATATATCACGGGTTATTTCGCCCACGGGAGCAGACCTCTAGTTAATTGTACTCGCCTTGCCATCTGTCTCGTATCATTCCAATGGGCAATCTCCAAAAGAAAGGCAATAATAGTGTTTACACCCCAAAAAGAGAAGATTGGGTATACCATAACAAAATGACCAGAAATGATGCCCTAACTTATTTCGTTACGAAAACTGACAAACATCTCCATAAAACAATACAACTCCAAGCTAGCTATTATTTGAATTAGCACAAGAAATACAGAATTTTAATTGCTCTTGTTGGGCACGGTGGTAAGCGATATCCACCCCAAAGTTAAATACACATATTAATGAAAACTGGAGCGAAATCACACATAATAATCATAATAATTTCAACTTCAAAATATTCGCACTTTAGTTACTCTCCAAATCGGCAACGCAAGTGCGATATCATAGGCGATCGGAATATGGAACCGTATTCGTTTCCCTCATTGATATATTGGTCCTCCATTGGTCTCCTCGGTCAACTGGAGAGCATGAGGTAGTACCCCACACCCTCCACTAATAGATTCCATGATATCATCATAATATCATCATAATATCGGTGAGGGCGTCTCACCGGATTTTACGTAGAGTTACCTAGGCCTGGTGTTGCGGAGCGACTACGCCGAAATCGGCTGAGTACTCATGAATTAGTTCGGCAGCGATTCAGAGCCCTGTGGTAAAATCTAGCTGCCGAACTTATTTAAGTGTGCTCGTCTTTATAATTTCACAATGCCAAAAATGAAGAGCAAAGTGTGTGGTAGAGGCTCCTCATGCTCGTTCTGTAAGATGCAAGTTATATTGTCATAAATTTATAAAACATATCCATAACATTTGATTTCTTACATAAATTATATTTCAAGTGATAAATGCATAAATAATATGCATAATAATAATAATAATAATAATAATATGCATAATAATAAAACTGAATATGAAATATAACTTCAAACCGTGGGAATACATGATACACACACGTACATAACATTCATTCACAATAGCTCGTTAAATGCTGCACCGAATAGTTAGAGGAAGAGAAAGGAAGAAAGATATGGGAGAGTACTATAAAAAGTAGCTTAATCCCCCTCCTCGAGACTAACACAGTAAAATGTACACCCACACTCCCACGCCCACATACACAGAACTTGGCCATACACCGTCATACACAGAGACAAATTGATACACTTACAGAAACACATGACACACACACACACACACACACATACACACACTGACCTACACCGTCCACATTTAACCGACATTGATGAACAGAGCTCCAGCATATAGAGATGCCTGCGATGGGTTAGGTATAAGTGATCATCAGAAAATGAAAAATCTTAATAAAGTATCCATGCAACGATTAATAAAGTATCTTTTGCTAAGTATTCCGAATAGCATGCAAGATTGAACTGAGAATTAACAAAAGGTCTGCTATACACATGATACAAGTGTTTATAGCTGTTTGATCGGTGCTTGTGTAACGCAACTCTAAGCAACCCTACGCAGCCTTTACTCCCGAGCTACGTACACGTACGCAATCCAACGCCTGCTTTACGCAAAACACTCGTGCGTAGGTACGCGGTTCCTAGGTACAGGCTACGCAACCTTACGTAATCTTACGCAGGTACTACGCCGAACCTGCGCGTAGCATTACTATTTTTTTTTCATGAGTACGCAGTCGATTTCGGCGTAGTCGCTACGCAACACTCCGTAACTCTACGTCCGGTGTGAAACCCCCATTAATGATCATGGAATATTTGTATACTGCACATCAAAGGGAAACATGCATACAGCCCTTTTTTATAAAAAAAGCTACATAATTTTAAGCATGGTAATTGGTCAAAACGCGTTACGTGTCATTCACTTTTTTTTTTAGCGCACTGCACGGGAGTGCAGACGGTGCGCAAAATTGCGTGCTCGTGGGATCCAAGGTCGTTTTGTTAAGTAACTGCTGTTTGTTTGTTTCTGTTTTTGATATTCATCAAAACAAATAACGCACTTGCCCTGTTGTGCGACCATTTAAGTGCAATTTACGCTAGGTTTCTTTAGACAGTGCGTTCTGCACTCGCCTGCGGCTCGTGCGCAAACCCAGGACGAAAAACCAGTAGAAACCAGTAGAGAAAAACCATTAGAATCTCTACTGGTTTCTACTGGAAATTTTCTACTGGTTTGAATATGGAAAGTGAAATGATTTCCAGTAGAAACCATTAGAAAAATGCCAGTAGAATACCAGTAGAAACCAGTAGAAATCTCTACTGGATCCAATACAAGACCAATAGAAGACCAGTAGAATACCAGTAGAAACCAGTAGGAATCTCTACTAGATCCAATAGAAGACCAGTAGAAACCAGTAGGAATCTCTACTGGATCCAATAGAGCTTCCTACTGGTTTCTACTGGAATTTTTCTACTGGTCTGAATATGGAAAGTGAAATGATTTCCAGTAGAAACCATTAGAAAAAATGCCAGTAGAATACCAGTAGAAACCAGTAGGAATCTCTACTGGATCCAATACAAGACCAGTAGAAGACCAGTAGAAACCAGTAGGAATCTCTACTGGATCCAATAGAGCTTCCTACTGGTTTCTACTGGAATTTTTCTGTTGGTTTGAATATGGAAAGTGAAATGATTTCCAGTAGAAACCATTAGCAAAATACCAGTAGAGTGCCAGTAGAAACCAGTAGCAATTTCTCCTGGATCCATCAGAATACCAGTAGAAACTAGTAGAATACCTACTGGAGCCATCAGGAGACCAATAGGAATCAAAATTAAAAATATTGATGAAATATCGATTTAAATTTAGTATATGATAATCCGAATTATGGCATATTTCCTTATCGATTTAACCTAATCCTATCCTATCCTATATTTATTCCTATTCTATCCTATACCTATCCTACTTCCTACTCTTTCCTTCACAGACTTTCATATATATAGCAGTACGGTTATAAGGTTCATAAGATATTGGTTACTCTAACTTACATTTAAGAAGATCATTTTTGTTGTTGTTATCATTATTGTCTTCACTTAAGTAGGTGACACTCACTATTTTATGTTTAAACTTCAAATCATTACTTGGTAAAATTCCTTTTATCTGGTTAGGTGGAGGTTATCTATTTAAAAGTACAAAATTAGGACACGTAAATACATGCATGAATATTCATGAGCATCTCTATTTCTATTGGTTTCTAATGGTTTCTACTGGTCTCCATTACCAGTAGAATTCACTGGTCTCTGATGGTTTCTACTGGTTTGACTTAGTATTTTGTCACACTCCTTTTCAAACCATTAGATCTCACTGGTTTCTATTGGTTTATACTGGTTTGACTTTGTATTTTTCATACTTCTTTTCCAAACATTATATCTCACTAGTTTCTATTGGTTTCTACTGATCTCCAATACCAGGAGAATTCACTTTTCTCTAATGGTTTCTACTGGTTTGACTTTGTATTTTTCACACTCCTTTTCACACCATTAGATCTCACTGGTTTCTATTGGTTTCTACTGGTTTGACTTTGAATTTTTGACACTCCTTTTCAAACCATTAGGTCTTACTGGTTTCTATTGGTTTATACTGGTCTCTAATGGCTTCTACTGGTTTGACTTTGAATTTTTCACACTCCTTTTCAAAACATTATATCTCACTAGTTTCTATTAGTGTGAAAAAAAAACAAAGTCAAACCAGTAGAAACCATTAGAGACCAGTGGATTCCAATGGTATTGAAAACCAGTAGAAACCAATAGAAACCAGTGAGATCTAGTGGTTTGAGAAGGAGTGTGAAAAAAACAAAGTCAAACCAGTAGAAACCATTAGAGACCAGTGGATTCTAATGGTATTGAAGACCAGTAGAAACCAATAGAAACCAGTGAGATCTAGTGGTTGAGAAGGAGTGTGAAAAAAACAAAGTCAAACCAGTAGAAACCATTAGAGACCAGTGGATTCTAATGGTATTGAAGACCAGTAGAAACCAATAGAAACCAGTGAGATCTAGTGGTTTGAGAAGGAGTGTGAAAAAAAACAAAGTCAAACCAGTAGAAACCATTAGAGACCAGTGGATTCTAATGGTATTGAAGACCAGTAGAAACCAATAGAAACCAGTGAGATCTAGTGGTTTGAGAAGGAGTATGAAAAAAACAAAATCAAACCAGTAGAAACCATTAGAGACCAGTGGATTCTAATGGTTTCTACTGGTCTTCAATACCACCATTAGAATCCACTGGTCTCTAATGGTTTCTACTGGTTTGACTTTGTTTTTTTCACACTCCTTCTCAAACCATTAGATCTCACTGGTTTCTATTGGTTTCTACTGGTCTTCAACACATTAGACTCTACTGGTTTCTACTGGTTTCTACTGGTTTGATTTCGTATTTCCTCTTCAGACCAGTAGACTCTACTGGACCAGTAGAAACCAGTAGACGGTCTCTACTGGTTTCTACTGGTTTCTATGGGAATTTCGACCTGGGAAGGCAGCACCAATCTAAAGAAACCTCGCGAGCGCTCCACTTACACGATCGCACTACGCTGGCTCATGCGTTATTTGTATAATTTGCCATGTTTACTTAGGCATTAAGATTTTCGTTTTTGCCAATGCTTTCCATGACTTGGATCATTGCAGATGTTGCATATGACATGACGGACACAATCATGCGAGGCTTAAACCATTGAAATGTCTGTTGCAATTTGTGTATTCAGATCAACAACCTTCAACATGGCGAATAGCGAAACAGGTATGCAGTAGATGATTGTAAACAACCTTGCAACTACAGGCTATTTTATTTAACTCCTTGCGTGAGAATACTTCATGAAAATAACTGAGAATAGTTCAAGCATTCATATTCCCATTATGATATAAAAAGTTGCGGACAATCATAAAGTGTGATGCAATACACGTAAAAGCCCTCGGAGTTATAAGAAAATCCGATAAGGGTAAGCCTCCCTAAGACATGAAACATCATGAATCAATAAAAAACAAAGCGCAGTGTGACAGATGGATATCTTTCCAAGGCCAATTAGCGTACATGTATATCAAAGAACTTCGGTCACTTGCAGCGACACCATACACTGGAGAGGAAATTTTTGGGTTGGGTAGTACCTGGAAAGTTTAATTCCCATTTGGTCCAATCCCAGTTGGTCCACTCACCATTTCGTCAACAAAGAACGCCTTAGAAATACTGTTTCAGATTTAAAAAATAGTGGGTTAACTATATCAACAACTGTAATATGCACCATAACCTCAACTGTAAGCCTAATCCAGACCCCCTACCCTAACCCTAACCCATACATATCGGCATGTGATGGTAGACGAAATGGTGAGTGGACCAACAGGGAGTGGACCAAATGGCAAATCACCCCTGGAAAGCGTTCAAGAGGAAGGTAGAGATTGTGTTGTCATGACAGCAGCGTGTGAAGAGGACCAGCTAGGGATGCCCCTCGTTGCACGGGGCAGATCCGAATATGATAGTGATCTGTAGACAGGCGGATCGTAACTGCAGCAACGTCCTGATATGGATATACCATTATCAAGCATCAAGTAACCGAAAAAATGCTGCTCTATGGGTTGTGTGTGTATTGATGGTGAAATCATCCGCAAATGGCAGGTTAAGGGTTAAGAAATGATTACAATTGTCTCCAAAGGCACTTCCAGTGCCAGCATGAACAACAATTATATCTGATCGTCCCATTTTGTGACATGTAGGCACATGGGGTCACAGTCTTCTTGGGCTACTAGCCATGCATGTATCTAACAAATTGTGTCTTTCTATAGTCAAGAGAGTCTCATTGCATCCACACGCTAGGGCTCTCGAACAGAATATACTTGCCCATTTTGAAAAACTTTTACTGGGTAGATTAATTATTTAAACAATACTACTACATTTAACCTATCATGCATACTGCAACCAGATTTGACACTTATGGATATTCCAAACTGTGTTATTCGTGGTATACGTGATTAAAGGAGATAGAAATGTGCTCACAATAGTTAATAAATCATGACTGTGTACTTGTACTATTAGGAAATTGGAATATACGAGAAACTTAAGCTACACATTTCTAACAATGCGGACTTAGAGGTCTATACACCATTTCTACAGATCGTGATCATAAAACTCTTATTGGCGACTTTTAAGCCAGTAATGAGAGACAATGGTTTCCTTGGTTATATTGGTAAACAGTTGTAAACAATAATGATACGGTTTTGTACTCCAATTATTGTGAATACTGTGGGATCTATACATTGGTCCATATATCTCTCTATACAGTACGTACGAATGAACTTTTTATGCGCCATTGAGTAATATTTGCACTGGTAATACACACCATTCCCATAGGGTAGTATGGAGTATGACAGAGAAGAAGTTAACATAATTTTTGCTGAGAGTCGGCTATGCTGGGTTTGAACCCTTACCCTCCCGTCAAAAAGTCGGAGGAGATGCTCTAGACCGCGCCTCTTTCACACAGTAGCGTAGGGCAGTGTATATACACTCATGAATATGCATAACGTATTTTAACTAAATATGGTAACGGATCAAAGTGTGTTTCTAAGTTGTTGGTTGAAATGAAAACGAGTACATTTCTTTCAAACCAATAACGGTAAGTTCAAGTCATGACAAGTGTCTCATCACAAAACATGGAACATGAATTGCGTACAATAACTGTCTTTATAACGTATTAAAAACAGAGTAGCACTGAACATGTAGGAATTCACATTACATGTGAAGACAGAATGAATAAGAAAGAAAAAAAAAATAACGCAGAACTTACCGACAAAAGAAAGAAAAGTTTGAGGACACCTGCTAGACACACCTTATTCAGCGCGACTGCTATGCGTGCTGTAACGTCACCGGACTTTATTCAGTATGCGAAGAGGTAACCCCAAACAAACGTACTCTCTTTACCAAACTTAGGAGACCTCCTAGCCTGGCTTACGGGCGTTCGAATATTTATTTTCTAAAATAGACAATCACAGGGTGGATTGCAAACGTGCGTGTCTTGTTGATGTACGCTGTAGGCCTAATATTTCAACTCTTTCTCGTGCCAGGTGTGTATTTTTTTTAAAAGTAATACACATAATTCCCATAGAGCGGCCGTTTGTCTGGCTTACAAAGGGTTAACTTGACTTTTGCGACTGATCTAAATCGATCTCAAGTCCAATCTCCTATCTTTTATTCACAGAGTTACGATTGATATCGAGTTGATATAAGTCAAGTTGCGATCAATCACAACTCTTTATAAGACAGGGCTGAAATCCTCTCAGGCTCTTCCAGAACCAATGAGAACAATGCTGGAAAGGGTGAGAATTGATTAGTCTTCTTGGTGATACTCACGAATGTACATGACTTGTGATAGTTTGGATTAAAAAAAAATCAATAACAATATTGAGAGAGGGGTGTAGATGAGGCTATACGCTTGTCATGCATGTTGACGTCAAATGCAAACGTACATTCGGACATACACCACAACAAATAGACCTACGATTTTCATTGTAAGTGAAATCATCGATATTCGGAGGATCACTGATGATTAATTGAAATCACACATCGAAATTTTGAATAAACAGACGGTGTTATCAAAGTCAGGGTGTCACATTTGCAGGTCAAAAAATAAAACTTTGTAAAACGTGCGAAAATGGAAGATGATACTGTATCATAACTTTTCTCCCAATAATAGAACTGGAAACCGACTTTAAGCGAAATTATAGCAATCGCTAGACTTTGAGGAAGTTTTGGGCTGGTCGTCCGAAAACTATAGCCTGGAGACGTACCGGAGACCGCTTTGCGCTATGCTCCGCACCGGTCCGCTGTTAAGTGCATGCGTTCAATGGGAGCAATGCACGAGAGACAATATGATTTTGAATATAGATTAATGCTCGCTGCGGTTCAAACGTAAACAACGATAGTTGTTCACTTTTCATGAAAATGTTCGTGAAGCTATGACTGTGAGATTTCATATACGCTATTATTACGGTATACTGCTGATCCGTGCCGAGTTTTATAACTTTTTGCAAATGGGACACCCTGTATTTGACACTTGGTAGGTAACTTAATGAATATGTTTAGATGAGTTTTAGCGTTTCATGGTACACCACTTGGTGTACTGTGGAACTGACCGTAAACTTGTCACGCAAGAACCTTCCTCCAACTAATATTAACGTACAACAATTATCATGAATATTATCGTCAGCATTTTCACGAACCGTGACATGCGCGCGCTAAGCGTGGAAAGATTTTTCGAGATAATCGCGTTATGAGAGATATAAACTTTTAAAACTGATGGTTTCAGTTCGTTGTACATCGTTTGACCGAATCATGTAAATATTTGCAGACCATGATCCCAAAGAGCTGTGGACAGGCAAAATATGATATAAGGGAGTGTGTGATCAAGAGAGGCAGTGTGTGTGTGTGTGTGTGTGTGGGGGGGGGGGGGTAGCAGTGGAAGAGAACTGAAAACAAAAAGAACAAAACAGGAAGGAGTGAGTTGATCTGAGACCTAACACGAGTATAATGTTGCCTAATAGACCTTGAAAAGCGCTATCCTGTCTTTAACTTAAACATATGAACAAATCATTCCAAAGGACGTTCATATTCGATATTATACAAGATACAATATATTTTATGCAGTCCAAATTCATGGAAATATGATTTCCACCAGCACAACAACATGACAACATATAGCGATACTATAGACCCATACAAACTATGAGTTGGAAAAACATACCTAAACATGGTTGTAATTCATCTATGTAATTGTATGTACGACATGTGACAAAATAATTGAAGACTAAAAAATCATTAGTTGCAGAATTACATCATGAGTTGAATGAGAAAGAAACTCATGATATGAATATTATGAGTTTCTTTCTCATTCTACACCTGATGTAATAAGATATTACGATGTAATAATATTAGATTTACTTAGTTTATTCGTCAATTTTGATGGATTGTCATATAAAATAGATACATATCAAGATATTTAATTCAGTGCAAAATGATAGAAATTTGCTCTTCACCAGCACGATGACATTACGATTCAATACGAATATATCAATATTTTAAGCACATATAAACAATGAGATGTGAAAAACATATTCATACGAAAAATTACAACCGACTGAGCGCCACTAACGGATTTTCAATGTACATATTCGGATTGAAGGGCTTACACACAGCGAACAAGCACTATACCATTTGATGTAATTCTATTATATAAAATTATTGTGATGCAACAGGGCTAAATAAATCATTAGTGTTATGCTCCCCCATCACGTTTTGCGCCACGGTTGAAATTGACCACATCTTATCATGCAGGTCCTGAGGTCAGACGTGATAATTGTGTCGATCGTAGACACATTTTAGACGGTTAAAACAAATTCTATGTGATTGTTTGATAATCGTGATTATTGCATCAGCTCGTTGCAAAGCGCATCAGATCGCATTTAATCGCGCTGCTAAATGGTGAGGAGGAGAAAGGAGGAAGACGACGACGACGACGAGGAGGAGGAGGAGGAGGAGGAGGAGGAGGAGGAGGAGGAGGAGGGCGAGGACAAGGACGAGGAGGATGAAGACTAGGAGGAGGAAGAAGAAGAGGAGGAGGAGGAGGAGGAAAGGAAGAGGAGATGGGGGAATTATTTTCCTCTATCTTGTCCACTTATTCCTATTCCTCTGATGGTGGCCGTGGTCGTGGTCGTGGTCGTGGAGGGGGGGGGGGGGGGTTCTTCCTCCTGTTCACTTCCTGCTCCTCTCCATCCGATGTCCTCCTCTCCTCCTTCTCTTCTTGCTCATCCTCCTCCCCCTCCTCCTCTTCCTCCTCCACCTCCCTCATCCTCCCTCCTCCTTAAAACCCAGTTAAATTTATAATGCTTTGATAACCTCATTTTCTAATTTTCGTAAAAACTAGGAAAAAGTGCGTTTTGTGTTTTTTCAGAAACATCGTACTCAGCCATGTGTAACATCAAAATACCCCCCCCCCCCCTCCAAAAAAAAAAGGGGGGGGGGCAACGCTAACATGGCTAATAGATGTAATGGAGTTTGGACCACAAAATAATTTACCACTGTTTATCACTGCATGGAAGCCAGACTATCTTCGAAAGACATATAAGGTCAAAGGTCAAAACTCCATGGATACATATCTCATGACAGGTGGATGCTAAGTGACTTAATCAATATTTATGTACTTTTCTGATTTTCCATTTTTCTTTCCTTCTTTGACATGGACGCATGTGTGGGTTTGTGTATGTGCGTATTTTTTCAGGACGTAAAACGTACACAAATTCAATCATGAGAAGTTTATTATCTTGAGTGCGTGTACGCACACGCACACGCACACAAACATTCACATATATAGATACAGACACACACGCACACACAAACAAAGAGAACACCTGTTAGTCACATAGGTCACAAGGTCGAGCGATGATTTTTTATATTCTGATAAAATTGTTCCAATGTCAACTTGAAATCCTTGTACCCAATGAGGTTTGACAGGTATTGGTTCCCTCTTATATCAAAGTTGTTCATTTCTTGTTAACCCATGACAACCACCTGTTCTTCAAAGTTCAATGCCAGCGTTATTTTGGTCGTAAAAGCCGTAGATATTGGATACACAATATAGGGTCCATGGTAATATGTAGGAACAAACATTATTGTAATATATAGCCTGGCTTCCAGGCTGTCGGACATATTTTTTAACACAACTGAAAAATAGCGTCTGGTACTCTGAGACTAGTCACCGCATTACTTTCCTCTTGGGCCTGGAGAAGAAGTTGAGAATAATTAGCCTACTTCAGCCAGACCCGTTTATTGAATATTTACTTTGTTTTAGAATTTCTCAACAACCTGGAAGCTATTGTGTTACCATCTGAAAATACTTGTATGGAAGTGAGTTTATTCTGGCCCGCTTACTCTAAGTGTCACAGTAAGATGTTAGGGCAAGTCACTTTATGTTCAAACGTTGTGCTCACTCTTGACGTCACAACACATTTGCCAATTATTGGAGGAGGGGTGAACTGTCTCTTCCAATAACCATTTTTTCCATCTTATTGATTTTTCGGAAAATTATCATGGATGGACTGCGCTCTGATAGACTTCCTTCGATCTATGATGACCGCCGCCACATAAAAATTCAAGACATTCAGGTGTTTTAAACAATACGCTGTATTTCTAATTAGGCAGTGCCTTCCTCTAAATAACAAAAGAAAATCTGGTTAGACAAATTTGTCAACCATTCAGCCTTCGCTGGGAGCTAAAAGCTGATCTCTTTACACACACTGGGAATTAATTTGGGGGTGAGCGAAGGGAACTTTTCATAAAATTGTGAAAATAATGTGGTCCATAACTTTTTCGGACACCTCCCGACACGAAATTGAGGTTGTTTCCATGGAAGGTGGAACACTCAATAAACGATTTACAAGATATTTGAAGGGAAATATAACTGCCCAATGTGCGATATGGAGGCATTTCTCTGACACTTTTTCTACAGTATTCTCAATTTATCACAAAAACGAAGCAACAGTATAATTTGAAATTCACAGAATCGTATGATTATAAGATGAACTACTACTGCACATGCTCTTCAGTACATGAAGTGGTTCTAAAATCTTCTGCGCATAAAGAATATATAATCCTCTAAATGCATCCAAAATTTGTCTTGCGTATTGTTTTGACGGCGGTCGTCACTGGATCAAAGAACCAAACGCGTAAAATATTCTATTGTGCTATCAATGAACGCGACTGGTGTAGGAATAAATTACTCTTCGTGCTGACTCCAGTTATAACACCTTCCTGCATGGACAAAAAAAAAACATTTTAGAGCTAATATCTCGGATTTTCAGACGCATTGATTTAGACTCACTTATTCACTGACTCACTGAAATTGGTTTATGTCTGCAAACTAGAAAAGATTAGCCAATTAAACAATCGTGTATCCGCTATTTTGTACAATAAACGTATACTTTGGTAAGGGAGTTTTTTTTTAAAAATTAGTATTGTACTCATGTCATGGTTAGACCAATTCTAATCTTTGTTATTTTTGTACAAAACCCCTATTGTTTTGGGTAAGGAGTTTTTAAAGAATTAGTATTGCGCTCATATCACGTTTTTTTGCCCCTAAAAAACCCCACATGAATGATGTAACTAAAAAAGTAAACTAAAAAATATAATTCCTCTATTTTGATTGTAGTGTAGTGTTTGCAACTCGTGGGCGAAGTTGTACGAAGTTTTCACCCTTTCACTTCCAAACGAAATCTAGCGTTATGGGATGTGTATATATAGCCTGTGGATAAGGCACGCGGCATATGAAAAGTTAATTGTAACCATGGCAATAGAGGCTAATTGTGATTTCACCATGTTGTGTTATCAGATCGACCTAGCCTACATTACACTGCAAAAATAAGTTTATGTCGGCAACCTTTATCTGCTTCTGTTTATTACAAAGCCAGAATAAAAAAATCTTGTTATGTATCACTAGTATATTTTTCATTTAATTTGTAGTCCCCATTAATGTAGGTGTTAAAACACCAGCACCTTAACATAGATGGTGCTTGCTAAAACACTCAACGTTTTAGCATGGGTCTTGATAATACTAGTAGGGTCTATGATTTTAGTATTAGAGCCTATACGTCGACAAAAGTCGTACTGTTGTTAATTTTAAGTCGGGGTTGTGTAAGAAAGGGGATGCCTCAGTAAACTGAACGTCAGTTATCTATTCTGTGTTGTAGTGTTGCCAAGCCATCTCTGGGGCCTTTTAACTCACAAGCCCAGCTTCTAAGATTGCCCCCTCCACATTCTCTTCGAAAATTTATATCCTAATTTAGTTGAATGAATTTGTTATTTATGTTATTTGAAATATTTGCCCTCATTATGTCCATTGTTTGTTTATTTGAAAATGCGGTACATGTAATAATTATGGATACCTTGCTGTATTGTTATCATGGGAAACGAATCTGCTGCCCGCTACGTCCGCAGTGCAGAATACACCGCACCGCAATCATGGCTGCCAGAATTTGCCTACAGTTGGTAAGAAATATTTTTTTTCATCGCCAATATCATGCTTAACATATTGATTTTAATGAACTACTGTATATTAACGTGTGTTGTCATACTAAAGGATATTTAAAATGTTTATATTAGTGTGGTTTATTATCGGTAAAGGTCTTCATTTACTTATCCACCGGGAGTGATTGGAATGTCAATTGGTCTGTGTCTCGCGATCGCTCGTCCAGATCACAAGCGAATTGTGCATAATGGAATGGTGAAATGTGCCGGGTACGGGTGTAATTTGGATGGTCAAATACGAGTCAAACCGGCATCGGAATCTTCTTCAGAAGACTTATCGAAATTTATCGAAATTACATTCACATTTAATCATTTTTTTTCCAAATGCTGCACCCATTTTTGAAGTTAATGTGTGCAATTTTGTAGGAATAATGTTCTGAATCTTTGTCTCGTCATCTCGCATGTCTCGCCTGGACTGGAGTTTGTCACTGACACACATGTCAGCTGTGGCGGTGTCCAGAATTTCTGAAACCTTGTTTGTTGCACATACATGAAAATATTGAGCTAAGTCTAGTTGCGTTACACAACTCATGCGTTACACAACTCCTTGCTTCAAAGCTCCGTGCTCCGCAGACCGCTCACTGCGTGAGCGGGCTGGTCGCAGTAAGGTGTTTGTCTGGTAATTGCTTTTTTTTTTTGGTACCAAGTCAGTGCTCGATCACATGACACTTTAAATTTCTAAGACTTTTAAATGTCAGAGTTGAATATCAGTTGTAGTGTGACAATATATGAGTTATGACATGGGATTTTCAACATCCTAGATGTAGAGTCTAGACTCGTCTACTTTCTAGTTACATGATATAAATTTGTCAGTGTTCGACCAAAGATTTTTTTGCTGGGTGACGTTGTCCATGAATGAATGAAGCAAAAATTACAGTACAATCACTCATAAACGGGTTTAAAAAAGATATTTTGTCTGTTGAAATTGTTGGCATTCTCTAGTCTATGATTCGCATTCCCCAGCGAATCATGTCACTTCATTTTGAAAGCCTTCAACAACACACTTTTAAAAATATGTGGGGGTGTTTCTACAGCAGTGAAGGCCAACTGGGCCATCCTCAATGCAGTTCATTGTCTCTGAGGATGCTGATTCCTGAGGGATTATGATTGGAAATAAGAGCATCATTATTCTCTCAGAAGTTTAAACTTTCTCCTTTTCATTTTTTTTTCAGACTCGCAATTTCAGCTCCACCTCGGTGGGAGCTCAAATGGTGAAGGTAAGCAAGATTTTGACTCAATTTGTTCTTTGTCTTCTGTATCATCTTTTATGGAAACACAATGTTTAATAATATGTGTGTGTGCAAAAACTGCATTCTATTTACTTACATGGTTGTACTTTGATTAATGCTATCTATGTAACTATCTGATAAGTTATGTATCCTTGCAATTTTTTGCAAAAATGAGTATTTTAGTTTGTAGTGATTAGATTGGAAGATGAAGTCTACAGACAGTCAAATGCAACAATTTTTATTCTGATTGTTAAACATGTACATTCATGTAACCCCTCTCTCTCTCTCTCTCTCTCTCTCACACACACACACACACACACACACACACACACACACACACACACACACACACACACACACACACATTCTGTCTTTTCAAACTGTTCATTTCCCCTACTCCCATTTCTCTTTCCCTCTCTATCCTACTGTTTATCCCTCACATCCTATCCCTCTTTATCCCATCTTCCCCTTGTCCTTTATTTAATATTAACTTACCATCCGCCATCCCCCCTTCATTTCACCGTCCTTCTTCCCTCTCATTCTCTGTCTGTCCTCCCTCCCCTTTCCATCTCTCCTTTCCTGTATGTTTCCTTTGCTCCTCGCACTAATGAACATGCCATGGTCTCCTTCCTTTGCACACACCACCCCTCCTACAGCCTCCCGTCCAGGTCTATGGGGTCGGTGGTCGCTATGCCACGGCCCTCTACTCGGCAGCCAGCAAGCAGCAGGCACTGGAGAAGGTGGATAAAGACATGGCCACTGTGGAGGTAAAGTTCACTTTCAATACGACATTTTCATGATATGTATGCTAAGTTTATGCACGTCGTTCAAACAATATGTTTGTCATGTAATCCCAAAGCTTGTCCAAGTCTTGTACTAACTATCAACAATCATTGGATTAAAAATACATTTCGTTCGTTGAAATGTTATCATTGGGCCACAGGTGTACACATATGTGATGAACCATTCCTTGGCAGTCATTAGAAAATTTTCCATTAATTTTGGGACATTATAAAAATGCATAAGTGATGTTACTATAATCTCCACAGAAACAGCCAATATAAACATGTATGTGAGCTATCATTGATTGTATCTTAGTTAACAATAGTTTAACAGCTTATTGCATTTGCAGCATTAACCTGGGCCGAGCTTTATCACATTGGTTAAATAATTACTTTTAAATAGGAATAGTGTGCTTTTTTCATTGTTTCTCTTATTTTTTTTTTATTTACAACGAGGACACACTTCATTAAATACAATTTTGAAAACAATTTTGTTTTATCTGTTAATCAGGGACTGATGAAAAGCAGTACCACCCTAAATGACTTCATGGGTAATCCCACAATCAACAAGAGGCAGAAAGTCTGTAAGTATTCTAGAAGTTAGAGTGTTTATTGTGCAGAGCCAAGACTTAGATGGTTGGTGAACTGGGCCCTGTTTCCTCAAACGTGTTATAACTTTTATCATATGTGACCTGTCACCACAAAACGACCAATAAGTCGCAATGGGAGTTTCCACGTAAACAGCTGCAATCCTAAAAATAGCTTGGTTGGGATGGAAAAGTCGATTTTGGGTTTTTGGTATTTTCTGAAAGTACAACTCTTGATCTTCCATCTGTCAAAATTTGAGATTAACATGATAAATAGAAATATGTTTTTTCGTGGTTTTAAAATGATAACTTTTTTCGGACATTGAAAAAAAAATGTCACTTTGCTCAGATTGTCCTTATCCTAATCAAGCTCTCAAACAACTGAGCATAACTTAAAGAATATTCAGTGTTAGACATTGAAACTTTGTAGTAGTGATGATTGATACCTTGTTAAAAATTGGGCCAAGTTTCAGCTCAAACCCATTGTTCCTTCATAGTGGTTGCTATGGGGTTTTAATTGCACCTTTTTGTGCCAAGGACAATGGCGCACGGTTCAGCACTCTTGAATGAACCCCTTTCCTTAGAGCCTGTAATCTCTGTTATCCAAATGATTAGTGCGTCTGACACCTTCACATTCTCTCTGTAATTTGAAAGGGTTAACTTGGTCCATACAAGTTGAGTTATATACTATTTTAAAGCTTAGAGTATAGGCTTCAAAGCTGCATCAAAAAAACAAAAACCAAAAATTCCGACTTATTGGTCGTTTTGTGGTGACAGGTCACATATACGCCATATATTTTGCATGGTTTTTATTTTCACGAATTTCGCAAAGCTTGACCATTCGTGAATTTAACAACATGCAAAATTATGAATATGACATTTTCGAGCACATGTACTACTGGTACTAGTACTCAACGATCGCGAAGTCCTGATTCACAAAAAATTGGACTCTCGAAATATATGGCATATACAGTATTCAGGTGTCTACTGGAATGGCAGATAGAATAATGGTTATCACAAAAAATTGGGTAGGATTCACAAGCCAGAGTTGCCTAGTCAACAGCATGATCACATAAAATGCTGGTGGGAATCAAAGACTTTCCTAGAAACAGACAATACAGCCATTTTTGATAATTTTGAAAAAAAGCAAGTTGTGCATTTTGCTTACTTTCATAAAGATTTCAAATTGTGCAGTATTTACTGGTATTGTTGAATTTTAATGAATACAGGAAAGTAATGGGAATCACAGTAGGTCATCAATACATTGTTCTGTTGCAGTTCACTTGGTAAATGAGTTATTTTGACATGCATCAGCTTAAATGAACAAGAACAATTGTGTTTCTTAATTACTACAGTGAACTTGTCCCAATTTGGTTTTGAGTATGAGTGCTAACCACCACAGGCCCATAGAGGGTGAGGAAAAACTTGAGTGTTTTAAATTCTGTGTTTTTGCTCCAAGGCAGTGCTATCGGACATCCTGAAAAGCAAGTAGATGATCGACTCCACGGTGAACTTTGTCTCACTTTGATTACAAATACAAGTTCTTTATGTAACTAGCGACAGTCCTAAAAGTGAGCAAAATGTAATTGTGCTTTGTATTCCATCTTTTCTTCCCAAGCTGTGTTAGCCGACGTCTTGAAGGGAGAGAAGATGACTGACTCGACGGTGAACTTCTTTGGCATGCTGGCGGACAACGGCAGGCTAAGCAAGGTCAAGGAGGTCTTCGATGCATGGAGGAGGATCATGGCCGCACACAGAGGGGAGGTGGTCTGCACCGTCACAACCGCAAAGGTACAGGCCAAGAATGGTCTTCTCTCGACGTATCTTGACCTCAAATCCGCTTATCTAGTTGCAGGGGTTGTGTTACTGGGACTGTGGATCTCAAAATTTAGCCCTGTGACTCGGCCAACTAGTGATGAATGTGTGATTTCCTGTAATACACCATTTTCATTATGTGTGCAAATGTTATTAAAGTTGTTCAAACAACGTTACTAATGGGAACTAATTGCTTTCCCCAGGTTTGTCCAAGTAGCAACAACTAATAGATTCACAGTGCGTTGCACCCATTGAAAGGGAATTACGAAATACAGGTGAATGTTGTAACGAGTTACTACATAGATAGGGAAACAGTCCTGAATATATTACGAAAACAGCTTGTTCTTAACCCTAATACTCCCGGGGTATTTCAAAGCTTGTTATTACCGGGGGGGGGGGGGGGGGGGGGGGCCATTATGGCCCCCCCCCCTGAGATCTCGGCCATAGGTCGCCCGATTGCCTCAAAATTTTGCACAAGGGTAAAGAATTATGTAATCTACAAAGTTGTATAGCGTAATTTACAAAAATCCTTTTATTTTTTTTTTAACAAATTAATTTATGCTAATTTATGCGAGAAATCATAGATTTTGGTATTTCTCACTAAATAAAGCCTCAGGAATAGCAATTTTTGGTACAAATGTCTTTCATAACTCCCTCATCAATTTTTGAAAGAAAAAAATAGGTTGCGGTAATTATTTCTTATGTATTTTATTGTTTTTCAATTTTCTTATGTATTTCTTTGTTTTTCATCAAGCGTTTTTTTTGCTATTTGACAAAATTACAACCACATTTCATTTTATATTGCTCAAAAATATTTGAAACAATGATAACACTTATTAGAAAAGTATTTACATAAATTGGAAAAGCTCCTGATTTTATCCATAGGATTATATACAGTCATATAGAGAAATAGCGAAATTTCAGTGACATGTGTTCGGTAAACGTAATCTGACATCCGCATGGTAGGTCCGATCGCCATAAATTTGGTATCAAAATGCGCGGGAAGGATCAGAGAAAAATTTCGTTTCGAAATATTGAGGCGTTAGGAAGTACCGACAAAACTTCGACAGGGGGGGGGGCCTTAATGGCCCCCCCCCCCCCCCCTGGGAGTATTAGGGTTAAGACAAAGCACACATCATTGCCTCTTATAGAATGGAGTTAAATGATTATTGTAACCAGCATGGCGGCTCAAGGCGAATTAGCCACAGAAAACAAAAACAAAGCTTATAGATATGAGGAGTCCCTACAAAAGAAAATATGTTACATCTGAATGGATATCTGTGTGGATATCTGTGTTACATCTGTGTGGATAAGAGAGATAAAGAACATGGTAGAAAAAAAAAAGCTTTGCAAGAATGACCTAATGAAGATGCTCCACAGATGTTCTCATTTGATATAACGCTAAAATGCACAGGATGGATTAACGTGCCTTGTTTCATTATGACATCAGGATGGCAAAGTATCCTTGCAAGAGATTTATTCTCGCCCCCCTCCCCCCTCTCTCCTGTGGTTCTACCATATTCTTTATTCCTGTTCATTGTGTAGGCTCTCGATGCCAGCCAACAGAAGCAAGTTCAAGAAGCCCTCAAGGCCTTTGTCAAGAAGGGAGAGTCCCTCCAGCTTAACATGCAGGTATGTCTCGCTATGAACATTCGGGTATGTAACGCAATAAACACTTGGGTATCTCACGCTATGAACACTTGGGTATGTCTCACTAAAAGCATTTGTGTATACCGCTCTGTAACCATTCAGGCGGGTGTTTCACCAAGCTGTTCGTAAGTTACGAACGACTTAAGGAACGACTGGTGATCCCTTCTTGTGCTAAATGCGATACCACACTTTGTTCATTGAGAATCTGATTTAGCACAAGAAGGGATCACCAGTCGTTCGTAAAGTCATTCATAACTTACGAAGAGCTTGGTGAAACACCCGCCAGATCTGATAGAGAAAGGTGAATTAACCCAGAGAACAGCCGGTCAGAATTCACAAAGGGGCAATAGCCTGGTTCCGGTCGTGGTTTATATGTAACATGAGTAAAAAATCTTTTTATTGTCAAAGCTTTGCATTAATTATTTTATACCTTGTGCACATGCTGTTTAATTCTGATGCACAACTAAACAGGAAAACCTACAAAGAAAAAGGTTTTCACGCTGTATGTGAATTTTACCTCACTGTCACAAGTTTCATATTTCACAAACAAGATAATAATATTCTACCTGGTTCATGCAATATTTACATAATCTACTTTTATCTGCATAAGAGTTACACCACCATAGATGTCCTTCCCTTATGTCAAATCCAATGTCTGTATGTAGTCCCCAAATAAGTCTCATTCATCACCGTTCCCTTCCCCATCGATCTGTCGTCAGGTGGACGCCTCGTTGCTTGGTGGCATGATCGTAGAGGTCGGAGACAAGTACGTGGACATGTCAACATCAACCAAAGTCAAGAACCTGACCAACCTCATCAAGGAAGCCGTTTAATCAACGCTCCTGTCTCCTAGCCCCTGTACAGGATTTATTATAGAAGTTTATAATGAAAGCGTATTCCCCTGACACTCCTATTGCTAGTGGCCAAGTGTACGTGTTGCAGTTAACTGAAAGGAAAATGTGTAAGGAGTTGAAAGTTGCAATTTAAAATTGCTTGGACATTCTTGTCATGTGAAATTCTGGGCAGATATAGGCAGGTGATTTAATTAGGTGTATGTCATAGAATATATGCTGAAAGGTCTGTAGAACTCAATCGAGAGTTAACACAGAGTACATGTATGCTACTGTTTTGATATACACCCACAGTATGAAATTGCTTTCCTTATTAAGAGGAAAATCACCATCAGTCCTGATCATTATTGTCGGCTTAGAAACTTCACAATCCTCTAACCTCCCAAACAAAAGTAATTACATAAAGGCAAAATCGAATATGTTTTTGATTTGATGGTGAACCGCATCTCACGTCAGAAAAAAAAATGAAAAAGAAATGATGTGGCTAGTTAAAGTGGCCGGTGATGTAATTTGCATCACTGAGCAAAGAAGCAAGGCTAACTTATAGACTACGTATGGAGTGCTCCTGGTGTTATTTTGCAATGTAATAAAAGAATTGTAACACTTGGCAGGCTGTGTTTTTTGTAAACAATCCATCTTGTGGTAGTACTAGTAGAAGTGCCAACCATTCAATGTTTTTCAGTATTTTTTACATGTTTTTCACCCAAAATATGGAAGCTCGTTTTCCCATTCGAAAATACTTTTTTTTTTTTTTTTACAATTTGTGTGTTATTTGTCTTTGTTTTATTTAATTTTGTTTTTGTTAATGTTATGTAGACCACAATGGGATATACATATATTGTGTGTGTAAGCGCACAAATTACATAGGTGGTTTACATGTATGTAGCAATACATTTAAATGCATTGCAAAGGCATCTATTGCATTGTACAGTAAGTTTTGCTCCGAAAACTTGCATGCGTATACTGTGCGCGTTGAGACAAGTTCGCACATGCAGTACAGGCCGGTGTAAGCTATGCTACATGTTCCTGAAGTTTCGACAAAATACTTCGTGGGGGGTAAAAAATATTGTGGGTCTTCCCTCTCAGAACACTTTGTTTTGGTTTGTGAAGGTTGGCATTTCTGTACGAGTACATCCACTTATGAGTGAAATGTAAATTGTGGAATGGACATTGAGAATGATCAGGAAAGAGAGGAGAGAGGAGGTGAAAGATCAGAGAAAGAATAAGGCAAAAAAAAACAGCGGAAATTAAGGAAAGAGGGAGGAAATATAACAGGAATGATTAGGAGAGAGTCAAAGAGAGAAAGTAGGGAGGAAAGAAAGTGCTACATAGAGAGATGATAATGATATTAATAGGAAGGAGAAGATGAGAGAGATACAGAATGGAGGGATTTTGAACGGACAAACAAGTGAACTTGTGTGGCGCTATATCTTTTATAGAGGGCGCTGCAATCGACCCACCCTCAGATCCATCTATGCACAGAGTTTGGCCAACTTGGGTTTCATTCGGTTGCAACATAGCGCATATTCGTGTATACGCGATGTGTAGTTTCCGAGGGATGCCATGAGAAATACAAGCTGCTTTATATACAATCGTAATCTACATCTTCAAACTACACAAGAGAAAGAACACCAATTCTTTTATAATGGACCATTTCATAGCCATTTTATTTTCTCTCTGAAACATTTCTTCACATGGTACACATCATTTTGGTAACATTTACGCTCACTGTATGACACGGTAATACTGAGATGAACATAATCCCCTCCCCCCCCCCCCCCATCCAATTGAAGAAAAAACAAACATTGTGACTCTCAAAATAGACCAAAGGAAATTCATAAAATGTAATCCATTTTATCAGCAAAAAAATACACTCCAAGAAATGTTTGCAAATAATTTTTGAGGTAACACAGCACATACAATGAAAATATCCATTTACATGTTTAATACGCATTGCATATGACATGTATATTATAAATGAAATACAACGTCTGAACATAATCCTGTGAGATTCTTTGCTAACTACATGTACATACTTTTGAGCATGTATAGTACAATCACAAAGCCAACACTGAAGCCAAATCCTAAACCTAACCCTAAATCCTACCACAACCCAGGACCCGACACTACCTAACCCTAAACCTAACCTTAAACCCAATTGCATGAGAAAAAGGCCACATCTTAGAGCAGTACCCCTTCCCTACACTGTCAATTTCCACCAGCATTTCTATGTCACTTTCTATGCACCTGTATTTGCTACTCATTGAGAAAGCTCACAAAATGGTTGAAAAGAATTAATTGTTAACAATCTAAAGCCTCTTGTTAATACCATCAAGATCCTTAACATTACTGATACAATTTAGAGTGAATTGCTTGCCTTGAAAATACAGAAGCAGTGAATGTCCTTTAAGACAAAATGTGTAATTTAGTAAGAAGCACCATATCAGACAAATACATATGGCCTCTGATTTTGTATGAAGCATTTTGCTTTGAGCTACATTCTGAGTGTATTCTTAAAGAAAGGTTAAACATACACATACATAATTGCATACAAATTTCATAGGGTAAAGATAATAAATGTGAATAAGCGATAAAGGGGTATATCACAGAGGTGGCTAGAAAGGGTGAAAGTAAGATGGGTGCAGCTTAGCTACACATAATGAAGTGTTCAAATAGACAGAGATTGAGGTCACTGAAGATGATGACATACCTTGTACAAATTAATGTATTACGCAATAGTTTACTAGGAATGAAACTGGGATGTGATTACAAGCCGATTTGGATAAAAATGAGAAGTGTATTGACATAAGTTTGAGAGAAATTATACCCAATTCTTGTACCTGCAAAATAGTACAAGGATGGGGAATGGTGACAGAATTAGAAATAATGGATATGTCCTTCTATTTTATAGAATTCTAGCATCGCAGACTATTGCTATATGAGCATCTCTTGTAACATTTATTTAGAATATAACTTATATATACATATGGACTAGTATACACAGTGCAACTACAAAACCAGAATGTTCACTCACAATAAAAACTAATGCAACTATATATTGTTAATGTATGCACTTCATTTAATTAAATCAAATCTGGTTATTTTTCTTATTATTTCTTTTACTTCGCATCAGTCTGTATACTAGTATCTTCCAAAGAACTTGAATGCATATTTCTTTTCAACATCAAAGTATTGAAGTAGCTGATGTGATATCCATAACCAGGGAAACATTTTTAAGAGATAGAAGTGAATATCTAAAGAAATACAAAGCCCATCTCTTCTTGATTGATCTCTTGATTATCTTTAGCAAAAGAATGATTGCAGCCTAAGCTATAAAACTACAAATAAATGAAAAACAAGTATGAAAAGGAACAGGTTTAAATGTATGCGCATGCTATCTACCCTGTAAGAGAGTATAAATACTGATATATGTATAGTTGAGGTGGCTAAAAACTTCAATGAAAAAAAGTAATAAAAACAACTGCTTTTAACCACAGCAAAAGCCTCATCAATATCTGGCAATAGAATATTTTTCATGATAATTTTTTAGCTCAATCAAATCTATTTTTGTATTACCGGGGAAGCAATCAATTCTATTACCAAGAAAATATACCAGAACTGATAGCCTACGAAGTAATTTACAATGCAGAAAGACAAGAAATATATGCACTCACACCTGGGTAGAATATATTGAGAGTAGATGTTCCCTCACCAAATATTTAAAAGAAGCTGTTTCCAATAAAACCATCATGTACATTCTTCACAGCAGTTTAACAATGCATGCATCCATACCACATCCATCTACACCTAATACTTGAAATGTTTCTTTGTCTTGCACAGAAAGTGTGAAAGCTAGAACCTTGAAAGCAATCCAATTGAGTAAATGTTCAAACAGAAACAATGACAACATAGAACGGAATGCATTGAGCTAAGCCCATCCAGTAACATCATTACAAGTAGACTGTCCACTTTATATAAAACTGTGAAAACGTACTTACAGATATATGAGCTAAGACAGTATTTTTCATCACATTTCTAAGCTCATTTCTAGCATTATGCAGCATACTCTATAATGGCAAACACTTTTCACAAACTGTGAGGATCATCGAATTGGCAAAATGAAGGAAAAATTACCTCTCACAGTTTTCTCATATTTGCTTTGGTGCTTAATAACCTATGTTCAATTGAGTATACTGCATTTTAATCTCTTCGGTACTCCCGTAAAAAAAAAAAATGTCCACGTTTTGCTCATTTCAACTCCTCCCCACGCCCCACCCCCCATTAACAAAACATTGGATATTCAATTTAAATAAACAATAAATCACAGGGCTGGATGAATTCAACTGTGGAATGTGACTACATCAATTTGGGGGTAAGCAAAGAACTACCTTTAGAATTCTTAATTTCATTTTTTCTTTGTACAACTTTGACATCAAAATGCACCACAACAATACCCATAATCAATTTTGATAGCACCCCCCTACAAAAATAGCTGGATAACTATTTTGCTGCACACATCAATGAACGCACCTTGAAAATATCAACAAGAAAACTTGCACAGATAAGGCATTATGTTCAAAGATTATGTAAACAAAAATGTCTTGGAAATTCTTCTGGTAGAGAACAAAGAAAAGTTTTCTAATGCACTCTCAGTGTTTCTCTTTCAGTGCAATTTGCTACTATGCAAATTTGAAGACAATTTGAAGACACTAACTATCTTATCGTTTATGTTTAAATGTATTTCATACACATGAAGCAGTAATATTCATGTTTTATTGTTTGCTCTGTATTAGAGTCCAAACAGCCATTACCAACCCTTTATTGTACTTAGTTGTATCACAGTCTCTTAAAGAATCAACCAACATTAATATGTTCAGATAAAGTTATGTATAATCACATTTTAAAAATATGAATAGACCATTATTTCCATACATTGATGTTACAAGAAAGGGCAAGAATCCAATCTGCGAACGCAGCAATCTTAGACAACAATCGCTTGCTTTGACAGACATTTTGAGAATGAAAAAGGTATCAAACTTCCACATGTGCTAACAATGCTGAACAATTTATATCTACATTTCAGTCAATGACACAATGAGCAGTTAAACCACATAATACATACAGGTACTAAAACATTATTCAAACTGTTACTCAGTTGGTACTGGCAAGATCTACAACCAGGAGGTCCTTAGTAACCAATCCTCCCAATGCATCCTGGGAAATGGTGAACAGTTTGAAGATTTGTCTCGACAGGGGCCCGTATCACAAAGACCTACGATTGATCAAACGATCGATATATCAAGCGTACGACTGATCTATCGATCATACGATCGATATCAATCGTAAATCTGTATCACATAGAATGTACAATCGATACCAATCATAACTTGCAATTGATATTGATTGTAGGTTGTGAGAAGCGATCTTTACTGAACAATTGATTGTAAAATCATGCATAGGCTTGGATTTGCAATAGGTAGCAGTGATGATTTGTGATACCGTGAGTTGCAATAGATAGCAACTCGACAACCAATCACAAAGTTGCTACAGACAGTGATATAGGGCCCGGGTGTATCAACTTTGTCAGTTACCATGTCTCTGCCACATTCACATTGATTGATGTGTCACCATCTCTGGCTGCATGATCATCCGTTCCTTCTGCAGCTTCGTCTTTTCTCTAGTCCTTCATTGGTTACCACACATTCAATTGTTTTCTTTCATAGCTGCTTGGACAAAGCCATTTCCAATTCTCGAAATCACGACACGGATCTTACACCCATGGAATTCAGTGAAATTTGTTTGCTTGCCAAACATTGTGAAATTTACTATATTTTCAGAAATATGAATACTACTATGAAGAATTTGGTATTAAATGAAAGAGCATATTAAGCCATTTCAGATGGAATTTTCTTTGAAGAAAAAAAAGTAATATTCGTGCCAAATGTGTTCTATTGTTTGTTATCATATTTTCAAACATCGTTTCAGAGAAATATATAAATGTAAAATATATGATTTATATTAGATTTTCTATCATGATATGTCACCACTGAACAAAAATGTGTAATCTGAAATGATTGTGTTGAGTAGTAACTAGCACAAATATGAAATGTTTTAGTAAAGTTTTTAGTTTTTTAAAATTTTTAAATATGAAGATTTTTATTTTTAAATATTGAGATTTTTTTTTTGAAAAACTGACACCTAAATATTTTACAGCTCCTGATGACAAATCAATGTGAAGGGGCATGACGTATTCATTTGTTTGATATCAAATTCATCATGATAGCACAAATATTTTATAAGATACAGTATATTTTATGATGTTTGACAAGTGTCAACTTTTCTCTGAATTTCCTGGGCGTATGTAAACTTCTTGTCTTAACTGTACATGTGCAAATCCCACACTGTAGCCTAGTATTTGGCACACAAGGGCCTAATCACGTGGCATCATCTTTGGAGTACCAAATTCGTACATTTCCAAGCTTGAATATGTAGAGCAAATTGGCAAATTGGCATCGATCTTGTCACTGAGTTACTGTACAATAAAGACCATGATTTGTCAAAGCGTTTCATAACATTTATTTCCACATGTTTTAAGATATAAACCCTCAATGTAGTCAACATTTTAACATTTCAGTTTAAAAAACAAACAAATACAAAAGTAGCTACAACTCACTGTATCATTATCACAGCAGTTGCATGCCACACAAAGTTAATTTCAATTAAAACTATGATTTATACATGGCATAGCTGTGAAACTTCAAGCATTTCTTAATCAATTCAATGTTTATTTTATTTGTAAGAACATCTCTATATTACAATATGTTACATATCTACAGTCACCATGACCTATCGTACATTCACTGTTACCCTAATATTTCCTTACAACTTTTGTTTCTATGGTTACACATATCTCATGTCTGCAATTTAAATACATTTCAACCTCATAGGACAATTTTTAGGCAAAAATACTATTCAGCTAAGTGCTGCAAATTCATGGACGTAAACAGAAGCATCATGACTGTAAAATGCACATTTCTTCATACTCCGTCATTGGGTGATGTGGGTAGACCTGTCTTCCTGACATTATTCTCAATTTGTCTAAACAAACTTGGACTATCCTGATAAGAAAATTCATCATTCTGCCAATAAATGAAATATAATTGTTTACAGTGGGTGTGACAAAGTATTTTTTACTTGCAGTATTCAGGTACTTTTCAGAACAAAATACTTAGAATATACATGTATGGTAAACTTTTTTTTCCCACTGAAACCTCCTGTATTCAGTTTTAATTCTCACTAAAATATACTGAAAATCTGTACTACGGTAGTTGGTAGCTCTGCAAGAGTGGGTAGATCATTATGATTGTCAGCTCATTAAACTTTGGTCTGAACACAGCATTAACGGAGGGAGAGTGGATAGAAATCCATTTGGAAGCAAGCTGATCGTGCAAACACAGCCTTTCACTGTATGGTTAATACAAGTGCGTTCACACACAGCTGCTTATACGATTGCGGCACGTCTATTCTAACGCTCATACTAGCTGTGTTTCCACTCTACAAAAGCATCTACACAAATTGCTATGTGTAGCCGTTTGCTTGTTTTGCTGTGGGTGGAAATTGCGAGCATCGATCTATAAGCAGCAAGCAATAACAAATGTGACTGTGTGAACGCATGCACCTTTAGCCTGTATTGCAGGCTGCAGTACATGTCTAATTCAAACTATAACAGGGTATAATCAGGGGGGCATTTCATCAAAGGACTTGTCCGACGTTTTATCCGACAAACTGTTATAAGCTACTGAAGTGCTTGCATCTTATTGGCCGAGAGCAAACTTGTCGGATAAAATATCCGACAAGTCCTTTGATGAAATGCCCCCCAAGTCAGATGTTAACAAGACTATAGTCTCCCGTCCTTTACTCTGTCTTTTTTTTTTTATGAGCTAGAGAAGAACTGGGCAACACGAATAGGTAGTCTACATTAGCCAGACCCAGTTGCAATCCAAATCATACCTGTAGAGTTTGAATTAGAATAGTTCAACAGCCTGGAAACTAGGCTATAAGGCTAGCCATGTTATAAGGTGGAGGGGGGGGGGGGCAGGAGGTTATGACTGGTCAAAAAGGTGAAGGGTCAGCTTGACCTTGACCTCCCCAGTGGACACTTCGTGGAGCAGCAGTCGCTTGGTAACGGGGCCACGCCCCTGCGTCTCCTTCAGAATAGACGCCACTCGGACCTCCGTCCGCCCGAGGAAATCTGGAGAAGGGATTGGAAAAGAGAAGAAAAGGTTGGTAATCCATAGAGATTTGAAAGATGGGGTCGAATCTCAAATGCACTCATTCTTGACATACATGTAGTTCTAAGGCCTCTACTCTTTATTTTACTTTCACCTTTGAACAGCATTCATCCCTTAATTCATACAGCCCATTCCCTCTATACTACACATAGATTTTGTCTCCTGAAGACGGACAGTCAATCTGCCCGAAACGTCGAGTCTACCTCTCTACTCATCAACTTTCTGGTTTACAGTCCTTTTCAGGACTACACTCATTTCGAAAGAACACTCTACTTTCAAATCTCCACTTTCTCGCCTTCCCATTTCACCTTCAATTCTATTCACGTTTTCTCATCTCAGTCCTCCCGGGACTTTACACATGGTGTACCGTAAACCTCTATCATGACAGATTTTGTTATAAGGCACTTTTTCCAGTCCCAAGTAAAAATCTATATGTTCAGTAATCAGTATAACAAGATTTCTTTACAACATACTTGGATATGTCCAGAGCACATACCCCAGGGAATAGACTGCTTATGGCTTAACCCTAATACTCCCGGGGGGGGGCCATTATGGCCCCCCCCTGTCGAAGTTTTGTCGGTACTTCCTAACGCCTCAATATTTCGAAACGAAATTTCTTGACTTTTTTCTCTGATCCTTCCCGCACATTTTGATACCAAATTTATGGCGATCGGACCTACCGTGCGGGTGTCAGATTACGTTTACCGAACACATGTCACTGAAATTTCGCTATTTCTCTATGTGACTGTGTATAACCCTATGGATAAAATCAGGAGCTTTTCCAATTTATGTAAATACTTTTCTAAGTGTTATCATTGTTTCAAATAGTGTAAATAATTACCACACACACACACACACACACACACCCACATTCACACACACCCACACCCACGAATACGCATCTGAATCTTCACGAAAAACAAAGAAATACATAAGAAAATTGAAAAACAATAAAATACATAAGAAATAATTACCACAACCTATCTTTTTCTTTCAAGAATTGATGAGGGAGTTATGAAAGACATTTGTACCAAAAATTACTATTCCTGAGGCTTTATTTAGTGAGAAATACCAAAATCTACGATTTCTCGCATAAATTAGCATAAATTAATTAGTTAAAAAAAAAATAAAAGGACTTTCGTAAATTTAGCTATACAACTTTGTAGATTACATAATTCTTTACCCTTGTGCAAAATTTTGAGGCAATCGGGCGACCCATGGCCGAGATCTCAGGGGGGGGCCATAATGGCCCCCCCCCGGTAATAACAAGCTTTGAAATACCCCGGGAGTATTATGGTTAAAGGGAATATACTGTAGTGGGAAGACAAAGCCTTCAAAAGGGTGATCGTGACCAATCTTCTTGCCAATGGTCTTACATTCATGTATTGTCTATTTTAGGAACTTGCTGAATTTGCCCTTAAATGATCCACATTTTGAGGACTTGTGATTTAATCACGAATTACTCCAAATGTGGATCATTCAAGGGCAAATAAATTTCAGCAAGTTTCTAAAATGGACAATACATGAATTTAAGACAACAATTGGCAAGAAGATTGCTCACATTCACCCTTTTGAAGGCTTTTTGTTTTCCCAGTACAGTATATTCCCTTCAAGTAAGTCAGCATGTAACACCTTATATGCAAGAAAGTCAGGTGCTTTATTTGACTTGTTTGTATTACCATGCAAAAATGCATCAGTAGCACATGAGGAGAAGTTTGAGAATAGAGGCCAATACCTGTAAAACTTTGTTGTGAAATCATTCAAGGGAAAGTCCACCCTGATCTTAAATTGGCTTTGATTATAGCGGGAAAATAACAGCAATATTAATGTGAAGGTTAGACGAAAATCTGTCTAAAAGATCATACACTATAAAAAAAAACCCTTCAAATTCCTTCAATTAAGCCACACCCCTTTGGTTACAGCAGTTCTATGGCACATTTTGACGTCCTAACTAGACCAGGATTCACAGAGCCCGAAATTTGAACCGTGAGCAATGGGTCAAAACCAACTTAACTTCAGGGTGAACTTTTCACTTTAAAGTTGGCCCGTCCCTTTAACAAACATCTGCAAACTGCATGAAAGTTTGCACATATTTAGCATATACCTTTGGGATACTAACTGTGAAATTTTAAGGTCAGAGGTACTTTAACTCCCGTAGAATAAATGAAAATCTAACTAGTTTTCACTGGGATTTGAATATTTTTGTGGTATGAAAAAAGAAAGCTTGATCAATTGTCGAAGATTATTTCCTCAAAACAGAATATTACGCTTTGTGGATTCCAGGGAAAGGTTATATAACCACTCTCTCTCAAATGATGACAAAGTCAGGGAACAGTCAGAACTAGGTCTGCAAAAGGGACGGGCTACCTTTAAAGTTGCCCAGACACTTACCATTGGGCGAGAAGAAGTCTCTGTCATACACCGTGATACACAGAACGTCTTCCTGCAGGTCCCTGACAATGAACTGCATGGACGAGTCCCAGATGGGATTCAGGTTGTCTGGGACTACCTTGGTCTTGTGCTCCTGTGACCCCATGCTGACCTCACAGTACGGATCAGCTCGCCCTGGGGAGTAAGATTAGGAATAAGATCAAGACTGGGATTGAGATCAATTTAATGGATTAAGTTATTAATCCCAATGGGGTGTGGTGTAATTGTGCCCTGTAAGGTATTTGAACATTATTCACAGCCTGTTGTCTATTATCTGAACAGCAGATTGTATGGGAGTTGCGTTGCTTAGTATCTGAAGGGAAACAAGCCAGCCTGCATATACGTGGGCTCCGTAAAGAACAGGTGAAAAGAAAGTCACGAAAAGGCGTGTCACGATATGCAGCGCTTTCACCACAGTTGTGGATTTTATACAGGGGGGGTAAAAATAGGCAAATAAAGACAGGATGTCCCATTTATCAAAGTCATGAAACTCGGCAGAAGTCAGCAGTATACCCTAATGATAACATTTGTGAATTTTCCGTGTCATAGCTTCACAAACACTTTCAGGAAAAGTATCCTTTTATACATTTGAACGGCAGCACGCATAGTTTACATTCATAATCATAATTGTCCCTCTCAGCGCGCAATACGTACAATTGCTCCCATTGAACATATGGATCGTACACGCATGGAGCGGAACATAGCGCATGGCAGTCTCCGGTCTCTAGGCTATACGTTTTGGATGAACTGGTCTGAAACTTCCTCAAAACCTACTGTCAGTTCCCAGCTCTATCATGTTGAGGTAAGTTCTAATTCAGTACATTTTCATGTCATTTTCATGTTTTTTACAATTTTTTTTTTGACCTGCAAAAGGCACACCCTGTCTATAAACTACAGTTCCTTGGCAAGTTTTGACATTCTACCTGGACCAGGTTTCTTGAAGCCTGAAAATCTAACCGTAAACAACAGGTTAATCGCAACAATAAGCAGAGGTAGTAAATGCAACGTGGTTGAGATGTTTATGTACCGGAAGGCATAATGTGGTACAAAACCACAGAGATTTTTAATGTACTTTTTAAGGTCAGGGGTCAATGACCTGGGTTCATTGGCCTGGAGAGCATTGACCTACCTGTGACTGAGTTGGATGGCTTCAGGTCGAAGCCCTCGATAATCACCACCATCAGACGGCCAACTCCTTTACTCCTCTGGGACCGCACTGCAAGAGAAGAGAAACACAATGAACCCATTGGATGTTAGATAATCAATAAAACTGTTCATATAAACCACCTATTCACAAATTAAGCGCAACATTTGCAGCAATTTTGCTGATGCATTACTGATAGCTGCGTATATGAACTGGAATCACTTAAATAATACGGTATTTGCTTCATCCTTTTTTCAGCTTATATTCTGCGTCTTGTCAGTGTTGAAGTACGATACGGCTATGTCTTTTCTGACTCGTGTTGTATCATTTTGTAAGCCTGTGTGTTGGGTCATTAAGTGATTGCAACATGGCCGGCGTTCTCAAATTGCGAAAACATCTGTACGTGAAATACACCACGTTTAATAGTATAGTGATAAAGTTAAATTAGCAATTGCTGTAACAATCACAGGTTTCTTACCTCTCTGCAGCTTCTCTCTCTTCTTTTTCTCAGTCTCAACATAATGCTTTGATGCTTTCTCAATCTTCTCTTTCCAGCGATTTCTGTTTGAAAAACCCAGGAAAAAAAAGTCAAATGCATTCATTAATTAATTGATAGATTAATCAACATGATCAATCAACAAAAGAACCTGTCATTGTGAGGGCACAGACCTTCACTATGTGGTTGATGTGAAAGACTGATCAATTAATCAATCAATTAATCAATTAATCAATTAATTAATCAATCAATCAATCAATCAATCATGAAACTACTTGTCATTGTCTCTCTGCTCTTAGGGCATACATCTTGTCTATGTGGTTGATGTGAAAGACTGTCAATTAATCAATCAATTTATTAATCAATCAATGAATCAATCAATCCATCGATCAATCAATCATGAACCTACCTGTCACTGTTACTCTCTGCTCTCAGGGCACAACCTTGTCTATGTGGTTGATGTGAAAGACTGTCAATCAATCAATCAATTAATCAATCAATCAATCAATCAATCAATCGATCAATCAATCAATCAATCACGAATCTACTTGTTATTGTCTCTCTGCTCTTAGGGCATACACCTTGTCTATGTGGTTGATGTGAAAGCCTGCCAATTAATCAATCAATCAATCAATCAATCGATCAATCAATCAATCAATCACGAATCTACTTGTTATTGTCTCTCTGCTCTTAGGGCATACACCTTGTCTATGTGGTTGATGTGAAAGCATGTCAATTAATTAATCAATCAATCAATCCATCGATCAATCAATCATGAACCTACCTGTCACTGTTACTCTCTGCTCTTAGGGCATACACCTTGTCTATGTGGTTGATGTGAAAGCATGTCAATTAATCAATCAATCAATCATTCCATCAATCAATCAATCATGAACCTACCTGTCACTGTTACTCTCTGCTCTCAGGGCATACACCTTGTCTATGTGGTTGATGTGAAAGACAAAATCATCAGGAGCTACATCACTAGGAACCTTCAACTCAACTTCGTTCAGGAAGAGTGGCTGGAAGAGAGAAAAAAACAAACCATATTTGGAGATATTATCACCCTGCAAGAAATCTACTGCAAAAGGAGCAATTAATTACGGGGCAATTTTTCAAACATTTGCGGAGAGTGTATTGTCACATTTTAAAATTAAATCTACATTACCGTGACCATTGCACTTGCCCTGAAACACTAACATAAGATTGCGGTACTCTCACTGCACCTTCAATCAAGTTGATTTGCAAATGGATTTGAAGTGTCTGGGATAAAGTAATTTGTGAGAGATTGACCAAAACTTGAAAACCTTAGAGTTTCATCTTTACCTGTGGCATGATATATTAATTTTTCTGACTACATCTATGATCTTAGTGTGGTTGCATTTGAAGTTTACATTTTCCAACTGGAGAATATTAAGAAAGATTAGACAAAATTTAAATCAGTTGATCTTAAAGTTATCTTTCCCCTTGGAACCTCAATTTTACCTGAAGTATGAATTATAGATTTTCTAACTGCATATATGACTCAAGTTTATTTCATGGACAGATGCGAAGATGCACTGGTATTTGTTTGCAGGAATACTCATTCAGGTGACACAAAAAGTGACAATAAGCATTGAATAAAACTAGAAATATGTCTGTCACAGTGACTCACATGCTTGTACATCTTGTACTCTACGATGTTCTTGTTATCGGCTGTAGTGAAGGGTGCGGGCAGGCCGGACTTGACTGCCTGGGTGAACAGCAGGAAGTCGTTGAAGAGAAAGACATACAGCTCCTTGTTGCTCTTGGCCTGGGGGGGGGGGGATAGGGAGAGAGAGAGAGAGAGAGAGAGAGAGAGAGAGAGAGAGAGAGAGAGAGAGAGAGATTTGTGATATGGAAGACAATAACCCTACATGTGTCAGGTATATACCTGTACTAGGTGTTAAAAAAGAAGAAGCTAGGTTTTGGATGCACTGCTCAAAACCTATTCCCATTATAACAATCACTATAATTCCAATCAAATTCAGTTCCCAGTTCTGTCATTGGGAGGAGAGTACAGGTTTTTCTTCCATTTTCTGTACTTTTTACACAATCTTCTTTTTTTTGATCTTCATAATGACTACCCTGTCTATAGAACACAGAATGGTATGTGAGTTGATACCTTGTTGAGTTTGCCAGCATGGAGATATTTCCTTGGTCCAAGACAGTTTGTCAATGAGTTGAAGATCAGTTCCTGCAAGATACAAACAAGGAGTGATAATATGTATGTATTCATCCAGGGATATCATGAACCATTATACTTTGCAATTACATGCAATATACGCTTTGCATTAGAGTCTCACATCTTTCAATCCATGCCTGCATTTGTTCATTGACTTAGCTACACTGTATTTGTGTAAGACTTGATCATCATGTAAATATCAAATACATCCATCATTCATTCACATATTTGTTTGTTCATTCAAACACTAATACAAAATAAATGTTTAAACATAAAGAAGAAAGGGAAGAGATGATTTTCCCACATCCATTTCTTTGACTCTAAATCTAGTGCTGGTGACAAACCTCTCCAAAAGCCAATGTTGGCTACTTTACTTGAAATACAAGATAATATAAACCAATGCACCTCTTTTTGCTGATGACATAAATCACCAAAAGCCAATGTTGGCTTCTTTAAGTTAAAATACAAGATGATATAAACCAATGCACCTCTTTTTGCTGATGACATAAATCACCAAAAGCCAATGTTGGCTACTTTACTTGAAATACAAGATGATATAAACCAATGCACCTCTTTTGCTGATGACATACATCACCAAAAGCCAATGTTGGCTACTTTAGTTGAAATACAAAGACCAATATAAACCAATGTACCTCTAATGACATACATCACCAAAGGC
Source organism: Arbacia lixula (assembly GCA_963669155.1). NCBI lineage: Eukaryota > Metazoa > Echinodermata > Echinoidea > Arbacioida > Arbaciidae > Arbacia > Arbacia lixula. Next base: position 20,045,999 of record OZ022585.1, read on the forward strand.
CATTATTAGCATAGGAGATGATATCAAGCAACGTACCTCTGCTAGTCCTGTGCAGTCTACGTGGTTCTGTAGCCACTCGAGTCGATCAGAGTTCTCCTTCTCCCTCACTCCCTCGTTGACCTGCTGACAAAGTTCCTCTGCCTTCTCCTTCGCTGACTTGATGTTGGCAAAGTCTGCATGGCTCTCTGGGGTGTACTTCAGTATCTAGAAACAGGATTAAAAAGAAAGCTAGTGCATCCTTCATACAAAATCACATCACTATATACATATCTACATATATCTACAAAAGCTGGATTGACTTCATAAGCATTTAAAAACAGGATTAAAAAGAAAGTGCATCCTTCATACAAAACCACATCACTATATACATATCTACATATCTACAAAAGCTGGATTGACTTCATAAGCATTTAAAAACAGGATTAAAAAGAAAGTGCATCCTTCATACAAAACCACATCACTATATACATATCTACATATCTACAAAAGCTGGATTGACTTCATAAGCATTTAAAAACAGGATTAAAAAGAAAGTGCATCCTTCATACAAAACCACATCACTATATAAATGTTTACAAAACCTGGTTGGACTTAAGTATTTCAAAACAGGACTGAAGAGAAGGAACATCCTTCAAACATAATCACATCACTATACACATACATACAAAAGCTGGATGAACTTCATAAGCATTTAAAAACAGGATTGAAAAGAAAGTACATCCTTTATACAACATCACATCACTATATAAATATCTACAAAACCTGGATGGACTTTATAAGAATTTAAAAACAGGATTGAAAAGATGAAAAATCCTTCTTTAGAAATGACATCATTAGTGTCTACAAAGCCTGTGTATCTGTCTAGATAGCATTTAAGTATCCAAAAACAAAAATTAAACAGAAAGTGTACCCTTCATAAAAAAACTTGTTTGACTTACAGAATAACAATAAAGGAGCTTAACTGCAGCTTAGAGCATCAAATCAAAAGTGAAAACTCTCTGCATGATCAAGGTTTGTCTAGCATATCATCAGGTATTGTAATCTTTTCCCTTCTCGACCGAACAAGTAAGACAGTAAGTGTCAGATACAGAGAGATTTTAGTTATAATATAGTGATTATGCAAATTACATGCTGATTATGTAAATTATATTGTACAATCACATTAATCACAATTGATATAATCTTACCTTCTGCACCAACAGGGGGTACCTGGTGATTCGCTGCATGGGTTTGATCAGTCCCATGTACGAGAAATTGGGTTGTTATTACCGAGTTGTTACCGAGAGGGTTAGATATGAAATGCAATGCATAAAACTAATTTATAGTGATATAATCTTACCTTCTGCACCAACAGGGGGTACCTGGTGATTCGCTGCATAGGTTTGATCAGATAGCTGCTGACAGGCATCCCCTTGGTCCTGGTGTCTGTAGCCAAACGCTGCAGAAACAGAGACAATCATTTCAAAGACAAAATGGACTAGTTTTCTTCACTTTTCAACATCTTGCACATTTGAAGGATTCAATCATTGTCAAAATAATATGTTAGGCTGTGTATTATCATTGGATGGTGACTAAATTAGAAAAATGAGTTCCCACTTATCTTTGTAAAATTATCCACTAAAAACGAATTTCACATTTGTTTCCCGCAATATAGTCTCATTTTGACGAAAATTTGAAAAAACGCACGCCTCCAGTGACGTCAGAGAAGTAAAAATGCCATAGATTGTACTAAAGTCAACAATAGACCTTTTTCGTAATGTATTCACATCTTTCCCCCTAACTGCGTAGTAATGCGTTATTGCATTTACCTGTATCTTGTCATTCAGATTCAATGGATGGAATGCACTTTGAATCTATTAGTTGTTGCTACTCAGACAAACCTCGGACAAGCTTTGGGGTTCCCATTGGCAACGTGTTTGAACAGCGTGAATGAATATTTTATTCACGCCATTGGCATTTATCGCATTTTGACTTCTCTGACGTCACTGGAGGCGTGCATTTTTTCAAATTTTCTTCAAAATGAGACTTAATTGCGGCAAACGAATGTGAAATTCGTTTTAAGTGGATAATTTTACATAGATTAGTGGGCGCTTATTTTTCTAAATTTAGTAACCTTTTAACAGTGTTTGCATGCAATTGCATGAGGTGGAGATATTGAAAAGCTTATTCAAGTACTTGTTTATTTTTGTTTTGCTGATATCTCCATTATGCCTATAGACAAGCAAACAAGACTCTACATTTTACATAGATTAGTGGGCGCTTATTTTTCTAAATTTAGTAACCTTTTAACAGTGTTTGCATGCAATTGCATGAGGTGGAGATATTGAAAAGCTTATTCAAGTACTTGTTTATTTTTGTTTTGCTGATATCTCCATTATGCCTATAGACAAGCAAACAAGACTCTACATTTCTTTTGCTCTCTCTGAGAAGCTGTGGCCCCATTACCACATTCCAAATTGTTTAAACACCTGAAAAGTACATGTAACATAACGTTTTGACGGCGTCGAGCATGGGTTCAAAGTACGAAGGCCGGTAGATTCATATCCTTCCATAACACTATCCCTGATCTCATCTGGCGCAGAAAGGGTTAAGTGTAAGTGCATAAACTCTAGCAAACTGACCTTGACATAGTCCTTGAAGTCAGGGTCTCCTTCAATCTTCTTGGAGAGGATGTTTGATGCGCTGAGCTGACAGCTGCAGAATCGGATATAGGGCGTCATCCTGGGAAGCTGTGTGAGATGGACAGAGACACAGAGTTACAGACAATGTCTACCCTGATTCTAAATTGCTTTTAATAAAAGCAGAAAAATGAAAGCAACATATTAGTGAAGGTTTGACGAAAATCTATCGAAGGATAAGAAAGCTATGGTCTTTTAAAACTGTTATTTTGTGATGTTGCGTGCAAGTTGCTCTCCCATTTCTTGTGTACTAATCATTTTAAAAGGATATATACCATTTGATATATCATTAGACACATTATTTTACACATATATATCTGTGAAAAAGATTTAGTCTTTCATCAAAAACAGAAAAGAAGCAATTTATGGAATCATACAGCACACAACATATGGGAGAGAAACTAGCAATTGATGTCACAAAATTAAAACTGTGAAAAGTCTGTTATCCTTGGTCTGGTTCTCATCACACCCTCACCAAAATGTAGCTTTAATTTGTCTGCTAAAATCAAAACCAATTTCATTTTAGGGTTTACTTTCTCTTTAAAGGGCATATACTGTACTGGGAAGGCAAAAAAGCCTTCAAAATGTAATTGTTAGCAATCTTCTTGCCAATGGTCTTAAATTTATGTATTGTCCATTTTAGAAGCTTGCTGAAAGTTATTTGCCCTCAAATGATCTACATTTGGAGTAATGAGTGATTAAATTACAAATCCTAAAAATGTTCGGCCCGAACATTTTGAGGATTTAATCATTAATCATTAATTACTCCATATGCGGATCATTTGAGGGCAAATAACTTTCAGCAAACTTCTAAAATGGACAATACATGAATTTAAGACCAATGGCAAGAAGATTGCTAACAATTATACCTTTTGAAGGCTTTTTTGCCTTCCCAGTACAGAATATGCCCTTTAACTCATTATTCACCATGAAGTAAGGGCATGAATCTTGCACAGGTAATACATGCAAAGCCAATATGACAAAAGTTGGTCTAGCACAAAAAGGGTTAAAGGAGCACATTGTATCAAAGCAGAACAAATCAAGTGAAAACTTCACAGAAATCAAATAGCTGATAGTAGTGAAATTGAAATGAGCACTGGCTCTGTGACTTGTTCAGTCAGCAAAATATAACACACAGATATGACGTGACAGATGGTGGAAGAACTAATGGACAACAGAAACTGTGTCACGATAGATTCACAGAGCCATTTGGCCAAATAAGCTTTTTATATTTTGTTCTAGCATAATTTAAAGATTTCATTTCTCAAATCATATGATTTTTGTGTGTGTGTGTGTGTGTGCTTGTCATATTATCACAATTAATTTCATTAAGTTATAACTTCTATTTCCTTTTATTTCTTCAAGTTAACATTGCCATTTTTTTAAATTTCAAAATGAATTCCTGTCTAAATCATTTCTTCTTTATGATATCAGACTGACGTGAGTTGGACCAGGTGGGACTGACCTGTTCACAGAGAATGTCTCCTATCATGTTGACAGGCCGGTTCTCTCCACTCATCTTCTTCCTCACTCTCAGGGCTCTGGTATTAGACAAGAGGGAGGGAATAAAAAGTAGATGCATATATTTGAAGACAAAATCTTTAAGAAAAGAAAAGAGCTATCTCAGGAAGTAGACCAAATGAGGGGGAGGGACAGAAGAATGAAGAGCGAAATAGAGGTCTGCAAGAGAGAGAGAGAGAGAGAGAATGGGAGGGGTGGAGATGAGAGACATAGAGAAGGATAGAGAGAGAAAGGAAAATGAGAAAGAGAGAGAGGATGGGATAGAAAGAGGGAAGAATAGAGAGTAAGACAAGACTGAGGGAGAAATAAAGAGAAAGGTAGAGAGAAACAGAGACAGAGGGATATGGGGATGGGGGTGTAATATAGACATGGAGCGATTGAGAGAGAGAGAGAGAGAGAGAGAGAGAGAGAGGGAGGGAGAGAGAGAGAGGGAGAGAGAGAGAGGGGAGAGAGAGAGAGGGGGGGGGGGGAGAGAGAGAGAGAGAGAGAGAGAGAGAGAGAGAGAGAGAGAGAGAGGGAGGAATAGAAAGAGAGAGGGGGATTATAACCAGAAATAGAGAGAGAAAGAGATCAATATAAAGATAAAGAGAGTAAAAAAGAAAGAATATTTATTAAAAACAGAGACAGAGAGAGGGACAGAGAGAGAGAGAGAGAGTGAGAGAAAGAGAGACAGACAGACAGACAGACAGAAAGAAGGCAAAAAGCAAAAGAATATAAGAGAGTGGGAGATCGTATGAGTATATGTATATCTGTGTGTGTCCTTACTTGAGAAGTTTAGTATTGCACTGAATGAGTTCCTTCCAGTTGACAAAGACGGAAGCCATCTCTTGAGGGGTCATCATCTGAGACTCCAGCATGGGCACCTGAAACACCTGCCAAGCACACACACACAACACAAATACAAACAAGTGCATTAATTCTTTAGGCACCACTGATGCAGTTTGGCACAATACACATAAACCCTGCATAGGAGAATCAGATTTGACACAGAAATGATGAAGAGTATATATGATTATGTGGGATTAAGAAGGATAATGTCAATGTGATATATTTCCCTGTGTTTTAATTGTGGCGAATTCCTCGAATGAGGCGCAGACTGCAAAAATAACAACCCACCAACATTTTGGTATTGATTGTTGTATCCAGTGAGCATACGCTCTGTCACTGCACTGTAATACAACCAAGCTATACTTACGCTACAAACGACTTCATGCACGACTGGTGACCCTTTCTTGTGCTGTATCAGATTCTCAATTATTTTAATTCCCATAAGTTTACGTTGACATCTGATCTTAATCAATTACAATTCTTGTTGCTCACAAGTTTCTGAATACAAAGTTTATGATTTGTTATTTAAATTTGATTAGCATTTTTGGAAATAAACTCCCGGCCACTATGTTAAAACAGGAACAAATTGGGGCATCTAATTTAGCACAAGGGTCACCAGTCATGCTTCTAGTCATTCTTAGCTTACGAATAGCTTGGTGAACCCCCCCCCCCCCCCCCAGGTCCCATTCCTATTTGATTTCTGGATCACAGGAAGGAATCATCTGAACATGATATAATCATTAACATAAAGTGAGACCGTTACCTTGGATGACCTGAGAATGGTTCTGCTGTGATCACGGGTACCCTAAAAATTGCAGCCACTATCCCTGACCAAGTGAAAATAGTCTCACTGGCAATTAATAGATTTTTCATTAGATTGATTGATATCTTGATGTCCTCTCTCCTTGCAGGTCTGCACCATGCAGAGACTACAACCAGGGATGTGTTAGGAAGGAGGGACAACTCGAGCATAATATATTCAAACATCTGTAAAAAGCGTGCTAATGAATGTCAAGAGCATTCCACAATCACTGCAATGCTTTGATGTCCCATGCGTGGCACCGTCATTTTCCTGCCGTCAACTTGGAAAGCAATATCTTTAATTCCCTGTTTTGTTTCTCGTAGCTGTGTTTCTTATCACAATTTTTTTCTGTAATTTTCAAGAAAGTTAAGGGCAACACCACTGAAGATCCTGTATTCGTTTTTCTTACTAATAATTGTTGAATGATGCACAAATGGAGATATAAGACAATATTCTTACTTACATAATTAACAAATTTCTTCACTTTCCGGAGATTTCCGGAAATGTCGAATTTAATCATTATCAAAATTATATATTAAGCTGTTTATTTTCATTAACACAGTTTGTGTGAATTTGCGTGCCGCTGAGATATTTTACTAAAAAAAACCTGTTTATTTTTGTTCGCTGATATCTCAAAAGTATTGATGCAATCCAAAGAAGTGGACAAGCGAAATAAGACTCTACATTTCCTTTGTTCTCTCTGAGAAACCGTTGCTAGGCAATCCTGTTCGCTATTGTTAAAACAATTGAAAAACACATGCTGAGACCACATAATTTTCGGCGGTGCCACGCACGGGCTCAAAGAAAGAATGTTGTTTCATATCCTTCCATAACACATCCCTGCTACAACCCACATCTTTTCAGAACGTTCATGAGAGTGAGGCTATCTACGCCTGTGTGGTTATGGCTCACCTCTACCGCAAGCTGCATGTCGTCTACGTATGCCTGCTCAGTCTGGATCAACTCATGGATGCGGCTCTGACGATGCTGCTCCACCTCACTCATGCTCTGAAGCAGGCTCACGTCATGCGTCCCTAGGATACAGCATGGGGGGGGGGGGTGTACAAACAGGATATGGGTGAGTCCACAAATGCCAACTTATGCCCCCCCAAAATAGTTTTCCCACAAGTTTTTTTTACATGAAATAGTAGCATTCTTGTGAAACAGGATTTTCAGAAAAAAAAATTGATTGGCTATTAAAGGGCATATACTGTACTGGGAAGGCAAAAAAGCGTTCAAAAGGTAATTGTTAGCAATCTTCTTGCCAATAGTCTTAAATGAATGTATTGTCCATTTTAGAAGCTTGCTGAAAGTTATTTGCCCTCAAATGATCCAGATTTGGAGAAATTAATGATTAATGATTAAATTTGTGATTTAATCACTCATTACTCCAAATGTAGATCACATGAGGGCAAATGACTTTCAACAAGCTTCTAAAATGGAAAATATATTAATTTAAGACTATTGGCAAGATTTAATTGCTAACAATTACCTTTTGAAGGCCTTTTTGCCTTCCAAGTACAGTATATGCCCTTGAAAGACAGGGTAGCCCTTTTGCAGGTGATACCATTTTTTGGTGAAAAAAAACATGGAAAAACTAAGAAATACTGTATTTGAACTTCCCCCCACATAAAAGAATTGGAAACCGACTTTGAGCGGGATTTTATTGATAGTTAGATTACAAGTAGGTTTTGGATGGGTTGTTCCAAACCTATGGCCTACAGACCACAGACTGAAGTACACAATAGCTAACATCGCAGCTTTTAGCATCGCACAGCGAAACGTTGAAGCAAGCAGCGCCACCCCCCCCCCCCCCCAGTAACGCACAGCGAAACGTTGAAGCAAGCGCCCCCCCCTACCCCCGGCCAACAAACTGAGCATTACAACACAGTCTTTGAATGTAGACCATGGACAAAACTTTTGAACCTTAATCAGAGATAGTCTTCCATTTTTCCTGAAAAGGGTTCCTGAAGCTATGACTATGAGATTTCATACAAGGTATAGTTAGGGTATACTGCTGATTCCTATCGAGTTTCATGACTTTTGCAAATGGGCTTCCCTCTCTGTAATTCATGAAGCTACAAATATACAGATGCATACATGTACATTTGGAATAGACATAATTGTGCAAAGTAGATTGATACATTTAGATATCAAGGGATCATTTATTGAATAGATGGTCGGCAGTAATACAGATAGAAGAAAATATGTGTGAATTCACATAAATATAGGAGAAACATATAGGAAGGCAAATACTGGACAGGTACAGTGTAGGTGGACAAGTGCATGTAAATGGTATGTAATGATAAAGAGACAGAAAGGGTTTGAGAGAAGGAAAGCTCACTTGTAAAATGGGAAGAGTAAACAAATTACCTACGCAACCCCACTTTTCCTTCCCTACTCTTAAACGGTCATGTGAATACTTCACTTACATGTATGTTGCATATCTTTTCAAGCATTTATCAGTCCTTTTGGCTTGTGTATGTGTATGTTAAAGTATGGTGTTGTTGTATTCATATAATAGTATAGCGACTCATATAATTCATTTTTCTCTTTTGCGAGAGAGTGGTAGAGACAAGAGACTCCTAAGATTAAATAAACCTGCATATGAGATTGATAAAAAGCTTTGAGTCCCCATGGCATCTCCACTTCTGCATGAATACAAACTTGCCATACGTTGCAAAGAATACGTTCCTCAAACATTAATTAATTTCGCTATGTATTATTGCATGTCCACTGATTCAATACTTGGGCATGAACACACACAAACATACTTTCAGCGTGTTTCAGGCCTACCAACACTCCCATAAAAACAAGAAAAACATGCCATCATTCTCTCCATTTTCAGTTATTAATTTTAATCAATAATTTTACACAAAAATGGCCGATTCTATACATGCATAAAGCATAAGTACAATAACCATCCATTCATAGACTTTAATATACTGAATTATATATATATTATATTGTATTGATCATGCACTTGTTATATAATATCGATTACATATGAAACATATGGCTTAAAACATCATTTAGTCCATAGATTGAAATAATTAAATGGATAAAAAAGCTAACAAAAATTGAGCAGCACAATCATATACCTACAGTCATTATATTATTTTGAGAACCATTACAGCATATACAGAATTCTCTCCACATTTATATTCTAGTACAATTCCATCTTTCATTTGAACAAGTGTGTGATTAAACAAAAGTCAAAAAGTAAGGCTGTGAAAATCACGTGTTTGGTTTAATACTATGTTAATTTGTTAGTGTCATGTTCAAGGGTAGATCTTCTTGCATGCTTGCAATGTCCATCATTTGTTTATTTCTAAAACTTATTGCTGAATAAATACTAGGTGACAGAATGGAGCATTGTGATGTAAAATTTCAGAGATAATATGGACTTGTCAGTCATTATAAAGCATAAATGTTGTATTTCTATGTTTATCATAGATATAGTTAATAGAACCATGTTATATTGTTACTGCAATGTTCTGGAAGTGATTTATATTCTTATACGGTTGCATCTGTTCACTAACAGTGATCTTATTTCTTCTTGCTGACTTAATACCATGCCAAAGATTAAAAAAAAGTATTGCGATTTAAATACTGTTGCCACGAAATTCAAGGAAAGCATGTATTAGAGCATCTTAATGCACCAGTGATGCATTTTTGCACAGCGTACGCATAAATCGCATAGACTAGCCATTTGTTTCGCTTGCTTTCTTGATAGCTTCTGAATATTTGTGAGTGTTTGTCTTGCACATGTGCTCTTTACCACTGTGCATCAAGGCCTCTCGCTCGCCCCACCTAGCCCCACCTTAGCCCTACCTATAGTATGGGGCTAAGGACATTTTTGCCAGTGTAAAAAAGCCATGCATCCAAGTAAGGAGGCTCTAGTCTGATGTTATAGACCCAGATTTTGAGACATTATCACAGGTGTGTCTGTGCTTGCATACTTCCCTGTTACCATGGCAATGTTTCCATATTTGTAGTCATTTTACATAGAAATGCTCTGGTTGATTGTGGGTATCTTTGTGGTACTAAGTCCCTCAATATCTATCAGTGTACTATCCATTTGAAATATTTTGCTAAAGAAATGGCCATGTAGCTAAGTACATGTAACTCCATGATATAGATAAAGAGAAAGAGAGAAGGGGAATTTAGTAAATTAAACAAATATATGAATCTCACCCATATCCATTCATTTTATGAATTTCATTAAGATGTTGTCATTACTCAGACTTTCACAATATATGAACAAAGAAATAACATAATGTACAAAGTACTTTATAGAAAATATATATCGTAACTGTTACCAAAAATACAAAGTATATATTAAAGAAGGTAAATATTTGCAGAATGTGCATGATAAGAGTGCAAGTAATTTTTTTTTTCTCAATTGAAGAAATGATTACAAGTCATTTACATCCTAACAAAATTATTTTACAATGATTAAAAAACGGTTGCCCACAGTGGAGTTTTATAACAAAGTAAGCAGATATAATACTTCTTGTGTTGCCAATTGCAAGTCATCATTGCCTCCTACGAGGATCACTGAGTCTTCCATAAATCTTAATCAAATGATTGATACACTGAAGTACATTGTACAGTACTTCAAAATGTCTATGGGAATCCGGCAGAAACAATTGACCAGTTTTATAATGTACTCACAACTTTTTCCTTAATTGCGAAGTAACGGGTTATTACATTCACCTGTATTTTGTGATACAGTTTCAATTCGGAAAACACTCACTCAATCTATTAGTTGTTGCGACTCTGACAAATTTCTGACAAGCTTTGGGGTTACAAATACTAATGCATTGTGTGAACGCCATACATAAAATTGACATACAAAACGAAAATGGTCCATTGTGCTTAAGAATATCATGAATGAGGAAGAATACAAGTTCATATCCGAATAACAATCACACACTCAAAATACAAGCAAAATAGAGATGATTATCTTATTTCTTAAAGAAAACAATACTTCATGAAATCATTCAAAATGCTCATCACAAACATAGACAAAAAATAAATATTGGATGATAATGCTATTAGTGGAGGTCTATAATAAATGCTATCCTTCAATAAATTATGTTGTTAGATGAAATCAAACTACATATAATGTCTAGATCAACTTCCAAGTACATTGATACCTGCATTAGTGACTGCCTGTACACAAAGACCACCAGTCCATGAAGACATTTTTTTTTTCTCATTAAAACCTGTATGATAGCTCCCTGTGGATAAAGAACACCTCCTCATACAGACCACATTTCTAGTCTCCTTTCAATGATCTTGATATACATGTTTCACTGTACAAAGTACTACTTTCACCAAAAGGTATTCCTGAGGTACAACACCACTACATGTAGCATTGCATGCTGACATATTCGTATTGGACCAGACCGCACACTGAAGGGGAGATACCAAAGCTGCGTTCACACATTGGACCAGACAGTGCACTGAAAGGGAGAAACTAATGCTGCGTTCACACATTGGACTAGATAGTGCACTGAAGGGGAGAAACTAAAGCTGTGTTCCTACATGGGAGCAGACAGCACACTGAAAACTAAATTAAGCTTTGTTCACTCATTAGACCTGCCAGCATACTACCAGGGGAGAAACTAAAGCTTCCTTCATACATTGGACCAGAGTGCACTGAAGGGGAGAAACTAAAGCTGCGTTCACACATTGGACTAAACAGCGCACTGATGGAGAGAAACTAAAGCTGCGTTCACACATTGGACTAGACAGTGCACAGAAAGGGAGAAACTAAAGCTGCGTTCACACATTGGACTAGACAGTGCGCTTAAAGGGAGAAACTAAAGCTGCGTTCAAACATAGGACCTGACAGTGCCCTGAAAGAGAACTAAAGCTGCGTTCACACATTGGACCAGCCAGCACACTACAGAGGATAAACTAAAGCTTCATTCACACACTGGACCAAACAGCACACTGTAGGGGAGAAACTAGAGCTACGTTGACACGAGAGAGAATTACCCCTGCCACCTAGAGTTAATATAGGTATTATTTGTACTCAATCTTTTCAACCTACACACTTGGATGATGTGCATGGCAAGAGAGGCACTATTCGCATTCTGTGAGTGCAATATCCACAATCTATAAGAGCAATATCCACATTCTATGAGAGCAATATCCACATTCTATGATTGCAATACTCTGCATTTTAGGAGTGCAATATCCTCAATCAACGAGTCCAAAAAGGAGAAAATAAAATCCACCACAATACCCACATTGCACTCTGGGCCGTCCATATGGATGTGCAGTTAATGCCTCACTCAACATATTGCAGTGATGCCAGATGCAGTCCAAACAAATATCCCATCCACAGCTGTCTGCTGCTAATGTATCCATTTTGAGTTTACAACTTTGGATATCCCTTTGACCTATTTGGATCGTCAGCACGCCATCTTCAGAAGAAAAACCTGAGCCTGTTATCTAATACCAAAGTGTGATATCATGTGACCATGTTGTCATGACAACTGGTTCTAGACTATGTGGGTAGAGCAAAGAATGATGATCCTAGCGAGGTCTCTAATCAGGAGTGCCCGACATTAACCCACAAGACAGTAGAACTCAATTGAGTGGTGCTGTTTGTAATCAGAGAATGGCATAAAAATGGATATGACGACACCACTTCAGTACAGAAGACGAGGGGAAGAATGCACAGATTTCCAGGCAAGAGCTAGACCCGAGTGTGTAGTAGAGATTGGGAACAGAGACTGTGAACCTACAATGTTTGAGATCAATTCTGGGCGACTCCACAGGGTTGGGGCAATTTTTGTGACATACCACAACTCCAATTCCATATCTCTTTCAAACCAGGCAAATATAGTCTAATAATGGCATGAGCAAAAAATATGGGGTCCCATACAGTATTATTTCTCAAAGACCATGACATATTGCGATTTGACTTATGAATTTTTTTTGTCCATGTAAAAACAATATGATGTCCATGTAACGGAGGTAGATTTTTGTATGTCTGTTGCTATAAACTATCAGATTTCCAAGTCCAAAACTGAGAAAAGCGAGCAATTTTTCACTGACAGCTCAAAACTTAACCACATCTGAATTGATCTTCAATGTGAAGTGCAAAGGTTGATACTTAAGTTACATGGACATTGCATGAAAACTTTGTCCCAGCCCCATGGAATGACCCTTCTACAAAATGCAACTAGACAGACCCCTGCTCCCCAAAAGTGCCAAGAAGCTTTCAGTTTGCAGACGATGAACGTGCAATACAATGTTATAGCAATCAAGTGATTTGTAGTTCAATGTGAATATCAATTGCTGAGTCTGCAGTGCTTGCATCACAAGTCAAGGGCCCTGCCCATGCCACATTTACAATGGAAGTTTCTGATTTTACTGTTTGGTGAATATTTCATACTAACATACACTGTTCTCCCATCCTGGCAGTATTTAATAGAGCACTTGCAGTGCATTGGTCTCGAATTGTGTTACACTCAAGGAGCATTAAACTGTCAAAATCTATTTTGCAAACATAAACTACAGGTAAAAAGGTAAAAATCAAATCAAATAGTACAATAAACAAAAAATGGAACATCATATAAGCATGGATGTGCCGTAACATAAAATATGTGGGAAACATCAAACACGGTCATATTTTGTGTATTAATGTCATGAAAATCATTACATTTCAGTTATTTAGGAATATAGATAGTACTTGAATGCATGTTCAGATATGAACATAAACTTTTCCCACATACATGTATTTCAAATCAAATTTGATAGTTGGCACACAATTGAAATAGTGTAGGGGCACGCTGAAGCCATAACGACGTGACTGATCAAGAGTTGGTAGAACTCAACCATCGCCAAGTTAAACAGGCATGAATTTAATAAAAAATTGGCGCGATATTTGCAGTATCTGTATTGCTGCGCTGGTAGGTATTCAAACACTACATACAAATCATACTAAAACACTTGAACTTCATCATCCCTAGCAGTTAAGTTTGTACTGGCAGGAAGTTGTACTATACAGTGGCAGATTGGTCAGAAAGGTTAAAAAAAAAAAGTGCCATCTTGGTAGGTAGTGGACTGGAAATCAAGATAGAATTCAGAGAATTTCTACTTAAATAAAAAAAATGACCCAACAGCCACCACAATCACAGAATCTATGCATTCTCTGATACCTAATCTAAAAGACAACACTAACCACAGCTGGAATAAAATGTGAAAAAAACCCTAATCACCATTTTTGCTTACTTTATACAAATAAAATTTACTACAAAAATAAAATCCCCCTACCACCTGCAATGCCACACACTTATTCAATTATACAATTATTTCAGCACACTTTGCTAGATTGGACAAGTTCATGAGACATCCAAAGAATATTTCCCTATAGCTCCATGTGCCAAGTCAAATCATAATAAAAAAAATAGGGTACACACACCAAATTATTTCTGAAGTTTGTTTTGGCACAATGAAGACATACAACTGTACAGAAGACGCATTTTTTAATTATAAATCATAGAAGAGTGAATAGACATGTATGCTTTAAATCAATTAAAGGTATTGAGTAATAGTGGTATGACTTTTGAACATATAATCACTGGAATGTTGTTCTACCACAAACATAGGGACCAATCTAGTTTGATTTGGGGATCACAGGAAAGAATGGTCTAAAAATGATAAAATTGTTAAAATCAAATAATATCCTGACCTCCATGGATTATAATGACTCGTTATCATTACCACTAATACCCTTGACCTAGAACTCATTATATTTGTCATAAATCATGGTGTTCTTTCTAAAGCTGCTCAGATAATCTCACCTCTTTAACTTTGACAAGATATAAGATTGTCTTCTGAAAGGTACATGTATCGCTATTGACATGATCATGTTGATCAGAGACGAAAAAGAGACATCAAAACACCTTGCATTCGCCATTTTCTATTAAAATACTACAACACTGTACTGTGACATCAACAAAGCAAACACCCACATAACCACATGCATATGTACCCATACACACATACGCGCAGTCACATACATGCACATACATACATACATACATACATACATACATACATACATACATAAAAACATCATGAAAACTTGATTGGAATTTGATCACCACCTATTGCATCTATAAACACAGTTGCACATGTATACGTGACCTGATCGAGAAAAAGGTTCCAGCATACCGGTATATATGTTTTAAAAAGATGTAGCGGTTGCAGAGAATGGGCATTCCAAACGCCAGCACCTGTTTCACAATCGTGCCACAAAGCACTAGCAAACACACATATTTGGTCAGATACAATTACCATTTCACACATCAATCTTTTCCTTTTTGCCACAATGAAAATATGTGTCTATGTTTGGTAGTGGGTTTCTTGAACGCCTACTTCTACTCTTTCTAGGATATGGGAAGTGCATTGCTTTATTTTATATTTCGTTTAAGCGCAATAATTTCAAAGGGAGGCATGTTTGGAGCATCTAGTCTACGATGAAATTATCAAATTTCAAATCGATAACATTTTTAAGTACATGAGCGTATCAAAGACCCACTACCAAACATATCCAATGGATGTCCTAGTTACTCAAAACATTCCGCCGCACTTTATACTTTATTGATCCAAACAAAGTCCAAAAGCTTTTTTTTTTCTTCTTCTTGGATGAAAACTGATGCTGAATAGATAGAGACTGGTAACATCCCTTCTCCGCAATCCGATTCCCACGGGCTCTCTCTGTTCTCTGCAGCAGCGAGTGTCTCCCGTAGCAACACTTTTCACACCGGTCTGATTGATTTTCTTTCACATTCCATGGACTTATATTTGGTAGTGAGTCTTAACGCCCCGTTTTAAAAATGTTATATGCGATATCCTAAACATCGTCAGGACCGCTTGTTTCTATGGAAGGATAGAAGAAAAGAAGGAGAGGAGAAAAGAAATACATCAATTGAACTTGCATGGCACAAGCACAAAGAGCTTGGCAAAATTAATTTACCGGCACTACATAAGAAAAGCAATATCAAGTTTGTCTATAGCTCTACTGTACATTGCAAAACTTGTTAACTAGTACTCAGCAAAATAAAATGCAATGCTTGTCTTTGGGATTTGTGTGCAGAAATGTTTGCAAAAATGTTGCAAAAAGAGTGAATCATATCTATTCAACTATTTTGAGGTTTGGTAGAAAGTTCAATAGTGTTGAAGAACCTGCACAGCTTTGAAACATTGTTTTACATACAAAAGCATTGTGCTGCAAATCTAAATAAGGGTAGAAATCTCATTGATGACATCTTTCTTTTTTTCAAGTAAAGCATTTGATCAAAGCAAACTTAAAGGGAAATGATGCACCAATAATAAGTTGAATTGAACATGACCAGGCAGAATCTCAAGACGTGTTGACTTGCAAGTCTCCATGCATCGAGAAAAAAAAAAAATATCCACATCATGATAATCACATCTACCTACACACCTTATGACAGGGGAGTTAGAGAGAAAGAGAGCACATGGTAGACCTATACAATCTGCAGTATGTGAGAGCACTGCCAAGCCTATTTCGGGGTAGCCCAGAGCATTCAGGAACGGGACTGTACGGCGGCTGTTCAGTCTCAAGTGGTATGACGTGCAATGGTGGCGATATGTCAGATATACCTCTGCATCATCTCAATACAAAAGCCACATACTGCTGGTGACCATACACAAAGAGGTATTCACCTGTGATATGTTGCACGTAGTTTAACACAGAATACCTTACTGGAACAATATTGTTGGTGTTATTTGGTTAACTCTTTGTGCATTCACCCGTAAACACCCCCCCCCCCCCGTCCCTGTGTGCTGCATTATTTTAGCCTGGTCAAGGTACTCCAATGAAAGTTTCTCATTCACATTTGTGCCATGAGTCATAAACTCCTAACAATGAACCTGACCGTGGTATTGTTTGTGAGGAGGGTTTTCTTGATTTTCTTCTCTCCCTTTTTTCAATGAACTTCCTGGGTCTGCTGGAGGATGTATTGATTTTTGTTGTTGTTTTCTTGTAAAGATACTCCAAGAAAGTGGTTTTGGAAGATAATGTATCAAGGAACCCCACCCCTAGTAGGTTCGCAAAACAATGGGACAAGGGCGTCTGTAGGGAAATACTTGGTTGTGCAAAAATGTGAACGAAACATGTCTACGGGTGTGCAATAATGCGAACAAAACACATGAAAAGTCAATCGAGCAAGCACTAGTCTGTAGTCTGTAGTCTGTAGTTTTGTTCCAGAAATCACGGACCCGTGGTGGCAGCAAAACAGATCTGCCATCAATACAGGAACTGCAATCTTTGCCTCTACTTTCCCCATACCTCTACAGGTAGCGTATCTCATTTGAAGGTTGAAAAGTTAAAGTTTGATCAATTCAGTATCAAATGGAAGAACATTCTGGAGAATAAAGGGGCTGTAAACAAACTTTGCATGAGTTTATGCTGACTACTATATTTCACCTGGAATTTCGACTGGGCCGTCCAAAATCACAGTTGAGCATACCCTTGCACTGAGAAAAGCAAAAGGCAGTAAAAAACAAAAGCACAATTCTTGTTTACTTACATTCAGTGTTGGGGGCGCTCTTGCTTTCTCCAAGCTCCTGGACGTAGTTTGAGGGGAAGACGCCCTCAGCCCCGTTCAGCTCCCCTCTCCACCAATCAGGGTCATCCTTGTTCAGCACGTTGATCACCATCCCCTTCTGGAAGCTCAGCTCATCCTCGTTCTGCTTGGCGTAGGCATAGATGGTGATTACCTGGCACACTATAGGGGGCAGCAGACAGAAAAAGAGGCTTGTGTGCTCATTTATTGGTTTTGGTTAAATATATGATTTAAAGTAGTTGTAAAACTGGAAAAGTTCAGACTAGTACAGAAATATGTATGGCTATACAGAACTCAAGAAAAAAAAAGTAAGAATAAATACTACACTATAATAAATGGAAAAAATTGTTCCCACTTAGCATAGTGGGGCTGACTATAGAATATCACTTTTTCTTATACTTTTGTAGTTATGTATCCTCGATATTAGTGTATCTCGACTTATTTCCTCCTCCCTCCCTCCGTTTTCCTTTGATCTTAACACTTAATTGTTATTTTTATTACATGGTTCAAAATTTCCTGGAGAACTAAATGTAAAATTTTCTTTTTCTTACTCCACTGATACAAGATGCCACCCCTCCCCCCCACCCCCCCCCCTCGATAATAGTGTATCTCGACTTATTTCCTCCTCCCTCCCTCCGTTTTCCTTTGATCCTAACACTTAATTGTTATTTTTATTACATGGTTCAAAATTTCCTGGAGAACTAAATGTAAAATTTTCTTTTTCTTACTCCACTGATACAAGATTATTATCTATCTATTAGCACTCCCCTGCAACAAATCATATTACCCAAAGAAATGAAATAAACCTAGAAGTAAACCGGTTAACTTGTACATAAGAGTCATGGCAGCATGCAATCCTTTTCACGTACATTTACGTAGAGAAAACTCACTTTCTTTTTCTCATTTATTTCCTAAATTTAGAGCTAAAAAACAATCTTGTGTATTTAAAAAAAGTGTTATCAACTGAAATAAAACTCCATCTCTTCTCTTTTCAATCTTTCCTTTTCTTATACCCCATTAGTGGGTCACAATGAAACCACATGATGTAACTGAAAATGTACTCTCCTCAACACTTAATTGTTATTTTTATTACATGGTTCAAAATTTCCTGGAGAACTAAATGTAAAATTTTCTTTTTCTTACTCCACTGATACAAGATGCCACCCCTCCCCCCCCACCCCCCCCCCCCCCTCGATAATAGTGTATCTCGACTTGTTTCCTCCTCCCTCCCTCCATTTTCCTTTGATCCTAACACTTAATTGTTATTTTTATTACATGGTTCAAAATTTCCTGGAGAACTAAATGTAAAATTTTCTTTTTCTTACTCCACTGATACAAGATGCCACCCCTCCCCCCCACCCCCCCCCCCACAAAACCCCCACAAATATATATATAATAATATAATCTAAAAAAAATAAAAAATCTAAGAAGTGAGAAAGACACCAGGTTATTTTATGTTAATAGATTGAAGTTTTGTGTGTTGTTTAGCAGCACCTTTCACCTCTTATTTTTTTATACTGAAAAACTGTAGTCAATTTGCTGATTTTGTACTGTATTATTGAATTTGTTTTCTAATGAATATGTATTCAATTACGTGACAACATTTGATTGTACATCATGTCATGATTTGTATTGAAAAATATGTTTAAAGGCAAAAAGCTTTATGAAAAATAAAAACAAATGATGGACTGAAGGAAGTCGTGTTCAACTCCCTCTTCCAGCATTGTCTAAACGGTCACCGCCACAATTGAGGACAACAAAGAAAGCACAATAAAATCATATCTGTCTGTGATTTAACTCTATTAGCACTCCCCTGCAACAAATCATATTACCCAAAGAAATGAAATAAACCTAGAAGTAAACCGGTTAACTTGTACATAAGAGTCATGGCAGCATGCAATCCTTTTCACGTACATTTACGTAGAGAAAACTCACTTTCTTTTTCTCATTTATTTCCTAAATTTAGAGCTAAAAAACAATCTTGTGTATTTAAAAAAAGTGTTATCAACTAAAATAAAACTCCAGCTCTTCTCTTTTAAATCTTTCCATTTCTTATACCCCATTAGTGGGTCACAATACAACCACATGATGTAACTGAAAGTTGTTCGTAGAAAAACAATTGATAGGTGGGAAACTTACCCAGTTCTATGCCAGGAGTTAGTCTTTGATTTGCTTGCTGTAAGAGAGAGATAAAAACAGGCACATATCTTGAATGCATTTTCCAGGGGAGAACCATGGACGTTTAAGTAAATGAATATCCATCAGCCGTTTAATAAATGCAGATTCATTGTACTCTCCTTCTAGTTAAACAAGAATGCTTTACAAAGATTTTCTCTTTGATGTTCGATGTTCAATGCCGCCAATTCCCTGGATGACTTTTGCTTGGATTTGATGTATAAAAAAAATCGGATGCGCAGAAGAATTTGGGGAAATATCCTCACCCCATTTGCTTGCGCAGTTGTGACATGTAATACCTATGATGCATATATAAAGATTCAATCAAGGAATATTGTTACAACATGGCAAAAAGGCTCTAAACCTGATATCAAGTTGCAGTATACAAGTCTCAATTTCACAATGTTCCACATCATATTCCATTAAAACTTTGCATGAAACGTTTCTCTCAGATATTTTCCTTTCAGACAAGTAACATGAAAAACGCGTATAGGCTGGACTTCTAATCAATAAACATGATTTGTGCAAGGCAAGTGCAGAAATTCTTTGCTACTAGGCTGGCGAAGAAATGTGTGCATCAATGTCATATTGCTCATAAACGTTTCCTGGCAGGCGATGGAGACTTACCGATGGCGCGGCCAGCACGTTGGGTGACTTTGGGGGCTCCAGGGGTGTCTTCCCTCCTCCTCCTCCTCCACCTCCTGATTCCATCGACTTCACATAGTTTGCAGGAAACCATCCAATCTGGCGCTTCTTCCCCCTTGCCTTCAGAGACACCATAGACAAGAAATATTCATTCACAATCTACTCCGCTATAATTTTTCCATTCATTAAATTCAGAGGCATGTTTAGGAGATGAACGATATAGTCTTCTAAGATGAATCACAAAGAGTCAGCATCACTATTACTATTTTCATCTTTGTGCATCTGTTCATTGGATGGCATTGAAATGCTGTTTTCTTTAATCAATGTGAAGAGGGAGATTACTTGTTGATACTTCATTATGTGGAAGTATTGAGGTAGAGTGGTTATCATCTGTGACTGATGAACTTGAAATCCTATTTTCAAACCCTGAATGAAATCCATCACTGAAGTTTTGTGTACATACCTGTAGTTCCCCCTCCCACCAGCCACTGGGGTTTTTCTTTCTGACCATGATCAGCTGACCAACGGTCAAGCTCAGCTGCTCTTCACCCGTGGCTTCGTACGACGCAATCACCCGAGCAAGGTCTGTGGGAAGAGTAAGAAAAACAAACATCCTTACCATTGATTGTACCATTGATATCAATTGTTTACCCACAATATAAAGAAGTCGCAGGATAAATTGATTATAATGTATGAAACATTCCGCACTATTTTAAAAAGAGTTCTGGGGGGTGTTTCACCAAACTGTTCGAAAGCTACAAACAATTTTACGAATGACTAGCGACCCCTTCTTGTGCTAAATCACATTCTCAAAAATTTTGATTCCCATCAGCTTATTAATTCAAATCTGATTTTTGTTGTTAACAAGTGTCTGAATACAAAGCTTATGATTTGTCATATCTTATTAGAATTGTTGGAAATTAACTCCCAATATGTTAAAACAGGAACAAAGTATGGTAATGCATTTAGCACAAGAAGGGATCACCAGTTGTTCGTAGCTTATGAAGAGCTATGTGAAACATCCCCCTGGCCCTGGCAAATAACAATGGCATCTCACCTGGCTTCCTGGAGAGGGATCCAGACTTTGCAGCCACATCGGCTGGCACCGCCTGCGGAGCCAGCTGACCTCCTGCCCCTCCCCCTAACGACGTCCCTTGACCTCCGACTGACCCCTCTTCCTGCTGGTTCAGCTGGACGTAGTTCGAGGGGAAGATACCCTCTCTCTCGCCGATCTTACCAGTCCACCACTCCCCGTCTTTCTTGACAACCATGATACGATCGCCGGCCTCAAATGCGAGGTCACCTGGCTCTTCCGACGAGTAGGTGTACAGGGCTGTGCATGCTAATAGGGGCGAATAACAAAAGACATATTGATATAAAGTCCACAATATCACACATTACACACTTAAGTTCATATGCCCATGTTGTTTGGCTTGCCGTACTGTCATGAAACAAAGCCAACACAGGACAAATGGTGGAAGCTGTATCTCTGAAGTTGGCATCAGATATATGCTCTCTCGCAACCCATCGCAGAAAGAATTTAACCTACTTAGTACTACCAGCACAGAGACGTGAATTACGTCACTGGGATTTTAAAGGCTCGGAAATGAAAGGGTTAAATGTAAGCAAACATGCACCTTCTCCTGGTTGGGACAATGCAATCAGCTGCTCCTTGGTTCATTGTTTGTTATTTCAATAACAAGATAACCCTCTTTGTCCTATTCACACTAAGATCTGTAGTTAATCAAAGGGATATTAGGCCTGGAAATGTGAGGGTTAGAGACAAACAAACACACACCTTCCCCTGGTTGGGGCGATGCATTCGGCTGCTGCTGGGTGACAGTGTTGTCTGGCTGCGCCGTGACGGACGGCGACACAGACAGTTGTTTTGCTGGTTGCTGTAGCGATGGGATGGATGCAGGGCTCGGTTGCTTGGCAACTTTGGGTGTGTTGGCGTAGATGGCAAAGGCCGAATTATCCGGCTGGGGCTTGGGGGTGTTGGCGTAGATCGCCTCGCTCTCTTGAACATTCTGGAAGTTGTGTGTTGAAGTCTGTGGTGCAGACCTGCAAGGGAGAGAGGACATCAAGATATCAATCAATCTAAATCATAAGCTATTCATTGCCAGTATTTTTTTATAGTGAGGGATTACACCTAGCTGTAGTGATTAGGGAACTCGAAATCACTATGTAACCATTCTCAGGTCATCACAGGTAACGGTCTCACTTTGTGTCATTGATTATAACATTTTGAGTTCTGTTCAGTTTGACAGAACACCTACTCCATAGACTACACGTGTTTCTTGGGAAACAGCCTTCTCGACGGTCCATCTTTCCTACTTCTCTCGGACCATGGTGATCTAACTTGACAGACAGACAGACATCCAGGCAGACATACACGCAGACAGACATAAAAGCAGAACACCTACTCAATAGACTGGACGTGTGTCTTGGGGAACCAGCCTTGTCGACCGTCCAACTCCCCTAGCCACCAGTGATCCTGCTTTTCTCTGACCGTGATGACCTGTCCAGCCTTGAAAGAAAGGTGGTTGTCCTTTTTGGCATCCCAGTCGTACAGCGTCTTAGCCCGAGTACCTTCAGGGGGTATCGTACCCTGAAAGAAGTAAGACGAAAGAATAAGAATAAACCAGGTATAAAGACATTTTTCTTTATAATTGATTACTAATGCCTATTTGACAGCAATCATTTGTTATTCTAGAGTACAATGGAACATGGGGTGGAGAGAGGGGCTGGAGTTGGGGGCTATTGTAACCTGAAAGGGGAGGGGGTGGGGGGGGGGGGTCTTGTGCCCTAAAATGGAAGAGAAGAGTAGAGAAGAGAAAATTATAGGCACCCAACAAGTACTAGATACTTTTACACATTTGTTCAGTCAGGCCAAAAGTTGACGATGACAACAACAATGGTGTTGAGTATTAAATATGCAGGATCCTAATGTATTTGGTAAGAATGCGAGGTTAGCCAGTGGGGTTTATAAGGCAAGACTTGGTAATGAACCGGCTACCCATCTCAATGGTTAGCTGGTACGATGCGGTCTTCTCTCACCTGGTTTGGAATGGGGGATGGTGTGGCGCTGGTCTGTGGTAGAACCTTGGTGAAGGACGAAGCCCCTGGCTTGTCCTCTGCCTCTTTAGGGGCGCCGCTGCCCCCTCCCAAGACATCATACACGGGCTCGTCCATAGCAGCCTCGGTGGGGGGCGTGGCAATGGGCGTCGGCTCAGACTCAATCACCTGTCCAGGATTTAGATTCATTAGTTTTCTCACATGAAAAGAACACAAAAATAGTTTTCATGGTTTCCCACTCCTAAATTACAGCAAATATACACACGAATCCCATACAGAAGCAGTTTATATCATATTATATATATAATAATATATAATTATAGATCATATTTTCTCCTGTATACCTCCCTTTTCACTGCATCAATCAAGGGTTACAAAAGTATATGCAAAGGCGTGAGTGCAGTGACATTGTATGGCAACGTATTACCACACACGCAGAAGCAAAAGCCACAAAAAGTACAATTAAGAATTGGTTTTGCACGATTCGATTTGTCAATGAATAACATCAACATGGAATTAAAGGTGATAAAGGTCTTTTAAAATAACATGCATGACCTGGTAGGGAGTGTCATATCACCTTCTTTGGATGGTGACTGTGATATTTCACCCCCTAACAGTTAATATATTGATAATATATCAGTTCGTATTACAAAATGAAATATATCAAATTAAATTAACTAATGCATACATTTTATAAAATTTATACATTATACATAAAAACAGAAATACAGAAGAAGGGTAGAGAAAAAAACGGAGAAAGACAAAGTGAGGAGAGGAAAAGACAGTGAGGTGAGCAAGAAGAATGACAAGAAAGATATTGATAGAGAATAGAGACAAAGAGAGAGACAGAGAAAGAATAAGCATAAATGTGACATACCTTTGGCTTGCTAACTTGCGGGACGGTGCTAGCTTCGGCCGCCGCTGTGAACCTGGCGGCGAGTGCCGAGACAGAACTGGAAGAAGAGGAGGACGACGCCGTTGGCGGGGGTGTCGGGGTGGGGGTGGACTGTGAGACGGGAGGGGTGCTCCTGGTGGGGGGTTCCTGAGATGTCTGGGGGGTAGGGGCGGGGGAGGTGGTAGGGCTCGAGGCCACCACAGGGGCAGGGGAAGAGGCCAGAGTAAAGGATGCCGATGATGCGGTGATGGCAGAAGCGGGTGCTACAGGAGGGGTGGATTGCTGCTTGGGTTCTGTGGTTCTGTGACAGAAAGCAGGTAAAAACTAGAGCAATTCGACTGCCACGCAGTCGATAAATATGCCTCCGCCTCTTTGCTATTCTCAGAAAATGTGTATGTATGGTGGGCAATGCACCGTTCCTCCTATGTGAAATTAAAATATCACATTATGTTTTTCTAAGTTTAGCCAAGTTTGGCAATGTTCATTTGACCTCTTACTTCTTTGACTTCCAATCTAACCAGTCTGTCTAAATCCATCCTTGTATCAAGTTTGTTTAAAATTAGCCAATTTGGGGTGAAGTTCATTGACCTTTGACCTTTCAGGGAATTTTACCCAAACTTCATCATCAAACTCCATGAAGTAATACATCCCTGTACTATGTTTGGTCGAATTGAATCATTAGTATTGGATTCAATGTGAAAAATATCTATTTGGGGGCAATTTTTAGCCAATTCTGGCAAAGTTCATTGAACTTTGATCTCTGACCTTTGAGAAATTTCACCAAAAATGTCATCAGTCTACCCCCAAGTAGTGATCCATCTTTGCGCCATGTTTGGTTGGTATTGCACCATTGGATTTTGATACATTTTGAAAATTACCACTTTGGGGGCAATTTTTAGCTAATTTTTGGTAAAGTTCATTGACCTTTGAACTTTCAGGAATTTTATCCAAGCTTTCACCAGTCTACCTCCATGAAGTGATATATCTCTGTACCATGTTTGGTTAGAATTGTGCCATTGGATTTGGATTTGGGTTTATTGTGAAAAATATCAATTTTTGCAAAGTTCATTGACCTTTGACCTCTGACCTTCCAGTAATTTCCCCAACAATGTCACCAGTCTACCCCCAAGAAGTGATCCATCGTTTCACTATGTTTGGTTGGAATTGCACCATTGGATTTGAATTTATTGTGAAAAATTTAAAGTTTGGGGCAATTTCTAGCCAATTTTGACAAAGTTCATTGACCTTTGACCTCTGAACTTTCATGAATTTTACCAAAAATGTCACCAGTCTATCCCCAAGTAGTGATCTATCTTTGTACCATGTTTAATGAGAATTGCATCCTTTGATTTGGATTTATTGTGAAAAAGGTAAATTTTTGGCAAATTTTCACAAATTTCATTGACCTTTGACCTCTGACCTTTCAGGAATTTTACCCAAAATGTTACCAGTCTATCCCAAAGTAGTGATCCATCTTTCTACCATGTTTAATAAGAATTGCATCCTTGGATTTGGATTTATTGCGAAAAAGGTCAATTTGGGCAATTTTTACAAAGTTTATTGACCTTTGATCTTTGACCTCAATCAGATTTGACCCCAATTTTACACACTTCATTAGTTTCATGCAATACATACATATACCAAGTTTGAAACAAATCTGATTAACGGTTCTCAAGATATTGCCTAAACGGATTCGGGACGGACGGACGGACGGACGGACGGACGGACTTACGGACAGACGGACGGACGGACGGACGGACGGACGGACAACCCGAAAACATAATGCCTCCGGCCACTTTGTGGCGGAGGTATAAAAAAACATATATAAGCGAGTTCGTAGTTGCAATGTGCGCATGGGCAGATTATTACTGGTCCAATTGTACCGCTCACAGAGTAAAATGGAAATTCCATAGATAGTGGACCACGTTTATACCCATTATAATGCAGATATGACAACTGCGATTCAGTTCTGAGAAGCTAGTGAAAGAACATGCCACCATGTGCACCTGCTTCTATTGTTGGCATGGGCACACTGTAAAATAACACACCTACACAGCTTCATGATCAAATCCCTAATCATTCTTGATTCAGTGGAGTGTCCGATCATGATGTAACTATGAACTGGCTTATAGAATAAGATCAGGGTACCTGAGCCATGTGGCATTATAGTGTTTAAAAATACAGTGAAACGTGCTGTAGCAGCCACCTGTACAGAAAAAAAAAACATCTCCCTTTATATACCTCATCTTGATAATCCTGTTGCCTGATTGGTTGATGGTTATGACATAGCATTGACAATAGTAGCCCAAGTACCTTCTTTGCATGAAAAGCGGTCAATAATACCTTTCGCATATAAAGCAGTCATTAGCGTTTTTTTTCTCGCATAAATTTGCACAATGAGTGGCGACCACCTTATGCTTGAGATGCTATGGGACTTTGTATTTTAAACACATCACAAGCCATCGGCTTTCTGGTGATGCCTTATATTCATTGTTTATGAAAATTGTTTATTCTTGTTTGTTAAATGATTAAAGAATTGAATTGAAAAAATTGAATGTTAACTCATTTGCACAACCGACATTCAAAAACCCATAGACATGAGTCTATTACTATGACGTTTCACAGAAATAGCGAAGTACAATGATTATAATGATTACAATACATGACATGGCCAAGGACAGACAAATTATTTATGTTTATATTTATATCTATCAACTTCTTATCAATTTTCTATAATCTCTGTCTTACTCAAATTTTTCTACAGAAGTGGTTTCTCCCTTAATAATTCATCGTGAAGCAGTTATATTTCCTCTTAAATTTGTAATTGCCAAAGAAACCAAACAAAAGGATCCTCACATCAAATATATATAATTTCTGACCAAATTATATAATCACTGATACAAACTTCTCTGCCTCACACAGTCAGATAAAACTCAAAACACTCTCAGAGCCATAGGTGCATGACATGTGCAATTTAAGTCAATGGACTTTTCCTGACTTGGTACTGAGAGGATCAAAATCGTTAACAACTCACATCTTGCTTCCGCCTATGCTGCTCCAGCTGGGCATATCACTTGTCGCTATGACAACGCCGTTCTCCGCGTGGGGTTTCATGGGAGTAGTGGGTGGCGATGGGAGCTTCTCTGCGTAGTTCTCAGGGAACCAGCCCGTCCTACCGTTCAGCTCTCCGCCCAGCCAGCCGGGTTCACCTCCCTGCTCCTTCCCAACCTGACAGTTTGCAAGCGTGAAAGGTCAACAGCGAATTAACTTCACCCTTTGCATACCAGACAAACAAGCCATGATTGTCGTAATGTATTCATAACTTTTCCCCTATGTGCGTAGTAACTCAGTAGTACAACCAGTTGTATCTATTGATTCAGTTTCAGTGGCTGGAATGCACTCGGAATATAGAACTTGTTGCTTGTTGGACAAACCTTGGACAAGCTTTAGAGTTACCAAAAGGAACACATTGTTTGAGCGATGTAGCTAAAATTGAAATACAGCACAAAAATGGTCTATTGCTGCTCTATGGGATTTGTTTCTGTTACCATTCACTCTGACACATAAAGATATAAACACTAAAAATATTACAAATAGTCAAGAAATTCCAACACACCAAAATGATATCGCCAGGTTTGATGGATAATTCATCCGGCCCCTCGGCATCAAACTGATACAGCGCCCGATACTGCGACAGAACCGATTTCAGATCCTTGGGGAGCGGGGCTGGTACGTGATTGGTTGTTGCCTCTTGGGGTGCTGGAGTTGCGTCTTTAGCAGTATTTGGTCGCGATGCTGCCACTGGCTGCGTCACAGGCTGGATAAGGTCAGGTTTTGTTGTCGTCGTCGAGGGTGCGTTTACTGTTCGCGGTTGCGGCGTTGGCGTGAAAGATGTGGCAAGAGTGGCGGCGGCGGAACCTGTCGCGTTAGTAGTGGTTGTCGAGGAAACGGCGGCATTACTGGAAGTCTTAGATGTTTGTGATTGGAACCCCTTGTCAAAGTCAAATGTTGAGTTGGAGAAATCTGCAAGAAAGTCATTTGTTTGCACCATTAATGAGAATATCATGGGAAGGACACAGACTGATATCTTCCAAAACTTTAAATACAAAGGAATTTAGAGTGCATTCGATTTGATTAGCAAAAGAAAAAAAATATCTAAGTTCAATTTTTCCCCTCGTAAAGATCAATCCGTATTTTTTCCCCTTCTGTTTTATCAAAGCAAAACGAGATGACAATATCATAATCACTGATACTACAAAAATAAAAGCAACAACACAAACAAAATAGAAATGATAAAGATTTCTCACTAAATAAAGCTTCAGGAATAGCAATTTTTTGGTACAAATGTCTTTCATAACTCCCTCATCAATTCTTGAAAGAAAAAGATAGGTTGTGGTAATTATTTCTTATGTATTTTATTGTTCTTCAATTTTCTTATGTATTTCTTTGTTTTTCGTCAAGATTGAGATGCGTATGCGTGGGTGTGGGTGTGTGTGAATGTGGGTGTGTGGGTGTGTGTGTGGGTGTGTGTTTGTGTGTGTGTGTGTGTGTGGTAATTATTTACACTATTTGAAACAATGATAACACTTATTAGAAAAGTATTTACATAAATTGGAAAAGCTCCTGATTTTATCCATAGGGTTATACACAGTCACACAGAGAAATAGCGAAATTTCAGTGACATGTGTTCGTTAAACGTAATCTGACACCCGCACGGTGGGTCAGATCGCCATAAATTTGGTATCAAAATGTGCGGGAAGGATCAGAGAAAAAAGTCGAGAAATTTCGTTTCGAAATATTGAGGCGTTAGGAAGTACCGACAAAACCATTATGCCCCCCCCCCTCAGGAGTATTAGGGTTAAAAAAAATATAGCTTTTTAATGTAAGATATCTTACCGGCAAATGATGAAAAAGGATCTTTCTTCTCAGAATCTGACTTTGTTGATTGCACAGAGCCACCACCTGAAGAGAGAAAAAAACAATTCTTTCAAAAACTTTTGTTTTCAATTGAAATCAAACTAACTTGATTGTCAACATGGTAGCCCATTCTTCTTTAATACAGAAACCGCATGGAGCCATTAACTAAAATGCGATAACATTACAAAAAAGTTTACACATAAGAGAGGGCACTCGTTACTGTCATCTAATACTGTTGACAATTTCACCTTTGATGATTAATCTTTCTGTTTGTTAAGTGTAAATTTAAAGCAGTCATCATCTTTATAGAAACCTCCTAAAGATTAAACCTCTTGCAAATCCATTGTTTTGAATCAAATCTTCTTTTTCAACTGAATCAAATCACTGAGACTTATATGTTGATATAATCTTACCTGAAAATGCGGCAAATGGGTCACTTGGATCTGAATTTGTTGTTGCTGTTGCATTACCTTTAGGGGAGAAACAAAAATATTCAAAATCCTGAACCATGATACCACATCGATTTCCATAAAAGTGGAAAAATCATAGAAACAAGTTCATTATTATCTGCATAATAAATTATCATAGAATTCTTAAAGAATCTGTTCAGATTTCCTCGTATATCTACATTGTTCCATTGCAAGTTCTCAGTGTGAAAAATATGGAAAGGGTGAAGTATCACACACTTACTGTCAAAAGCTGAGGCAAAAGGATCGTTGTCCTTAGACCCTAATGAGAGGAAAAGAAATGCACATGATAAGTAATAGATATTACTGGTCATTCATGTTTGTTCACTCTTTACGGGACAATTCTCCCCATCGCATATAGCTCTCCGAATCTGAACGTGAGTGGCGATAGGAACTTCCAATTCACGAACATTCTACAGCCATTGTCTTGCTTGTGTCTTTTCATTCTCTCATTAGTCCATCCACAATCAATTTTGAGGTAGGCAAAAACATCGCCGTGAGTGATTGGTGGTATTTTTTTCAAGTCCTTCGCCCATGTAACAACCCTTCCATTATTTTAACATTACGAGGTTTACGAGGGTCGAAATTCTGTGCGTTATTGCGTGAATTGAATATGTACCAAACTCTTTATACCGGAAGAATACGTCCCAAGAGCAATTGATCAGATATCGGTATCGCAAGGTGATATCGCTTGATATCGGCTATATGCGATAGGGAGAATTTGTTAACCTGTTCTTTACTGAACCCACGTACTGGCAGGCTCGTTTCACTCAGACACTGAGCAGCGGGACATCGGCGAAATCAACTGTATTGACAACAGACGACGGGCTATGAACAACCTTCAAATTCCTTATAGGGCGCAATTTAGCCACATCCCTTTGGTTACTGCAATTGCACTGCAAATTTTGACATCATGAGTAGACCATGGTTTGTGAGCATCGGGTTAAGGTATAATGAAGGTCTAGTTACGAAGACTAACTAAATTGAGTAATGACAGCACTGGCATCTCACATTAGCACCTCAATGGATAATCCTGAGGAGATTAAAGGAAGCTATTGAAGTAATTGTTCACATCAATGCCATTTAAGTCTCATGAAAAAAAACACAGCAGCGGTCCATACGTATCTGAGGAAAGGGTGTAACTGGTTCCGGTTTCGGAGTTGGAAACTTGAGAACCGGGTTCACTGTAGTGTATGAGATGGTGGGGAATGATCGAGTACAAGAATTCTTTGAGTCCCTGCTGCATTTCTACCACAGTAATACACTACAGAGGTGCATCTTGTCTGGCATATAAAGGCTTAATGATCTCTAGTTCAGTATCTTACCTCCAAAAGCTGCAAAGGCATCTTTCTTTTCTGGTTCTGATTTTGTGGACTGCATAGAGACACCAGCTGAGGGAAACATGAAAGCAATAATGATAAAAAAAAAATAAATAATATGTTTTTCTTTACCCAGTCTGATGGTCGTATTTACTCATACGTTAGAACACTGCATTTCATGAGGACCATGATTTTTTGCCCCTGTCACTAGATCAAAGGGTCCTATCAGGCCCCTATTTCTATCCTCAGTACAGAGCAGATGTGTGGGTTAACCCTATGTATACCAAACAAAATGCTGCTCTATGGTGTATTGTGTATTAATAATTTGTATAAAATAAAATGTTAGGGAAGGATTACGTAAATTATGAAAATGCAATCATTACGAGATAAGCTTGAACATCTGGAAACTAGAAGAGAAAAACTTTGTATTGCATTTGAATGATATGACTGTCTAATAACCGACAATGTAAAGATTAGCTACCGACACAAAAACATGTGAATATTTCTCAAAGACATATACCAAATATCAATCAATATAAATGTAAAACAAATAGATTTAGGAAAAGTGCACTCCCACATTTCATTGACCTCTTAAATAGCCGATAAAATTATGATTTTTAATATTGTATATACTCAGTATTAAATCATACTATGCATATGAACTCTTTTAACTATTTATACCCAAAGCTTTAAACATCTATATTTATATTTAAATTATATATGCGTAGGTCGTGTCAGGAATGAGCTCTTTACTTTGTATTTACATGTATTCTATTACTATTTTTGTAAACATCAATATTTCAGCCTCTTGGCTGCAGTTGCATGTATTTTCCTTTTAATGTTTGTAACTTTTGAATATTTACTGAATAAACCGTTATTGAATTGAACTGAATTGAATAATGGTGAAAAATCCACCAGCGGCACGCTGCAGGTTTTTACTTCACCACGTCACATCCACTTTATATGTGGCATCCTTTCTGAAAACATCTACAGGTGGGCACAGAAAAACTCATTCTGTATTGGATGCGGTGTATAATGCCACATATATGTATTTCAGATCTGATGAGATCACAGCTCAACACTTACCAAATGCTGCAAATGGATCTGCCTTCTTTGGCTTTTGTTCTTCTTCTTTCCTCTTCTTCTCTTCCTCTTCCTTTCTCCTCCTCTCTGCCTCTGCCTTGGCCGTCTCCTCCTCCTTCCTCTTCTGAAGAGCGTCTTGCCTATCATCAATCGAAAGACAAATACTGGGAATGTGAATGGGAACCCTGGGGAATCTTTAAACAATGCAATGAAACTACAACAAAACACAATTAAACTATTTATTCTGAAACAATATTCAAAAGGAGGTATATGTGCAATTCACGCATGAAGTCCAGAAAGTCATCGCGAGCTATATAATTATCTGCACCACCCATTCACGCAGTATCGGTCGTAATATTCTTCTTGTTTTTGCATCTTTGAGCCATGCATTCCATATTCACACACCACGTGCACAGCACGTTGACATTCTGCCCTTTTGACCCACGCACACTAAATTTTCTGGTGACCAGCCTGCCCCCGACTACCCCTCATCATTTAACAGAGGTCCCATGCATAGGAGAGTCACACCTCATGCAGGGGTAAGAACTCATATCACTCCTCACAGGGTGAAAACCCAGAGGAGTTGAAGCCTGGGACCAACTTCCACTGGAAACCTCCATAGCCTAGCTAACTATCATTCAATCAATTTTTTGTTGGTATTTTACCATTATCTCTCTCTCTCTCTCTCTCTCTCTCTCTCTTTCTCTTTCTCTCTCTCTCTCTCTCTCTCTCTCTCTCTCTCTCTCTCCCCCCCCCTCTCTCTCTCTTTCTTTCTTCCTTCTATCTGCCCTTTGTCGAACAGGTAGTATTGTATGGCAGTAATATTAAATGTTTTGGGTATTTTGCAATGTTGTTCATGTTTTATATAATTTTTCATTTCATTCATTGTACATTTTTTAATACACACTTGTATTTTTTTGGATGTGACTATGGTTTTCATGTAAAACCTCAAACATGTTTCCTCGATTGGACCAGGGACAAATTTTGATTTGGGTTCAATTCAATGTAACTAAATGCATGTTAGCAACTTGGTACACTTAGTTATGTCAGTAATGTTCCATGACACCTTACCAAGGTGATACCTTGAAATCATTGTTCATGAAAAATCATTGATTTTCTTTGTTAAATGAATTTAAAAACTGAATTGAACTGATATACACTGACTATGCGAATGGTTCTAATGGAGGTTAGGCCATCTGGTAGAAAAATGAAATAAAGGTTAAATATCAAAAAAAATGAAAAAAAAATATATATTTGCAGGGTGCTACATAAGACTTTTTTAGCACTGGCCCGTTTAAGCAAGTAGATTTTCAAAAACTGAAAAATCGCTTGCCTGAAATGAAATTTCACTTGCCCCCCCCCCCCCAAAAAAAAAATACACTAATGCTACATTTCTACGTTTAATTGGAAATGGCTAACTAGCTGTAATTAATGTATAATAGTCAACTGGCCCAATTTGGGCTAGTGCTTTCCCCAAAATCATCAAAATAGCTTGCCCGAATTGGATTTTCACTGGCCGCGGGCCATCGGGTATGTCGTATGTCGCACGCTGTTTATGGCCCCTGATACACAAACTGATAGAATGAATGTATGCAGCACAAATCAGTCTGGTCCCGTTACCTGATCTTTTCATTCTGCTGGTTCTGTCGGAGGAGAGCGTACTTCTTCTGGTCCTCCAGGTTCTTCTTGGTCTTGGTGAACTCTGCCGTCTTGGCCTGGAACTGCTTCTGGAGCTGGTCCACCTCATTCTGCTCTCGGGCCAGGCTCGCCTTCATCTCCTTCACACCCCAGGCAAGAAGCAAATATACAATTGTAATAATAGTTTGTATAGACATGTACTAGGTGTTAAAAAAACCTTTTTCTACTTTTGAAAAATAATCAAAAATAAACTTAAACTCAAATTAAGCTGAAATTGACACATCATAAAGTCAAGGGAAGTCAAATTTTTTAGAAGCAGGTTTTGTAACATTTCGTAAATTATTTTTCTTCTTATAATCCTGTCAATATCTAATGAGATTTTCACTTTTTGACAAATTTGGATCTTAAAATTTGTGTGTATCAGATAATTAATTCAGAACACAACAATGGCCATTGTGCATCACACATGCATCACATATGGGAAAGCACCTCGCACATGACATCGTAAAATCAAAACTTTAGACAATTGTAACTTTCTTATCCTTTGACAGATTATCATCAAACCTTCACCAATATGTTCCTTTCACAATTCTGCTTTTATTAAAACCAACTTAATTTCAGGGTGAACTTTCCCTTTAAATCTCCTGCTTGTATAAATAGAACATTTTCACAGCCATATTTTCCAAGCGAATGAAACTCGTTATTGAACGTACAGACAGCTTGGCGTGACTGTTGTCAGTGTCCTGCAGACGGGAAGCCATGTTCCTCTCGACTTCTTCGCAGGCGGCCCGCAGCTTCTCTAGCACCTTCTGCTTGTTGGTGTAGCTCGTCATCACGGCCGCGTAGGTGTCGGCTGCAGAGTGGAGAGGCGGAATATACCAGTTCAGAGTAACACCAAATCAATTCAAATACAGTAAAACCTATGAGACAAGAAATGGTTAGGCACTTTTCGCTGTATTTCTTTGAAACAAATATCACACATCATAATCAGTGAAAATGTTAGCCTCCCAACCGCCCCCTCCTGCTGAATAGCATAAGAAATACTAAAGCACGCCCCACTGTATTTCATTCCTTTTGAAACAAATATCTGAATGTCACAAGCAGTAAATAATTTACATAGAGCGATTAAGATCCTCTGATGAATAACACAAATGACCTCAGTGAAAAATGTCTCTCCCTCATAGAGTATAATGCAACACATAGTGCAGCCTGTTCGTCTCATGGCATAACCACTTTATAATTTCCCCCCATGTCAGAATCTGTTTACATATGAAGTTTGTATTCAGTATTATAGCAATACATCATTCTTATGTCAGCTGTGTGCCCTTCCTTCTCTATACAGCTAGCAAAGGTCAAATATTGATATTTTAAATCTTGATTCCAATTTATTGGGTGAACTGCCCCCTCCCCCCCACACACACACTTTGTGGTGGAGACACAAGAAGAAAGAGATGGAAACAGAAAAATAGCTCCAGGAGATGGGAATTATCTAGACTAATGGATGTCATTTTTTTGGTGAGAGGAACTTACAGACTTGGACATTGATGTTGAGTTTCTTGGCTTGTTCCTGGAGCTCATCTTTCTGCTGGGCCCTCTGATGCTTGACCTGCCGCAGCTCCTGAAGGTGTGAGCGAGTGAGACACAGAGTGTGAGAGAGAGATATAGAGAGAGACAGAGAGACAGAGAGAGAGAGAGAGAAAGAGAGAGAGAGAGACAGACAGACAGACAGACAGAAAGAGAGAGACAGAGAGATGGAGAGAGACAGGGAGAGAGATAGAGTGTGTGAGAGAGAGAGAGAGATAGAGAGAGAGACAGAGAGAGATAGAGAGACAGAGTGAGAGAGAGAGACAGAGAGAGAGACAGAGAGAGAGACAGAGAGAGAGAGATATATATAGAGAGAGAGACAGAGAGATAGAGAGACAGAGAGAGAGAGAGAGAGAGACAAGGAGAGACAGACAGAGAGAGAGATGGAGAGAGACAGACAGAGAGAGAGAGTGAGAAAGAGATAGAGAGTGAGAAAGAGATAGAGAGGGACAGAGAGAGACAGAGAGAGACAGAGAGAGACAAAGTGAGAGACAGAGATAGAGACCACGAGAGAGTGAGAGACAGAGAGATAGAGAGAGACAAAAAGAGATTTCATTTATTTCACTTAGCACAAAATGTTACAATTATAGATCTGGTCATCAGATACAAGAATGAATCGTGCACACACATGTGCACCATCTCCACTCCCTGGGGAGGATTCCTTGCCCGCTGCAAGATCATGATAATTCAGACACAAAATACACAAATTTATCAATGAGAATAAATAAGTCTTTGAATCATACCGCTGTTAAGACTACAGTATATGCAGGTATAGCTTGTCTTTCCCTGTTATCACCGGGGACCACCGGGCATTTCAAAACCAATGCTTTGTTGTTTTGGTACTAGAATTGAAGATCAATCCTACTACTGGGGTCTGAAATATGTTTTTGTAATTTAAGAACAATGCAATTAATAAATACGACGCGCGGAACATCGGCTATCTCGATGTTCGCATGTGCCACTTTGTTTGCATGTCTGCTAGATCAAATCGTATACGTACATTATTATTGTACCTAAGTGATTTATCCTACAGCAGAAACGATAGTGAGCGGAGGGCACACAAACAATTTTGAAGATTTTCTTTGCTGGCTGTGATATATCACAATTGCGATCGCTAAGACTATCGTTAGGTGTTAAAGCTATCTGAAGTGCCCTGACAGAAATAGTGAGACATGATATAAAAAATGATTACCTAACTATGTAGAAATAAACTCAGGATCTCACACTTGTTTCGTATGTTCATTTGAGATATATCTTTGATGTAAGAGAGCTAAATCTCTGCCCAGGTGGTGCCCTTTACACTGCTCCTGAAGAATATTTGCAATTACCTGAATCTTCTGCTGGAGATGGTCAATCTCTGCCACCTTGGTATCTCTGTTCTGAGACATGAGGATGATCTTGGTCTGGTGTTCCTTCACATACACATATGTCTCATTGATCTTCTTATTCAGCTCATTCTTCTTGTCCTCCTGCAAACAATCAAACAATCAGCATATTTTCATTGACAAAAGAGTGCATTCCAATCCAAAACATATGAAGGAAACTTCAAAAAAACGTGTAAATGATGTTTATGTCTTAAATTTGTAAAGTGCAAGTCATGGCCTTTGTATTGAAACTATGTATCCCCTTATTTATAAATGTCATCATTGTATAATTAATGCAATTCGGCCTTCAGGCTGTGATGTTTGATCAAACACGTTTCAATTCAATTCAATACATAAAATAACACTAACAATATCATTATATAAAAATAAGAAAATAAATTAAGAACAACAAATGAGTTGAAATTTAACTGTATAAAACCATAACATGTCATCAATACAAGTATAGCTAGCTGTACCTATTGGGTCACACCCTTCATCTGATTAACTCCTTCTCTCCCAGATTTCTCACTGCCCTATGGGAACTGTGCACATTTGCAGTACAAAAATGCCTCAATGGGGGATAAAGACTTAGCCTTCTCAGTACCAGGGCTTGAAAACTCCATTAGCTTACTACACATCTCCATGGCAATGATTATGTAAGAGTTACCCCTTTCACTACCAGGTCTTGAAAACTCCATTGGCTTACTACACACGCTAATAGTAATGAGAAATGGTTAACCCTCTCAGTACCAAGCCTTGAAAACTCCATTGGCTTACTACACATCTCCATGCCAATGGTAATTAGAGTTAACCCTTGCAGTACCAGGCCTTGAAAACTCCATTGGCCTACTACACATCTCCATGCTAATGGTTATGTAAGAGTTAACCATCTCAGTACCAGGCATTGAATACTCCATTGGCTTACTACACACGCTAATAGTAATGAGAGATGGTTAACCCTCTCAGTACCAAGCCTTGAATACTCCATTGGCCTACTACACATCTCCATGCCAATGGTTATGTAAGAGTAAACCCTCTCAGTACCAAGCCTTGAAAACTCCATTGGCTTACTACACATCTCCATACCAATGGTTATGTAAGAGTTAACCCTCTCAGTACCAAGCCTTGAAAACTCCATTGGCCTACTACACATCTCCATACCAATGGTTATGTAAGAGTTAACCCTCTCAGTACCAAGCCTTGAAAACTCCATTGGCTTACTACACACGCGAATAGTAATGAGAAATGGTTAACCCTCTCAGTACCAAGCCTTGAAAACTCCATTAGCTTACTACACATCTCCATACCAATGGTTATGTAAGAGTTAACCCTCTCAGTACCAAGCCTTGAAAACTCCATTGGCTTACTACACATCACAATGCCAATAGTAATGAGAGATTTAACCATTACACTACCAGGCCTTGGAAACCCCATTAGCCTACTACACATCATAATGCCAATGGTAATGAGAGATTTACCCTCTCAGTACGAGGCCTTAAAACCCTCATTGGCCTACTACACATTGTCATGCCTATGGTAATGAGAGAGTTAACCCTATCTAGCCCGGGGGGGGGGGGGGGGGGGGCAAAAAGAGCCCCCCCCTCGACATTTTCGATAAATTTGTAACGCGAAAAGATCGCGCCGCGACATTTCATGACTTTTTTCCTCCAAGCCTCACACAACTTTTAAGCCCAAATTTGCAACGCGGGGGTACGCGGTTCCGAAGTTACATAACATTTTGTATGTGCACGTCAGACCCAAAATTGCTCAAAAACGTGATTTCATGTACAAATCCAATGCAAATTCTGTATCTAGCCCAAATTCATAAATGTATGATTATTTTTATTTTTACTGATGAAAAACAATAGATTTCATGTTATTTATGACTGAAATAATGTTGCCACCGATTTCCATCGAAAAAACAAT
Source organism: Arbacia lixula (assembly GCA_963669155.1). Classification (NCBI taxonomy): domain Eukaryota; kingdom Metazoa; phylum Echinodermata; class Echinoidea; order Arbacioida; family Arbaciidae; genus Arbacia; species Arbacia lixula. The sequence continues at coordinate 20,084,540 of OZ022585.1, forward strand.
GAAAAACATAAAGTCGAAAAAACAAGGAAATACATAAGGAATTCAAAAAAACAATAAAATACATAAGAAAAAAATTGATATCGCCATTTTTTAAAATCCTAATTTGATAATCATCCTAAGAAGAGTGTCTGGACTGAAATCTAGCAGTTTGGGGGCTATATATTTAAAGATTTACAGCCAAGTTATGATTTTATGCATATAATTAGCATAATTAATTAATTAAAAATAAATTTGAATAATTTGGGTGCAATTCACAATTGAATTGTAGAGATTACGTCATCGGTGACGTACGTGCCAATTTTCGTCGCGATCGCGCGATCAACGGTCGAGATCTTAGGGGGGGGCTGTTTTTGCCCCCCCGGGCTATGCGATTTCAAAATAGCCCGGGCTATATAGGGTTAACTCTTCGTTTTTTTTCATACAAGTAACACACACAAATCCCATAGTGCAGCAGTTTATCTGGCACACAAAGGGTTAAAGGCTGGACTCACCAGAGTCTCGATCTCACAAGCCAGCGTCTTGCTGGTAGCCTTGAGGTGGCACACCTCCTCCTGAGACTTGATCCTCTTGGCCTCCAGTTCTTGCCTCTTCTGTCGATCAATCTCCATCTGCCTCTGTCTCTCTAGCTCTCTCCTCGCAGCCTGAGTTATAAAAGGATGATGACATAACTCTGTGTTAACCTGAGCAGCACCGTTCATGCTATTGATACATTTATGTGCAAGTAAGACATAGTAAATCTGCAATAATCCAATTCTGACTGGTGGTGTGGTGTGGGGGGGGGGGGAATGACCCCCCCCCCCCCACACACACACACACACACAAAAAAAAAAAAAAAAAAAAATTACACACTCATGGCTTCACAACCCTTTTCAGGGAAAATGATTAACTATCCTTGTTCATGTTTGAACCACCACGTTTCGTAGCGACCATGGTCGTCATTCATCTACCATATTGCACCACTCGGTGTATCACTCAGCGGTTCAGTCACTTGCAATCAACACATCACTGCTCCAATTCCACAGGTTTGGTTAAAGCCATGTAACGTGAGTAACCAAAGCTTCTTTACTTGTTTTAAAAAGAGATTTCAGTGCTGAGGATATGATTGCGTGTCATGGAAAGGTGGACTGTTTGCTTCCTAAATAATTCTTCACATAATTTCTGCAAAACTATAACGGAATACAAAATAAAGAAGCTTTGGTTACTCACGTTACATGACTGTAACCAAACCTGTGGAATTGCCCATATTGCCATCAATGGTCTACAGGTTACAGGTACTGCTAGGCTATGGATTACCCATACAATTTTCAAAATCTCGCAATCCCTGATTCTGCTCAAATTTAGTTTCCAGTTTTATTTTTGGGAGGGAAGTTCTTATGCAGTATTTTCTTCCATTCTCTGTGGTATTTGAATTATGTTTTTTTTTTTACCGCATAAGGGCTTCCATATCTTTATAATGATAAAAATGTCAATAATAATTTTCTTTTTTTAAACAAACTCACTTCTCTCTGTTCTTCCATCTTCCTCCTCTGTGCCTCTCGTTCTGCTTCGATCTCTCGCTGTTTCTGCATCTGCCTCTCCAGTTCCAGCTGCCGCCTTCTCTCCTGCTCCATTCTACCGTACCAAGAATTAAATATCTCTAATATCATAGTCTGCCTTTACAAGATTTTTGCACCTCCAGAATCAGTGTTTCTAGAAGAGCATCACAGGTGCTTTTATAAGATTTTGAAACACAACACTTGAATTTCCCAGGGCATTTATATTATATTTTTTCTGGCTAGAAAAATGCTTTTATATCAATATGTCAGGAAAAAAGTGAAGAACCAAAAACAAATGAGAAAAATCAGTAGGAATGAAAAGAATGATATAAGAGGGAAAAGTTACAGTACACCACATGGATTTACCATGGCTAGACAGATGCTTAAATACATTGTGATATTTATAAGTAAACCTGAAAAGTAGCGTTACCTGATCTTTTCTTTCCGCTCTTGTTCTTGCTGCTCAATCTCTCTCTGCCTGGCTTTCTCCCTCTCCTGCACCTCTCTCAGGGCTGCTCTCCTCCTCTCCAACTCCTGCTGGCCCTTCTCAAAGTTCTGCCGCTTCCTATCTTCAAACGACACTATCAACAGAGAGAGAGAGAGAGAGAGAGAGAGAGAGAGAGAGAGAGAGAGAGAGAGAGAGAGAGAAGGTACGCCCACATGTAAGCATCATCAACATTAAAGGGCATATACTGTACTGGGAAGGCAAAAAAGCCTTCAAAATGTAATTGTTAGCAATCTTCTTGCCAATAGTCTTAAATTCATGTATTGTCCATTTTAGAAGCTTGCTGAAAGTTATTTGCCCACAAATGATCCACACATGGAGTAATTAATTATTGATGATTAAATCCTCAAAATGTTCGGCCCGAACATTATGAGGATTTGTGATTTAATCACTCATTACTCCAAATGTAGATCATTTGAGGGCAAATAACTTTCAGCAAGCTTCTTAAATAGACAATACATGAATTTAAGACCATTGGCAAGAAGATTGCAAACAATTACATTTTGAAGGCTTTTTTGCCTTCCCAGTACAGTATATGCCCTTTAACAAGTTTGAATATTTTTTACATCATATTCAAAGGTTTCCCCATGGGTTGGAGCTCCATTAGTAATAGAGTCGTATAGATAGAGTTGTATCACTATATCCATTTTTATGCAAGTTTCTGGTTCTAAATAACATCTTTCAAGTGAAACTTTCACTGGTTAGACATTGTCTTGCCGGTTAGTGTCGGGCACTCTCATCGAGAGATTCCGCTATGATCACTACTGTTTGCTAAACCCACATTGTTTAGAACTACGTGTCTTGACAACATGCTCGTACGACGTCACACTTCGGTACTCCATAGAATGCCTCGAGAATGAAAACCTGTGTATCCCGTTTTTTTTTCCTTAACTTTGGTGACATCCAACACATGAAGAAATAAAGGCATATGATAGTTTACTCTATATGTATACTCTGTGGCTGCTTACATTTTCGGCAGACAACGAAAAGGAAAACATGTGGATATAGGCATTTCATTTAGTAGGAATTCAGCAATTCATAGAACGTTGAGTTAAGTCACTCCTGAAATACTTTGAATTCCCCAAAATATGTCAATGATATCATCAGATTGTAGGCAAAACAGTATTTTCAAAAGTTTTGGGGCTGAGTTGCGGCTCAAATTGGAATAGCCTGACGTCAAAGGTAATTGTAAGTTTTTAACAGGCAGTTAACATAAACATGGGCAATAGGAAGAGATGTTTCATTTTCAGCTCACCCGGTGAAAAGAACTTCTCCTCTTCCACAGCTGGTTCATCCATACTAGGCTGCTTCACCAGCGAGGCCGGTGAGAGGGGTGCAGCAATGCCCCCCTGTGGCCCTCCCGGCCCCATGCCCCCCTGCAAGGGCATACTCCCCATCAGCCCGCCCCCTGCCATCAGACCCCCTCCCAGTGGGGGTGGACCCCCACCGAGGCCCCCAAGGCCCCCAAGGGGTGCTGCTCCCAAGCCCCCCATCATGTTGGTGGCTGTAAGAGGGGCGGCAGACACGGGTGGAGGGGGCATCCCCCCTGGGGCGACGCCCGAGGCGGAGGTCAGACTCGAGGAGCGCCCCCGTCGGTAGGAGGGGGGCACCATGTCAGGGGGTAGCTTCTGAGGGAGGGCCTTGCCCGCTTTGACCATGTCCACTAGGTGCATGGCCAGACAGAACTCCTCCGTGGTCAGTCGCCCGTCGTTGTCCACATCAGAGAGACCCCTGGAATACAAAGGGAGTGAGCACCAAACCTAAAATAACCTTCCTTAAATAGAATTGTCAAAAAGATATAAAGGCCTTTCTTTTTCTTGCAATTTATGTTAACTGCAAATAAATCCTGCTTTCATACTTATCACAAGAGAGAATATAGATAGATAGAGTTGCCTGATGATAGTTGCCTGATGATCGCAACTCAGGTTATGTGAAACTCTGAAGTGCACAATAAACATGATGAACCCAGTCATCCATTTAAATGTGTGTATTATTATACAAGGATACTTATAGTTTTACAAGTTATATAGTTATACAAGTAGATAAATATATAGACAGATAGAGAGATATATAAATAAGTAAGTAGGAAGTTAGATAGATAGATACACATATAATAGATAGATAGATAGATATATAGATAGATAGATAAGAGCTATAATGGGGCCTATAATAATTTCAATTAAATAAAGCAAACAAAAATCCAGATTTGGGCAAGAGTTATCTGGCCCATACAAGTGTTGGCAATAGCAAAACCCAAGACAAATCACAAGACGCGTAGTTGCACAAACCAGATTTGGGCGAGATGGGCCTGGCCTAGTCCAGACTGGACCAAGACGTTCCTGGCCTGTGCTCCCGTGAGAAATCCGCTCCTCGTTCGGTCCTGAGTGTTGAACATCTGCGTGTACTTGAGCTTTGCATTGTGAGGCACTCCCCACTCGGCACCAATAGAGGAAGCTCTTCCCCTGGAATAAAACAACATGCAGTATTGGTATTATATGAGAGTTGCATGATTTAACCCTTGATATGCAATGTACATGTTTTCTTTCATCCAACATCATGTCAAGTTCGCAATTTTACAGAAACTTTTGCAACCGCCACTATCGCTTTAAAGCCAATTTTAATGCTCATTCCTCTGCACTGAGATGGTGTTATCACACTTGGCACTCACTTTTCCAATGATGACTGTGTCATGCCTTAAAGAAGGGTATTGCTGAGTTTAAAAGAACTTGATCAGATACATTGTATAGGGTCAAAGAGGTTTCTATCAGGACATATTTAAACAAGACAGAAAAAAGACACCAAGTAGGTTACTTGAAACTTTAAGAATCTTTACAAGTCAACCTGTACCATGTTTTTTTAGGAAATAAAAAACACAGTTGAGCACACGATTCACTACAATTATACCTGTATTTACACATCTTTATATTTCCTTACCACCTCGATGAAAGAAGAGTGAGCATCTACGTACAACATCGTCAAAGAATTTGGAAATGGTGATCTGCTATTGCATGAGTTTCAAATGACTGCAGCAACATGAATGCAATAACGATATGCTGGAAAATGCCTCCTATACATGTATATATGCACAAATCAGCAAACAGGTTTCAGACATGACTCTTTCCACCTATATGAATGAATCTTGAATGGTGTATGCATGAAAAGCAAATGCATAGATGAATGGATCATGAGGAACTATGCAAGGGCCTAATCATTCAGCATACCCGATGATGAGCAATGAAATGGGACTATTCATATGACATTCTGCAGATAGTTCACAAATGAATGAATGACTGATAATGAGCGATGAAGTGGCCAACTCGTACGGATTAGATGAGATTATTTCACTTTTGGCTCAAAATGCAGCATCATGCATCGTTTTGTGACTCAAGACAAGACACTTCTGCCCTTTTCATACATGGATGCCAGTGCAAGAACACTGCTGAATCTGCCTTGCTCCCTCGACTTTGCCCAGAGGGATACAGACCCGATCACAACCAGAAAGTGGGCAATCGCTGTTTAGCGGAATCATGCTTGCTTCAATCTTTGGAGTTGAGTGAGCTATATCTGTATATTTCTTTTTTCATCCCAGCACCACCACAATGCTGTGAGCCAGAATACCCATAATGCATCAGTGCAGCTCAGAGTCGAGTCACGGTGCAGTGTAGTCTGCTACGTACGATAGTCTTGGCTCAATACACATCTATATGTGCCCCTGCTTTGCTGCATGTAGCATGATCTACAATGACTCTATCTAACAATGGATAGTAGTTGCCATGGGAACAGCTACAATGCTCAGAGCTTCTTGGCTGTTTCCAAGGTAGTGATTAGCAATTGTAAGTTACAGTGGTTGAGAAGCTTTATGCAATCTTTACCTTTGCGACCCCAAACCCATGAAGTCGATAACAAAGCAAATGTGTAGAAATGGGGCAAAATAAATATTACTACAAACATTGGCAATTGCACTTGTCTATCGATGGGGTACTATAGTATACATAATCAAAAGAGTAGCTTAGAAATGGATTCATGGCTCTATGAAAGGCTTCTACATCCATCTTCTTTTCTTGCATAACTTTCCAGAAATTATGACACATTCACATAAAAAATAGCAAGTTCTCCCTACAAATACAGCGTATGTGATACTTAAAAGATGATGGTGTCAACAAATCGCTTTCTTAATTAAGAATCCTAGATACTTTTACAGGGCAAAAAATTTTACTTGGCTAGAGCTATTGTCAATCGTATTGATAACATATGTGAGACCCTCATTTCAACGTGTTTCTCAAAGTTTTTCAGGATTTTTAAAAGGACGTTTTCATGGATAAAATTTGTTTTTTAAAATCTGAATGTCTCTTATTTTCATATTTTTTACCGAGTTCTTTCTAGTCTGCTTTGCGGATCTAAACATTTCTCAGTGTTCATATATCTCCTTCTGGTTGTACTGAGCCAAGACTAATCGCGAGACTAGCATGCGATAAGGGCACCCCCACACACTACCTTGGGATGTAGTGGTATTTCAGGTCGCTATAGCCAATAGTCATGGACCGCATCATCATAGGCCGGAATAATAACCTGTTGAAGCTTTGAGGTTGGGATGTGGGGAGTGGTAGATATTAAAACACATTATCACACTCAGGGGGTCGGGGTCGGGGTGGGAGGGGGGGGGGGGGAGGGTGGGGTGGGGGAGTTATAATTCATTATTTACAACATGCCTAATGAACATACATACTGCTGTACATGTAACATCAAAGACAACAGAGTACCGAAGTGGTGTCGTCATATGAGCATGTTGTCAAGACACCAGGTTCTAAACAAAATTACTCTGAGGAGAGGTTTACCGTCCGATATTGTCTAGCGGGATAGTGTCAGGCACAAACAGAGTCCCTGCTGTGATCACCACTGCTTGCTCTACCTGCATAGTTTAGAACCAGTTGTCCTGTCAATATGCTCAAATTATGTCACACTTTGATACTCTATATAATCCTGCAAAAGCTGGCAAGTGGTGTTTTTTCTGCATGAGAGACAAAACCTTCCTGATATTTGTATTTTGCTACATTTTTATCAGCCACAAACAACCGACGGTACATTCCGAACTTCCATAGCTGTAAACGATATATAATATATAATGAAAATACATTCCACTATCCACTGCTGTAGAGACGATACATTTGACTGTGTTTCATTTACACAAATTTCACGAATGATCCTCCAACCATGATAATAAAAACAATTTGCTGATTATACATGTATACTATTCTGAGGTGCACGCAATATGCTCGGTTTTTGTTACACTGTGCTACTAATTGACGGCCTATGTGTTCATAGACTATGCGCTGTAAGTTTTAAGCACTGTGGTCATTGCCAGCTACATGTAGCTAGCTGTAAGTCCAGTGCATCCTTGTTAGTATACTAGTATGAAGCATTGTGATTTTTTTTTTCTTGTGTTGTCTCATTACGTACATGCAGGCCTAGGAAGGGCCCGCAAAATTACGTGTTTGAGGAAAAGGTCAGTGTTGTCGCAATTTGCAATAATATCTGAATGCAAAACATACCACATTTATAGTACTGTATGCATACATTTCTGGGGACCAATGCAATTACTAGACCACATGTAATGCATAATACCCAAGCAAGATCATTTATGCCCACAGCACACCACACCAAACAAACCATGGAAGTCAACAACTTGTTCGAGCTATGACATAAAACATTTCATGTAAGATTTTGAGAGAACATTATCATAACAACTATATAAGTTGGGTAAAGAGGTAGGAGCACAAGTAACAGCTTTTGATTTTCTTATGAAACGCACTAGTTGTGTATCTAGTGAAAGAGTTGCTTTCACATAGGCCCTTAATCTCTAAAAGAAAAATTATGCTTTTCTTTGTTATTTATGCTCCTCAAAATATGCCTTGACAGCTTAACAATGAGCAGGTGGGTACTTACAAATCTTTATGAATAGTGGAACTGCAATTCAGCTCTTTCTATTCTACTAACTAAATATAGGTTGTGGGCTGTGCAGATTTGTGTTGTAAATTCTTGTCATTCAAATTATATTTTCCTGTAAATTTGGTCAGCACGTTATACACCCAATTCCCATAAAGCAGCATTTCTTGATATCACCACGGATGGAGCTGTAAAACTTCTTTGATTTTTGGCATGTGAAGTGGTGAACTGGGAACTTATGTTATATCTATTAGGATATTTGCGCAAATGATTGCACTACCATTGACATTCTCCCTGCAATCCCAGAAATCTGTTCTATATTTGTACGAGATGTTTCAGAAAATGACTGTAGTAGAACTGAGAACTTTCACGACTAAAAGAGGGATTCCTTGCAGCTACACAAGGCACTATGTGCCGGACTACAAAACCAGAAGTATTGGCTGAAAAGCTGATGGCACCGCGTATGGTGATATTTTATAGTTATTTGCGATGTCAAGAGTTGATCTGGAGCACAAAAAGCACTACAGGGCTTACCTCTCTGGTGAGGACTGGAGGGTATTTCCCCTGGCCATGGCGGCTGGCTGGGCAGGAACACCACCAAAGCCTGTCCGGATATGGGATGCAGGGTAAGAAATGGACATAAACCAGTATCAGTACCAATACTGTGTGCTGCCAGCCTAACAGCCACCGCAGACGACACGATCCCATCTGCCATACGACTCTGTGACTGCCTGAATCGCAGGACACGGTTATTGGATTCGTGCAAGAAGGTGACGTCACATTTTAAGTTGTGGATCGTGTCATGTGCTGTGGCATTTAAAGCTGTTTTTCATTCAATGTAAGGGGTAAAAACGACGGGACCTTTAATCAATGAAGTGCTGTTCTGCTTTGACCACTAGTCCCATCTAAGTTTGCTTTTTGGAAACCAGGGCCATGCTGCATAAAACTTACCATTGATGGTAACTTTGATACCAATGGCAACTTCTATCAAAACCTTGAATTTGATTGGCTGTCCAGTGGTGTTACCATGGTAGTTTCCATTGATGACAGAGTTACCATTAATAGTAAGTTTTATGCAACAGAGCCCAGGAGAGAATCATCTCAAAATGGTGAAATCCAGACCGTGGGGGGGTGTTTCACCAAGCTGTTGGTAAGTTACGAACGACTTTACGGACGACTGGTGATCCCTTCTTATGCTAAATCAGATTCTCAATGAACAAAGTGTGGTATTGCATTTAGCACAAGAAGGGATCACCAGTCGTTTGTTAAGTCGTTCGTAACTTACCAACAGCTTGGTGAAACAACCCCCAGGTGATGAAAGCAGAACTAGTCCGATATGATGACAGCCTGTAATCATTGACACTTCTACCCCGACCCTGATCAGTGTTTTATAGGAATAACAATGTATTTGTGACATTAACATGAATTCATCTCTTCATCTCTTTCTTTTCCTACCCTTCTTCGCAGCAAGGTCAGTTATTGCGGAATGATATAACTATGGGTGCTACCCCACCCCTATACTCCACTTGGGGGTTCCTTTAGCTCCACTACCTCTCTTCAATCGCCATTCCCCCCCCCCCCCCTCCTTCCTTCATCCAAACCACTCTGTCCTTCCTAACCTCAACCACCCCCACCCCCCTCTCCTTCCCACCATTACCACCACCATCCCCTCTAACTCCCCTCTATACTGACCACCCATATTCCCTGGAGTCCTGGCCGGCATAGTGTTGAAGCCTCCTGGCTGCATGGGAGCTGCTGGCATGCCTGGCATAGCACCAAATCCTCCCATCGGTCTCACCATACCTGTCAATGCACAACAAAACAAAACGTAAAAAGGAATCAAGGAGCAATCATTACAAAATAAGCAAGTACCTTTTAAACTAAACTACATCTTAAACAATGTTTTTCACAAATCCACTGGAATATTGCAAACCATAGCAATCTTCTGCCAACTCAATTTTTTCCCATTGCAATGTACGCCAATCTTTTACACATCCACATATATCATACATCGAAAACGTCTTCTTTTCATATATATTTCCTGTTGAGCAGTGCACTATACATTCACATAAATATAAAGTATCAATGAGGAAATGATTATCACTATAATTTTTAATGTGCCAACTTCGTGGAGATATGTGCAGAGTGTGGTGATGAAATATTAGTCAAAACCAACTAAAGATAGGGAAATTAAACACAACAAACAAGGCATTAGCAATATTGTGTCTCGCCCACTTGCGAAAATAACCAGAAATATCGCGATCTCCGTTGCTACGCAAAAGAATTGTATCCCTGGCTGATTGTGAAATATCTGCCATAGAATGTAACATTCCATAAATGAGAAGGGCTATTTCACGCAATGCTACTTCCTCTATCTACTCCCCCTCCCCCACCTTCCCCCTTCTTTGAGATGGAATAAAAAGCCTCCACCAAGTTCTATTAGATTAGACAAAGACAAAACAGGATGATAATCAGTTGCACAATAGAGGCGAAGTAAACCTTGTCTCTGGGGGGCAAAGAAATGTAAAAAGGTGCCTTAGAGGTAGTGCCTGCCTGTAAAACCTGTGAAAAACTGAAACAAACAAATAAGCAACTTTAAACAGACAACATCAAAATCAGGTGCAAAATAGTGACTTTGAATAAATTTGCATAAATGTGAATGAGTAATGTTCGCCTAAATCTACATCAGTAATGCTCACACATGCTCACACAATTCTGTGCACAAGTTAGGAAGCCTTCACCAAGAGTCTTGCAAGTAAACTTTAATGTATGACCTCAAATGACCTTTGACCTTATCATGTGACCTCTTACAGCACAATAACATGCAGGTGCCCCCAGTGCATCCATCATCCAAGTTTGATTGTCATTGTAGCAACATGTGATGAGTTATGTGTGATAAGAGAGTCTTGCAAGTAAACTTTAACGTATGACCTCAAATGACCTTTGACCTTATCCTGTGACCTCCAACGGTACCATAACATGAAGGTACCCCCAGTGCATCTATGACCCAAGTTAGGTTGTAATCCAAGCAACCTATGTGAAGTTATTTGTCAAAAGAGAGTCTTGCAGGTAAACTTTAACGTATGACCTCAAATGACCTTTGACCTTATCCTGTGACCTCCAACAGCACCATAACATGAAGGTACCCCCAGTGCATCTATGACCCAAGTTAGGTTGTAATCCAAGCAACCTATGTGAAGTTATTTGTCAAAAGAGAGTCTTGCAGGTAAACTTTAATGTATGACCTCAAATGACCTTTGACCTTATCCTGTGACCTCCAACGGCACCATAACATGAAGGTACCCCCAGTGCATCTATGACCCAAGTTAGGTTGTAATCCAAGCAACCCATGTGAAGTTATTTGTCAAAAGAGAGTCTTGCAGGTAAACTTTAACGTATGACCTCAAATGACCTTTGACCTTATCCTGTGACCTCCAACGGTACCATAACATGAAGGTACCCCCAGTGCATCTATGACCTAAGTTAGGTTGTAATCCAAGCAACCTATGTGAAGTTATTTGTCAAAAGAGAGTCTTGCAGGTAAAATTTAACATAGAAAAAGAGAGTCTTGCACATACTCTTTAATATATGACCTCAAATGACCTTTGACATCATCACATGACATCTGACAACACCATAACATGAAGATACCCCTAGTGCTTCTATCAACCAAGTGTGGCTGCCATTGCTGTAACAGTTGCCAAGTTATGGATCATAAGAGAGTCTTGCAGGTAAACTTTAACATTTGTAACGGACGACGGACGACGGACGGACGACGGACGGACGCCATTTGGATCCCTTAGTCTTGCCTTCACCTCCGGTGGGCGAGACAAAAAAGTAAGTCCCCCCCCCCCCCCAAAGCAAAATAGCATAACTTTTTATTGAAGAGGTTTTGCGCAAAATAATTTGGCAGGGTTGTTCCTGAACTAATTTACTAACTTCTGTGTAAAAATCACACTAATCCAATAGATAAAAAGTAAGGCTATTTTGCTTAGGGGGTGGGGACTTACTTTTTTTGTTGTGTTTAGATCAAGGGATCCAGGAAGATTATCTCTATAAACATAAACATTTTCTACTATTCATGGATAGTTAATCCTGAGAGGATTAATGGAGATTAAAAGCCACTTAATCCATTCCACTGACTGAGTGTTTTTTTATGCAATTTCCCACATGAAGCATATAAAGTGGGTTAATGTCCTTGCGTTACAAGCTACTGTGGAGAGGGGTGTTTTTGATCCACTCACCCATCGGCTGCATACCGAAGCCCCCCATGGCGGGGGCCGGGGCCTGCTTGAGGGATGGCGGGAGGGTACGAGGCAGCTCCACACCGCTCAGCTTCTTCTTAATGAGGTACATGGCGATGGAGAACTCCAGCTTGTCTAGCTTGCCATCCGCGTTCATGTCAGAGAGCATCCTTCAAAAAGAAATGGTAACCATTCTTGCATGTTTTGTATGAATATTTCAATGGCATCTTCATTCTTTGAATTCAAATACATGTCATAGAACATTTTAAAAAGAATTACAAGCAATGACAAAGATAAATATTTCTGACTTAAATGGCATAATCTTATGACTTCTATGGGCCTACTCTTCCAGGTGTTAATGGAATTTGTATCTTACACTAAAGCTGTTCATCAATTTAAACTGTTAATCTTCAATCAAAACATTTCGTATCCACAGGCATATTCTAAAATACACTTTTTTTCATTTTAAGCATTCAAATATATTTCAAACTCTACTTGTGTTTTGTTATGAAAGGCTAAACAAAATGATACTGTCGCGTAGGGCAATTTTCTGCCAATATTTCTGTTGTGTGTGATTAACTAGTTTCAGTGTGGACTTCCAACTCCATTCTGCAATCCTCTTGCGATGTGTGTTCCGTTGTCTTCCTCTTACTCTCTTTCCCTCTATTTCCCTATCAGAGTCAGTTTTTCAAGTCCTCCTTTTCAGAAATAGTAATCCACAACCTATTCCGAATAATCTCTACATATTTTTTACCATATATGGCCCAGGAGTTGTTGCGGCAGCCCTGACTGCATAAAGAAGCCTCTCGCTGCATCTCCTGCAAATAACAACAGGGGGAAATATCACACTTGATGAACTTTGGACAAAATCTGTTTTTATTGAAACCGAAAGACTAATTGATTATAATGGATAATCCAAATAATACTTTACATGTGTCCTTAAAAATATCAAAGGGATGTACAAAACCATAGATTTTAAATGATTAATTGCAAATTATTGAGTACACACCTACAACAGGTTTTTAATATAGTCTTAATTGTTATTCCTATGGTTGTTAATATAGTTGATAAACAATGTAAAATTTTAAGCATTTCAAATCATAAAATTTAGAATGTTATACTTTCTCCATTTTTTACACCTATCGAGCATTCCCAGGAGCAGCCATATTGGAGGACAAAACAATAAAAAACTATGCATCAGACCATGAAAACAATGACTTTTCATGGTCTGATGTACAGGTTTTTATTGTTTGTCCTCCAATATGGCTGTTCCTGGGAACGCTCTATTTATGAACTATAAATTAACATAGAGTTAACCTCTACCTGTTTGACTACATGCTTGGACATACATGCATGTAACTTTCTCAAGGTACAATTATCCCCAAACCTTTTACTGATTGCACAAATAACAGCTTCTATTCTACACAAGCATGAAGTATTCAATGTACCTGTGCAAAATTATCCATGCCAATACACATAAATGAAACATACTTTACATTCTGTACAACTACATGTAAATACATTTCATCTTACATGTATATCAAAGTGTGATAATTGCACCTGATAAGCCTGTAGGATTCCTTGTATAATACAACTAGAGCTCATATGACAGGGCACAACCCACAGTCCTGTATGAAGTTTATACTGGGTACAGCACACACGCAGCATAATTCAGGTAATAGATAATTTCCTCTATTTCTCATCAGACACACGTTTCACACTGACTGCAACATAATCTCACCAAAGTTTGTACAAGTGAGGGAAGGTGCATCGTCCTAACCGGATCCCCCCCCCCCCATCACCCCCTACCCCCATGCACCCCATACCCCCACCCACCCTATACCCCCCTTCCCCTTACCCCCACCCACCCAGAAAATGTACAGAAATAGCATGCGCATACAAGAGTGACATGCACGTGTAGGATCCATATTTTTTTTTTAAGGTTGTCATTCATGTTCCGTTTGGTTGCTATAAGCACCTTGTCATTCGCACTAGAGTATTGCACCTATTTTTACCCCCCTCACCAGAATTTTCTGAACTTAAAGGCCCAGATGCAAACACACAGGTGGTTAAAAGTTACACAAGTTCTTTTCTATGAAGTTACATTGTACGAAGTGTCCCTTGTCAAATAACTGTCATCCACATCCCTAAATGCTATCATTGTTTAACTACACTAAAATAAATAAAGTTCATTTTGTTATCATGAGAAGAGATAAAGCTACTTTTGTTGTAAAATCACTCTTCTCGATTCCTTTTAACACACATTTTTGCTCCTCACATGAAATAGGAATGGTGGCATGTGAGGCTCCATAAAACAGTGTGTTAAATTCCTGGCATACTAAGATGTATACAGTCACATGTACACATACTAGGCCAGCAATGTTTCATGTTTCCTGGCCCCTGGATTTAAGAAAACCCTCTAGATTGCAAGCGGGGTCGAAGGGGTAAAGAAATTTCTTTTCTCACAAAATTGCGACAATGGGCCCAGAAAATGTGTGCACGATGCGTGTGTGCATTAGAAGAGGCTGTAAATGCATATTTTTACTAGATTTAAGCAAGGCCAAAAGGGCCTTGGCAACCATGTTCGTTTGTGACGTTTTGAATTGAATACCGCAGCATAACCTATGGTTACACTGCTTTATAGCGCCATCTGTTGATACATTTCTGAATCAATTCTTCCTGTTATCATTCTTTTACACAGTGATGTTTCCATGAGCATACCATTTGAGGGTTTCTTTCATGATACAAGTTTGTATAGTATAAGAGTTCTATAGAACGGAAGAAATTTATCAACATTTAGATAGAAAGCTCACAAACTAAGCATTAGGCGTAGCACTGCTACAACTTTTCTTAAAGGGGACTTTGGGGCATTATAAAACCAATTGCTTCATTGTTTTGGAACTAGAATTGAATATCAATCAACTTGTTGTGGGGTCTCCTATGTTTGTGTAATTAGAGAACAATGCAATTATTTAATACATCGCATGGAACATCGGCTATCTTAATCTATCTCAAACAATTGTTGAGATTTTCTTTGCTGGCTGCGATTGAATAGAGTATCAATGGCGGTATCCTTATTCGACATAACTATTGATGTGATATCAAAAATGATTCCCTAGCAATGCACAAATAACTTCAGGATATCAAACTTGTTTTGTATGTTCATTTGAGATATATATCTTTGATATAAGAGAGTTCAATTTCTGCGAGGTGGTACCCTTTAAAATGAAGGATGCAATCCTATTTGGGTCAAAGAGTCTGTGAACTCACCAGTGATGTAGCCGTTGATTGGTTTGAGCTGAGCAAACTGAGCATCATGCTTGGCCCGGTCGTCCGCCGTTATCCTCCAGTCTGGGGTACGACATAAAGAGAAGCAGGAGAGGAAGGGATTTGGGGGAAAATTGTAAAGAGATGGAAATATATCCGAAATAATATTCATCATTGTCACAGAGGATGGTGTTGGAGTCATTGCAACACAAGGTTTAATACTACAAAATACATCACAATAAGGTTGATTAAATACTTCAATTAAAAACAAAAATCAGTACAGAATTAACATGAAGGTAGAAAGGTAAATAAGCAGAACTAAAAGAAGAAGGATTACAGAAAATAAAGAGAAGAATAAAATGATGATGGAGGGGAGTGCAAAAAGGAGATGGAGAGGAAGCAGAAAAAGAAAGAGAAGAAAAGGAAGAAAATAAGAAGAAGTTAAAAAGAACAAGGCATTAGCAATATTGTGTCTCGCCCACTTGCGAAAATAACCAGAAATATCGCGATCTCCGTTGCTACGCAAAAGAAAACTGAAACAAACAAATAAGCAACTTTAAACAGACAACATCAAAATCAGGTGCAAAATAGTGACTTTGAATAAATTTGCATAAATGTGCATGAGTAATGTTTGCCTAAATCTACATCAGTAATGCTCACACATGCTCACACAATTCTGTGCACAAGTTAGGAAGCCTTCACCAAGAGTCTTGCAAGTAAACTTTAATGTATGACCTCAAATGACCTTTGACCTTATCATGTGACCTCTTACAGCACAATAACATGCAGGTGCCCCCAGTGCATCCATCATCCAAGTTTGATTGCCATTGTAGCAACATGTGATGAGTTATGTGTGATAAGAGAGTCTTGCAAGTAAACTTTAACGTATGACCTCAAATGACCTTTGACCTTATCCTGTGACCTCCAACGGTACCATAACATGAAGGTACCCCCAGTGCATTTATGACCCAAGTTAGGTTGTAATCCAAGCAACCTATGTGAAGTTATTTGTCAAAAGAGAGTCTTGCAGGTAAACTTTAAAGTATGACCTCAAATGACCTTTGACCTTATCCTGTGACCTCCAACAGCACCATAACATGTAGGTACCCCCAGTGCATCTATGACCCAAGTTAGGTTGTAATCCAAGCAACCCATGTGAAGTTATTTGTCAAAAGAGAGTCTTGCAGGTAAACTTTAACGTATGACCTCAATTGACCTTTGACCTTATCCTGTTACCTCCAACGCCACCATAACATGAAGGTACCCCCAGTGCATCTATGACCCAAGTTAGGTTGTAATCCAAGCAACCCATGTGAAGTTATTTGTCAAAAGAGAGTCTTGCAGGTAAACTTTAACGTTTGACCTCAAATGACCTTTGACCTTATCCTGTGACCTCCAACAGCACCATAACATGAAGGTACCCCCAGTGCATCTATGACCCAAGTTAGGTTGTAATCCAAGCAACCTATGTGAAGTTATTTGTCAAAAGAGAGTCTTGCAGGTAAACTTTAACGTATGACCTCAAATGACCTTTGACCTTATTCTGTGACCTCCAACGCCACCATAACATGAAGGTACCCCCAGTGCATCTATGACCCAAGTTAGGTTGTAATCCAAGCAACCCATGTGAAGTTATGGATCATAAGAGAGTCTTGCAGGTAAACTTTAAAATTTGTGACGGACGACGGACGGACGCCATTTGGATCCCTTAGTCTCGCCTTCACCTCCGGTGGGCGAGACAAAAAGGGGAAGAAGATGAAGATGAAGGTAAAGAAGACAAAAAATTAGAAAAAGAAAATTTAAGAAGAAAATAAAAAGATCTATGAAGAAAAAGGAGAAGAAAAAGATGAATACAAAGAATACAAATAATAAGAAAAAGAAAATTAGGAAGAAAAACAAAAGATCTATCAAGAAAAAGAAGAAGCAACAGCAGCAGCAGCAGGAGGAAATGAGAAGGAAAATGAGTAGAAGAAGAAGGCAACAAGGACGAGGAATAAGAAGAATAATTAAAAGTAAAAATGGAGAGTACACACCAAACAGACAAAAGAACTTACCTTGATGCATGCCCCCTCCTTGCATCATCCTGCCTTGGTAGAGTTTCCACGTACCTAACAAACACATAGCAGAACAGATAGTTTGTCACTCTCTGACAAATCTAACAATAGTCGATTGTGACAGCTTGCACAGTCACAGGAACACAACTAAAAGTGCTCCACAGGAAGAATGATCAAAGTGCTTAAAGGGCATATACTGTACTGGGAAGGCAAAAAAGCCTTCAAAATGTAATTGTTAGCAATCTTCTTGCCAATGGTCTTAAATTCATGTATTGTCTATTTTAGAAGCTTGCTGAAAGTTATTTGCTCTCAAATGATCTACATATGGAGTAATTAATGATTAATGATTAAATCCTTAAAATGTTCGGCCCAAACATTTTAAGGATTTGTGATTTAATCACTCATTACTACAAATGTAGATCATTTGAGAGCAAATAACTTTCAGCAAGCTTCTGAAATAGACAATACATGAATTTAAGACCATTGGCAAGAAGATTGCTAACGATTACATTTTGAAGGCTTTTTTGCCTTCCCAGTACAGTATATGCCCTTTAAACACCCTCAACTTAGAACAAAGTTTCGCCCCTAAAATACATCAGCGTAGCAAGAGAACTCTCTATATGTACATTGCTGGCACTTGCTCTCCTCCAGAAGACAATACTGCCCTCGTGTATTTCCTCACAAATGGTAAGCGTACATGTTCGTGTAGACAGCAGGCTAGAAATACAGACAACATCCCCCCCCCCCCCCCCCACCCTCCCCTTCCCCACAAATAACAAGCTGACGTTGAATGAGAGAGGGGTTCAATTCCTGTGAGACTCAATCTCAAAATTCAGGAAACATCGCAGCAGGGGTGTTTCTGCACTTGCCAATCTGTAACAGGTAGCCCCATGGAGATATTGCTAACGACGGTGACCAAGGTGATGTCATACCTAGCAACCAGCAGTATTCGTATGTCACTCAAAACAGTATGTACTTTGCTGTAAACTTCACTTGAAACACTGTAAGTGTACAAATGATATAATATGTTGAACAGTTGATTACATGTAGTTCAGGGCTCCCTTGCATAAAGCTTACTATTAATGGTAACTAAGATGGAAACAACCACTTGACAGCTATTCAAGTTCAAGGTTTCCATCGAAGTTGCCAGTGGTAGCTAAATTTCCATCAATGGTAAGTGTAATGTAACAGGGCCTTGGTGTTATAATAATATTTTAACATTGTGGTACTACTCTGACATTTTGCAAATGCATGATGTAAAGCCAAATGTACATTTTCAGCATACAAATTTCATTCATTTCTACCTAAAATGTCATGTCCAAATGGTGTTGGGTCAGAGCAAAAGTTTAAAAAGTTTTGATCTCTTGTTTATCTATCATTTAACTTGTCATTAGGGTTTAAATCCCCTTGGCATGACCACTGATACACAACATGCAGTTCTATTGCTACATAACCAACAATGTACTGCAATATACCATTCAAAAAGTACAAAAGATAATATTACAAGTCCTTGTGCGGGTAAACCTCTCTACTAAAATAGCAATCAAGTTGACATTTAAGATCACACACACAATGCTGGTACTTATGTATCTTCCTCTCTGCATGAAAAAAGCACACATACAGTACATACAGTACACATTTAGTATGTGAAGATCTAATGTGTTAAACCTTGATTAAAACTGGTACCCTATGGCTATGAGATTAGTGTGTAGTAGTGTACTATTTGTGCAAAATCATGCTTACACATGTAAATACCTTGAAGGCACATGAGAATGTTAACTATTCATGCTTGGTTTGAAAGTGTGTTTTTGGCAAAGACTATAGCAGTGACTAGGAAGCAAGGGTAACACATCTATAATTAGGACTAGTTTATATTGTGTATACCCTTGGAACAGCTGCTTTAAAAAAAAATCAACTCCAATAATAATTTTATAAATTTGATATAAATGTCAGCAGACCAGTCATAAGAAAAGACTACTGTTAATTGGAAAAGTTTGAGAGATCCTTGACAATCACAATATTTGTGTTTGAAAATCACATTACTAATGTGGTGAACCCTGATCACCTTGAGGAACAATTCAAATGGTCCACAATTACATTTCAATAAGCTTGTCATTTTAGTGAAAGGGCTTCTGGAGTAATTTCAATTTGCAAAGAAATTTTAGGCACACACCCAGTAAGTAATAAGAATAGTGTGCTCCATCCTGTAAGCAGTAGCTGTAGATTGCAGGTTCAAATCCCGTCTGGTTCTAAGATTTTTGTCTGACTTGTTTTTCGTTCATTTACAGGATGGAGCACGCTATCCTTATTACTGGGTGTATGCCTAAAATTTCTTTGCAAACTTGTCACTGTTCTTATATGATACCATAAACAACACATGTCTTCCTAGAATTTACAGGGCACAGTATTAAAACAAAATTTAAGGTGATTAACAGTAGTGACACAATCCCTTCACTGTGTTCATTACATGAAACATTGTACTTGTATGCACTCTTTCACCATCAGAAATACATGTTTAACCATGTGAACTCTGTCTTAGTCCTGTTGAAGATTGTTTGCATTTAATTTACACCACACACATTTAAATCCCCCCAAATGAAGCTCATTAAGCCAGACGCTCAAAGAATGAAAAAGAATGAGAACAATTATGTGTGCACAAATATACAGTAATCCATTGATACAATAGCAATAGACGCATCAGGCTGGGCTCAGGCAGATGTCTAATCTCAAGTCATCAAATCACTGTCAGATTATTTATAGTTAGCAGCCAAAAATGTCCACAGGTCTGCATTAGTACATGCAAGCAGTACATCTGTGGCAGTGGGAACATGTACTGTGTGGCTGCACTACATGACGCTGTCAGGCTATTTTAATATATTCGAATATTGCAGGTGGCTGTTATCTGTGATAGAGATGACTAATAGTTACTATAAATGACTTTTGACATATGATATTGATCATAACACTTTTTCTTTTGTTGAAGGAAGTTCTTGAACAGCTGCCAAAGTCTCAGTTCCAAAGAACTCCCTCTGAAGTTTGTGACATGACAGGATTTGCTTTTCGTATAAAACCTTCATTTTTGTGCTGTAGTGGGTAATTTACTATGAAAATAAATACCGGTACTTGTACTATTCAACTACAGTGTACACCAAAAACATGGATTAAATTAGAGTGTTTTTGTAAATATGAACATTCTTTAAGGGTTATTCCATAAATGTGTAAAGATTCAAAGTCATCGGGATATTGACTTACACCAAACTCTTCATAATAAGTTTGGTGGAAGTCAATATTCTTCTAGTGTTGTTTCTTAAGATCGACCTGTCATGTAAACTTACAGTTAGTACAAAATATTACAAACAGAGGTTAAATATCCAATAAATCTCTGCCTTTTGCAATATTTTCAACTCTGGGACTTAATACTGCCAAATTATTTACATTTGTTGATTGGGGCATTTCAAAGACACAGTTTAAAAAGGAAATGGTCTAAGATGAAAAAAATACATGAAGGTGATCTCTCAATTTTTTGTTTTAGAGACCAGCAAAACAATGGACAGCTATGATTTTTTTAGCACTTTGCATTGTTACTGTACATTCTTCAATTTTTCAATCAATATTCAATTTTAAAGAAAAGAGTCAATGTGTTAATGTGTATGCTTACTTTCAACAACATGCAAGTTGTTTCCAATTTGTTTAATTCATGTTGCATTCAACTACATTTTTAATCCGAAGTGATGGAAGTTTTAAGTGGAAATATAACACACCATGGTATCAAAAGCTTTATGTGCCAATGCATCTGTAAAACCACATGCAAAACCAATCACTGCGAGGCGTGAGAATAAATGGAAGAATAGTGGAGTCAGTGATTAACTTCCCAGCATGATTATAATCAATTATAATCAATGTACAAGTTTGCACATTGATTGACTGCAATAAATCTCAAGTGGGAGTTGATCTCAGCTAGACCCGACTCTGTTACTATACATAGTACAACAACAGCAACTACATATTGTATGTATAAAAGGCACATAATGCAAGATCCAAACTTCCAAATAAAAACATCGTACAATGTAGATCATGGTAAACTACATGTAACCTTATGGGCAGGAAGGATGTATGCTGAGTACAGAACCATGCCACCGATCTCATCACAAAATGCACCAGTTGTTCTGTTAGCTACGTTTAAAGTAGGCCTGAGTCATATTGACTTTCTTGTAAACTGGGGTTCGATGGCATTGCTCCGGTCGAGCACCGGTGCTCTAATCGCACTTTCCTTGTATGTACGTACGTGTACGTATGCGTACTCGCCATGTAGCGCTGGCTGTGGCGATGGCCTGATCATGCATGGACTGCATTTTGACTGCACACGCACCACGGCCGCACGCGCACAACTATTACGCCACGCCACGCACAAGTTCCTCCCTTAGCGCCTCGTTCATTTAATTGAGCCAGAGAGCGGGTTAAACCCACTCTGGCTCAATTCTCATCGATGCTCCAGTTTCAACAAAATTGCTCAGGGCCTTCGATCGAGGCCTGGTTTACAAATTGAATCGACTCAGGCTTAGTTTGAAGTAAATGACAGTTACCAGTAGGTTCATTGAAAGGGACTTTAAAGGGATAGTTCACCGTGAAGATAATATGGTTCTGAAAAAAGCAGGAATGTGAAAGAGCATACTGGTGAAGGTTTGACAAAAATCTGTCAACAGATGATAAAGTCATGATCTTTTGAAATATCCATTTGTGACATCACCTGCGAGGTGCTCTCCCATATTGTGTGCTGTATGATTCCATAATTTTATCTTTCGTTTTTGATGAAGGAATTATTTCTTTCATAGAGAGATATGTGTAACATTTAGGAGAGCATCTCGCATGCAACGTCAGAAGATAAAAATAAAAATTGAAAGATCATAACTTTCTTATCCTTTGATGCATTTTCATAAAACCTGAACTAATACATTTCTTTCATGTTTCTGCTTTGATTAAAACCAACTTAATTTCAGGGTGGACTGTACCTTTAAAGGTATGTTCACACAGCAGCAGCTTGCCACTACTGCTTGCCTTTATGTCGATAAGAGGAAATCTTTTGTTTTACCATGACAGGAAAACCCAAGCAACAAAATACAGGTGGTGGGGGGCAGTCAACAACTACTTCAACGTGAACTTGGCATAAAAGTTCACCAATGGTGGCTAAAGACTGTATATATGTACATGAACAACTTTTTCAAATGTACAAAGTAACATTTTTTGTTGAAATATTTCCTCTAAAATGTAAAATCAAAACATTCAAGTTGATGTACAGCCCTTTGTCAGCCCTAATAGTTGTCTGAACACAATTGTAAGTCAAAGAAAGTACAATTCAGAACTTTCCTTGGCTTACAGAAATTGAAAATTCACTGATGGTGGAATAACCAAATATTGACCATAACTCGTATTGACTTATTTGTCGGGTCATCTATTAGTACAGTCTAGTACTTGTAGACCCTTGTTACAATTCAGTTTGAGACTTACCATGATGCACCTGCCCATATTACTGAGTAGCTTTTAAGGAACAGACTTTGTAGCACTAAAATCAATTTGTACCCTAAATCATGGCAGAACTTAGCAAACTCACACGTGTCCCCTCTTGGATTGTAACAATGCCTGAGCAAAATAGAAATCCCCTCCAACCAATCCTATCAAGGTAGAAAATAGTCCCCTTAAAAATTACCACAACCTCATAATAAAATATTTTCTTGAGTGTCCTCTCAAGATAGATCAAAAGGTTCCTGAAATATATGGATACCTCTCACAATTCTTCCTACTGCATATACCTCTCCAAATTTGAATGTGTGTGGCGCACTAATTTTGTACCTTTAATTCTTCGGACATGAACTTCCAGTTCACGAACATTCTATAGCCATCGTCTTGCTTGTGTCTTTTCATTCTTTCAGACTTTAATTAGTCCATCCACAATCAATGTTGAGGTAGGCAAAAACATCGCTGAGGGCAATTGGGGGTATTTTTTTCAAGTGCTTTGTCCATGTAACAACCCTTCCATTTTAATATCATAAGGTTTATGAGGGTCGAAATTACTGATTCCGTGCATTAATTATTGCATGAACTGAATACATACCAAACTCTTACTGGAAGTTTTATCAATCAGATATCGGTACCGTGAGGTGATATCGCATGATATCGGCTATATGCGATAGGGAGAATTGTACAAAGATAAAGAGCCTATACATTAGTACCCTTCCAATTGAAATTATTCACAATTGTTTTCTTGAAAAAGGATAAACATTATGAGGAACAGGCTGAATTGTAAATATTTGAAGAAAGATTTCTTTGTGTCAATGTCAATGTGAGCATACAAACACTGACCCTTAGAGCCAATGTCTTTCTAGAAGGGTACAAAAAAAATGTCAAAGGTCAATTTGTCATGTTAAGGGGGCTTAATTTACTTATTTGATTAGTTCAGTTACTCTTGATTGTACTACATGAGTTCGTACAACACTTACACAGCTTAAGATTATTAACATTCCTAACAAAATGTGATAATACAGAGGATTGATACAAGACACTAGATGTAAACTATAAAAAAGAAAATTGTTCACACTCTGAGCACGCTCTGAAGCTTAACTCTTATGCTCTAATTATCGTAGTACGTTTGGTTAGTCCATACAATTTGTCCAGTTCAGCACGAAACACAATGCTTTTTAGGCTAAAGCATCATGTTTCATGCTGAAGCGGAAAAATATACAGCGTTTCAAGTAAAACTGCGGCTCAGATCCTTCCCTTTCCCTTTACCCGTGGCAATTCCTTTGAGCTGTAGTGTCAAAAGAAGTTATAACATTTACAATAGCTTTGAAATGCAAGTAAACAGCAGTTGCACATGAGCCTGGTGAGTGGTGAGCACAACGAACTATTGTCCATAGACTGTGTACAACGGATAGATTGTCTGCGCACAGCGATTCGGAGACCGCTGATTGGGCAATCGCGTAGATCACGTCATGACCACGTGGTTGTCTTCGGACTGCGTGTGGAAGTATCGATAGCGATAACGATATCCGGTCACATTGTATACGCAGGAAATGGTCTTGGTTCGTGATCGGATCGCTCCAGTATCGATCGAAAATTATCGAAACTCTGCAATTTTATGCATATTGACTGACGGTCCTAAAACCCGGAAGCCAATTGACTTTGTGCACATTGCGATAGACTCTACAAATTCCAACGAACACGATGCGGGGGTGACGCTGATTCGTACGATTTTGACGGAAAAGCAAGAGGCAATCGAAATTCGCTTGCCTGTGCGGTATCGGTGAGAAAATAGATCCTCTGAGAATACCTTTCAAAATTCATACAAAATATAGGAAAGTGAAATTCTAGGTCGATTTTAGTACGAGGTGATAGAGAATTTCACACTTGTTTTGGTGGAATACTGTGCGGGGACATAGAAGGCTTGCACTGCGCATGCTTACTATATTTTCATTCATAAATTGGCTCTCGGCAGTGGCTGGATGACGTCATGTAATAAGCAAAAATGTACACGACCGCTAGCGACCGCGCTCCGCTATCTGTTGTACAAAACTTGTCGATGTGGTGAGGTTACACTCTTGTCAACCCGCGGTCGCTAACCTTTTGAGTGAGATGCTCTGGCATTGAGAGAGAAGCAAAAGAAATATGAAAACTTTGATTTTGTCCAATCATGTCAATGCTAATCCACTGTAATTTTGACAAATTTTGTTATAGTAATATTCACCAGTTAGAAGATTTGTTTTTAGTAAAGTTAAGTAAAGTTTTACTGATTTGGCATTTGCTAGAATGGCATGAACGGATTTGATTTTATCTACGTGAAGTTCTGAACAAAACTGACATGACAAAACATGAGCACTCTTTTTTTATAACCAGAGTAAGACAAGTTAGTCATGTTAGTTTACTGTAATCAAGAAAGGGGGCGGGCCACAATCGCACGGTGAAGCCAACAGTACAGTATCAGCATGTATTGGGTATTGCATAAGCGACGAGCTGCCTAGTTGCCTACATTGAACATAGGCCGTGCGTTACCTACATATTTGGGTGGGCTCTCACCTGCACTCACGCTGATCGTGCCGGGCAGTTCGCGATGACATACATGTATTGAGGTCGGTACAAAACAAAGTTATTGACTCTACATAAATTCTGTAAAACTACAAATAATACGAACCGAGATTCCGAAGAATTCAGCAACCATCACACTGTGAAGTAATAAGCAGAATATCTGGGCCTCTACTGCACAGTCAACTTCCTTCCGGCGATTCGTACAATTTCGTTCACCATACACAAGACTCGCCCATCAACAGGAAGTGCACAATCACAATATCGGACAAGTTGGCTTTGCTTTTCTGTCAGCGCTTCGGATTGGTGTACTGTTTACCAGACAATATGATGCTTTTTTAAAAAAGCTTTAACCCAGTCAATAGACTGGAAATTTTAGTAAACATTATCGTATTTTAATATGTTTCGCATGTATTTCATGCGCTGAATAGTCCGAAATTATCTCATAGGAAGTAAAAATGTTTATTATTTAGATAATGGTGCCACGCCCCTTTGATATAGTCCAATGAAATCACGTGTAACTTACCTGATGGACTTGGTGGATTTCTGTCCCGCGAGAGTTCTGGGTAATAATTGACCTTTGACATGATCATCGTCTGCTAATAGTATGCTACAGTTGTAGTGTATGTTCGTGCATTGCACTGTATTTTAGTGAGAACTAACTACATACATGTAGTGTCAGTATCAGAATTCTCAACTTGTCTCCCTGAAGCTGACCACAATAGCCCGTGAAGTATGAAGTCGGTTTATTGGGCTATACAGTCAGATGGATCTCATGTTGAGAAATCTCTGATCCTAGAAAATAATGTGAGTATACAAGCCATTTTTAGAGAGGCAAAAACAGCATTTATGGCCTATTGGGGGCATGGCCCATGCAATGTCATAAAAAAAAACATAATTTCAGCCTCAGCCAGGCCCGGGGCCATGCACAGCCTGCATTCCCTGGGCCCTGGCCAAGGCTTGGGCTTGTTTAGTTTACTTTGCCTTTGCCCTTTTAGCGCGCGTGTCTTCAATATTATAATTTGAAATCTGTACTGCACTTTTCATATTGTTTCCTTATTACGAAGCATGGAGCTTTGGAGCAAGAGAGTCAATATTAGATAAGCAGTGATTAGATTATCATTACTTTGGTTTCAGCAATTCTGTATCAAACTGGAAACATGAATCTATTTGCACATATACATGCATTTACGGATAGGTCGGTAGTTGGTTTGAAGATGATTTTAATCCATGTTTGTTTGTTTTTTTATTGTTTAAGAAAAGAACTATAGTGGTTCAGAATTGCATGACGGCAGCTGCAATGATGAAGGTTAAAGTTCATGCGTTTCTGCGCCAGTTCTCATATAAATTTGTGCATATGGTACTTGGTAGTGTGACCGAGCCCTGAGGACGCTTCCGCTTTTTGGAAGCAGTCCCGGGGCTGATTGTTTCCCAGCACTATGGTCACAGGCAGCACATTTGTTATTGCACTACCCAATTCAACTTGAAGTTTTCAACTGTTTGTGTAACTTATTTTTAGAGTCTTTACGATTTCACTTTTGATATCAACTGAAATTATTTTAACTTACAAATCCATCACTGCCCAGCATGCCAAAACCAAACTTAAGACAGGAATAGCCATCTCATTTGGGGCATTATCAAGTTTACATTTTTTGACAGATCCCTAGCCAGATGCAATCTCGGCAGATCCAATGACCTAGTACCAAAGACTGATTTTTCAGTGTAGCCCGGCTATATATTTTATAGCCCAGCCAAACTTTTGAGATAGACATAATTGGTGCATAAGAATGGGAGTGAGCTTTTAATTGATTCGGTACAACTACAAGTAAATGTTGCTATGGGGTGCAGGCAGCATAGTTAGTGGCCATGATCGAGTCGTAGGGTATAAAAATAAGTGGAAGAGCAGGACTTACCCTAAGCCAAGAGGCAGATTAAGACCCTGTTGAGTTTAACAACTGACAAGGTTTTAGTGTTAAAGTATTTTACATCATTTACATAAATTTCACTTGTTTTTTTTCCACCCCACCTTCTTCTCTTTACTCACTTCTCATTCTTTCTCTTTCTTTTAATTCTTCTTTTTCATCTCATTCTACCCTTCGTTCTATCCTTCTTCATATCTTCTCCTTCTCCTTCCATTTCTCCTTGCTCTTCTCCTTCGTTCATGCTCTCTGCTAGGAGTCCATTCCGGAACCTGGTGGGCTAGAGATCCTACTGCGCATCAAGGCCTGTGGCATCTCAGAACCAGACGTGGAACTCCTTCAAGAACTGGGGCAGTCCTGGGAGAGACTCCCATGTGGAGTACATATAGCAGGAGTGGTTACAAAAGGTAATAAGGTCTTTAATAACTTACATTTGTTAATGAATTTATTTATGCTGGTATATCAGCAGCACATGTTGTAGCGATCAGTGTATATAACAATCACAATGACACAGTGTCACCAATCTATCAAACAGACATCTTTCCAACCTGCATCTTTCAATATCAAATTTCATATTCTATGATCGAATTAATATTCAAATCACATTATTCAGTTATAACTCTTCTTTTCTTTTCTTTTTTACTAACATGCAGCTTTGAAATGGAGAGTTACCTATATTGAAAGGAGTGCTCCTTGACATGTACACTACAGCTCAAAGGAATTGGCATCAGTAAAGGGAAAGGGAAGAAAGGGAAGGACCCACATTTTTAAATCGTTTTTTTTTTGTCCAGTTCAGCATGAAACATGATGCTTTTTAGGGTAAAGCATCATGTTTTATGCTGAACTTGACAAAATATAACGTGGTTTAAAACTGCAGGTCCTTTCCTTTCTTCCCTTTCCCATTCCCTCTACCAATTCCTTTGAGCTGCAGTGTAATTTAGATTAAGATATTCTACTTCTAAAGGTGCGGTATTGTGGATTTAATATTGCATTTGTGTATTGTTAATCTGTATATTTCTGAGTCTGCCATATGTGTCAGATTTCAAGAACCTACATGTACATATTAATGTTTTGTTGAAGAGAGATTTTTTACCAAAATGCTACTGAGCCTCTTTAGCTCATAGCGAGTCTACACGCAGGCACAGCTCTGTTGAGCCACTTTAATTCTCGCGTAAACCTCTCCTTCACTACAACTCAAAGGAATTGGCATAGGGAGAGGGAAAGGATCGAAGAAAGGGAGGGATCGAGCCGCAGTTTTAAACCGTGGAATATTCTGTCCAGTTCAGCGTGAAACATGATGGTTTAGCCTTAAAAGCATTTTGTGGACAAAACATATTAAAAATGAAAATATAATACAAATATATACATAATATAATATACAAAAATAGAAAATATGAAACAAAAAAATGAAACTGCGGCCCCTCCTCCTTCTTCCCTTTCTCGTTCCCCATGTCAATTCCTTTGAGCTGGAGTGTACATATTCTGTTGTAAGGACAATAGATGACTAGCCACAAATAAACTTCAAATACCTTATAGGGCACAAATAAGCCACACTCCTGTGGTTGCTGCTGTTCCATGGCACATTTTAGCATCCTAACTGGACCAGGGCTCCCAAAGACAGCAAATCTAACCATGAGCAATGGGTTAACTTGCCAATTAGTCTCTGAATTTCTGACCCATTGAGACTCACTGGCTGACACAGGTTTTTGCCTGCATGTCAAGGAACGAGATTTCAACATAGAATATATGACTATGAGAATGTATTCACAAATTGAAACATTTCTTTTAAATTCTTGATCTCCTTTGTTTGTTGGTCTTAAAACAATATAGTATTAGAGACTAATGAACTTATTTTACCAAAGATCAAGCCCAGGTTTTATTGACTCACATTGTTTAACTTTGAAATCATGATTTTTTTGGAATAGGTCATTTTGAACAGCTTAGATAATTCATGAAGCATATAAAATACGCTAGTTTGAGAATTTCATGTTTTTTTCACAGTTGGCTCATCCTCCACCAGGTTCACTGTTGGCGATGACGTCGTTGGTGTTCTCCCCCTAGATTCGTCCTACCCCGGATGTGCCGAGTACTGCATTGTCAATGAATACAACTTGGGTAAGGATAAGAATGATAAATGCAATACTAATTCCTACAGCAAGGCTCAACGTTAGCAGGCAATTAGCACGTATACATTAAAACGATTCAATAATGAACATGAGCATATTGCATCGGGTGCTTAATTCATGCTAGTTACTATGCTTTATTTAGACCACGGTTTATTTGAATTAATTTGAACTAAACTGTGGTCTTAAGCCATGGTGGACCTTTGTGAACTTGGTCCATTGAGTATATACAGAACAGCTCAAAGGAATTGACATAGGGAAAGGGAAAGGGAAGAAAGGGAAGGAGCTGCAGTTTGAAACCGCGATATATTTTATCCAGTTCAGCATGAAACACAATAATAGCCTAAAAAGCATCATGTTTCATGCTGAACTGGACAAAATATACCGCGGTTTAAAACTGCGGGTCCTTCCCTTTCTTCCCTTTCCCTTTCCCTATGCCAATTCCTTTGAGCTGTAGTGTACTACCCCCAACATGCTTCTAGTGCATCACTCACTTTAGAATGTCAATCCAAAGATGTACCAATGTCATGAATCATGCACAAGCAGTTATATCTTAAAGGTAGCCCGTCCCTTTTGCAGACCTAATTCTGAAAGCTCCCTGACTTTGTCATCATTTGAGAGAGAGAGAGAGAAAGAGAGATAGAGAGAGAGAGAGAGAGAGAGAGAGAGAGAGAGAGTGGCTATATAACCTTTCCCTGGAATCACCAAAGCATAATATTGGGTTTTGAGGAAATTATCTTCAATAATTGATCGAGCTTTATTTTTTTGTACCACAAAAATAGCCGTAATTGCAAATTGTGTCAACGGTCGGCACTCAATGAGAATTAAATCAGTGAAAACAAGTTCCATTTTCATTTATTCTACGGGAGTTATAGTACCTCTTACCTTGAAATTTTACTGTTGGTATCCCTAAGATACATGCTAAATATGTGCAAACTTCCATGAAGTTTGCAGATGTCTGTAATAGGGATGGGCCATCTTTAACCTAATCATGAGTGATCTGTGAGCACTTAGCGTGTCCATGGCATAAAAGACAGGGTAGCTCTTATACAAAACTCATGAAACTCTAAAAATAACAGGATAGACCAGCTTTGCTGTAAGTGCTATAGCGCCACCTTTCCTGGAGCTGTATACAGTCCCATGGGAGTCTATGTATATAAGTGAGTTCATAGGTGTCGGGGAGCCAGATGCAATCTCAGTACATCCAACAACCTACAGAGAATGATTTGTTTGTCTACTTCCTGATAGCTTACCAACACATCATTCCTCATAGCTGAGAGTCTTCTAGAATTTGTTTGAATGTTATCATGAATGTAAAGGTTGCCTAACCCTGGTGTCCCCATAATTGCGGGAAGTGACGTCCTCTCTGTGTAGAATACTTTAAAGGGCCCCTGTCATCAAAATATATGTTGACTTCTGTTGATGCAACTTAATATGTATATAACAAAATCACTAACTGTTCAATGGAAATATGTGTCCTATATTTTAAAATAGTTTTTCTATATTATTTCTCAGCACTGATAAGCCCCGCCTCCAAAATATCCTAAAACTCAAAGATTCCCCTGTGACATCATCAAAGGTAGAAATTAGCAGGATAATAGACATAATTTATGCACAAACTTAACATTGCAATGACTACCTGCAAGTGCTTATAATAGCATCACGTAGCTAGCACATTTCTGACAGAAGGAAACGATTATTCCCACATGAAAGGTTGTTAGATGGTATTATGTGAAGACATGTGATGATCTTGTGGGTAGGTGGAGGTAGTCATTGCAGTATTTAGTTTGTGCATATTCTGCTTATTATCCTGCTAGTTTCTACCTTTGATGATGTCACAGGGGGAATCTTGACTTGGAGGATATTTTGGAGGCGGCCCTTATCAGTGCTGAGAAAAAATAAGAAAAATTATTTCAAAATATAGGACACATATTTCCATTGAACAGTTCATGATTTTGTTATGGACATATTATGTTGCATCAACAGAAATCAACATTTATTTTGATGACAGGGGACCTTTAAGGTATCGTGCAATTGTTTTGCCATGAATGCATATTGTGACAAATGCTCTCCAGATGATTATTTTGTATTTGTTACATTGCTGTTGTCTACTGTTTGCACCAATCAGAAGCACTAATATCTTTCTCTCTGATTCAACAGTCAGTAAACCACAGAAGGTGAGCTATCGAGATGCTGTATCATGTATTGGAGAGGGCGTGAGGATGTATTCGGCATTGAGATACCAGGCGCATCTTTGTGGTGGCGAAACGGTGCTGATCATGAATGCGGGTCAGGTACGGTGCAACTATGTCAATCAGTTTTTTATTACACTGTGGGAAGCTCGATTGCCATAGATTTCTGGTAAGCATTGCACTCATGCGTTACTTCTCTTCTACAAGGCCTATTGTGGACTCTAACAAAGAACCCTTCCTTCACCAAACCTGACAGAGAGCTACGTGGCTTAAAGGGATAGTTCACCCTGAAAATTAGTTGGTTTCAATGAAGGCAGACACATAAAAGAAACATACATTATGAGTGAAGGATTGACGAAAGTTATGATCTTTTGAAATGTCAATTTTGTGACATCACATGTGAGGTGCTCTTCCATAATGTTGTGTACAGCGTTATTCCACAAATTGCTCTATTTCTGTATTTAACAATGGAATTTTTTTTTTTTGGCATACAGGTATGTGAGTAAAAACATATTTCTAATGATGTATCAAATGCACAGGTGTAAGGATGCATATTTTGAGAAAATAAAAATTTTCGAGAAAACACATAGGAGAGCACCTCACATGTGACATCACAAAATTAAAGGTTTAAAAGATCATAACTTTCTTATCCTTTGAAAAATTTTGTCTCTCAATGGTAATGTAATCAGTTTGAGTTCCAGATAAGTTCTTGGGAAACAGCCTGTATTGTGTGTTTTCATGCCTCTTCATTATATGGGGAAAACATTCCGTCCCTTTGTTAAGATGATAAATAAAGGTATAAATATAGGTGCACTGAATGCATGTTAAAGACCCTACTTCACTTTCTGATTAAGAGCAGGGTGAAAACCCATTGCAGTGGCCAGAAGGCATGTACTGGAAAACAGGTGAGAGATGCCAACCCATCATTGTTCACCCTAAAAGGCTGTTAATAAGCCTACAAACTGTATCAAACAAGCATTATAGACAGGGTAGGGTAGACCTTTTGCAAGTAAAAAAACAAAAACAAATAATAAAAACTATGGAATATGGAAGAAAATATGGTATAAGATCTGAACTCCCAATAATAGAACTGGTAGCTGGATTTAAGCAGGATCATGTTAATTTCTAGATTGCAAGTAGGTCTTGCGCAGGGCGTCCAAGCGTTGTTTTAGTGAAATTTTAAGACGAGGGGCGATACACTGTGCGGTGCAAAATGGTATATGAATGTAGACTATGGTCTCTAAAAAATGGGTCCTTTCAAACATAAACAGGGATGGCTTTTCAATTTTCCCGATAAGGTACGTGAAGCTATCACTTAGATTTCATACACATTATCATTCGAAGTATACTAGTGATTCCTGCCTCATGGGTTTTATGACTTTTGCAAATGAGTTACCCTGTCTTTAAGATTGCCATACAAAATAAAAATGTGTATAACTAGAGTAACCAACATGATAACAAGACGGAAAGAAACACTCTTTGACATTCTTTCTCTCTCATCTCTCTCTCTCTCTCTCTTTCTCTCTCTCTCTCATCTCTTTCTCTCTCATCTTTCTCTAGCTCTCTCTCTCTCTCTCTCTTCTCTCTCTCTCATCTCTCTCTCTCTATCTCTCTCTCTCTCTCTCTCTCTCTCTCTCTCTCTCTCATCTCTCTCTCTCTATCTCTCTCTCTCTCTCTCTCTCTCTCTCTCTCTCTCTCTCTCTTTAGCATGTACATGCACATTGATATTTCAATGCATGAATACTCTGCGAATCCGTTGCAGAACATGACTGGTCACTAGATTGCTTGAAGCGATGCTATATATGTCTCTTTGTATGATAATGCATCCTTGTTTACTGTGTCGGCAGTATATGACAACAAAGAAGGAATGTTTGACTTTGTGGTAATAATGGATTCAATTCTGGTAGCTAATATATTAATCATCCCAACCATATTGAAATTTTTGTTTTCCTTCACCTTCTACTTCTTTTACTTATCTGTTTACACTTGACTCTCATTTTTCTTCTCCTCTTCCCCCTCCTTTCCTTTCACCTCTCTGACTT